>CM069069.1:2471250-3705625 GCA_035220775.1 Malus fusca
GTTAATTTTGAGTCATGTTAGTTTTGGATGTTGTATACATGACTTCTGGACTACCTAGAAGTATTTTGGGATTTGTTACATGAATTGGAAGTGGGTTGTTACGTAAGCTGCAGAAAATTGATTTCTTTGCAAAGAAAACTCAAGTTTCGAGTAGCTTTCTTTGGCTCTTAATTTCTAGGCCTTTATGTGCTCCTTTGGAGAAAATAGTGTGTTGAAAGTACATATGTTCATGGCCGTAACCCAATTGTTTTCACTCAGATCCGTTGAGTTTTGGTTGATCAAAACCTTATTTAAACTTGGGTCGCGAGCTGCCAAACAGCAGCAGAAAATTGGGTGTCCAGTTTCAAGACTCCGTTTTTCTTTTGGCATAACTTCCAATTTAGAGCTCCATTTTCTACAAACTTTGTATGCTTTTAAACTACAGAACACAAGCTTCAAAACCCATATAATATTACATGATTTGGTTTAGTTTTGAATGTTCCAAAAGGAGCCTAAGCTTGGTCCAATGGTGCTGTTTTCGGCAGATTTTGTGGAGAAGCAGAGTACTGTTTTTGCCACACCTAGTTTCTTTCCAGATTCATTTCTAATCTTATTTACTACTAATTGAGTGATGATATTAACATCATTTGTGGATATGACATGATTTTATAAATGTGTTTTCTATTAAATGTGATTCTTTTATAATTGGCCATCAATATATTTTTATTAAATGTGATTTGGTTCATGGATGGGTATTATTTGTGGAAAAGTGATTCGAATTGCATATTGAAATGTGAATTATATATATATATATATATATATATATATATATATGCCATAGACCCATGTTAATTAAATGTGAATTCTATTGAAGTGTTATTTTATTTTTGGTCATTGATCTATTTTCATTAAGTATGATTTGACTTGTGCATTGGAAATATGGTTTGTATTGTATGATTGGATTGATGTGATGAAATGCAAGGGTTAGTAGTGGACCATTAACCATTGTTATGGGGTTTGTTGCCTTTGAAACATGTTTCAACCTTCATGTCATTATTCATCCTCGTTTCGTTGAGTCTTTGTACCTTAAGTAACTTGATCCATGTCTTGTTTTATTGATTGGTGTTACACATTCTACTCCTCAATTATGTTGAGTGATGATCCGAAATCGTATCCTGGTTTGGATTCCGTTGAGTGATGGTCCGAAATCCCTTATACTCTGTGATTCCGTTGAGTGATGGTCCGGAATCCCTTATACTTCACAATTCCGTTGAGTGATGTTCTGGAATCGTATCTAACTTGGGTTTCATTTAGTGGTGGTTATGCATTGTGGTCCGCGATTCCGTTGAGTGATGGTCCGGAATCATATCCACTTGGATTCCGTTAAGAGCTGGTCCGGAATCCCTTATACTTCGTGATTCCGTTGAGAGATGGTCCGGGATCATGTTCACCTTGGATTTTATTGACTTTGGATCGAGATAGCTTCAGAGATGTAGGCTTCGGCCGAACTGTGTCGTTCTAGCCCTACTTTTCATGGTGTTGTACGAGATTATGATTCTGAGCTGTTATGATTTGATCCAGACGAACCGTTGGATGTCTGGGTGACTTCTTTGGAGTTGTTAGAGTTTCTTGGTTAAATTTGTGAAATGATATGTTACTGCATTCATTGATTAAACAATTAAATGCTAAGATCATATATCATTGATTCATGATTAATTAATTGATATGATTGTGGAATGACGTTGGGTACGATTGAGATTATTATGATTAGAGTAATTGATTAATGTGACTTGAGAATAAAATTGTGCTTCGTTGGTTCTTTAATATGTTACATACTATGATTTGTGGTATTATGTGAAACATAGTGATTTATATGATGGATGAATTGGAAAGTATATGTGTGAGAATGGATTACATGTGTGTATGAAAGATGATAATTGTTTTTGATGTAAGGTTGATGTGTAATATGGTGCCTTATGATTTTCTGTTAGAAGTATTTTACGGAAAGATTAGAGTTGACGATTGTAGAACTACGAATGGTTTGATCCCTATTGAGGGTACGTAGACAGTCTAACGAGGAGGTTAGATGCAGCCATAAAGTAAATGAAAAATTACTTTGCAATTTGATTCTCGAGTTGTGATTTGCCATATTCCGGAGATGGACGTATGTCGGGATCGGTGCGTGACCTGTCTAGTCTCCCACCCACCCTCAGATGAATGAACACGTGTACATCTAGATTATTCCCTTCTCAAATAGACAAAAACCAAGCAGAAGACTGAAGAGCGAAAAGACAAAGAAACAAAAAAGGGGTACAAACAGAATCACATTGTACAATCAACAGTAACTAAAGAAATAACAGTTGTACAATCAGTGTAATTTTCATCAAATTCTAATCCATACGATAGCTTGAGTGCCTAAAAACTGATGACCCTTGACAGCAGTACATAAAAAATACTTGGAAAAACGAAGTTGTGTGCTTAAAGGCTTCGTTTTAAAAGATGGAGAAGGGCAGAGGAACTTTACCCAAGGAATTTTCGTGCCTCCGCTCAACCTTTTTACACACCCTAAAAAAATACTTGAATTTCGATCCCCCTGCTACAACACACCCAAAAAAAATAGCAAACTAATAAACTTAATTATATATGATTATTTCACCACATAATTCAAATTAATTGGTGAAAAAATTAATTAATTAAATTGAGTTAAAAATTAAATATAAATACCAATAATAATTGTGATTGTCCATTTTTTTTGCTCCATGGACTCTCCACTTGGAGTTGAAGATAGCACGAAACCACCAAAAAAAAAACTATTCAATTTCTGAGACTAGAGCACAAAACCAAGCAACCACCGCCAGCTGCAACAGAAACAACACGGTAAAATAGAGTTTTAGAGAGAAAACTTGTTGGTTTTTAATTTTTGATCGAGGACCCTGAAATTAATGTGATAATTTATTTCTATATGTGTTACTGTATTTTTTAAATTAAAAAATAGAAATTTTAGTTGTTTATATAAATGAGATTTTAAATAAAAAACCATAATTTGTGGGATTAAAAATATTAAAATATAAATATACTATTGTGTGTGTATATATATAAATATGGGTACATTCATCAAAATTAACAAAAAAAACTTATTGTATCAAAACATGGGTACATTCTTCAAACTCACAAAAAAGAAAGAAAAATATATTAGACTTAATAACATTAGTAAATTTCTTCGATTAAACATGACATGGATACATTTTAAAATCAAAGAAAAAAGAATTAATGTACCCATATAAGTTTAAAAATGGATTAGAAAAAAATTGAATAGATTTTATATAAAAAAAGGGTACATTTTACATATAACAAAATGATATATTTAAGAATGAGTACATTTTAAGATTAAATTTTTTTACATGAATGGGTACATATAATTAGCATGGGTACATGTAGCAAAAAAAAGTACAAATATAAAAAAAATATGGGTACAAATACAAATAAACTTTAAAAACTATGGACACAAAAAGAAATTAATATATGGGTACAAATTAAAACTAAAAAGAAAATTGATACAAATTAAAAAAGAATTACAAATTAAAAATAGGTACAAACTAAAACTAAAAATATATGATAAAAAAATTTAGTCATAAATTTAAATATACTAATTGTAATATTTTTAACATTAAATGAATATATTTAGAAGTAAAAAAATATTTTATTATTGAAATAATTAATGATGTTATTAATACCGAAGAACTTTGATCAAAAATTGAAAAGAAATAAAATTTTAATCAATGGAGTAGCAAAATGAAGGATGAGAATCTAATTTCTCTTTAATTTTACATCAATCGAGGAAGATTTCCTAAAACGAAAAATCGAATTAGATGGAATAGCCACACACAAATCATCGAAAAAAGAAGAAGAAAAGATTTGAAAGAAAAATAACTCAGAGACCTTAATCAGAAAGGGTTTGCAAGGTTGTACACAAAAACCCTCGAATTCGCACACCAATTTTCCTGAAACAAAAAAAAACCCAATCAGATTAAACAACCGTCCAAATTCCAACCTTTTTCTTCATCTGATGGTTGCAGGCAGTCAAATTGCATATCAGAATGCTTTGATGGTTCACAATGAGGAATAGTCTGTGTTGGAAGCTCTACTGACAGTTCTTGGATCTTTATTGGATGAGAGGAGAGACACACATGGATAGAGAGGGAGAGGAATGAGAGGAGAGAGAGAGGTGGTGTATTTGATTGTGGGCGCAGACAGAGAGGAAATGGTATAAAAAAATTAGAGGGATAATTAGGATGTCTCTTCCATGTGGGTACCTTTTTACTTTTTGAGATTTTTGAGAGAGTGGAATGAGTGGGACTCCCTTCCATCCCGGATGATCAACACGCGTACCTTTAACCTCTTTTCATTCCTAGATGATCCACACGTGCACATCCAGATCTTTCCCTTCCCAGAGAGACAAAAATGAAGCAGAAGAGTGAGAGTCGAGAGGAGGCAAAATCAAAATTATATAAAAAATTTAGAGAGATGTCTGTTGTGGTAGAAACGAAGTAAACAAAACCAAGAAGGGACAAAATTGGAGAGTCGAGTTTCTGAAGCCTCCTTCCATGCAGAAGTGGAATGAAAGAAAGAAGCAAGGGCAAAAGTGGAAGTACACTGTACAATAAACAGTGTCCACAAAAACAAAATAAGGGTAAAAAGGGAAACGCATTGGCGAAGGAACAGTGAAAATGACACAAAGGGAATTAATTGAAAAGTTACTCATTTAGTGTGTGTGTGTGTAATTTTGAGATTCATTAATAGGATTTTTGTGGCTAACACTCTATAGCTAAATTCGTAACTATTTGGTGTTTGGAGTCCAATGGATTGGTATCTATATCTTACAAATATGTTGGCCAAGACATATGTTAGCTTTCATTTTGCTTTTGCTTTCATTTTGTTTTTTTCATTTTCATTTCTTATATCTAGCTTTTGCTTTTGATGCATAGTTTGAAAGCTTCTGGATCATAATATGAATTTCGGTGTGTGAGTGTGTACAATGTGTGTGCAGTCAGTGGTTGTGCATTTCCAATTCTCAAGTGTGATGATATTGCCTAAACATGTAGATTTTACACTGCTTTTGTGCCATGCAGTACCGACATTCTATGTGGCCTCTTAGCTAATGATACTATCACATTATATGAACTTTAATTAGTCGACTTTCAAACATCGCTTCAGACTTTCTCTTCATATGTTGATGCTCCTACAGTTCTTAATCTTCCACCTCACGTGTTTGTCTATGTGGCCTTCGTTCATCTTCACAAACAGCAGAGAAGTAAGCTTGAACCTCGGGCCTTACGGTGTGTGTTTGTGGGGTATGCCTCAAATCAAAAGGGGTACCGTTGTTATCACCCTCTGATGAAAAAATTATTTGTCATTGTGGAAGTTGTCTTTCATGAGAATGACATGTACTTTGCCAATCCCGAGTCTTCACTTCAGGGGGAGAATCAAACCGAAATTCAAACTCTTGATTATACTATTCCAAATATAGATAATGTGAATGATTTGGATTTAAGTGGTTTATGATACCACTTAAATAATGCGAATGTTTTAATAGATAATGTGAATGTTTTAATAGATAATGGTTAGGTTTTATGAAATGTGCTATATATGATGGATGACTATATATTATGAAGATGCTTTGAGATATATGTACTTATGTTGGAAAGACTATATTCAATGTTTTTGTGCTTATCTAGTGGTCGTTGTTTTGCCTACGGGCGATGATACATATATTGGCTTCGATTGGGTGATGTAGTGGTCTACGGGACATAAGATATTTATTTGGCCTACAGGTCAGAAGATATTCATATATTTGGCCTACATGTCGGGTGATGTAGTGGTTTTGGTCGATTATGATACCATTATTTAGCACAATATATATGATATACGTTTTATAAAACCTTTTATGGCATGCTAGGGTTTTCGGAAAAACCTAATACATATTATACTATTGAGTTTTCATGAAACTTTGGGGGTCAGTACATTGATGAATAACTGTTTCAATTATATATATATATATATATATATATATATCAACTTGGTCCACTTATGTTTGTTTTGCGCCCCCTCAGGACATAAGAATGAGGCATACGATCCAAGCTACGAGGCATTCCCCTACTAGTGACATCGTGTCATCCTCTCTGCTTTGACATCATTGTAATAGCACATTTTGCTTGTATTCTGAATTAGATGTATTCTCTGAACATGTCATGCATTATCACTATCATTTTATTAACGTTTGAATATTATACTTCTATAATTCGAACAAAATTTATATGCATGTTTCACATGTTCTTGGCATATGCATTCATTAAATAGCTTGCGTCACCCTCGGGTGTCGGTCAGCACGTGATCATCCCGATGTCCTTCGAACACCAGGAACGGGCCTTGTCAATGTGAATGAATTGGAAATAAGTGGTAATGTCTTGGAGACAAGTGGTGATCATTCACATGAAAACAATGTTGAAAACTTTGAAAGGGACGACTCGACATCGCCAGATAACTCACTGCCTGATAACTCACAGTCAATTTCCTCACCACCGGACAATCATGTGTCGCTAGCTACCTCACGGTCAATCTTGAGTCCCAAGAACCATAATCAATCGTCTTCGATCCCGGATGCACCACCACCACGTCGTCTCCCTGATCGCGTCAACCGAGGTGTTCCTAAACTTACTTATGAAGCCGACCCTAAATGCAAAACTAGGTATCTGGTTAGTAAGCCCAACCCTGAGTTTAATGTGTTATACCTGTTAAGTAATTATGTGTCTACCAATCACCTGTCAGAATCAAATAAGTCATTTGTGCATCAATTATCTATTGTATCTATTCCTAACAATGTGCAAGAGGCTTTAACTGATCCACGTTGGAAAACAGCAATGAATGAAGAGTTGAAGTCTTTGAAGAAGAATGCTACTTGGGAGATCATAGACTTACCAGCTGGCAAGAAACCTGTGGGATGCAAATGAGTTTATACGATGAAGTACAAAGCTGATGGGACGGTGGATCGCTTCAAGGCAAGACTAGTAGCAAAAGGATACACTAAAAAATATGGAATTGATTAGACAGATAAATTTGCCCCTGTGGCCAAGATCAATACAGTTCGTGTTTTGTTGTCCTTGACTGCAAATCTTAATTGGCCGGACAGTAGTTTGATGTGAAGAATGCCTTTTTGCATGGGGATTTGACATAAGAGATTTACATGGAACTTTCACCAGGGAATAACGTTCCAGATATGCATAGACAAAAGATATGCAGGCTTTGAAAATCATTGTATGGGTTAAAGTACTCCCCAAGAGCAACGTTCCAGATATGCATAGACAAAAGATGTGCAGGCTTTGAAAATCATTGTATGGGTTAAAGTACTCCCCAAGAGCGTGGTTCGGTAGATTTACCAAGTCTATGAGAGCATTTGGATATAAGCAAAGTAACTGTGATCACATGTTATTCTTGAAACGTCGGAATGGAAATCTTACAACACTTATTGTAAATGTGGATGACATGGTAGTTACCTGTAATGGTCCGGATGAGTGTGCAGCCTTGCAGAAATATTTGAGTACAGAATTTGAGATGAATGATCTTGGGCATCTGAAATATTTTCTCGAGATTGAGGTATCAATGAGTAAGTCAGGAATCTTTCTGTCACAAATAAAGTATATTCTTGACTTGTTAAAAGAAATTGGCATGTCTGAAGGAAATTTTGTGAAAAACATGTTTATTTGAGCAACATCAATAGCATGCAATTAACAAATTAAAGGCGGAATCATGCTTGCATGCACTCAAAAACAAAACATCAACCATGAAATTCAAAGCCTAGTAGATTGGTGAACCTTGACTCAACTTTTAAATCAACATTTATTAGTTGAGAAATATTTACCTTTGTAGATTCCTCTTTGCATATGCAAAGGATAATCACCCAAGAGATAAGGCCTTCATTCCTTGCTTCTTAGCTCCATGGATTTGGTTGAAAGAATAGGATTCTCCAAGTTCCCAAAATTGAGAACCTCTAAAGATTCTACACCAAGGTTGGATTGGACAGGAAATGAGTGACCTTGAGGAAGTAGAATTGCTAGACAATATCCCCCAAGGTGGTTGGCCTCTTAGAGAGAAATGGAAGCTTTGTGTTCTCACCAATTTTCTCTAAAATCAACAACTTATGAATTTTAGGTTATAAAGTTCTTTATATAGTCACTTCTTTAAATGACCTAAAGAACCAAAAAACCCTAATTCAACACTAAATGGATATGGGCTTTTGGGCCTTTGTGAATCTTTATTCATTAAGTTGTCATACAACTTAAGTCAATGGGCTTTGACGTTCGAAGCCCATTGGGCCTTAAGGTCCAAAACTATCCCGAGGTCTTTAACGAACTTATTCGTTTGATTAATTAACATATTAATTAATCATTGCCATAAATAATTAAACCATTTAATTCATCTCCTTTGTTTCTTCAATCTCCACCTTATTTGGTGTACGATACATTAGGTTCCTTTTAGCGAGGCAGTGGGCGATTAAAACCATTTTACATCGATTGTGAATTGAAACTTACTTTCAATTCTCCCTTTCGTGATTACACACGTTTAGGGCTTCCACAAACCATGAGTGACACCTAGCAGCATATCATGGCTACCCAAGCTAATCAGAAGAGGTAGAGAACCTATTCAGTTTAGGATTACAAATGAAATACGGTCTTTCTCTAATCTAATACTCTTGACCACATTGTTTGGTTTGATAGTTTATTTATTCATGTCTACTATCCAATGTGATTCTTGTGCTTATATGATTACTTTGAATGTGAATTGGAACGCATTCCCAAATCTCATTCATACTCTGGCCAGAGATTTTAATCATATCATAGAGTATTCTCCCTCAAGCCAATTGAAGGTTAGAGATCCCTTGTTGCGCATTCACTTGTCTCCATGACTAAGTGGCTTAACCCCAATGATGTCGTGGACACCCCGATGGGGTGACTTTGACATAATCAAAGATCAAGGACTTAACCACAAGACAACAACTGTGATGCCTCAGGTCAAAGGACTAATTTGCATTATCCCAAACATGAGTTCTCATGTGACATGAGTATGAGAACTCCTCGTTGATCGTGTTCAGTGAAATCATTCTCTATTGAGCACCTACGTACTTGTCTTGATGTCACACACACCAATGACTCGAGACTAGTCACTCTCCCTGAGAGAAGACATAGCACGTACTGATCTTATCGGACTGTCAATGCGCAATTGGCAATCCTATGATCAGGAACGTTTAGGATGTGTCTACGAAAGAATGGTCTCATTAATCTAACTTCATTAGATTGCATTCTTCCAATCACATATTCCTTGGACTTTATCGTTTAAGCATATAACATTTATATGAGATGTCTCAAACAATAATGTTTGCCCTTTATATGTAAACTAGATTAGTTTAACATGTGAAATATCCGTAAAGTATCATCATATGAATGGCTTTAGGGCACATTTCCAACAATCTCCCACTTGCACTAGAGCCAATCAGCTTGGTCATCTGTTATGATTCCTCTTCTGTAGTCATTTCCTAAATGGCTGAGTAGTAGGCCTAGGAAATGGATATCTATATGTTATCCATAGAAGCAACCTTGAGAATATCGACGTCACCATTATACATGATTCCCAATCATGTGGTTCAGTCTCTCATATGAGTTCGGATCTTGATGAGACCTTGATTCCCAGGCTTGAGCTATCGCCCCATTAGTGTCGTAGTGTCAGTACACTAGATACACTTTCTGGTTGGAACCGAATAGAGAGTTCATAAATGAACTTTCCCATCCAAACAACATTGTTGTAAACTTCTATATGGCAATATATTTTGCATTCATAATGGAACACACTAAAGTCATTACTTTAATGTTTCCATCCAAATATCTCTTTAGTCATAATAAAGAGATATCTGTTTATCTCTTCATTCATAATGAAGAAACATCCAATGATGGATTAGATTCACAATCTAATACATTTACGCTTCCATTACGTTACTCTAATTCTTCCTCATTCTTCGAGGAACCTATCCTTTAGTATTTCTTAAATACTTAAGGATTCACTTGACAGTTGCCATGGTTCTGATCCTGGGCTTGCATTGATATCACCTTGTACCTTTCTAGGTACAACTCATATCAATGTTTTTCATACAATATGAAATACATAAATCACCTTTCTGCGTATGCATAAAGGATTCGATTTACGCATTATTTCTTTGGGAGTCAAAGGGTACGTTCCCTTTGAGAAGAGCTACCTCCTAGTCTCACTAGAGTTGTTCTTCTTATTGAAGTTTATCATCATATGAGAAACTTCCTAGCATCCTTTTGTCTATTATTAGGGCATGATATAATCCAATTATATCCTAAAATCTATCATTATAGATTTCCATCCCATGTATATAGACTATGTCTCCCATATACATTCTATCTTTATAGAATGTTTAAAGTCATAACTTTAACAATGAAGTATTCTTTTCATTTCCAAAATTAATATATCATATATATATTTAAATTTTAGGAACATGATTAACTCCCACTAATCTTTTGTAAACCTAGTAAACAAAAGATTCATTTACATCTTTATGAGAAATCAAACGATTTGACCTTTTCTCTCATAAAACGCTTATGGCTCCCACTAGCTTGCTAAGATCCATGATGGTTGGATCTCTACAACTTACATGTTTTGTGATTCATAGTTTTAGACATATATTATTAGGACTATCTTAATAATGGTTTCGGAAACCTATATTATGTCCAAACATTGAATCAACATTTAGTTGTAGCTAGCTATCTTCGAATTAATTGAAACTAAGACTACGTCAAAAATGGTTCCTTCAAAGTCAACCATTCTCTTTGATTGTAGTCACCTTAAGCTACCAATTAGCTATGAAGGTTTCATTATTTCGGGTCAAATGGTACTTTACCATTTCCTTGAGTATATTTTGTATATACACTCAATGTAGTCATAAAGTTCAAACCATTCAACTGAGACGGTTTAAAATTCTTTTTGACTACCTTGGAGCTTGTGGTATAGGAACTAGGTTGTTATATTTGTTGATTATCATCTTGTCTCTCAAAGAACCCATTCTTTTGAGTTCTATTCCTAGTTCATTTGCTCTAAGGCAAATCACATTGTAGGATTACAATGAACTACTCAACAAACAACATTTGTTGGTTGGTTTATAGAAGTGATATCCAAAGGTTAATTTAAGGATATCCACAAGATAATTTTTAAACAAATATTGCTCATTAGCACACAACCCCAAATCTTAACATGATTAAGATTTGTCTTTCTTTCCAACTACATCCTATGGAGTTATGAAAATTTGGAAGATCTCCTAATTGACAATCATATTGTTTTAGAAGTATATATCCTATATATATGGGTAATTGATAATATTAAACGAACTAAATCTTATTCAAGTTCGTTCTTCTCCTAATGGAGAAAATCATTATCTTATGATGCTAATTTCCTTGATATCTTTCAAGGAAACTCATCTAAAGTGTTACCTTTCCTTGGATCAAATCTAAGGAGGTAAGTACTTTAGACGTCTTACTCATCAACTTACATTTCTTGAATTCTTTGAAACCTTTTGCAAAGTATTCGGACTTGTGTTTATTCATAATAAACTATAGTCCAACCGAGAGTGATCTTCGGTGAATGTCAAACAACATGAGTAGTATTATGTTGTGGACAAGTGCCACTAACATCTAAGTGAATTAACCTCAATAACTTTGTGATTCTTTCTTCTTTCCAAAAGAATAAAGATTCGAACATTTCGCCTCTATACAATTTTGACAAGAAGGTATTGGATCCGGATCTAACGATCCAAAGCATCCATCTATAACCAACTCGTAATTTATGTTTTAGAGGTATCACAACTCAGTTGGGATTAGTCACTACCTTGCAACCTTTTGGGTTTTAAGCATCATTATATTCTAAACAGTTAACGCTACCATATCATCTCTACTATAGAGACAATCAATTAGATTACTATAATCCAATCAGTGATTAATAAAGAACAATGTTTTGTCAAACAAAACATTCATCCATCTCTACTATAGTGACGGAATTAAGTTCCTTAAAATTGGAATGTAAAGACAATCTTTAGTTTTTCCAATTTCTTTGGTAGTTCATATGAGGAAGTTAGTACCATCTGCTTTCGCAGAGATCTATATTTTATTCACGTTCCGAATGTGAAGTACTTTCTCTTCTCTCATTAATCTTCTACTTCTTATTAGCCACACTTCTACAACGATTGTAAAACATAGTTACTAATACGGAATCAAGCATTCAAGTAGAAGAACCAACTGTTTTGAACTATTCAAGAACAATTTACAACACCTTCGAAAGGTGTGTTCTTGACACTTGCAAGACATTTCTTGCAATTACCCCTTCCAATGTCCATCCTTTCATAAAGAAAGTTTGTTCCCTTGGAGTTAATTTTATCTTCTTCATTTGACTTCTCCTTTGACTACAATAGTCATGGTCCCTAAACTCCCACTATCTCTCTTGAAACCTTTTTCAATTGTGTTATACACATCAAACATTTTGGAGAGTGTGTGGTTATTGTTCACTACATAGTTTACAATAAACTTAGTGAACCATTAGGATAGGGACATAAAGGTGAAGTCCTAGCTTAGTTTCCGTCTCGTTAAGTGGTTTATCACTTCAACACTCAATGATTCAAAATCATCATAAGTCCATGTTGATGGACTATTTTTGTCAACCAACCATTATGTTCTAAACATAATTACAAACTTTCAAGAGTTGTTCAAGGCAACTCTCATTTCTTCATAAGTTCCTTTGTTCATATAACGAAGGAATAAGCATTGGTTGTTTGTGTTGTCCTCTTCATGATAGACATTTCTAACATGTTCTTCCAATGATATATTATCAATAGGAAGATTGTGAGGATGAGACTTCTTAGGTACATGCACAATCCATTTAAGACAATCTTTGGGATTGTGTTACCAAGTCCGGAAACTAAAACATTCTGCTTTTCTTTGTCAAGTTTTGGATAGCCTTTGCAAATATATTGGTAAACAAATACATAACGAATATAAATTGATTGATTTTAAGCCATTTGATTTGGGTCTTTAAATCAAATAGCACCACCCACTATTTTTGGCAAATTCCATATCCCTCATTGGAATTCGAGAGTTTTGGAGGAAACTCTTAGTAGGTTATGGGAGACTCACTATTACCAAGCCCACCTCACAATGATATGATGTTGGCTAGCATTAATAATAATGAGAGAGTACGCTTACTCATTTGCAACTAATGCAAGTACCCATCAATTTGGCCTCTAGAGAATGTTGCCTCACGATGATACGATGTTGGCGCCATTGCACTTAGTTAAGTCATTCCCACCATGCTTAGTTCGTGAAGGGGTTCAAGAATAGCCTCACGATGATACGATGTCGGCCATCCTCGTTACCTACACTAACCTCATCAAGTATGTATATAGACTCTTCTTGAGTATAAGCATGCACTTTGTACTCCCCCATGATAGGGTGAAGCCGGTGTACAAGTCATAAACGATTGGAGCCTACCACGGTGGAAGGCCACGAAAGAGTGTTCTAAGCACTCTCACGCTTTTCAACTTAATAATGGTTTGGTTGAGGGTTTTAGGTCTCATCACATAAACATATTCATTTTAATCTTTATTAAAACAATTTTGGTCCTATTACAACTATTGGTCCATTTGATTCAATTTAGTTGTATATAATACTCCCACTATATTTATAAAACGGTTTTTTAAAGCAAGAGTATATGATACTACTAACGTAAGGTTTGCATTCATTTGATGGACTATATAGTTGCCTTAGGGCCTTAGGATGACTATGAACCTTTGTTTAGATTCAACACGAGCCTAGTGTTGAATCTCGGACTAGGGATGGAGATTGATTTTAGTTACGCGTTTAATCACATTAAGGCGTGTTGTTCCTAGGGGCGTTGGACCCAACTACTTCATTTTCATGCATATCAAATAAAGCAAGAAAGAAGTACTTCAAAGTAAAAGAGAGCTTATGCTCTTTACAACATTTGCATAATTCAAATTACTTTAAAGTAAAGAAGAGCTTATGCTCTTTTACAACATTTGATCAAATCAAATTACAACCAAAATTAATCTACACATTCCCATGGTTCAAACAAATTTGAAACGGCCTTTCACATAGCTCAATTATCGTAGGCTTAGGTTCATAATCACCCTTTAATTAATCAACACTTTAATTAATTAAATTGAATGCAACATTTTCATTTGGTTTTTGTATCCATAAAATTGATTTAAATGGAGCTAAATGAAATGAAAATCCAATTCTCATTTAAAGAGACAAAACAATTTTTGTTCTCTACTTAATTTGGGCCATCATGCAATAACCACAACTTTTTGGGCTATATTGCGAAACACAAACTTTTGGGGTCACTTTGTAAAAACACAAAAGTCCACTACTTCATGTAATTACAACTAGAACCCAAAAATTTCAACAAATACAAAAAACTTCATTAAAGGAGCAAAACAATTTGTCCTTTAACGTTTTTGGGCCTTAACGTAAAAACGTAAACTTTTGGGCCAAAGTGCAAATACACAAAAGTATCAAAACTTTATGTAATTGAATAAAAGACCCAAAAATACCCTATTTAATTAGGGTGGCCGGCCATGATAGAAAAAATATGATTTTTACAAAGTTTTTGTAAGTGGGTTTTATTAGGTGAGGTAAAGATGAAATATTTTGAATTTATGTTAAACTTTTAAAAAAGTTTGTCTACCATTATAACCATTAATTGAATTTATGTCAAACTTTTAAAAAAGTTTGTCTACCATTAAAACCATTAATAATACTTTACAAATAATCATCACCCACTAAAATCCCCCACTAAAATTAAACCAAAACTTTATGTAAAAACATAAAACATTTTGAATCAAAACTTCAAAACTTTTTGTTCTTGGCAAGAACTTCAAGAACATTGAAGAACACTCATGAAAACTCATAATAGCTCCATGAATGTTTTCACTCACCAAAACTCAAATTTTCATCACTCAAAAGAGGGTTAACATCCTAGGGTACTTAGGGGTTCCAAAAGTCACTTTAAAACCATTTTAACAAGACAAACATGAACCCAAAAAATCACCCCTTGGATTTGGCCGAATTTCCCAAAAAACATGGCACCAAATTTTAGCTCCAAAATTCATGCTCATATGAACTACATCTACAACATTTGAGATGGCAAATTTTCTAACAAAATTTACATTCAAAGAAACAAGAATAAAGCTTGTAACATATTACAACTTTTAAATCAAAAAACTATGAACTACAAAACCCAAAATGATTCACCAACTACTAGACCTAGGCTCTGATACCACTTGAAGGAAATTTTTGTGAAAAACATGTTTATTTGAGCAACATCAATAACATGCAATTAACAAATTAAAGGCGGAATCATGCTTGCATGCACTCAAAAACAAAACATCAACCATGAAATTCAAAGCCTAGTAGATTGGTGAACCTTGACTCAACTTTTAAATCAACATTTATTAGTTGAGAAATATTTACCTTTGTAGATTCCTCTTTGCATATGCAAAGGATAATCACCCAAGAGATAGGGCCTTCATTCCTTGCTTCTTAGCTCCATGGATTTGGTTGAAAGAATAGGATTCTCCAAGTTCCCAAAATTGAGAACCTCTAAAGATTCTACACCAAGGTTGGATTGGAGAGGAAATGAGTGACCTTGAGGAAGTAGAATTGCTAGACAATATCCCCCAAGGTGGTTGGCCTCTTAGAGAGAAATGGAAGCTTTGTGTTCTCACCAATTTTCTCTAAAATCAACAACTTATGAATTTTAGGTTATAAAGTTCTTTATATAGTCACTTCTTTAAATGACCTAAAGAACCAAAAAACCCTAATTCAACACTAAATGGATATGGGCTTTTGGGCCTTTGTGAATCTTTATTCATTAAGTTGTCATACAACTTAAGTCAATGGGCTTTGACGTTCGAAGCCCATTGGGCCTTAAGGTCCAAAACTATCCCGAGGTCTTTAACGAACTTATTCGTTTGATTAATTAACATATTAATTAATCCTTGCCATAAATAATTAAACCATTTAATTCATCTCCTTTGTTTCTTCAATCTCCACCTTATTTGGTGTACGATACATTAGGTTCCTTTTAGCGAGGCAGTGGGCGATTAAAACCATTTTACATCGATTGTGAATTGAAACTTACTTTCAATTCTCCCTTTCGTGATTACACACGTTTAGGGCTTCCACAAACCATGAGTGACACCTAGCAGCATATCATGGCTACCCAAGCTAATCAGAAGAGGTAGAGAACCTATTCAGTTTAGGATTACAAATGCAATACGGTCTTTCTCTAATCTAATACTCTTGACCACATTGTTTGGTTTGATAGTTTATTTATTCATGTCTACTATCCAATGTGATTCTTGTGCTTATATGATTACTTTGAATGTGAATTGGAACGCATTCCCAAATCTCATTCATACTCTGGCCAGAGATTTTAATCATATCATAGAGTATTCTCCCTCAAGCCAATTGAAGGTTAGAGATCCCTTGTTGCGCATTCACTTGTCTCCATGACTAAGTGGCTTAACCCCAATGATGTCGTGGACACCCCGATGGGGTGACTTTGACATAATCAAAGATCAAGGACTTAACCACAAGACAACAACTGTGATGCCTCAGGTCAAAGGACTAATTTGCATTATCCCAAACATGAGTTCTCATGTGACATGAGTATGAGAACTCCTCGTTGATCGTGTTCAGTGAACTTATTCTCTATTGAGCACATACGTACTTGTCTTGATGTCACACACACCAATGACTCGAGACTAGTCACTCTCCCTGAGAGAAGACATAGCACGTACTGATCTTATCGGACTGTCAATGCTCAATTGGCAATCCTATGATCAGGAACGTTTAGGATGTGTCTACGAAAGAATGGTCTCATTAATCTAACTTCATTAGATTGCATTCTTCCAATCACATATTCCTTGGACTTTATCGTTTAAGCATATAACATTTATATGAGACGTCTCAAACAATAATGTTTGCCCTTTATATGTAAACTAGATTAGTTTAACATGTGAAATATCCGTAAAGTATCATCATATGAATGGCTTTAGGGCACATTTCCAACAATGTCAGCATGCAAACCTGTGACTACTCCGTTGGCAAAAGGAATGCAGCTGATCATTGATCTAAACCAAGTACTGATAGATAAAGGAAAGTATCAACAGTTAGTGGGAAGATTAATGTATTTGGCATATATATACTAGACCAGACCTTGCTCATGCCTTGAGTGTCGTTAGTTAATACATGCATGATCCAAGAGAACAACATATGAATGCATTTATGAGAATATTGAGTTATTTGAAAGGAAGTCTGGGGACAAGGATTTTATTTAAGAAGAATGGTCATTTTAGTATTGAAGGTTATACAGATGTCGACTGGGCAGGTTCGAGTGATGATAGGCGCTCAACATCATGTTACTTCACCTTTGTTGTTAGAAATCTGGTTACTTGGAGAAGCAAGAAGCAGGGAGTAGTAGCAAGGTCTAGTGTAGAAGTGGAATACAGAAGTATAGCCCTTGGTATTTGTGAGATTTTATGGCTTAAACTACTACTAGGTGTCAAACATAGTCAACCGATGAAGTTGTTTTGTGATAATAATGCTGCTCGCAATATTGCTCATAATATAGTGCAACATGATAAAACTAAACATATGGAGGTTGACAGGTTCTTTATTAAAGAAAAGCTAGAAGGTAAAATAATTGAAGTGCCTCCAATCGGAAAGGAAGATCAAATAGCTGACATTCTCACCAAAGCAGTTTCTAGTGAAAAGTTCTCTAAGTTTCTAGACAAGTTGGACATGTGTAACATATATGCACCAACTTGAGGGGGAGTGTTGACTTGTATAGTTTCCTATAATTTAGGATTTCCTAGTTTAGGATGGATCCCGTGTAATCTGGGAGAAATCTCTTTAAAATCTCATGTAATATTCTTCCCAATTTGGTTAGGATTAAGGTCGTGTATTATACCTTACCTTGAGATGAATGAAAATAATTTCAAGGCATTCTCTTCTATCACAACTTCGTAGCTACAGTACGAGTCGTCTTGAAGTCTTAAATGAACGACGATAAGAGTAAAGCTTACAAAGGTATGCTTAACCTCGGACACTATGTTGAAAATAAATCCTACACTGATGGGAGAAGGAACCTTGCATGAGTTTAAAGTATGTTGGTTTACTCTCGGGATTTGCAAGGAAAGCGGGAGAAGTAAACCTTGGCCTAGAAAGATTGTCTTCAAAGAATCGCTCTCAAAGCAAGACAAAACCAACCCTAGTGAGTCAGCCAAATTAATGAAGGCCTCCTGAAACCCCAAAATCTTTAAAACATTTTGACAACTTGAGAAATATTATAGATTACTTTGCTTGCGAGAATAAAGATGATTAATAATAATAAAACATTCCTAGAGAAGATGATACCTAGACCTGAAGAATTGGATCAAATTGACCATCAGCTTCAAATCCTCTTCCCAACCATGTCTATGTAAGGGATGTGGGATATTTTGGCATCTCTCTTTTAGCACATGACACCCATAGATCCAAAGATGCCTAAGTGAAGGAGGTAGACACTCATCTGGAATGGATGCCAGCTTTGGACATTTGAAAAGGCTCAGAGATTGAAGGGAAGTAAGGAATTGAAGCCCTTGCTGCTCAGTTTCTTCGGATTTGGGAATCTATGTATTCGGAGATCAGTGAGAGATTTGGGGAGGAGCATATCTAATTAGACCATGTTGGGTGGAAACGACACTGTATCCGGATCATTGCCGTAGATCCACAACTTTCTAAGAGAGGTGAGTTTGTGCAATCCCCACTCCGACTCTTAGAATAACTTACAGCTATTGACCTTCCAAATTGTAAGTGATGTGAGGTTGGGGGGAAATGAGCAACTTGTTTGTACCATACTTGACCAATCCCGAAACTACTGAGCACCAGTCAACGTTATACCATCAAGGACCCAGAAGAGCTTCCCTCAAACCAGAAGGCCAATCACAGCGCGACACGTGTCGACATCAGAAGCCAATCATAGCACGACACATGTCAACATCAGAAGCCAATCCCAACACGACACGTGTCAATGTCAGAATGAAACTAGAAACTCTCTTCTATAAATAGAGATCATTCTCTCACAATATTTCCGGATGTCATTTGTACTAAATCATTCACTAGTACTCACATAAGCCCTTCACAATTAATGAGAACTCCTCTACTCCGTGGACGTAGCCAATCTGGGTGAACCATGTACATCTTGTGTTTGCTTCCCTGTCCTTATACATTTACATACTTATCCACACTAATGATCGAAGCAATCTAGTGAATGTCACAAACTTAACACTTTTTGTTGTACCAAAGTCCTCACTGATTTTGTGCATCAACATTTGGCGCCGTCTGTGGGAAACGACACTTATTCCCACTCTCTTTAGCTTTGTTAAGCTGGTTTCCACCATTCGTACACTCTATTTTGACCAGGCATCCCTTTCCAACATGGGGAGAGAAGGAAGCCACAACACACAATATGACACCCATCTTGCACCTAGTACGAAGCAACGAAAGAATGAAGGAAAGAGGGTTGCTTTTCAAGCTAAAGTCGATGAGCTAGAAGCTCAGAACAACAAGATAGCAATGAAGAATAAGGTCTTCCAGAAGCAGTATGAAAAGCTCTTTGAGACGCTCCACAAAACTAGGCGTACTCAAACACGCGAGCTCGTTGTCCCTGTGGACATCAACCATCATCTGGGTGCCCCCCAACACGGTGGGTCACCTCCCTTCGACATGGGTATCCCTGATGAGGAGCGAGCTAATCATCAAAACATTGATCAACATGAGACTTCTCTCAACCCAGATGTTTCGACCCTAAGTAGAAGAAATGGAGGAAGACACCTCCTTGCAGAAGGATTGGAATGATCGAAAGCCGTTTATTGTGACTGCTGAGACTTCTTAAAGCAATGTCGAGAGAATCCCCTCCACATATGCTCGAAGATCAATGACCCAAGGGTTTCTGAAAGACTCGGCCCCCTCTCACGACCCAGGCCAGCTGCCAATCTAGGGAATGAATGACAGGTTCCAGAGGAACATGAAGGTATGGGGAACTCTGAGGTATTCCGACGGACTCGCCCTAGAAGTCAGTACTGCGAGTCCAAGAAAAAATCACACGCCCATGCTCAAACTTTCCTACTTCCAAGAGGCAATGGAGACTTACGAAAGAAAATTCCAGTGGTACATAACTCCACTCATAACCCTCTTATCATACAGCTCATTGAGGAAGTAAACAAGTTGAAGGCCGAACATCAGGCCGAGATACCTGACTGGAACCAACCCAGGTCTGGCCCTCTCACAAGAAAGATCCTCAACACCCCCTTCAAGCGAAGACAAAACAAAAGCTTGGTTTACAACTCTATACTGGAAAGGAGGACCCAATTGAACATCTTAACCTCTTTGAGTCCACCATGGCATATCAGATGCACACCGACGAAGAGCGATGTATTCTCTTCCCCTCCACCCTCTCTGGCGGAGCTCTAAACTGGTATTGCCGTCTTCCACCTGAAACAGTAGACTCATTTGAGGAATTGAGGAAACTGTTTGTCTCTCAACACATCTTCCAGACCGATCACTTGCATTCTGCATATGACTTGTACATTATTCGCCAGAAGCCGGACGAGTCAGTACGAAAGTATGCCGGTCGCTTCAGCCATGAGTATTCTCGCTGCACTGAGGCAGATGACAAGACCGCCCTCAAGGCCTTCACAGCAGGCCTACGTGATTGTTTCTTCAAGTACATGATCAATGCCAACACTTGGAAGACTTATTCTCAGGTGATGGCACAGGCTTACAACCACGCCTCTGCCGAAGCAAGGACATACCAAGGGAACCCCTATATGGTTAACCCCTATCAACAAATGGGAAGTGGAAGTCAAATTCTACCAAGTGAGGAGATATTGGCCATTCAGACACCCATTGCATCATCTCTTGCCTTATTTAGCTACTCGCTAAGTCACCAAACGTATTTGTCTCTTGGTAAGAGGAAGGATTTTTACTCTCAGCAAGCCCATTACAACAAAAGGGATACAAGATCGTATCAAGACAACCAGGGGTGAACGTACCGTCAACTATTATGACTATGGGGCCAAGCTTCACTCTTTCAAAGTGGAGGACTAGGTACTGAACGAAATGCAATTATAAGAAGGCATACACATTACAAATGTTTTGACCCTCAACCGCTTGAGATCTTTTGTCACACAAGCTATTCAGCAAATATTTAAAGAATATGGAATTCATACAACTTCTTCTGAGTCTTTTGCGTTCTTAGCACTAGAACACTTGGTCTACGCTGACCTACCCTTATACTCCACCTCAGAGCTTCAACATGCGTACTTTGATACAAAGTATGTGATACTACGTGTTACAACCAACATGGTTCACATATCAAAAGCATGGATCCCTTAATGCATAGCAAAACATTCATAAGCATCACTCATATCAATCAACATAAACATTATACATTCCAACACATTCATACATAAACATCATACATTCCAACACATCCATACATAAGCCAACTGTGCTTCGAAAGGGTTCAACATACTTTGTATCTTCGACATTTGCTACAATGTGCCTCGACACCTTGCCCTTATTCTCACCAACCAGGTGATGAAATGTGAAGAAGGAACTCATCTTCATGCCACCAACCAGGTGATGAAATGCACAACCCGTACTCTCCTTCATGCCACCAACCAAGTGATGAAATGTACAACTCGTACTCTAATATCATTTGGCAACTTGCCACTCTTGCCACTAACTAAGTAAATAAGGAACTCATTTTCATGCCACAAACCAAGTGATGAAATGTATAACCCGTACTCCCCTTCATGCCACCAACCAGGTGATGAAATGTACAACCAGTACTCTAATATCATTTGGCAACTTGCCACTCATGCCACCAACCAGGTGAAAAAGGAACTCATCTTGATGCCACAAACCAGGTGATGAAATGTACAACCCGTACTCTAATATCATTTGGCAACTTGCCACTCATGCCACCAACCAGGTGAAGAAGGAATTCATCTTCATGTCACCAACCAGGTGATGAAATGTACAATCCGTACTCTCCTTCATGCCACCAACTAGGTGATGAAATGTACAACTCTTACTCTAATATCATTTGGCAACTTGCCACTCATGCCACCAACTAGGTAAAGAAGGAACTCATTTTCATGCCACAAACCAGGTGATGAAATGTACAACCCATACTCTTCTTCATGCCACCAACCAGGTGATGAAATGTACAACCAGTACTCTAATATCATTTGGCAACTTGCTACTCATGCCACCAACCAGGTGAAGAAGGAACTTATCTTCATGCCACCAACCAGGTGATGAAATGTACAACCCGTACTCTCTTTCATGCCACCAACCATGTGATGAAATGTACAACCCGTACTCTAATATCATTTGGCAACTTGCCATTCATACCACCAACCAGGTGAAGAAGGAACTCATCCTCGTGCCACCAACCAGGTGATGAAATGTGATGAAAGGTGATGAAGGAATTCACCTTCGTACCACCAACCAAGTGATGAAAGCAACTCACCATTCATTTCACCTACCAGAAGACAAGTGGTACAACTTGTACATGTGAACTCCTAACATTCACAAATAATCAAAAACCCTCAAGCTTGACAACTCAACTAGAGGAGCATTTATGCCCAACAAGAGTTATAGTCACCAAAAAAGTCTTATTGCAAGCCAACAACAACTTCAGTGCATGGCATACGAAGATCAAGCTATTCAGTCCTCTTGCATCTGCTTCAGACATTTCCCCTCTGTAACAAAGCAAACACTACAACTCGTAGAAAGCTTCACACACGCTTGATCAAGACAGTGTGAAGCAAAATCAATTTATGGTGCCAACAAGAGCTTCATCAAAGGAGTTCAACCATAATTCTCAAAAGCTTCACACACTCTTGATCAAGACAGTGTGAAGCAAAACCAATTTATGGTGCCAACAAAAGCTTCATCAAAGAAGTTCAACCACAATTCTCGAAAGTTTCACACTCTTGATATCAAGACAGTGTGAAACAAAACCAATTTATGGTGCCAACAAAAGCTTCATCAATGGAGGGCAACCACAATTCTCAAAAGCTTCACACATTCTTGATCAAGACAGTGTGAAGCAAAACCAATTTATGGTGCCAACAAGTGCCAACAAGAGCTTCATCAATGGAGGGCAACCACAATTCTCAAAAGCTTCACACATTCTTGATCAAGACAGTGTGAAGCAAAACCAATTTATGGTGCCAACAAGAGCTTCATCAAAAGAGTTCAACCACAATTCTCAAAAGCTTCACACACTCTTGATCAAGACAATGTGAAGCAAAACCAATTTATGGTGCCAACAAAAGCTTCATCAATGAAGGGCAACCATAATTCTCAAAAGCTTCACACACTCTTAATCAAGACAATGTGAACCAAAACTAATTTATGGTGCCCACAAAAGCTTCATCAATAGAGAGCAACTACAATTCTCAAATGTTCGAAGCAAATTCAATTTATATGGTTCATCCCAACCTTCGACTACTACAAGGTGTGACTTGCATCACATTCTCTTGCTCAATAGTGTGGAAGCAAAATTTGTATATGTTGTCTCTGAAGGAAATTTTTTGTCCTAGCTAAGAACATGTAAGAACATTTGAATACATATGCTAACTATTAACTCTTTAAAGTAGGCATGCATCAAAAAACAATTCATAAAACCCATGACTTTCAAAGCCTAGTATATGGTGAACCAAAAGACTCTTTAACAACATTAAAGAGAAAGAAGAATTTAGAGATTCTTTACCCTTGAAGCTCATCCTTGATTACACAAGGGATTCACCCAAGTGGAGGGCCTTCAAGTCACCTCCTTGCTCCTTGGATCTTCCTTGTGATTTTCCTCCTTTTAGTGCTCCTTTGCTTCTTTGAGGATTTGAGGATTAGTTCTTCAAAACACCAAAAGTTTGATGTCTCTAAGTCTCTTCACCAAGGATGTATCTTGTGAGGATGAAATGGATGACTTAGGGAAGTAGAGATTGCTAGATGACTCTCCCTAGGTGGCCGGCCTCCTTAGATGGAAATTAGAGAATATGTTTCACCCAATTTCACCCAAGAAAACCCTAATTGAAACAAAGCTATAAAGATGAATTTATACTTCATTTCAAGTGAGTGGCAAACTTGTAATTAATCCAATTTGCATGCCCTCACCCTAAATGGCCGGCCATATGTATTGTTATTGGGCTTATTGCCCATTTTGTTTTAGTTGTCATACAACTTAAACATAATGGGCCTTGTGGACCAAAACACTTTTGGGCCCCGAAGCCCTAAAACCAACTTAAAAGCCCAATACGAACATTTCGTATAATTAATTAACTAATTAATTAATCTTTACCATTCTTCAATTAAACCATTTAATTGCTTATCCATTTCATTTAATTTCTTCACATACATCCTTACTCGGTGTGCGATCCATTAGGTTCCAATTAGCGAGGCAGTGGGCGATGTTACTCTTAACGATCGATTGCGAATTGAAACAACATTTCAATTCTCCCTTTGATGATTAGTGTTTGCTAATCATTAGGGCTTCCACAAACCATGAGTGACACCTAGCAGTATGTCATGGTTACCCAAGCTAAGTAGAATTGGTTGGAGAACCTATCCAGTTACAACTACAATGCAATACGGTCATTCTCTAATACAATACTCTTAATCACATTGTTTAAGTGATAGTTTGTTTCATGTCTACTATCCAATGTGATACTTTCCTATATGATTCCCTTGAATATGATTTGGAACAACTTCCTAAGTCATATTCATTTGCTTTGGCCAAAGACTTTAGAATCATATTTTAGAGTATTCTCCTTCCACCATGGAAGGTTAGAGATCCCTTGTTGTGCATTCATATGCCTACATGACTAGATCGCATGACCCCAACAATGCTGTGGACAATCCGAAGGAATGCCTTTGTCATGATCAAAGATCAAGGACCTAACCATTAGACATCTATGATGCCTCAGGTCAAAGGACTACTTTGCATATTGTAACCTTAGAGTTTATACATGACATGTATGTTCTAACTCTCTTTTGATCGTAGTTCAGTGTACTCGATTACTCTTTCGAGCACCTATGTGTTTGTCTTAGTGTCCAACACCAAATGACTTTGAGACTAGTTCATACTCACGTTTGAGTCAACATAACACATACTAACCTTAGCGGATTGTCAACGCCCAATTGGCAATCCTATGGCTAGGAACGTTTTAGGAATGAACATAAGAGAAAGGTCTCATTAATCTAACTCATTAGATCACTTATCTCTTAGACCAAATACATCCCTTGGATTCTCTTATTGGTTAAACACATGATACAATAAATAGTGATTAACAATAAGTATTGCCCTTCCATTAAACATATAAAAGTTTAACATATTAAGTATTCCAAAAAGCTATTACATCAAATGAGTGGCTTTGTGGGCATACTTCCAACAATCTCCCACTTGCACTCAAAGCCATCTCCCATGTATCTAATACCCATCTTATCCATATGACGATCAAGCTGGATTTGAGTCATTGGCTTTACAGTGGATCTGCTACGTTATCGGCTGAAGCAACTTTGAGGATGTTGACTTTCCCCTCGGCAGCATATCTTCTTATGATATTAAAGCGCCTATCAAAATGCTTGTTCTTTTGATGAGCCCTGGGTTCCTTGGCTTGAGCTATCGCCCCACTATTATCACAGTACAAAGTTACTGGTGATGTGATGGTTGGAACCACTCCAAGTTCAGTAATGAACTTTTTCATCCAGAACGCTTCTTTGCCGGCTTCAGCTGCAGCGACATATTCAGCCTTTGTCGTGGAATCAGCAATTACACTTTGCTTCTTGCTTTTCCAACTGACAGCCCCACCATTCAGAGTGAATACATATCCGGAGTTGGAACTTCTATCATCGACGTCAGATTGGAAATCTGCGTCTGTATAAGCTTCCACTCGCAACTCTGCTGCTCCTCCATAAACGAGGAACATGTCCTTAGTTCTTCTTAAGTACTTAAGGACCGTCTTGACAGCTGCCCAGTGTTCTGATCCTGTGTTAGATTGATATCGACTAGTAATGCTCACATCATATGCGATATCAGGCCTTGTGCATATCATGGCATACATGAGACTCCCTATGGCGGAAGCATAAGGAATTTCATTCATTAGCCGTATCTCTTCATGAGTCTTAGGTCCCATGGACTTAGAAAGGTGAATTCCATGTCTCACAGGAAGAAAACCTTTCTTAGATTGTTCCATCTGGAACCTACTTAGCACCTTATCAATGTACATAGATTGGGATAATCCAATTAATTTTCTTGATCTATCACGATAGAGCTTTATCCCAAGTACATAAGATGCATCTCCTAAATCTTTCATGTGGAAGGTTTTAGACAACCACACTTTTACAGAAGAAAGTACTGCAGTGTCATTCCCGAATAGTAATATGTCATCTACATATAACACTAGGAATACAATTGCATCCCCAACGACTTTTTGATAAACACAATTGTCGTCTTCGTTTTGAGTAAAACCAAACGTTTTGATTTCAGTATCGAAACGAATGTTCCAGCTCCTGAAGGCTTGCTTAAGTCCATAAATGGACCTTTGAAGCTTGCATACCTTAGTCTTTTCAGACTTGGACACGAATCCTTCGGGTTGAGTCATATAGAGCTCTTCCTCTAGGTAGCCGTTCAGAAAGGCCGTCTTCACGTCCATTTGCCAGATTTCATAATCATGGTACGCAGCTATAGCAAGCAAAATCCGAATGGACTTAATCATGGCTACAGGAGAGAAAGTTTCTTCATAGTCAATCCCTTCTCTTTGCCTGTAACCCTTGGCTACTAGTCTAGCCTTATAAGTCTCCACGTTCCCATCAACGCCTATCTTCCTCTTGAAGACCCATTTGTTTCCAACAGGTACAATACCTTCTGGAGGGTCTACAAGAGTCCAGACCTGATTTTGATACATGGAATCCATCTCGGATTTCATGGCCTCTTGCCATCTCTTTGAATCAATGTCGGACATTGCTTCAGTGTAGTCCCTAGGGTCCTCCTTTGTTTCATTGTCACCTAGAAGGTACAATTCAGCAAAGTCATTATTTAAGCCAAACCTCATAGGTGGCTTACTAACCCGTTCAGATCTACGTGGAGCTAGGGGTTCAGGAACAGGGTTGTCAATATGTCGAGTGCTTGTTTGTGGTTCATTATTAATCTCATTAATTTCCATCTGTTTGCTTATAGTTCCTTTGAGAACAAATTCGTCCTCTAGAAACTTAGCAGTTCTGGCGACAAAGACTTTCTGGTCGTCAGGATGGTAGAACTCATATCCCATAGTTTCTCTAGGATATCCCACAAAATAGCATCTTACTGATCTCGCTTCAAGCTTAGTAACCTCAAGCTTAGTAGCCTCAAGCTTCTTGACATATGCTTCACAACCCCAAATCTTAATATGATTAAGACTTGGCTTTCTTCCATGCCATATCTCATAGGGTGTTTGTGAAACTGATTTGGAAGGTACTCTATTAAGCAAGTAAGCTGTTGTATATAAAGCGTATCCCCAGAATGTTACTGGTAGATCAGCGGAACTCATCATAGAACGAACCATGTTCATCAAGGTTCGATTTCTCCTTTCAGAAACTCCATTAAGTTGTGGAGTTCCCGGTGGAGTCCACTGTGATATTATTCCACACTCTTTGAGATAATCTAGGAACTCATTACTCAGATATTCACCCCCTCGATCCGATCTTAGGATTTTTATCTGTTTCCCAGTTTGTTTCTCAACTTCATTCTTGAATTCTTTGAACCTTTCAAAGGATTCTGACTTGTACTTCATAAGATATACATAGCCAAACCGAGAGTGATCGTCGGTGAATGTGATATAGTATGAGAAGCCTTCTCTCGACGTAGTAGACATAGGTCCACATACTTCAGTGTGGATTAACCTTAGAATTTCAGTGGCACGCTCTCCTTTTCCAGTAAATGTAGATTTGGTCATCTTCCCTTTCAAGCAACATTCACAAGTACCCATCCGGTCATTACCTAATGGGCGGAAATATCCGTCTTTCGACATCTTGCGAGTCTTATCAAGGTTCACATGTCCAAGTTTAAGATGCCACATCTTTTCTTGGTTAACTTCTTCTCTAGCCCTTTTGGGTTTTGAGGTATTCCCGCTTTCAATACAGTGCATCCCATTATTCGTCTCTAGGTGAAAAAGTCCCTCTATCATATTACCATGAGAGATAATACGACCGTTCAAGTATAAAGTGCAACTCATTTTGTCAAACAATACTGAGTGCCCATCTCGTAAAAGCTTAGAGATGGAAATCAAATTCTTTATACATGAAGGAAAATATAAACAATTTTTAAGTTCCAGGACTTCCCCAGAGGGTAGGTTAAGCATATAGGTGCCTATTGCTTTTGCAGAGATTTTAGTGCTGTTCCCAACTCGCACAACCATCTCCTCATTGCGCAGTGACCTGCTCCCTGTTAGTCCCTGCAACGTATTACAGATATGTTGACTAGCACCTGAATCAAATATCCAGGAATTGGAGCTCACTGTAAAAGCACTCTCTATGACAGAAATAGTCTCTTCAAAAGTCCGTGTCATAAGGCTCGCAATGCGCACCCTGTATTTCTTCTTCCAACGTTCATCCTTTCCACAATGAAAGCATGTTCCCTTGGATTTCTTTGCCTTCTTCTTATGCAACCTTTTCCTTATCATTGCATTCTCACTCCCACTGTCTCTTTTGAAACCTTTTTCAAATTTACAGCACATGTCAATCATCTCTTTCAAAGAATGATCGAATCTATTCACTTTATAGTTTACGATAAACTTAGTGAAATCATCCGAGAGAGATGCAAGGAAAAAGTCTTGGGCCATTTTCCCATCGATGGAAGTTCCTAAACTTTGAAGATCTTGAAAGATCCTTTCCATCTTTTGTCCATGTTTATGGACCGATGTCCCCTTTGCCATTTTGGCATTCATTAGACTACAAATATTTGAGAATCGTACATTACTAGTCTCAATGTCATGCATCTTATGCAAACTTTCAACCATGGCACAAGAAGTGTCCATGTGCTTATGTAGCTTCATAAGCTCCTCACTAAGTGAAGTGAGGATTAAGCATTTGGCTTGTAAGTCATCCTCATAGTGTCTAACATAATTTTGACACTCCTCCTTTGAAGCTAGTTTCGTAGGAGGTACATGAGGAGGGGATTGCTTAAGTACATACAATATGTCTTTCACCTTTGAGACACTCTCAATGTGGCGATACCAAGCAAGGAAACGTTGGCCCCTAAGGCCCTTTTTGTCAAGTATAATGGTGGGTATAATTTTAGGCATGTCGTTCACTACATAACATAACAGAAATCGTATTAGCATTGTTTGTTTAAAACTATTTTGATTGGGTCTTTGAATCAAATAGTACCACCCACTATTTTTGGCAAATTCCACATCCCTCAATAGAATTTGAGAGTTATATTGAACTCTTAGTGGGTTATGGGAGACTCACCATTACCAAGCCCACCTCACGATGATACGATGTTGGCTAGCAAAAATAATGATGAGAGAATAACACATTATTCATTTACAACTTTTGTAATTACCCATCCGTTTGGCCTCTAGAGAATGTTGCCTCACGATGATACGATGTTGGCACCATTGCACTTAGTTTAAGTTATTCCCACCATGCTTAGTTCGTGAA
The DNA here is from genome assembly GCA_035220775.1 of Malus fusca. Taxonomy (NCBI): domain Eukaryota; kingdom Viridiplantae; phylum Streptophyta; class Magnoliopsida; order Rosales; family Rosaceae; genus Malus; species Malus fusca. The sequence goes on from CM069069.1 coordinate 2,501,121, forward strand.
GGGGTTCAAGAATAGCCTCACGATGATACGATGTTGGCTATCCTCGTTGCCTACACTCACCTCATCATATGTATATGGATTCCTCCTGGATATAAGCACATGCTTTGTACTTCCCTATGATAGGGTGAAGCCGGTGCATGAGTCACAAACGATTGGAACCCACCACGGTGGAAGGCCTACGAAGAGATATTCTAAACATCTCTCGTTTATCAACTTAATATTCATTTGTTGAGGGAATAGCGTTGGGCTACATCAAAACATTTTAATCACATTAAAAGAACTTGGGCCTATCACAACCATTGGTCCAAGTTTATATGAATTAGTAGTATATAATACTCCCACTGTTTCGTTGAAACAAGCAAGACTATATGGAACTACTAACGAATGCCTTGCATCCTCATATGGACTATATAGTCATATTAGGTTTTAGGATGATTATGAACCGTTTGATTTGATCCAACACGAGCCTTGTGTTGGACCTTGGGTCTAAGGTATGTAGTTGTTGATTTTAGTTACGCGTTTAATCCAATTAAACCGTTATTTCCTATTGGGCGTTGGACCCAACTATTCCATTTTGCATACATTTAAACAAAAGGAATACATGAAATAATAATAAGGGCTTATGCCCTTTTACAACACAAATGATGGACTTATGTCCATTTACAACAATCTTGAACTAATCAAATTACATTCAAATTCTACACTACCAAGCCCAAACATTCATAATGTAAAGCGGCCAATCACATAGCTCAATTATCGAGGCATTTGGTTCATAATCACCCTTCTCTTAATCAAACACATTTAATTAAGAAAACAACTTTAAAACAATTGGTTTTCGGATCCATAGAATTGATTTAAATGAAACTAAATAAAATGAAAATCCAATTCTCATTTAAAGAGACAAAACCATTTTGTTCTTATCTAATTTGGGCCAAAAACAATGACCACAACTTTTGGGCCATTTTCTAAAAACAAAAACTTTTGGGGTCATTTTGTAAAAACACAAGAGTCCACAACTTCATGTAATCACAACTTAGAACCCAAACATTTTTAATAATGTCAAAACATCATTAAAGGAGCAAAACAATTTGTCCTTTAAAGTTTTTGGACCTTAACGTAAAAACGTAAACTTTTGGGCCAAAATGCAAATACACAAAAGTATCAAAACTTTATGTAAGTGCACAAAAGACCCAAAAATACCCTATTTTATAGGGTGGCCGGCCATTAGTGTTATTTAGTGATAAAATTCAAATTTTATACAAAGTTTTGTAAGTGGGTTTTGTTAGGTGAGGTAAAGATGAAATAAAATTTTGTAAGAAATGATTTATGTCATTCTTTAAAACAAAGTTTGTCTCCCTTTAAAAATACTTAATCATTAACCATCACCCACCAAAATTAAATCAAAACTTTATGTAAAAACATAAAACTTATGAAAACTTATGAAAACTCAAAATACATGGCACCAAATTTTAGTTCCAATATTCATGCTTAAATGAAATACATCTACAACATTTGAGATGCAAAATTTTCTAGCAAAATTTATATTCAAAGCAAGAACAAAGCTTGTAACATTTACAACATTTAAATCATAAAACATGAAAATCACAAAACCCAAAAGGATCCACCATACACTAGACCTAGGCTCTTGATACCACTTGAAGGAAAATTTTTGTCCTAGCTAAGAACATGTAAGAACATTTGAATACATATGCTAACTATTAACTCTTTAAAGTAGGCATGCATCCAAAAACAATTCATAAAACCCATGACTTTCAAAGCCTAGTATATGGTGAACCAAAAGACTCTTTAACAACATTAAAGAGAAAGAAGAATTTAGAGATTCTTTACCCTTGAAGCTCATCTTTGATTACACAAGGGATTCACCCAAGTGGAGGGCCTTCAAGTCACCTCCTTGCTCCTTGGATCTTCCTTGTGATTTTCCTCCTTTTAGTGCTCCTTTGCTTCTTTGAGGATTTGAGGATTAGTTCTCCAAAACACCAAAAGTTTGATGTCTCTAAGTCTCTTCACCAAGGATGTATCTTGTGAGGATGAAATGGATGACTTAGGGAAGTAGAGGTTGCTAGATGACTCTCCCTAGGTGGCCGGCCTCCTTAGATGGAAATTAGAGAATATGTTTCACCCAATTTCACCCAAGAAAACCCTAATTGAAACAAAGCTATAAAGATGAATTTATACTTCATTTCAAGTGAGTGGCAAACTTGTAATTAATCCAATTTGCATGCCCTCACCCTAAATGGCCGGCCATATGTATTGTTATTGGGCTTATTGCCCATTTTGTTTTAGTTGTCATACAACTTAAACATAATGGGCCTTGTGGACCAAAACACTTTTGGGCCCCGAAGCCCTAAAACCAACTTAAAAGCCCAATACGAACATTTCGTATAATTAATTAACTAATTAATTAATCTTTACCATTCTTCAATTAAACCATTTAATTGCTTATCCATTTCATTTAATTTCTTCACATACATCATTACTCGGTGTGCGATCCATTAGGTTCCAATTAGCGAGGCAGTGGGCGATGTTACTCTTAACGATCGATTGTGAATTGAAACCACATTTCAATTCTCCCTTTGATAATTAGTGTTTGCTAATCATTAGGGCTTCCACAAACCATGAGTGACACCTAGCAATATGTCATGGTTACCCAAGCTAAGTAGAATTGGTTGGAGAACCTATCCAGTTACAACTACAATGCAATACGGTCCTTCTCTAATACAATACTCTTAATCACATTGTTTAAGTGATAGTTTGTTTCATGTCTACTATCTAATGTGATACTTTCCTATATGATTCCCTTGAATATGATTTGGAACAACTTCCTAAGTCATATTCATTTGCTTTGGCCAAAGACTTTAGAATCATATTTTAGAGTATTCTCCTTCCACCATGGAAGGTTAGAGATCCCTTGTTGTGCATTCATATGCCTACATGACTAGATCGCATGACCCCAACAATGCTGTGGACAATCCGAAGGAATGCCTTTGTCATGATCAAAGATCAAGGACCTAACCATTAGACATCTATGATGCCTCGGGTCAAAGGACTACTTTGCATATTGTAACCTTAGAGTTTATACATGACATGTATGTTCTAACTCTCTTTTGATCGTAGTTCAGTGTACTCGATTACTCTTTCGAGCACCTATGTGTTTGTCTTAGTGTCCAACACCAAATGACTTTGAGACTAGTTCATACTCACGTTTGAGTCAACATAACACATACTAACCTTAGCGGATTGTCAACGCCCAATTGGCAATCATATGGCTAGGAACGTTTTAGGAATGAACATAAGAGAAAGGTCTCGTTAATCTAACTCATTAGATCACTTATCTCTTAGACCAAATACATCCCTTGGATTATCTTATTGGTTAAACACATGATACAATAAATAGTGATTAACAATAAGTATTGCCCTTCCATTAAACATATAAAAGTTTAACATATTAAGTATTCCAAAAAGCTATTACATCAAATGAGTGGCTTTGTGGGCATACTTCCAACAGTCTCTCCCACATTTTCAAATTTCTAGTTTCCCCCCCCCCCCGCCCCCAAAAAAAGGGAAATTCAACAAAGCTTCATAAATGGAGGACTACAAATTCTCAAAAGCTTCACACTATCTTGATCAAGATAGTATGAAGCAAAATCAATTTATGGTACCCAACAAAGCTTCACCACAAAAGCTTCACCAACAAAAGTTTTACCAATGGAGGACAACTACAAATTCTCAAAAGCTTCACACTATCTTGATCAAGATAGTATGAAACAAAATCAATTTGTGGTACCCAACAAAGCTTCACCATAAAAGCTTCACCAACAAAAGTTTCACCAATGGAGGACAACTACAAATTCTCAAAACCTTCACACTATCTTGATCAAGATAGTGTGAAGCAAAATCAATTCATGGTACCCAACAAAAGCTTCAACTCCAAAACTTCACCTACAAAAGTTTCACCCACAATAGCTTCACCTACAAAAGCTTCACCTACAAAAGCTTCACCAACAAAAACTTCACCCACAAAAGTTTCACCCACCACAAAAGCTTCACCCACCACAAAGCTTCACCTACAAAGCTTCAACTCCAAAGCATCACCCACAAAAGCTTCACCCACCACAAAAGTTTCACCCACCACAATAGCTTCACCTACAAAAGCTTCACCTATAAAAGCTTCACCAACAAAAGCTTCACCCACAAAAGCTTCACCCACCACAAAAGCTTCACCCACAAAAACTTCACCCATCACAAAGCTTCACCTACAAAGCTTACAAAGCTTCAACTCCAAAGCTTCACCCACAAAAGCTTTACCCACCACAATAGTTTCACCTATAAAAGCTTCACCCATAAAAGCTTCACCAACAAAAGCTTCACCCACAAAAGCTTCACCCACCACAAAAGCTTCACCCACAAAAACTTCACCCACCACAAAGCTTCACCTACAAAGCTTCAACTCCAAAGCTTCACCCACAAAAGCTTCACCCACAAAAGCTTCACCCACCACAAAAGCTTCACCCACAAAAGCTTCACCCACCACAAAAGCTTCACCCACAAAAGCTTCACCGACCACAAAAGCTTCACCTACAAAAGCTTCAACTCCAAAGCTTCACCTACAAAGCTTCAACTCCAAAGCTTCACCTACAAAAGCTTCACCCACAATAGCTTCACCTACAAAAATTTCACCCATAAAAGCTTCACCAACAAAAGCTTCACCCACAAAAGCTTCACCCACAAAAGCTTCACCCACAAAAGCTTCACCTACCACAAAAGCTTCAGCCATAAAAGCTTCACCAACAAAAGCTTCACCCACAAAAGCTTCCCCCACCACAAAAGTTTCACCCATAAAAACTTCACCAACAAAAGCTTCCTCCACCACAAAAGCTTCCCCCACAAAAGCTTCCCCCACCACAAAACCTTCACTCATAAAAGCTTCACCAACAAAAGCTTCACCCACCATAAAAACTTCACCTACATGTTGGAAATGTGCCCTAAAGCCAATCATATGATGATACTTTACGGACATTTCACATGTTAAACTAATCTAGTTAACATATAAAAGGGCAAAGATTATTGTTTGAGCCGTCTCATATAAATGTTATATGCTTAAACGATAAAGTCCAAGGAATATGTGATTGGGAGAATGCAATCTAATGAAGTTAGATTAATGAGACCATTCTTTCGAAGACACATCCTAAACGTTCCTGATCATAGGATTGCCAATTGGGCATTGACAGTCCGATAAGATCAGTACGTACTGTGCCTTCTCTCATGGAGAATGACTAGTCTTGAGTCATTGGTGTGTGTGACATCAAGACAAGTACGTAGGTGCTCAATAGAGAATGAGTTCATTGAACACGATCAACGAGGAATTCTCATACTCATGTCACATGAGAACTCATGGTTGGGATAATGCAAATTAGTCTTTTGACCTGAGGCATCACAGTTGTCTTGTGGTTAAGTCCTTGATCTTTGATTATGTCAAAGTCACCCCATCGGGGTGTCCACGACATCATTGGGGTTAAGCCACTTAGTTATGGAGACAAGTGAATGTGCAACAAGGGATCTCTAACCTTCAAATGGTTTGAGGGAGAATACTCTATGATATGATTAAATCTCTGGCCAGAGTATGAATGAGATTTGGGAATGCGTTCCAAATCACATTCAAGGTAATCATATAAGCAAACGAATCACATTGGATAGTAGACATGAATAAATAAACTATCAAACCAAACAATGTGGTCAAGAGTATTAGATTAGAGAAAGACCGTATTGCATTTGTAATCCTAAACTGAATAGGTTCTCTACCTCTTCTGATTAGCTTGGGTAGCCATGATATGCTGCTAGGTGTCACTCATGGTTTGTGGAAGCCCTAAACGTGTATCATCACTAAAGGGAGAATTGAAAATAAGTTTCAATTCACAATCGATGTAAAATGGTTTTAATCGCCCACTGCCTCGCTAAAAGGAACCTAATGTATCGTACACCGTGTAAGGTGGAGATTGAAGAAACAAAGGAGATGAGTAAGAATAATTAAATGGTTTAATTATTTATGGCAAGGATTAATTAATATGTTAATTAATCAAACGAATAAGTTCGTTAAAGACCTCGGGATAGTTTTGGACCTTAAGGCCCAATGGGCTTCGAACGTCAAAGCCCATTGACTTAAGTTGTATGACAACTTAATGAATAATGATTCACAAAGGCCCAAATAGCCCAATAAATAGGCCATAATTAAGGAGGGTAGTGAACTTGGCTTAATTGCAAGTTTGCCACTCCATTGTGAGGTGGTATAAAGGCAACTTTATAGCCATTTCATCCTTAGGGTTTTTGTGGAGAAAATATGAGAATAAAAGCTCTATTTGCTCTCTAAAATTCAGCCACCCTAGAGGAAATTATCTAGCAATTTTACTTCCTCAAGGTCACTCATTTCTTCTTCAATCTAACCTTGGTGTAGAATCTTTAGAGGTTCTCTATTTTGGGAACTTGGAGAATCTAATTCTTTCAACCAAATCCATGGAGCTAAGAAGCAAGGAATGAAGGCCCTATCTCTTGGGTGATTATCCTTTGCATATGCAAAGAGGAATCTACAAAGGTAAATATTTCTCAACTAACAAATGTTGTTTTAAAGTTGAGTCAAGGTTCACCAATCTACTAGGCTTTGAATTTCATGGTTGATGTTTTGTTTTTGAGTGCATGCAAGCATGATTCCGCCTTTAATTTGTTAATTGCATGCTATTGATGTTGCTCAAATAAACATGTTTTTCACAAAATTTCCTTCACTAAAAAGCTTCACCTACAAAGTTTCAACACAAAAGCTTCACCTACAAAAGCTTCACACTATCTTGATCAAGATAGTGTGAAGCAAAATCAATTCATGGTACCCAACAAAGCTTCAACCTCAAAGCTTCACCTACAAAGCTTCAACACCAAAGCTTCACCTACAAAGCTTTAAAATATATATATATATATATTTTTTTTTTTTCGGAAATTCAAAAATTCAAAAATTCAAAAATTCAAAAAACAAAAATCGAAAAAAAATTTGCCTATGCCTCCTATTCTTTGGGCCAAACAATTTTTATAACAAATATATATAAAGAAGGAGTTTTGGGCTACCACTTAGAAAGGAAATGCCTCATTCGTCAACTCCCTCGACTGGAGACTTGGGGGACTCCTACCATATGCTACTGCACCTTGATACTCGAAAGTCTCACGACCACTCAGTGACTTGGATTTTTCAAGTCTCCAAACGAGAAGTTTTCCTCACTCGGAAAATTAAGGGAGCACTACCTCAACCTACATGCTTCACTCACAAAACTTCAACATACAAGCTTCAACAAAAGGAAAAATTCAAAGAACTTAGTGAAGAATGCCTTGGTGTATTTAACACAATACATTGAAATGAAGCAAAGCTTGTTTATTGATATCTTCGATAAGTTACAAATATGTACATATACATGAATCAAAATGAACAAACAAGAGGGAGTCTTCACAAAGGTTGCTAAGGAAAAGTCTCAGCAGTCGGCAGAGCTCCAGAAAGATGAGGCACCAGAGGATGATTATTCGGAGCCTCAATACTAGGCAGAACCCCGGAAAAAGGAGGCACCGAAGGTTGATCATTTGGAGCTTCATTACGCGGTACAGCCCCAGAAGACGAAGGCAATAAATGCCTTTGGAACAAACCCACAAACCTCTGATGATCAAGTAAAATCTTACCATCAGATTCCTGCAGCTGGTCGAGCTTCCTCTTCATGTTTGTAGCATAGTCATGTGCGAGCCTGTGCAACTGTTTATTCTCATGCTTGAGCCCTCTGATATCCTGTTTGAGACTTATCACTTCAGCTGCCAATGATTCAACTTGGCAGGTTCGAGCAAATAGCCGTTGGGCCATATTAGACACAGAACCTGCACATTGAACACTTAGAGCTAGAGAATCCTTAACAGCTAACTCGTTAGACCGTTTGGAAAGTAGTCTGTTATCTTTGGGAGTGAAAAGGTTCCTGGCCACCACCGCAGCGGTCATATCATTCTTCATCACAGAATCTCCAACGGTAAGAGGACCAATAGGGGATAAGAAGGATGAACGCTATATGTTGTCTTGAGAAGGCATGGTTGCCTCTTCACCAAAGTTCAAGTCAAAACGACGGTTAGATGGGCCAAAAATTCTCAGAAATGATGAAAGAGAAATGAGGTGCAATAAATCTCTGAAGTAAAGGGAAAATTCCTACAAGCAATAACTCTCTGAATGTACTTCTTGCACACAATTGGTGCCCTTATAAAAGAAAGGGCAACAGGGCCGTTGGTTCAAAAATCGAAGAGTCACCACTCTCCGGATTCCAAAGAGGCACCACTTTCCACACGCAACATCAGCTCATCTGGTACAGATAACTTTTCCAAAGATCTCTGACAAAAGTTAGACACATAAATTTTGAAGGTCCAGCTACCCTACTATTACCCACAAAGGTAAAGGAACAGCACGACTGCTTGATAACTAGAAAGTCCTAATGTGTGTCAACCTCTGTGCTCCGTGGCAAGGCAGATTGGCAAAAATCCCCAACCTTTACTCACATTCGAGAAAACACTCCCAACAAGATTGCTTACTCAAAAATCGAAGAGGCACTGCTCTCCGAATCTTGAGAGCCCGACTCTCAACAAGATTACATGCTCAAAAATCGAAGAGGCACCGCCCTCCAAATCTAGAGAGCCAGACTCCCAACAGGATTACTTTCTCAAAAATCGAAGAGACACTGCTCTTTAAATCTCAAGAGTCAGACTCCCAACAAGATTGCTTTCTCAAAAATCGAAGAGCCACCGTTCTCTGAATCTCGAAAGCCAGATCCCCAACAAGATTGCTTGTTCGAAAACTGAAGAGACACCGCTCTCTGAACTTCGAGAGCCAGATTTCCTTGGATAAAGCTTGTCTGCAATCTTCACAAGCAACATCAGATTTCCAGATACCACAGACCACTTTTTCAAAGTGCTCTGACAAAATTAAAACACGTGAAGTTTGCAGCTCCCACTACATTGCTATGACTAAGAAGGGTAAAGGAATAACACTACTACTTGTTGTTAGAGAGACTCCTATATATGTCGACCTTCATCCTCCACAACCAGGCATACTTGCAAATAAAAAAAATGCTCAACTTTTCTTCACATCTGAAAAGGCACTCTCAGTAGAGTCTCTCGAAATACCCAGCTTATTTTCCTCCTGATAATACCTCTGCAAACAAGCCACACCAGAGCAAGAGTATCTCATATCATCAGGATTAAAAACAAGAGTATCTCATATCATGCTTTTTCCCTATCTTTTCCTTTGGCCTTGTTCTTACGTGCAAGACAAGAAGAAAGAGAGCAATCAGTCAGTACTTGGAATTAAGCTTCCAGTCAGGAACTGACTGCTTGGAACCCTTTTCCTGATTACTTACTTGGCATTGCTCTCGAGTACTCATCTTCAACATCTTATGCTTCCAGAGAAGATACCACATCTGCATGAGGAACAGATAGGACAAGTGAGAAGGATACAAGGAAGCATGTGGAGACAAGCATAACAGAACACGTGCCGATACATCCACTACTTTGTCAACAGCAAAAGTATCACATATCATCAGGATCGAACGTACTCTAGATTTGATGGACTTGTTTTGACCCTCAAATTCTTGAGTCGGCCTTATACTTTGGAGGAAACCAGAAAACCCTCCAGCCCAGTTCAAGAATATGCTTGTGGAAAGTTACTTCTTCAAAAGCAAAAGTATCTCATATCATCTCTTCTCCCTTTGTTTCTCCTTATCCCTGTTGCTATTTACAACATAAGGAGAAAGAGAACAATCAACAGGAAGCCGAAGTAGAACCTCTGATCCAGGTTGCTTGCTTGGAAGTCTGATTGCTTACCTTGTCTATTACCTCCTTCGGCAAATCTCCTAGCTCGGCGACTTGGGGGACTCCTACTATAGGGTTTGTATCGCACTTGACCAAGCTCGAAACTACAAGTAAGCTTCAAGTGAAATTGATACATTACCTTGTGCATCTTCATCGGCGACTTGGGGGACTCCTACTATAGGGTTTGTATCGCACTTGACCAAGCCCGAAACTACAAGTAAGCTTCAACTGAAATTAATACATTACCTTGTGCATCTTCATCAGTTAAAGATACCACCCTTAGATGGAGGAAAAGTATTTCCAAAGAAGATGCCACATCTACATATGAGACAGATAAGGCAAGTGAAAATGATACCACACTTTGGTACTTAGAAGTTTCGTGATTACTCAATGGTTTGGATCTTGCAAGTCCCCAACCGAGGAGCTTCCCTCACTCGGGAACTTAAGGGAGCACTGTTTGAACTATACTTGACCAATCCCGAAACTATTGAGCACCGGTCAACGTTATACCGTCAAGGATCCAAAAGAGTTTCCTTCCAATTAGGAGGCCAATTACAGCGCGACACGTGTCGACATCAGAAGCCAATCATAACACGACATATGTCAACATCAGAAGCCAATCACAACACGACATGTGTCAATGTCAGAATGAAACTAGAAACTCTCTTCTATAAATAGAGATCATTCTCTCACAATATTTCCGAATGTCATTTGTACTAAATCATTCACTAGTACTCACAAAATGAGAGCTTGAACCTATGTACTTGTGTAAGCCCTTCACAATTAATAAGAACTCCTCTATTCCGTGGACGTAGCCAATCTGGGTGAATCACGTACCTCTTTTGTTTGCTTCCCTGTCCCTATACATTTACATACTTATCCACACTAATGACCGAAGCAATCTAGCGAATGTCACAAACTTAACACTTTCTGCTGTACCAAAGTCTTCACTGATTTTGTGCATCAACGCAACTCAAACCTTCACGGTAGTCAATCATCAATTCCTCAATAGAGTTGAGATTGTGCATGTATTTGGGCAACGCCTTCAATACAATCGGTGATCTCGACCTCTCTCAGGCTGGAGGCTCTTCTCCCCCCACTCAGTCTTGGGATGGAAACAAGACTTCCACAGTGATAAATATCCAACGTTTGAAGATTGATGAGGTGGCATAAGCCATTCGGTAAGGATTTTAGATTTTGGCACTTCTAGATCCTAATATATTGAAGACAATGATTAGTATTGTTGCGGAAGAACTCGTCCTGTGCTATTAACTCTAGTTGTGTACCCTTAGGTTAAGCCCTACATTGCCCATGTACCATTTTTGGAGAGATTCACTTGTAGTCCTCAGATGTTTTGATTTGAGATTTTTAGTGAGTGAACACCCACTGAAGAAAAAAAAAAGATTTGGTATTTGATTTATTTGAACATTTTGGATGTGTTGCAGTGAATATGGTTTATATATACACCAGGGATTTGATTTGGTATTTTGGTTTTGTGATTGTATCTATTGTATGGTACTAGACTACCTATGTACCATTGGTGAGATCAAACCGGCATAGTTAATGGATGAATTGGTTTGGGATTTTCAATGAGTGAATGACTCATAGAAAAAGAAAGATTTGGTATTTGGTTTATTTGAATACTCTGGATTTATTTGAGTGAACTTGGCTAAATGAACTATGAATTCGATTTTGACTTTGTAGGGAAACTGCATCCAAATTGAGTCTCTAGATTGCCTACATACTCTTAGCGGGATCAAACTGATATAGTTCGAAAATGGATTTGGAATTTAATTTGTGTGGCTTTGTACCATTTGAGAATTTTGAACTTTGGAATTTGATGGGTATTTTGTATCAACTGTTTGCTAACTGAGAATTTTGAAATTTGGAATTTGATAGGTATTTTGTGTCAGCTATTTGCTATCTGACACATGCATTGTAATGCACCATTTTATATGACTTTGTTTGAGTTTCCCATCAGTTATCAGCTAATTGGTATTTAGCTAACCTTAATTTTGAGTTTCGACGAGAAGGCCAACTAATTTGGCTTGGATTTGTTAATGGGGATTCGGGTTTGAATATGAATCTCATTAACCACTTGGTAGCTTTTCTATGATTTGGATTGCTCTACTTCTTTGATTGACATGGCTTTATATTCGGAAGAAAACCCCCTGCTTCTCTTGGTCTGTGCTGCTGAACTTTTCTTCCTTTTCGGTTTTTGTCACGGGGCACTATGGTCGCACTAGTGACCCTCGCGCCATAGTCTTCGCTTTCCTCTTTGAATTTCACAGGAGTTACTTCTAAGAGAGTTGCTGCTATAGCGGGAGCGGGCGACACGACGTCTCTGAAAGCAAGTCTGAAGTCGTGTTTACCTTTGAAGTCCCGCTAGCACTTCTCTTCTTCGTTAACTTTTGTGACAATGGAGGCGATGGGGTTGCCCATATTTCTTCATTTTCTTCTTTTCAGTATTAAATTCTTTCTTCCCCTTACTTTTGTTTTGTAGCTTCTGTCATTTGTCTCCATGCCTTTGTTTAAGCTTTTCATCTTTTTCTAGAGTATTATTCTTTGAAGAATGAAGCAGCAGCAGCGTGCCAAATTCTTGGAGACATCCTATAAGTTGAATATCAGACTGCGCAATGAACAAGATTACAAAATAGTAAGAATATTATTAAACAAATGAGAATGCCGAAATAGCTACAAAACTTCAAGAGACTACATCGTGACTAACTTCTTTTTCAAACTAAATTACAAGCTCCATTTATAGAGAACTAAACCTAAGAAAACCCTAACTTGGATGTGCTAGATCTAAATTCTAAACTAACAAGCAAAACCCAAATACTAAAATAAACCTAAATACTAATATTTTCCAACACCCCCATGACATGAGTTTGCCAAAGTAAATGTGGATGCAAGCTTTGTTATGCTAACTTCCGATGCTAATTTCAATACGAAATTTCATCGGTGCAAGTGCAAGATTCCAAATTCCAATGCCGATGCCGATGTTGATGCAAATGACGATGCCGCTATCAATGCCGATGCTAACTTTCAAACAAACAAACAAAAAATCCAAGCAAATTTTTTTTTTCCCTTTGCCCGCATGGGCCTCAAACAAGCAACTAATTTTTTTCTTGTTTCTTCCTTTTTTTACTCCCCTTTTTTTCCTTCTTTTTTCATTCCATTGTACTTTTTCCTCTTTTTTTCTTTTGCAGCAATACAGACTTGCGGATACTCATGTAGGCTGTGGCGTTCAAAGGTGCAGAAGCAAAGTCACGAGACAAAAAATGAACGAACGATTTTTTTTCTTCTTGCAAACAATCAATACCAACTAACAATCTGAACACGAACGACAACGGAAACAAGCAAATAGATACCAACCCGAAGCAGATTAAATCCCGAAGGATCAAACCTGCTCTGATACAAAGTTGAATATCAGAGTGCGCAACGAACAAGATTACAAAATAATAAGAATATTAGTAAACAAACGAGAATGCCGAAACGGCTACAAAACTCTAAGAAACTACATCGTGACTAACTTCTTTTTCAAACTAAATTACAAGCTCTATTTATAGAGAACTAAACCTAAGAAACCCTAACTTGGATGGGCTAGATCCAAATCCTAAACTAACAAGCAAAACCCAAATACTAAAATAAACATAAATACTAATATTTTCCAACACTATATATACTAAAACCCAAACGGCTAGTTATTATTCTAGGACAGTGTGCGGACCAAAATGCCCCTGAATTCGTTTGTTAAGCCACATTTTTGCCATTTTTCTACAGTGAAATGACTTCTTTACCCTCCGAGGCCACGCGTTTATCCTCTCCGTCTTCTGGATTTGCCCGCCTTGCCACGCGTCGATCATCAGTAAAAAGTTATGCTTCGGCATTTTCTCCACTTTTCCTTCCGTATTCACTTTTCTCTCACAAAAGTCAGCTTCTATCGCTCTCAAATCTCGACTTCTCTCTGCGTCTCTCACTCATCTCTCAGCTGTCTCTCTCACTCTTGAGGTACCCTGCCACTGGATGTCGTTTGTCGTTGCCGATATGCAAGTAAAGCTTCAATTTCCATATTAAGGTTCTATTTTTCTTCATTTCTGGAATTTGGGTGTTAATTTCAATAATTTATTTCTATTAATTTGCATCTTGGTTGGTTTTTCCATTTTATCAGGGTGGATTTGTTACCTCCAAGGTCCACCGTCGTTTATTGGTGAGTATTTTTTAACTTTTTTTTTCTGTTTTAATTTTTTCTAGTAGTTTTCCATGTTGAGTTGGGATTTGTGGATGAATTTTTTTTTTCTTATTCTTCTTTATATCATTAGATCCGTTGTCTGGGTCGATGATTTGTTTGTGTTTTTCGTTTCAGAACGCGTTGCTCTACGTTTTTTGGAATTTAGTTTTTGTAATTTTGGGTGTTTTGTTTATATCGTTAGATTTGTTGTTTGGTTGTATCATTTGCTTCTGTGTTTTGTTTCATGTCACTGTGCTTTTCGTTTTTTGGGGCTTCTGTGTACAAGCTTGGAAGCCAAGTATGTTCAAGGTAAATAATTTCGGGTTTTTACGCATTTTCTGCAACAAATTGTATTTTTTAATATTGTGAAAGTTATGTTTTCTATAGTGTGAAAGTCCAATCTGTGGGATTTATTTATTTTTTAATTTTGGTGTCGTTGCTGTGTTGTTTTATGGTTTTGGATGGTGTTGGATGACTTGGTGTTTCCATTTATGTGTTGCAAAAGATTTTATTTTTGTTGCTGAGCCATATGAGTGGTACATTCACTTGCTGCGCTTCGGGGCTGTCAAACATTGTGGTTTTGGTTTAGGATTTGAACGGATGGTTCTGTTTGCTACCGGTATTGACAACATTGGAGATGTTATTCCTTTCCCTAGATATCCAGGAAGAGCATATCTTTGAATTAGTTTATAGATTGAAAGGGATATATTTGAATTAGTTGTTATAGGTTTGTGTCCTTTACCTTTATCTACGTTAACAATAGTATTGCCCGATCATCATCGGAAGAACGTAGAACAAAGAATTGTTGCTGTCAATTTGATTTGTTATTAGACAAGCAGATCTATTCAGAATTCTGTGTTTTTGGAGCTCCATTTTTATTTCGATTTCTTGCGTATTGGAAGTTTATGGATGCATGATTGGTTGCTGGTTGATGTCATTTCTCCCCACCGCATTGCGTCCAGAAGATCAGGTTTAATAATTTTCACACTTTCATCAATCGATTCTGTCAATTTTTTCATCAATTCTGTCTTTTTTTTTTTTGATGAATTACACAGCTCTGGGTTTGAATCTTTGTTTGGTGATCGAAGATTGATTTCTTTGTTTCTTCATTGTCAATTCAGGTGCTCACCTCACATGGCTTCATTGGAGAAGTGATGGTTTTGCTAAAGTGTTTTAGATAATCTGAAAAAATATGTAGATACTATGATTTGGGGTTGCTTCCTTAAACCGTGATAAAGCAGTCCAAGTAATTTTAGCATGGTATCATTTTTTATCTAATGCATGAGTATAAGAAATGTTAAGACAATAGTATATTGGGAAACACCATGTGATTTAAAATGCAAAGAGAAACAATGAACCATGTTTTATATTTTGCTCGTATTGGTTGATCTAAATTTGGGAACTTTTGACTTGGATTAATGTGTTCTGTTTAAGATATCATTTTTAGATTATGAATCGTTTGCCAATGCAAAAGTTTACATCTTTTTTATGGTAGGATTCATGTTTTTTTCTTAATCCGTTAATCTTTCAAGCTTTTAGTTTTTATCAAGAAATTTAATTTGGGTTTCATTTATTTGTAAAACTAGACACTATTTTGTGAAGATTTTTCTTTATAATTCAGTAAATAATTGCTTCTTTGGCTGTAAATTTGACTTTTGTAAATTTCCAGGATGTTCTAGACTTTCTCGATACTGCACAGTTATCTTCACGGCCCATTTCTATTTCGTATAGCAGAGCTTGATAACAGGTTTGGGTCAGTCTCAATTGCCAGTAGATATTACTTTGTTTTAATTTATTCATCTTTTTTCAAATTTTTGTGCAAATATTTTTGAAACCCAAGTAATCCAAAGTTCAAATTTATGTGTAAATTGATAGGTGTGGGTGTGGACACCCAATATGACTTTTACATGGTGTTGCTATCTGGTTTCACATAATTATACTGGGAACCGTCAAAATTTTGGTTTAGCTGCATATAAAACAAAATCAAAACGTTACAAAGTAGAGGTATAATTTAATTTTTATATTTGATGCATCATTGGATTAAATGAATATAGTAAGAACATTGACTTGATGTATGTGCCTTCGTTTCATATTTAGAATGGATGTTTTCCTTAAATTTGCTATTAATTGGTTTTGGTTTTCTTCACCGAGCATGTGAAGGGTGTAATCTACTTAAAGTAAATAACCCAAACAGTTGAAAATGCACTCAACTGTTTTATTGATAACTATACAGAGATTTGAATCTTTGTGTTAAAATATTGTATTGTTTTAATTTCAATGCTTTCTTCGTTAATTTGTATCAGCTTTTTAGCTTATTAGTTGCTTATATAATTATTCCTGTATTTTTTTGTAAACTTACGAAGAAGGATTGCAAAAAATCACTTAATGCTATGGAAAATTGCTTGGTGATTCTATTTGGTAAGCTTTGAAAAGCCTCATCTTTTTATTCTTGGTTATTTTCCCCTTAATTAGTACATTTGGTACAAGTCTGTCTCACTGTATTACTGTCATCTGTCAGAATTGTTTTTTATTATTTCCGTGATGTTTTGCAAGATACATTGATAATAGATTTCGTATCAGCTACCATGCGTCCAACTACGTACCTTCTTCGTTTAATTTAAAATGGTCTGCAATGACATCGATTGTATCAAAAAGTTTGTTCACCCAATTTATGCTATTCATGTAAAATTCTTTCAAAAAGTTCAAACATCTTTCAATTTAAATAACATTAACGATTTATAACAATCTCTTATAGCCTTGAAACATATTTTTTTAATACGGTTTCTAATCCCGCAGCAACGCACGGGCCATATTTCTAGTGTTCTATTTTTTATTCAACTTTTGCCAACAAGCTTGTGGGTAATTTCTCTAGGTTAAGGAAGAGAACGTGGGATCTCAAATGTCTCCTTGCTGCTTTCTTTTTACAGTTGTTTGCTGGCGATGATAACAGTAGAACTTCATCAAGGTATTGCTTAACCTTGGACGCTTTGAGAGTCAGTTGGTTTACTCCCATATTGCTAGTTGGTTTATAGTAGAATCTCAATTTTTTTTTTCATGGTATACAATGAGACCGGGTAACTTCAATCCACCTCACCAAATTGCCAATTTTCCCAGTCCTCTGCCTCCCGGGCCAAGGAAACATATTCAAATTCAACAAAACTCTCCTGCTCACTCAGCGCGACACGAGATCCCACAGGCTCCTAATCAGCAGTTCAACAAACAATCTCGCATTTGCCTCTGGTAAGTCGGCGTCTGATCATGGAGGACAACTTTATGATCCATTGTGGCCCAATTCCGTGAGTCATTAGCAGGGGGGGTAATCCGGGAAACATGTGGAAGCAAGAGAATGATCTATTTATTACTATTGTTATTTCTTATACAAGCAACAATGCAGAAGGGGTACTCGACGATAAAACCTGAGGTGCAAGAGTAAAAACACTCTTCTACCCACTTGAGCAATAGGCCCCTTGCCTTTCCATTTCCTTGTTAATTGCCTAATTCTCGACACATTAAATTAAATGCACTACTCGCTCACAAGTCACAAATTGCTAAAATAAAATCAACTGGGATAGGAAAACGGTGATCCCATAACCATCCATCATAGGGAGGAATTACAAAAGTTCAGGTTTAAGTGGCCTCGTTAAAATCTTGATCGGAGAAAACCCAGTGGGAAAAACTCCAAACTTAGAAAAGAGTACCACATTTATATTACAAATCCGGAGAGCTCATACACTAGAGTTGCGAGCAGCGCGGGAGAAGAAACCTTGGCTTAGAAATTGGCATGGTTGTCTTTAGAGAATCGCTCTCAATGCAAACACAAAACCAGCCCTACTGTAGTTTGTCAGCCAAATCTCAAATGAATGCCTCTCAAAACAGTCACTCCTGAAACCCCAAAATCTTGAGGACACAAATAAAAAAAACACTTAAAACATTTTACCAACTTGAGGAATATTGTGGATTACTTTAATTACGAGAATAAAGACGATTAACAATACTATTGAAAAGATGATACCTGGACCTGGAGATTAGGATCGAATCGACCATCAGCTTCAAATCATCTTAAAATCTCTCTACGCTATGTAAGGGATGTGGGATATTTTGTGCCAGTAGCGTCCTTTTCCTCGTTCGCATCTCTCTTTTAGCACAGGACACCTAGAGATGAGAAGTTGTGTAAGTGAAGGAGGAAGACCCTCTTCTGGAATGGATGCTAGTTGTAAACAACTGGAGAGATGTAGAGATTGAAGAGACGTTAGGGATTGAAAGCCTTTGCTGCTCAGTTTCATCAGATTCGGGAAACCACAAATTAATAGTCCAATGAGAGATTTGGGGAGGAGTGTCTCCGTCTGGACCACGTCGGGTGGAAACGATACCATATCCGGGTCATTGCCGTAGATCCATAATTTTCTAAGAGAGGTGAGTCTGTGCAATCCCCACTCCAACTCCCACAATGACTTACAGCTCTTGACTTTCGAAATTGTAAGTGATGTGAGGTTGGCGGGAAAGAAGCAACTCAAACCTTCACGGTAGTCAATGGTCAATTCCTCAAGAGAGTTGAGATTGCGCATGGCTTCGGGTAACACCTCCAATTTGTCGCAATCGGTTATCTTGATCTCTCTCAGGTTGGAGGCTTTTCTCCCCCCACTTAGTCTGGGGATAAAAACAAGACTTCCACAGTAATAAATATCCAACGTTTGAAGATTGATGAGGTGGCATAAGCCATCTAGTAAGTATTTCAGATTTTGGCACTTCCAGATCCTTATATATTCAAGACACTGATTAGTATTGTAGTGGGAGAACCCGTCCTGTACAATTAACTCCAGCTGTAAACAATCGTATATCTCAAGGTGTTTAAGTGTCCTAAGAAGCTGGCCGCTCAATGATAACGACGTCAGAGATTGACATTCCTGGATTTTCAAGTACTCAAGGCAAATGTGAGAAGACAACAGAGAAGAACCAACAACCTCCTCATCTACTAGTGATTTCAAACTTTTACAGTCACTTATCTGTATTCTTCTGAGATTTTGGGGAACCTGAAATTTTGCCAAATATATCAACGAATGACACTCTGTAATCTTGATGTCTTTAAGAGAAGGTGGCAGACCAACATCCTCAAAAGAAACTAGACGTGGACATTTGTGTATGCAAAGCTCTTGAAGAGACGACAACTGATTTAACCCTTTTGGTAGCTTCAAAATATTTTCGCACTTCTTTAACTCCAGACATTCAAGCTTGCACTCCAATATTTGCAATTGCAGCAACTCCTCTGCTTCGTTTCCCAATTCTTCAACTAGAGGAGAGTTGTCTTCAATTTCCAAACGGCCAAGAGAAGTCAACTGCTGCAATAATCTACCCTCGTTCTTCAATGAAGACATCAGCTCCTCACAGCCATTAATCTTCAAATCTCTAACCTTGGTTAATCCCTTCTGGAACAATTCCCCTGTTTGCAGAGACATCAGCTCCGAAATGTTTGAAAGGCACAAGGACTCTAACAACTCAAACTCAACCTTAGCAGCTGTATGCACCAACACTTTACAACAGTCAATGTTTAAATGACGAAGTTGTTTGTAGTTGGCAATTGAAACCACTAAATCTTCACATTTAACAATTCCAAGCTTTGCTAAAGAATTGAGGTTCTCTGGCAACTTACCCCCCAATTTTGAACATTTTTTGACAAAGAGCGTTTCCAGGCAAGGGAAAACACCATTTCCACGATCCAATTGGAAAGGAAGCCATTCCTTCCAATGTTGCATATCCACAAACTCAAGAGTCTCTAATAATGGAAAAGGCGAGATGCACTCTCCATAAAACTCAGCACCAACACTTTCCACTGCATTCATTCCTCTAATATAAAGTTCTTTGAGATGAGGCAATTGCCCGAGAGGTGGCAACGATAAACAATTGTTACACTCCTCTAACCGCACAAGCACCATATTAGAGAACAAAGAAGCTGCAACCCATGATGAAAATTCCTTTCCGGCATAACTCTTGATGGTGAGCTCCTTGAGCTTTGTATGAGGCTGTAACATGTCAAGCACATCAGATTCCGTTTCTCTTGTGTTGCTTGAATGAGACCATTCTAGGACCAATGAATCAAGCCTCTCCTTGCATTTTAAGTTGGCCCTCCGAGCATCCTCGACATCAATCACATTCTCCAATCTTGAGATACACAATGTCCCGCGGAGATGCAATAGGAATTCTATCTCCCTTATCCTTGATCCATCACTGCCACCACTGACCACAAAATTAGACAATGATTGGAGATTCACCATTCTACCCAGTTGTGGAGGCATTCCTCCCAACGAATATGCATCCGAGTTGTTTAGATGGCGCAAATTAATTAGATTACACATGTTCGCAGGCAATGACTTCAATTTAGAACAACCTTCCAACATCAATGTTTGCAAGCTGTAAAGAGTGCTTGTTGATTCAGGCAAACTGGTTATATCTGTGTAGGAAAGGTCAAGATACTGTAACAACCTCAAATCACCGATTGAGTTTGGCAGCTCAGTTATTTTGTAGCCATTCAAAGAGAGCACTCGTAAGTATTGCAACTGTGGTAGTAACTCAAAAATAACCTTATGAGACAAATATTTACTCCACCACCTGGAATCTGAAAGCGATAGTGGCAGGAATGTTCGCAACCGTTCAACTTTAGGAAAGTCTTCAAATCTCGTAACTCCATCAAATTGACCAGCAATGAAAGACGAATGGCGAGCCCTTCGAAAGCAGGTGCGTTGCAAGTTATCACCTTGCTTATCTTCCAACCTAGAACATATTTCTCCTGCTGCCCATTGTGCTAAATCATTCACGAGGTCATGCATTACAAATCGTGAATTGTTTTTGCTTGATTCTTGAAACAACGACCTTGATAATAGCTCTCGAAAGTAGTCACGGCCCAAATCCTCCATTTGTTTATTGTCTTCATGTTTTTGTTGAATCAAACCCTCTGCCATCCACAAAAGGACGAGTTGCTTCTCCCTAAATTCATAGTCGTTTGGAAGTATTGAGCAATAAGCAAAACACCTCTTCAAATTTGATGGAAGATAGTGATAGCTCAACTTTAGTACGGGGAGAATGTCACTCTTATCTGCTATATTCCACAATTTGTTGTTCAATATTTCTTCCCACTCATCTTTTTCTTTGCAACGTAAAAGGCCACCGAGAGTCCTTGCAGCAAATGGTAATCCACGACATTTTTCGACAATTTTTCTTCGAATTAACTCATAATTTACTGGTTTTCCATCGTTAAGTTCCCCGAATGCATGTCGCTCAAATATTTCCAAACAATCATCATCTCTCATGCACTTTAAATTATGGACTCCAGCGGCTCCCATAAACTTTGCAACATTCACATCACGGGTTGTCATAAGTATCTTACTTCCTCCAGCTCCGACGCCAAAAGGGGATTGAAGTCTTGTCCAGAGATCGTATAGATCATAGTCACCTTTGTTCCAAATATCATCTAAAACGATTAAAAACTTTTTTCCTCTTAACTGCTCACTCAAATCATGCTGCATTTTACTAAACTCCTCGACTTCAACGGGTCGGGACGTGATTGATTCAAGAATTGCCTTTGTCACTCGCACAACATCGAAGTCATCAGACACAGATACCCACACCTTTGGCTCAAACTCCTTCATGGCATCATCTTTGTGGTTGAATACAAGTTGAGCAAGTGTCGTCTTCCCGACTCCGGGCATCCCAACTATAGCAACTACACCAAAATTGACAGTACCTGCATGCTCGTATTTTCTTGACAACAATTCGATAATCTCCCCTTTGTCATCATCTCTTCCAACAACAAGCTTTTCATCTAACACGCCTGCACTTTGTAAACTTCGTGATTCCTTAGCAGACGTCCCAGTATCTTTCAAGCCAAACTTTTCTTTCCGTTCAGATATGTCTTGCAACCGCTCCGTAATCTTCTTCATTTCGGAGTTCATATCAAACCTCAATTTAACTTTATAAAATGATCTCCGTATCTTGTTGCTTGTGTTGGCTTGTTCACGTCCCTCTATCATGCGCTTCAACATTTGTGTGGCAAATTTGTCCAACATGTCTTCGATATCATAAGCCAAATCTCTGAGATCATCGAGCCACAGTTTTACAGCACCCTCAGTCAGTTGCCTTTCCTCGGCATCACTCACCACCACTCCGATTGTAGATAACGTGGTCCTCCACTTCTCCAGCTTCTTTCTGACGCCCCGGAAGTTTCCAAAGTAGTTGAGAATCTCGCGAGGGGTCAACCTGTCTAGCAGCAACTGTAGAAACGCCGCAAGAAAAATCTCTCCTAGTGCCATATTAAGCGTGAACAGACCTCCAAAGCAATCAAAGAAACAGTGAACCGTTCTTGAGCAATATTGAGGTGCAGAACTCAACGAAAGGAAGAGTAACAGTCAAAGCCTAGTTCCTTGCAAATTTGGAAGCTTGATCTCTTGAGACTCAGAAATATTCACAACTGCACAAATTAAAATGATAAGAACTAATTGTTGATGCCTGCGCAATCATATACAAATTTATAGTAAATGTGAAATAATCAATGGACTCCTGGTAAGCATATCTAGAGGTGCCAATTTGAGACTTGGGATGGCAACAGGGCGGATTCAGATCAAGGTTGCCTACATCATAAGTTTGATAACCGTCCCGCCACTATGTATACAGTCCCTGTTACGTTTTATGGAAATATTCTTTTCCTTATTATATACAAAATAATCTAACAACTTGATATTGTATGTCTAAAGCACAATAAAACACACCATATAATGGCGCTTTACAACAATGTCGGAAAACAATCATACTTATGGATTCAATCTCCACCGATCTCCTCCCCCTAACAACTAACAATTTTACCGACAACACTTTCATTTGTCCAAAAAAAAAACGTTATATGATAACAAAGTACGAAAAAAACACCATATAAATTTGAAAGACCGGGAAAAAGAAAAACTCAATATTGCAAAAATCATATAATAGTATATATTATTTTCATAAATTTTACCATGTTGAACGGAAAAATGGGTCAGTTTTAGGATTACCCGTAACTGTAGGGATCCTTGCAATCCTGCGTTTCAAGACTCGACACTTGCACGAATATTGGACATTATCTGTAGCAAGGAAGTCTGTCGGGTCATGACTGTACTTGTTTGCATGGATCAGTTTGCACTTACGATCAACAAATCCAGGGTGAATGATGGAATAATTAAGGCAGGCTGAAAATTGCACAAATTGTATAGCTGGTTATTGATGAAATAATTAAGTATACAAACTTGAAGAAAAATGAAATAATTAATCTATAAATAATGGATTTGGCATATATAGTTGCAAGAGGAACTTACTGCATTCAAGTTTTCAGATGATGATGAAGATGAAGATGAAAGGACTTGTTTCCATAGATCATATCTGAAAATCAACAGATCTAGACGACTTTAGAGCTCTTCAATTTGCTACGATAATTAGGCGTAGACTTGAAAGACTGTAACAAGTCTTCCTCTTTCTGCCTAAAACAGTCTTAGATTCCTCTTTTTTCTCTTCTTTAATTTTCGTGGGGTCATATTGTTTTGTCGTTTTTAATTGCTTTCTTATCTCCCACGTCCTGTTATATTTTTAGAAAAAGATTTTCTCCGGATTTTTTTTTTGTAGAGATTCGGATAATTAATCAATAATATCTGTTTATCGTAAATTATTTATATGCAATTTAAAATTTTTGTGACCATATGATATATGATGAACAAACATGATTAATTGATCTTGTGGATCTCTACAAAGAGAATCTTTTTCCATATTTTTTTGAGAACTTTAACGAAAAACTTCCGATACTGTTTACTTCAACAAAAAATCACATTTTTACACTAAAAAGTCAATCATAATACTATTCACTTTACCTTTTATTTTGCCCTTATAGTTAAAACTTAAAATTTTTAACATTTTTTCATTAGTTTTTCCTATGTTTTATCGTTTCCTTCCTTTGTATGAGAGATTTCGGGAGATGTGTACCAAACATGGAACTTCGGATGGAAGGGTGACTATTTGTAAACAACTAAGCTATATTCTCTTGGAACATTGATTATATTAATTTTGTGGGATGTGTTAGAGAAATCATATTTTAAACTACATTTGTAAATTAAACGATGTATCATCAATAAAAAAAAGCACGTTAGTCAATATCTAAGTAATAATCCAATCATCAACATTCACGTAATTTGATTTACAAAATTTGATTTAAAATTTTGGCTTTCCTAACATTATCCTATTTTGTGAGGGTGTTTGGTTCAATTTTTTGTAGGCCATTGTAAACAATGTAGGGACAATCAATTTAAAACGGTAAAAGACTGAACCCAAGGGCTCTATACACCAGATTTACCAAAGTTATCGTGGATTATGCTTTTACCATCTTGTAGTTATACCACTTAATTAGTCATAGAGCTATATTATATTAGATCAATTGAATTAATAATGTTCATGGTCATAGGGTATTTGTATGATGACCCATGTGGTAAAAAAAATTAGAAATTACACTCCTGTTACGAAGACCGTCAACAAATTTAGCTCAAAAATAGAACTTACTAGAAAAATGCTCACGCGTTGCTGCGGAACTTGAATGCACGAATCTGAACCACATGAATTAGACACATGTAACTTGGAAAAAAAAATTAAACAGAATCATGAACAAATAAAAATGATAGATGAGTGAAAGGTGAAAAAGTAGATTGTTTTTGTTTCAGCAGTTAATCTTTCAAGCATAAATGTTCAAAGCAACAAAGATGCAGTATGCATGTTTCCATAAGTTACAAAAGGAAGATGCAGTCCACACATATTTTGCTCCTGCAGTTACGGTGGCAAAATACATGCCAGGTAGCCTAGGCACCTGTTTAAGTAGTTACAAAAAAAAAACCCAAATGTTCAAAGCAATAAACATGCACGATCCCTGTTTCCATTAGTTACAGAAGGAAGATGCAGTCCACACATATTTTGCCCCTACAGTTAAGGTGGCAAAATACATGCCCTGCAACCCAGGCACCCATTTAAGTAGTTACAAAAAAAATCAAAAAAAAGTTTCAGCAACTAAGTTTTCAGCTACATATGTTTTAAAGGCAAAAAAATGGAGAGCAGCTTTGTAGCAATTCATAACGGAGACTGCAGCCATTCATTTTTTCAGCGGGCGAACATCTTCAACACTATAGTAAAAAACATGAATCATTGTTTAGCAAACACAGGTATAACAGATGTTATGCAGGCGTGTATGCGTAAAACAAATTATAATTTACCTATCTTTGGTTTTTTTGGCTTGAGACTTTGTTTTGAGTGCAGCTATCGGCTCTTTGTCCGCGGGCTCAATCTTAGGGGCAACCCGTTTGTGGAATTCTCTGGCAATTCTTGCAGAATTGTTTGTCTCTGTTTGGCCGGTGCAAGTTTTTTTGCTGTGAATGAATGTATAATTTATAAGGTCAGAGATAATCGTGATAGGTATGCAAAAAAGTGTCAAAGAGTGGTGCAAAAAGATTGGCTAACAGTTTTTGATCAGCGGCATAACACATATGTACACCCAAGATAAGCAACCATATTTATTATGATTTACACATAAGACGATAATTGAGAGGAAAGCTTAACCTGTCAGGTTTGTCTAGTTGAGCAATGAACAATGCTCTCTTTGAAGTTTTGGGAGGTGCAACCGATTGAGGTTGGTGATTTGGCCGCTGGGAAGGCGTCACTGGGGCGGGAGTCGCTTCACCCATAATTTGTTTTCCTGCGACGGCAACAGGCATTTGCGGGTCGATTGAGACAGTCGCTGGGTTGAAGGGCAGCTGCTCTTGAACCAATCCATAAATGATGAAGTCCGTCTTCCGAAAGTCATTGTTTTGATTGTCAAAAGATAACAAAAATCTTTTTGTCTCGCCCACCAATTTTTCCAGAGGTGGCGGCACCATTAAGGGATCATCGTATCCGTCCTCTAAGTGTGGCAAGAAACATGAAGTATCTTTTCAGCGTGCCTTACTAACATGAGGAAATTATGCTGATTTATGTTGTCTTCCACTATAAGATTGATTTTGAACCTAAAGAAGAGTTGGATATTTTTATGTTAGGCATTTATTACTACCATTAACATTCTGAAAGTATAGATTGCCATAGTAAATGCAAAACAATAGTAGAACATGTCTTCAAATCAAATATATGGACAGTCAAATAAGCCTTGGATTTCAGCACACTTAAAAAAAAATTAGGCAATCATAGATTCGTATTTCATTTGTTTCTATGCATTTTTTTCTTGTAACATTCTCAAGTACCGAATACCACCAAAACTAATCTCATCAAGCCAACAAATTTAACCAGATACCAAATAATGGTTGTAAGAATGCTAATGATCACAAAATCCTGAAACGAAAAAAAAAAAAAAAAAAAAAAACCAATATGAGTGTTTCTTGAAGTAAAATACACAGGAACTATACGACTGCCTATTGGAAAAGCAGGCATAATGAGCACGTCATTGCAGCCTAAACATGTGCATAAAATCATTTTTGGCATCAAATTACACAAAAATTTGTGTTCAAAACGAATGGAAGTTGCCCAAAAAGCAAGGAACCAATAAAAATACCTCATTATATTCTATCTTAGGTAAGGATTAACAACCTATAACATGCAACATTTAATGCCCATGATTGTGAAACTTGCAGATATAATGAAAGGGGAAATTTTCCTTCAACAAAACAAACAGAAAATAATCCCAAATTGACATGCAGCATGTAAGATGAAACTTTCTCATTTATTTATCAGCAATCTAGTACCTTTCCCACCAATTACCCTATTTCACCAATTACTTGTGATCCAAATACAAAGACGTTTTGTTTACAAAAACAACTTTGAATAAAAGTCCACGACTATTCCAAAACTTTGGTCAACCAAAGACATTCCCATCCATATGTATATCAGAGGCAATTCAAGAGGTTGTAGATTGAGTCACGAAGTATAAACATAAATCGAAAGACACATAAATTTTATAATTGCAAGAAATTTAAAAATGACTAAGCAGCTTAATACAACAGTTAGATGTAAAGTAGGTGTAAAAGAAATTACCATGGTTCAGGTAATCTGTTTAATAAACCATGTTTATTGCACTCAAATGATCCCGAAGTTTTCTTGAAAGCTTTATGGCAGGATGGGCACGACTTGTACCACTAACCTCTAGTCAAATCGAATCCAACAACAGTTGCTTTGAATTCAAAACTTGCATTCTGTTATGGAATCACACAATTTTTAAATAATGAAATACATTTAATCATCATCTTGTAAACATGAAATACAAATGAATAAAGAAAAAAGCAAGAGATAGCCAAGCAAGAAGCACTAAAATTTATTATTAAAAAGATGTAATTTTTGTTAACAGCTATGTGATAAGAGACTAACTTTATGTAAAGCATAGAAGGAGCTCATCAATCGTTTTGGACTCAAAATTAGGATTAACAACACAGTCTGCATACATCTCAGCTGAGGTGCGCAAGATTCGAACAGGTGATTTCAAATGCTCAAACCTGTGTCGTGTATGTTTAGGTTGAGAAAGATAAATCGAAGAAATATAAACAGCAAAGTTATTAAAGGAAGGTTGTCGATTTACTTTTGTTTGTATTGGGTGAGTTGTGGAATCTCTGGATTGAAAATACAAACAGTTTATCCAGTGCTTCCAAGAACAGGGTTTCCTATATATAAAACATAACAATCAACAAATTGAAGGTATAAGCAGCTAAATAAAGGACGTTGAGGTACAACCTTTGTATTGTTTGACTTTGAGGCTTGTTAAAGCAATGAAGACGGGTGGTAGAAGGGATTGCATTCTACTGTCCTCAAAAGTCGTTGCAGCTTCTCCCCATAAGGTGATTCTAACCGTTTTGCCCCTGTAAGTTTTAAAGAATGTGATGTTGTTTTATATGTCATAAATACGACGCCTTATGTATAAAGCGTAATTTGAACTTAACGTAAAACAGGAATGACCTGATATCTTACAGGTTAAGATCCCTCTTCTTCGCAATTCTTGAGTTTTGGACAGTCACCTCTTCAATCGGCTGCACAGCCGTTAAGCAACCAAACACATCTGCAAATGATATTTAGCAGTGAAAATGATTTCACACTAAAGGCAATGAATAAATTATAATAATGATTTCAGATGTTAGTGCAACATGTAAAACCAAATTTGTTACCTGTAAGCTCAACATCGTTGTTGATTCTTTTATGAAGCTGATTAAGGTCAATCAAATTGAACCACTGCTTTGGGATCTCCTGGTTTGTTTTGTCTATGGGAACGATTGTGGTTCTCCTATTTAATTCAACTGCGGCAGGATGAGGGACAACTTTGCTCGATGTCCTGTTGTGAATAACGCGAAACTTGCTGATCTCGTATGCATCGCCGACTCTTAGAAGATCCAAAAAAAATTGGATGTCTCGAGCGTTCATAGTCGCGTGAACTGCATCCCCCTGTTAGAAGGAGAAAATAAAAATAATACAGATTATTAAATGAGTAGGAGAATATTTAACACGTGGTTTAAGAAGCTCAAAAACAGTGAGGATAGCACAATTCGGCTTGTAGGAAAATTACGGTTGTCAATTTGGATGCTGCCAATGATGCATTACTGTATCATTTTCTTTTCTTTTGTGTTTTGTTGTTTGTAATTTGTAGTGTTGCATTGTATTCCAATGTAGAATGTTGAGCCTTTACGTGAATTTAGTCATGAATGTTTTGTGAACATGGAGGATCTTATAAAACTCAAACATGCGATGGTGGAGCACTCTCTTGGTCCCAATGGAGGTTAGTGTTCTTTATTAAATCTATAAAAGTTCAATACTTGAGTAAAGTAAACAGTGGATTTTTTTTTTTTTTGGTTTGGGAATGAAGAAGGAAAACGATGGAAAGATGGGAAGTTATTGGACTCTTGAATTTTTCTTTTGAAAATAGGTGACAATTTAGAGAAGTTAGATGGTAGGAACAACGGTTACTGACAAATATTTGTTATTTAAGTATCTAAGGACGATTTTCTGTTTATTGAAATCATAAAAGTTCTTTCTTTATTTCTGTTTTTGGGAGTGGGTTAAATGGAGTAAAACGTTATATGTCAACAACTGCATCATTTCATAAGAGGATTTTATGTCAAATGATGAGTTTACAAACTTAATAATATTGTAGAGGTGAATGGTGTGTTAGAAGTATCTAATTTTATTGTTGATTAGGGTGCCAGTGGATCCACTTGAGTGCCAGATCTCGCAAGACATTGCTAATAGCGTTGTTACGTGGTTAGTTAATACCTTAGGAGCAGCTGAGTCTGTATAGAGCTGTAAATTCGAATTTCGAAATGGGTTTACTATGCAAATTTTGTTTTTCTGATTTTGGGCATTTTGTTTTCAAGCTTGAACACCATCGTTTTGAGAAGCCCTATGTACTCAAGATAAGCAATTTATATTTTTGGTGGACTTAAGAGTTTTGTTTAAGTTTTATTAAATTGGAGTTAAATTTGGTTGTTCCTTCGAGTTGATTTTGTTTAGGTTTATATTGAGGTTGAATTTGGTTGCTCCTTGGGGTTGATTTTGTTTAATTTTTTCATTTCTTTTATCTATTTCCTTATGTGATGATACATGCATGTAAATGGAAGAGCTTTATCACATTCGTTACAATGATGAAAGTAAAGCTACACTATGTAGAAGTAGTGCGTAGGCAACACCATATGAAATCTAAACAGGTGGATTTGCATGAATGTAGTGGCCCAGCATAAAAGTTGATATCGAGGCCCATCATTGAATCCAATAAAACAATTAACCACACAAACATTAATCATGTGGAAGTGATGTATAATTGGGCAGCGAATTGCATAGAGCAATTAGTTCATGAACTTTAGAAAATGTTTGACCATAAAATTTGTTGTACCAAGAACACAATATGTACACTTGGATACATAAAAACGTAAGCATCTTACGATAACAAAAAAGGTGCAAAATTCTCACCTGTTTATCGACAAACACACAATCGAGACTCTGTGGCTGAGGATCATCTTCAATGGGTTTTGCGATCCACATCCTACAAACCCTGATTTGGAGCTTGTTTGCTGGTTGGTATGGCCTCAGACGATGAAGTGGCATCATCTCCATCAATCTAGATAGAAAAAAATTGAGAAGCAAATTAAATTGAAAACTCAATAAGCTGATTTATCAAAGTAACGGTGGAGTCATGTTTAGAAAAACAAACAAAAGGACAAAATAACAAAGCAAACTTATACCTTCATGTAAATGTTTTAAAACATCGTTATAAACTATGTTTTTTGTATAACCGTAAGGCATGTCGGAATCATGAGCAATAACAATGTTTAGACCCTTTTTTGAAAGTTAGATAATTATTAAAGAAAACACAATCAAAAAGCATTTTGACAGTGTTGTAGATCAAATTTTGAAGTGATAGCCGATTAAGAAGCTATGCATGAGTTAATGCATCTTGCGCCTTGAATGTAAATACCCACAATTTTTTTCTGAACATCTAAGATGCATTCATGCGTTGTTAAAAGGCGACTCATTTTCTAAAATGTGGGTTTTTTTATAAAAAAAAAAACCAAAAAAATTTGATTAAGTGCAGTCCTGAACACCATATGTTAAAGCAATTCGGGGATGATGAGACAGTTAACTATCGGAAAAACCCAATTAAAACACCAACCAACCAATAACAAAATCAGAGAGATAAAAAAAGCAAGAACACTGGCCTAAACCAGAATAACAGAGATGGCAAGGGACCTTCAACCCTAATAGAATCGCAAAGACAAAATTAAAAGGAAAATAAAAAATAAAAAAATAAAAAAAAATCGTCCAACCACTGGACAATTAGATCCCAAACTAACTACACAAACATGACAAAAACTGATGGAGACATGCAACACAAAACCTGTAAATAGATCCCAATCACAAAATGTCAAACCAAAATTCCTAATCTAATTATCCCTATACTAACAGCTCATCCAAGCAAACACAATTCTAATAGGGTTTAGAAAATAAACCAATCATCCAATTTGAAGGGCGTTTGGAACAAATACACCGACTACTCAATTTTCTCAAGCTTTACATAAATGGACAGGTACAGATACGTGCACAAAATAGAAAGAAGCCCAGTTCCATTCTTAAGCTCGAACCTACATGCTTAGTTACTCGACCTTGACATAAATGGACAGATAATAGATACGCACATAAAATAAAAAGAAACTCAATTCTAATGTAAGCTAAAACGAACAAAAATGAATCATATATTTAAAATCCAAGCATGAAAGCTTCATGAATATAAATAAAAAAGGTAGATAACTAATTAGGCTTTGAAAAACAAATGATGGCGCATAATTATATACCTCAAAACGTCAAGGAATCAACTTCTTCCTCCAACGATCCAAATTTCTGAAATTTGCAAAAAGTAAATCCATTAGCAACCCTAACACTTTCAAATTTAAAGATGAAATCTAATGAAATTTCAGCTAAATGATCAAAGACACACCAAAAAATACAACAACAAAAAATTAGGAATATTTTGAATCCAACACAACTAATTTGGTTCAGCGAAGAATACGAAAGCTCAAGGCCTAGGTGAAATGTTGAGTAAATTGCAAGGGCCCTCGACCAAAGCTATAATTGAACAGTAATGTCAAGCAACCTACATCCACTACCCTTAAAGTCGTCAAATGAGCAGCACAACAGTACCACATGGATATGAGTTAACATGGCAAGCATGTGAGCAACTTTCATTGACGTTAGTATAAATCTGGATTGACAGACCACACTGAAACAGTTTTAAAAACTTAAAGAGGCAATGTCTGAAAAAAAAAATACAGGGACTAATATGGAACATTCGACAAAGCAAAAGAAAAAGTGAAGGGAGTACAGTTAGACTACCCTTTAATTTATAATAACTATAAATTAATCACCCATTTGCAGTCAGACTGTATATCTCTAGACAAATAGCAAGTACTCTAAACCCTAAACCCTTTAATCCTACAATTCAATGGCGAAAAACTAAATTAGCCAGAAACCAAAAGATCTTAGCGAGAACTTGTGTGGACGTTAGGACACGAAACACATCAAAACTTTTAGAAACTCGAAGTTATCGCTTTTTGGTTATGAAGACATATATATATATCACCCGGAAACAAAACAAAATTGGCAACATGAACCATAAACACAAAATTAATTCCCTGACCAAAAACCTCTCAAAAACCAAACTTGCAAGCATAAACAGAGTCTTCAATCTTTCTGGGCTAAATTAATATCATAATCAATTCAACCCCATTTCCACAATTAAAAATTTAAAACCATCGTACCAAACATCACAGAAATTAGAGAAGCCTGAAAGAAATTGAGGTCTAATTCACTTTTTCACAGAGAAGAAAATATAAATAAGCATGTTCCATTGATTAAGCTAAGAACTAAAAAAGTGTATGACTATATACCTCCAAATGCCAAAGAACCAAGTTTTCACTCCAACGATCCAAAATTCTGAAACATAGTAAATCCATTAGCAACTCTCAAACATGCTAAATTCAGACAGAAGGTAAATAATTCACAGCAAAAAGGAACCCCCAAAACCTGACCTAACAGCACAACAAAATCCGGAAATAATTCACAGCAAAAGGGAAGAAATGATGACAATCTATGCTAACAGTGGAGAACCGAATTAAAAATTGAACTTAGCTCAAAAACACTTACCCTTCAACGTTTGGAGCCTCAGAAAAATTTATGAAGTTCACGCAAATATTTTTAGGTCTCAATGCACCTATCCTGCAAACCAACGACAATAGAAATGCATTAATACAAATGCCAAAACCGATTTCTAAGATTTTAGTATTCTCTTTACCCTTGCAACCGAAAAACAAAAATCGCAGAAAAATGAGCAAGAAGCTTAAGCAGAAAAAATCATATTTTCAACCACCAAAACCCAATACCCATTTAACCTGAGATTTCAGTGTTCTCTTTACCCTTACAACTCAACCCAGGAAAATGAGCAAGAAGCATAAGCAAGAAAAAAAACATATTTTCAACCACCAAAACCCAATACCCATTTAATCATACACGAACGAAAATCTAGAGTCATAGATCAACGAACTGAAAACCCACAAAAAAAAACCCAAAAAAAAAAAAGAAATCTGACCTTAAAACAAAGAACAGTACACAGAACAGAGAGACGCATCCCCAAAATTACAGAAAACGAAACAAATAAAGGAACCCCCAAAACCTGACCTAACAGTTCAACAAAATCAGGAAATAATTCACAGCAAAAAGGCTTAAATGATGACAATCTATGCTAACAGCAAAGAATCCAATAAAAAATGCAACTTAGCTTTCGAAATCCAGCCACTCATCCGACAAGCAAAAGGGAACGGACGATCCAGAGTGATTCATGGACTGAGGGACCTTACTCGGCTCTGTTCACCATCCCAACCCCTCCCTCTCTGTTTCTCTCCCTGTTATCCGGACAACCACTCTCTCTTTCTCTCACTGTCACTCTCTCTTTCCGATGCCTTTTCTTTTTCCATTTCTACTACGTGATTATCCAAATCTACAATTTTATTTTAACTCAAGGTACAATGACATTGTTAAGTACGGATTTTCCGCAATAGGGAGGCAGATCTGCGCCAACCACATTGGATCCTGCCAGACAAAATGTACTCGTGCTCCATAAACTACAGACAAAATGTACTCTTGATTTTTCACTTTCCAGTAAATTTCTTACTTGGCAATGCAAGACGCATTTGGTTCAAGGGCAGCAGACAGACTTACATATGATGAGAGATGTTGTAAGCTAAATAATAGTGGAGGGAAAATGTGTTCTTTTCTTGGATAAGACTCTTAGACCAGAAAAGCTCAACCTAAGTGGTTTCATTCTTCCCACCTGCAAACACTCTGCTCAAATTTCACAGAAATCAGGTACCCCTAATTTTATTCTTTCACGTTTTGGTCTTCCATTTAATCGCTTGTTTTCACATGAAGATTTCATTTGATTCTTTGATAAGAAACCAAAACTCTACTGAATGAGTTCTAGTTTTACTCGAAGGGCTAGAATTACATGTTCACGCATACACAAAAATGAAACAAAAATATAAGGGTCATAAGATAGAGACCTGAACTGTGTACAGTATAACCAAATTTGTAAGTTCTTGCAGCAATTTACCAAAAGGAAAAAGAAAATCCAAATTATCATATTACATACGCATTATACGAAGCGCGTCCAACAATTACACCATGAGCTCCTGCCCTTCTTGCTGCATTGACCTAAAATTAAAGGGGGAAACAATATGAAATAAAGGTCAATGGGAATCAATATAAAGGTTTAGCATTAGCTAAATCATATTAGAAACAGTAGCAAAGCATGAAGAAACACAGAAATGAGCACAGTGCAATCTCAATTTGACTTGTTGAGAAGAAAACAGCAGCAAAGCAAGAATAAACACAGAAATTAGCACATCAACTATATCTCTTTTCAAACCTAAAGGAAAACAATTCAATAAGTCCAAAGCTATGAGCATTCCTCTCACTCCTGTTTGTGGTGAGCTTAACACGTACTGATGAATCAGTAACATCTTCCCTCAGCACCTATAACTGCCTTCACTGCCAAACCTATTCAATTTGATCTATTGTATGACGAACATCCTCTATAAATTGCATGATTGGATCATAAGAGCAGAAGCTATTACTCATTCACATTTACATGTTAACCCATCTTAACCACTAAGATTACTTCTTGAGTCAAAAGAGAATTACTCATTCAAACATAGGCAACTTATGAGTTCTTACTCAGATAAAATAATAAAAATAGAGAAACGGACAACTATATTTGAAACACCCCAACCCTTCTTAGGGTAATTCAACGTTCTAAATCCGTTTCCAATGTCCGTTTTCCCCCAAATTCAATTTCTATTATATAGTTTTATTTATTGGACTCTTTATGTGCTTAGGAGCAATTATTGTGACGTTTCCGTCTTCGCTAGTGGCGCAGCTTTTGGCGGCGAAGTACAGTGATTGGACCCCTTCTAAAATTACATGATTTGATAATTTAATTGCATAAATGATTAGCATGCCTACGGATTTATAATTTGATTTATGTGAAGCCTGTTGATTAAATATATTGATTTTCGTCTCGTGTTTTTGGTGAGGAATTAATTGTGGCCTATATTGAGCTATATTTTGATATACACGGTATTTTCTATAAAAACCATGAACTGGTAGACTATCTGATAGATGACGATAGGATGCTAGAACATGTTTTTGAACCCCTCTTTATAGTGTAGACGATGATCGGTAACCTACGCTATGAAGTGGTATTTACGAGAGACGTAACTATTTGTGCGTACCTAGTAGACACTATGCCGCCTGGGGCGAGGATCTGGTGTTGGCATTTAGGCCGGGAGAAATAATCCCTAGCGAAAGGCTGAGGGACACGGAGACAGGCACTGGGCCGGGAGGGAGTTATCTCTGGCTACGGGCACAGAGACTTAGGTGCAGGCATTGGGCCGGGAGTTATATTTATTCAGTGATCTTTCTAGCAGCACACCGCGTTTACGAGACGATTTATGATGCGTTTACTGTTTTGATTTCCGCGATGCGTTTCCGCGATATAACTTTTGAGATATTGTGGCATGCTAGGATTTTTATTAAATCCATCACTTATTATGCTAGTAGTTTTCATTATATAAACTTTGGGGGTTAGTACGTTGATAACTGTTTTATTATTATATATATATAAACTTGGTCCACTCACCTTTGTTTTGCGCCCCCATTCAGGACTTAGAATCAAGGCACCTAATCCCGGCATGAAGGCACTTCCGCAGCAGCATCTTCGGATCCTCTCGATGTATGACCCACTTCCTTATTCATCCAAATTTTATCTTAATTCTTTTTAGTGATTATGTTTAGTTGTATGCTCTGAGCACGTTCCTAAATTATTAATTCTTGGTATTTTAAATTTCTAACCCTTATTTATTTCTTATTCTTAGCTTTTGTATCAATTAATGGCTTTCGTCACCCTCGGGTGTCGGCCAGCACGTGTCTATCCTGGTATTCGGGGAATATCAGGGTCGGGGCGTGTCAGATTGGTATCAGAGCGTGGTTTGTTCAGAGCATACTTAGGATTCTTTTCTATTCTCTTAAAGTTTCGGTTTTGACATCATCTGGATGTCAGGACTTCTAGGTTTGGTACCATTCGGCGCAATTGTGCAAATCTTTCTTTGATTGAATTGTCACCTTCTGGTTGAAATTCAAGAATTCGTGTCGGAATTGTGCCTCATCGGTGACGTGTTTGATTTGTTGGACGACTTTAAACATCGGATCGATACTCAGCGACGTGTTTTAGAAATCTTAGTGAGCGGAAGTTTGGTAAAGACTAACTGTATATTCGAAATGGCGATGCCACTCTGCAACATGCGTTCCCTAGGAATTGCGGGTGGAGTCGGCTCAACATCGAAATCTTGAGAAACTCCTCAGTAGCAGACGCTATTCTCTTTAATTTCCGAAATGAGTTGCAATTCTTGTTGTTTTTATAGTTGAACTTGGATGAGGAATATCCAGTCTTGTTTGGATAAGCAGATTCCTTGAACTTCACCTGGGTTTAGTACTTGGTGGTAAACCCTAGTTCCTCGTTCGCGTACTTTTCGGCGAGGATGAACTTAGTCTCTTACTTGCAGCCTAGTTGTTCAGCCTTGTAATTTTCAGTGTAATGGCTTGAAACTCTATCATATTCATCATTGTACGAAGATCGAACTTTACTCTGAATTCCCCTGAACTCATTGAGCTTTGGTTTGCTCAAGGGCATCACTTTAAGGTAGCTAATTGTGTCACTATATGCATACGCAAGCTGCTTCGTATCTTCCTTCTTCGTCATTCTGTTGATTCAGAGGTTCTATATTTAATTTCTGAACTTTGAAACAACTCTCACAAAGTATTGTGAATTTCAAAATGTTTTTGACCTCGTCAAATCTTATTATCAGTTCTTAACTATTCGTGAGCTTAGACCTATTTCATTTTTGGCTAAGAACCAGTTGACCATACTGTGATGATTTGCAAAATAATCATAAACAGTGATTTCTATTTCTGCATCTTTATCTTCCTTCGCTTGTTGGTTTCTCAATGTAAAATTGAATCATGCCGGAACAATAGGAGTTTGTTCTTGGCGTGGTTTCTGGTTCAAATCCTGATTTCTTGTAATCTATCTTTTTATGGAATTGTTTTGACCCTCAAATTCTTGAGTATTCTTTCAACCTTCTCGACATGGTTTCTCGCCTAATTAGTGAGAAATTCACGATCGATTGTTTCGGTGAAAGTGGGCACCCAGTTCGTGTTGATTCGGACAGGAATGTTGGGAGCATAATCTTTTCACAAGCTTACCAGACTTATCATAAAGAGATATTCGTGGGGGTGAAGTTTGAGTTGTCCTTTGGTATGAGACTGGTGAAAATTGTGGTGCAGAAGGTCATCATATTGTATCACCATCTCACTAGAATTCATAGGCATCACATCGGTTATTTTCCAACTATATGTGTTCGTCTCAACGCATATTTTCACTGCTTCACTTCTGAACCTTATTGTTGTGAGTACGTGGTTGTTAAAACATTTCTAGCAGATTTGTTTGGTGCATTCTGGAATGGCATTACAGGACGGTCGAAGCGAGAATTGGATAATCTTTACACTTCTCTCGAAACGTGCGTGTTATCTTTGGTTGTTAGGATGACCATTTGCGAGTCGTTCTTCTTTCCACCAACTTTGACCTTGTTTGACTAGAAATCTGCAACTAAGCAAAAATGGAGAGGTGGATTGAGCGCTACAACTGTTCCCAAGAGATGCTGCGTGTTAAGGAAGATGACTTCTCGTTTTCTGCTTGCTTAGTTCGAGCTTTTGGGTCTACTACTAACATGGTAGCCACTTCTCTTGAATCCCAAGGTACAATTTGCAAATGGGTTCTTTACTGGTGAAATTCTGAAGTAGTTGGTCACATTTGGAAGAACTAAGGAGGATAGGATGCTTGGTGCTGGATAGAGTTTTACGACGACAGTTTCTGTTTTGTTTGGTTTGGGTATGGCACTGTTGCGACATGGTACTAGAGTTTCTACAGGTAACATTGGTTGTTAGAGGAGTTGTGCGAGCTTGTATTCGGAGGATCGAATTTACGACGTGTGAAATTATTCATCCTCAAGAAATTACTGCTTGCTTATCGAGACAACAAATGTGTGATCAATATCACGGGCGGTTGACCGGTATATCGATAGCTTATTTGTTGGGTTCGTTAAGCAAGTGGGTAGGAAGATTCGTCTACAGTAGCTGGTGCAGATTCAGAATTGTTCTTCTTGGGACTCGACCTAAAGACACATTTATTCTCGAAGTACATGACGTTTCGAATTCTTGGGCGAGACCCACTCTCATTTTTCAGTTTTGGTTTTCAGTTTAAGTATTTTGAACTCCCTTTACTCTAGTTAATTGTTTTGACGTTACAAATGTTTTTTGAAGAGTATTTATGTTTTCATTTTTTAAGTTGATTTGAGTTTTGATCTATATATTAGTACATATCTATTTTGGCGTTATCTGGCCTTAAATTATTTTGTGTTTTCAACTGTATATTTTATTAAAGTATGTTTTCTATTTTTACACGGATGGGGAAAGAAAGTATGAGCCTGGAGGCACGAAAGATGGAATCATTGCAGCCGATCGCGACGGCGTGGCATTTTCCCTTTTGTGCAACCGCTCTGATTTGATTTCTTCGTTACGTATATATATGTGTATCCTTTCTCGTATTTTCGAGTTTTTCAGTGTAGTATGTTATTTTAAATTTCGAGGACGAAATTTTTTATAAGGGTGGTAGATTGAAACACCCCAACCCTTCTTAGGGTAATTCAACGTTCTAAATCCGTTTCCAATGTCCGTTTTCCCCCAAATTCAATTTCTATTATATAGTTTTATTTATTGGACTCTTTATGTGCTTAGGAGCAATTATTGTGACGTTTCCGTCTTCGCTAGTGGCGCAGCTTTTGGCGGCGAAGTACAGTGAGTGGACCCCTTCTAAAATTACATGATTTGATAATTTAATTGCATAAATGATTAGCATGCCTACGGATTTATAATTTGATTTATGTGAAGCCTGTTGATTAAATATATTGATTTTCGTCTCGTGTTTTTGGTGAGGAATTAATTGTG
Source organism: Malus fusca (assembly GCA_035220775.1). Lineage (NCBI taxonomy): Eukaryota > Viridiplantae > Streptophyta > Magnoliopsida > Rosales > Rosaceae > Malus > Malus fusca. Next base: position 2,540,416 of record CM069069.1, read on the forward strand.
GCCTATATTGAGCTATATTTTGATATACACGGTATTTTCTATAAAAACCATGAACTGGTAGACTATCTGATATATGACGATAGGATGCTAGAACATGTTTTTGAACCCCTCTTTATAGTGTAGACGATGATCGGTAACCTACGCTATGAAGTGGTATTTACGAGAGACGTAACTATTTGTGCGTACCTAGTAGACACTATGCCGCCTGGGGCGAGGATCTGGTGTTGGCATTTAGGCCGGGAGAAATAATCCCTAGCGAAAGGCTGAGGGACACGGAGACAGGCACTGGGCCGGGAGGGAGTTATCTCTGGCTACGGGCACAGAGACTTAGGTGCAGGCATTGGGCCGGGAGTTATATTTATTCAGTGATCTTTCTAGCAGCACACCGCGTTTACGAGACGATTTATGATGCGTTTACTGTTTTGATTTCCGCGATGCGTTTCCGCGATATAACTTTTGAGATATTGTGGCATGCTAGGATTTTTATTAAATCCATCACTTATTATGCTAGTAGTTTTCATTATATAAACTTTGGGGGTTAGTACGTTGATAACTGTTTTATTATTATATATATATAAACTTGGTCCACTCACCTTTGTTTTGCGCCCCCATTCAGGACTTAGAATCAAGGCACCTAATCCCGGCATGAAGGCACTTCCGCAGCAGCATCTTCGGATCCTCTCGATGTATGACCCACTTCCTTATTCATCCAAATTTTATCTTAATTCTTTTTAGTGATTATGTTTAGTTGTATGCTCTGAGCACGTTCCTAAATTATTAATTCTTGGTATTTTAAATTTCTAACCCTTATTTATTTCTTATTCTTAGCTTTTGTATCAATTAATGGCTTTCGTCACCCTCGGGTGTCGGCCAGCACGTGTCTATCCTGGTATTCGGGGAATATCAGGGTCGGGGCGTGTCAATATTACTCGGCATAGAAATATTGCTTAGTAGAAATAAATAGAGTAGATAATTTATTTGTGCTGAATCCCCAAGTGCTATTACCGGGCGCGTTTGGTGCGCGGGACGGGACGGAACGCAGTGGGACGAGGCGTTCCGTCCCACGTTTGGTAAGCCCAAAATGAGTGGAACGCCTCGTTCCACGGGACAAGTTTTTGTTGAGTTTTTGTTCCAGCTCCCCCCCCGTGGAACAACTTGTTCCACGTCCGTGGGACAGAAATTTACAACATTTTAAGACAAAAATGCCCCTTGTCTTTTACAAAATTTACATCATCAAAATCATACAACAAACCCTAAAAACTATCTTCTCTTCTTCTCAGCCGCTGTGAACCTCTTCACCTCTGCATCTCCCCTTCGTAACCTTCTTTCTCATCTTCTTCCGTGTATTCTTCCGTGTAGCCTCTTCACCTCTGCATCTCCCCTTCGCAACCTTCCTCCTCGTCCTCTTCCGTGTAGCAACTCTGCATCACCCCTTTGCAACTCTTCCGTGTAGCAGCTCTGCGAACCTTCCTCCTCATCCTCTTCCGTAGCATCTTCAGCTCTGCATCTCGGTTCCAGGTTCGATCTGTTTTTGTGTAGCTCTCGGTCTCTCTTTCTTTGTAAAAAAATTTCTAATTTCTTTGTAATTTGATGGCATTATAGTGAAAACCAATTTTTCAAATGTTTTTTATTTGTTCTCTGTAAGGGCTTTATGTGGTTGACATTTCCACTACCCAGTCGTCTTCTTCTTCTTATTATTCTTTATCTCTCTGTTTTTTTTATTTCAATCTGTTTAATTTAGTCGTTCAATTTTATCTCTCTGTTTTTTTCTTCGAATCTGTTTAATTTAGTCGTCCAACTGTGTTCAAAGTATCTATTTTTTTCTTCCCTGTTTGAACTGTTTTGATTCTGATTTTTCTTTTTCTTTTTCTTGTTCTTGATTGCAACATATATTGTTCTTGTGATCATAACCAAGCAAAATCTCACTTATGTTGTTTCTCATTCTTTCTGCAGCACTCTTAAAGCGTCAAGGGGTTAATGTGAAGGGTCTGTTGAAAGCTGATCCTGTAAAAGAAGAACCTCAACCATACATTTTGCACAGGAAACTTGCAGGTGCCGTATATTTGTATTTATTGCACTTTTTGTTGTTTCTCATATTTTTCTGGTAACCATTCTTATGTAGCAGTGGTAGTACTTGTTTGTTAGTTCAACTCTTTCTGGAAATGTTTCCTTTGAACCAAGAACCTCTTTTGTTAACACAAACTCCACAAAGCTGGTTGACTGTACTCTTTTTGTCTTTCTTTTCAAAATTGTTAAAAAGGAAGACATAAAAGTTGTCTATGTATATGAGGAAGCTATAAAAGAAGAAGGCTTCAGAATCAATTCATAAATTGTATGGAAATACCACTAACTTGGTTAGAAAGCCTAATATTTAGTTTTGAATTCTAACCATAAAACTAAGGGGTTGTAACATTCTACAAGAACCATCTCTGACTCATCACAAATGAGGTCTCAGGGAAACATGAACATTCATTTGGAAATTTTATGTTTTGCTTTTGTTGTAGTTCCATAGTACTGTTGCTATATTTATTCATTATTCAGAAATGCTTTTTAGGTTTTGAGAAGTGCATATTTGATGAATCGTAAAACCTTAACCCCATGCAGAAGGAACTGAGCTAGATATGTGAATATAAATCTCATGTCAACTTTTTTGTTATGCAATCAGTATCTTATTTGTTCTCTTTGTAAGATGTTATTTGTTCTCAAAAACTTAGTTTGTTATCTATAACAGGCTTATCAAGAGTCAACCAAAGAAAAGCGGCGTGCTCAAATTGCTCAAGGTTTCACTCCATCTCCCTTCTATTTTCTTCCTTTCCATAGATGGGTACTTTTTATTTGTTATAGATACTGGCACAGTTTGGGTTTGGAATGCTATACATGTTTAGGATGGGGGTCATGCAGGGTCGTACAGATATGAATTGCCCCAGTTATGTTTCCCTCGTTATATACACCCATGATTCCTGTGTTCCAACTAAAGCTCAGTTATCAATTCCCTTTTCCAAGTTAACGTTCTCTGCGGCCAGCACTACTTTTAATTCATTTTATGGCTGTAAAATTAATATTCACTTTTATGCATGGTGAATTTTTAGTGCCACTCAAACCAAGTTTATCTGTCCATAAGAAGTTTTCTCCATATAGGTTAAGTGAGGAAACAGAGATTTTTGTTGTTGATCTAGGTTCGGCATTTTACCATTCCATGGAATAGAAATCCCAGCTGCATGAATCAGATGGTTTGGGGTTTGATGTAAAGAGAATCCTCTCTATCTGCATGCGACTGCTCTCATTCGAATTTTGCTTTCTTCAAAGTATTTTGTTAAAAAATGGTCCAAGCCTTTATTTAGGACTGTTTCTCAAAGAGTCAAATCCGCCTATCCAGTTTTGGTAACTCCATATACACCTATTCTATCCTGTAGTTTGCATGAACTGGGTTGCTTAGTACTAAATCTTTTAACAGTTGCTGGTTTATGTGTTCTAATCTGTCTGCTATAGAAGACAGATAAGTAGTAGGTTGCATTTATACAGCTTACTATGGCGTTCCCATTTCTTGTTTTGATCAAAATTTTATTATCAGTTTTATTTGTTCATAATTCTTTAGATGGATGGAAAAGTGAATAGAAATTGAAGTTAGAGAAAATTTGATGTGTTGTTGAGTAGACCATTACCCTTGCAAAAAGTGTGGGACCTTGTTGTCAAATTTCTCACTGAGCATGTGAGTTCATGATGATCATATGGCTCAATGGTTTCAAGCTAAGAAAGCAACGTCCATAAACATCATATATTATTACTTCCTTTAATTTCAATGACTTACTTCATTAGTCTAAACCAAACCCTCCAAGTGAACTATTTTGCGTTGTATAGGTTGTTGGGCCTTGCCTTTTATTATAAATTACATTATCATTATTACCTCCACAATTTGATGAGTCTTCAATAGACTAACATTTAGCCTGTATGATTGATTCTTTCCTGCATGATTGATTCTTTCTTAAAATCACTTTCAATTTTATATACCTGCTGTGCTTTCTTCTGTGATGGTTTGTAGGGTTTTTTTCGTGTTGAAGCTCTTGTTTGTGTTTGCTTAATTTTACCAAGTCCAAGTATGTAAAATGAATTTAGCGTATGTTGATGCTCCACTCATTCATGTGTTGGTTTTGTGCATGTGAAGGTATGGATGAATATGAGACTCAATTCTTTGTTCTTTTGAACGTTTGGATTATAATGGCACAAGTCTTTACTATGAATGCACAATTGTTGAGGTATAGACAACAACAAAGGAGACAACGGGAAATAGCTAGTTTAGAGCAGAGGACATTTGTTAGACTTCATGTTAGGAGAGAGGAAATAAATCGTATCACGCGATTGAGTGATACTTTCTGTTTGTGGGAGCTGCGAATGGATAGGAATGCATTTGCAGTTTTATGTGATTTACTACAAACTCGTGGTGGATTGGTAGATGATGGTCATGTTACAATAGAGGAGCAAGTAGCTACTTTTGTTAACATATTAGCCCACCACAATAAAAATAGGTCAATGCAAGTTAGATTCATTAGGTCTGGTGAAACTATTAGTCGGTATGTCCGCAGAGTATTGCGTGCGTTGCTCAGTTTGCAAGATGTGTTGTTTGCAAAACCAACCCCTATCCCAGAGGATTGCACGGAATCGAGATGGAAATGCTTTAAGGTAATCATCATAGTAAAATCATTAATAACTTAATTATTTGTAGTTGCTAATTAATATAAGTTTTTCTTTTGTCTAGGGTTGCTTAGGAGCGCTAGATGGAACCTACATAGGGGTCACTGTGCCTGATGTCGATAGACCAAGATATAGAACAAGGAAGGGTCATATAGCAACTAATGTGTTAGGTGTATGCACACACGACCTCAAATTCGTATATGTGTTATCCGGTTGGGAGGGATCAGCTACTGATTCGAGAGTTCTTGGTGACGCTGTTACTAGAGCTAATGGCCTCAAGGTCCCAACTGGTAAGATAGACAAGCACCTAGTATTTTTCCTTACCTTTGTTGGCCAACAACTAAAATTTATTATCTACTAATATAGGTACATACTATTTGGTTGATTCCGGATATACGAATGGTGAGGGTTTTCTAGCACCGTATAGAGGCACTAGATACCATTTGCAAGAGTGGGAAAACAATTCACGTGCACCTAGGAATCATGAAGAATACTTTAATATGAAACATTCACGTGCTAGGAATGTTATTGAGAGATGTTTTGGCCTCCTCAAACGACGTTGGGCTATCTTACGAAGTCCTTCCCACTATCCAATCAAGATTCAGGGACGAATGATCACCGCATGTAGTTTACTTCATAATTTTATCAGAATGTATATGGCGGTTGATCCTGAGGAAAATGCAAGGCTTGCATTTGATGAATTACCTATAGGGGAAGATTTACCAGAAGTATTAGCCTACATTGAAACCGTTGAGTCAAGCCAGATATGGACTCAATGGAGGGATAATCTTGCAAGAGAAATATATGATGAGTGGAGAGGAAGGAGGGCTTGAAAATTGGTTGAGATGGTAGTTGTTGTAATTGTCTTTTATTGAGATGTGGACTCAATGTAGTTGTTGTAATTGGCTTGAAAATTCGTAACATCAAGACTATTGAGATGTTTGTTATTGTAATGTAGTAATTGGGAGTTATCTGGATGTTATGGCTTCTTTGATATGTTTATTTGTGTTACTAAATGTTATGGCTTTTTTGATATGTTTATTTGATATGTTTATTTGTTTATTTATGGCTTCCTGCATTCCTCAAGGTATTGTTGTTCTCTTCCACGTAGTTGTACTCAATTTGAGACAGTTGGAAGCTTTTCTGCAAAACGCCATTCGTTAATTTGGTGGCTTTCAATTTGTACAGCTAATAAATAATTTTGATTTGGTAATTGATTAGTACAACTAATATAAATTTAGTCATTGTCATTTGATTGTGTTTCTAATTTAAAGATTTCAATGGAAACAACAACACATGAATGTGGTTTTCTATTCATTATATCTATGTTTATTTGTGTTACTTATGTAATATATGGTTTCTTTGATAGATTATATGGCCACCTCACGTAATTGGAATGATCATGAGGAGGATGTACTACTTACCATCCTCGAGGAGATGGTTGCTGATGGTGTTAGGTGTGAGACCGGCAGTTTTAAGGCTGGTACTTTTGTAATGGTTGCCTCTAAGATGAGGGAACAGATTCCTGGCATTAATATAGAGTCGAAGCATATACAAAACAAATTGAAGCGTCTGAAAGAAAAGTATTCATCTGCATATGACATGATGAATACATCTGGATTTGGTTGGGATGATGAAAAAAAATGTGTTGTTGTGGATAATGATGAAATACTACAGGATTGGGTGAAGGTAAATTTTTTTTCTTATTCTTTATCAATTAGTTGCTTTAAAAGTCTTAACCTTGTTTTCTTTGGGTTCTTATTGTAGAAACATCCCAATGCATCTTGCAAACCAAATAAGTCATTCCCGTTGTATCCACGGTTATGTACGGTGTTTGGGAGAGACCGAGCCACAGGTAGTATGGCTGAATCAGCAGCAGATGCAATTGAAAATATGGGTTTGGAAAGTGAGGATTGTGAGACTTCTGAGATGCCTCCGCATTCACCTACCCCATCTCCTTCTGTTGCTACATCTAGTGCATCTCAACCTGTTAGGAAGAGGAAGAGGAGTAGGAATGATGGTGATGCAAATATTATATCTGTTATCAACGAAGGTTGGAATAAAGCTGTTACTGAAATGAAGAAATTAGGTGAAAGTTTTACTTTCAGAGAAGCGAAAGCTAGACTACCTTCTGAGCTTCAGGCCATGGGCCTCCCATATGATCAGGTGCTAAGAATTTCAATGAAGTTGGTGAAAGATACCGATCTGATGGGTATTTGGACTACTTTGGATGACTCACAGAAGCCAGATTTCATTAAAGTGTTTATGGAGAGCCTTTGAGCATTTGGGGTTTAGTATTTGTGGTTTTAGTATGATGAACTTTATCAACTTGTAGTGTTTTCATTATTTGCTTTAGCAAGACATTATTTGTTTTTTAAGTCGGGACGAATGTTTGATTTCGGATATTTCATGTTTAAGTTCTGCATATTTCATTTTCTTTGTTTAAGTTCTGAATGTTTAAACCCTAAAACATTTACGATATGCATGATCATGGAAGATTCGGATGGAGCTGTAGCAAAATATCATGGAAGATTCGTAACTGCCAGCAGGTTGTAAGACTGACCACCAAAGCATAACAACAACAATAGTTTACATACCAAGTAACAAAAGTTTCATTGAGCATGCCTATACAAATAGACATGCAAGAGAAAGATACCTATATTAATAAACAAACTGAGACATAAGTATTTACAAACTGAAACATAAAACCATACATAAAATAGGAGAAGAATCTGATATGATACATAAAAAGATACGCACTTTGCTTTCGTATAGTATAGAGTACAATATTTTTCTTGTTCTCGATATCGTTCCTATTGAATGTAACTCCGAATGCTGGAGAACTTTTTTTTTACATTTACACAACCTACAAGAAGCTGCATCTGCACTTCTTAGGTTCATCTGAAATTGTTTCTGTAGTTGGTTCTTCGATTAGAAGCGATGGAAATCCTTTGGTCTTGGAGCATATTCAAGTTCGCTGCTTCAGGAGAAGTGCAAACTCTCGTGGAAATTTCAATCCATATGATTCACTAACCCGAATCTGAAATAGGAACATGTGAGCAGTTCATGGCGTCAGAACAATTTGTCAAAAGATGGCATAAGCTACAGAAGTAGCGCTAAATCATGCAGGCATGTAAACCTAAAGGGAGTCAACAGCGTACCACATCGAGAAAAAGTGCATTCATTTGTCTCTCATCAACAACTAGATTAGCAGAGACAGCAGTTGCATTCGTAGATGGCTCCCTGGCAATTGCTATGACTACTTCAGTATCCAAATCCTGCACATGAGGAGTTGTAAGAAGCAAATGCGATTGTTATCAATAAGCTGATTTAGCCACTTCCGTTCTATATTCTAAATCCGGCTATTGCCGCTTCCGATTCAACACACCTCTTTCAGTTTGAATTCTTTTAAACAGCACAATATTTAAGGGCAAGGAAAAAGGGTATCTTTTGGCTGCACCATTCTGCTAAACATGAATTTCCCAACTGAGTGAAATCTTAATCCAAGTTATTGGAATTGGTGATAACAAACACATGTTGTCATTGAACCCTTTCAATTCATAAATTGCACAAGGTGAAAGCCAAGCAAGTGATGCAACAATCAAATGCTCGTGATGATATGTTAAAATGGAAAAGATATGAAATTTGCATAATCCTCATGTACAGAATAAAAAATGACAAAACCCAAAAAAAATATAACTAAAAGGAAAGACTTGAGCAGTAGGAAACAAAGTCTATTGCATAAAGAAAGTACAACCATAAAAATTGAAGTTCATGTTACCTTTGATACATCGGCAAGCCACTCCCCACCAACCCCAATAAACGCCTGAATACCTTGGACCATCCTAAAAGCGCCATGTGGACCTGTGCTTACTGATGTTTGGAGAATGTCCTCCACCAGTTTAGGCAAGTCTTCGAACCAATCTGGTAACAACATGACATTCCAGCTTCACCTTAAAACCTCAAACGAATAGAGTGATCCAGAAAGAAAATAATTCAAGCTTAAAGAACACAGATGCCCATGCCCGGGTCTAAACAAAGGCGCGAATCAAAGTTTCCTTCTCATTCTGAGAGGTGATGCGATTAATTGATAACTGTCTGCCAAACAGAAGAGTTGTACTTCTGCTTCAACAGTTTTTACACCTAAGTTTCACTTCTGTATATCCATGAAAAAGGCAACAGCCAATTACTCACTAAAAGAAGTGAAAAAATGAACATTTTTCGAGGTACCCATTAAGCGAAACACCAAGAAGTTCACATCTTCATGATTAAAAATATCAATGTGAGCAGAACATAACCATTAGCAGAAGTATAATCTACTATTTTGTTCGTATGGGTAACAAATAAATTATTAAAAAAATCCACAAATCAAATAAAGATTTAAGCTTGAGATAAACCCAAAATGTCAATCAAAATGTGATAGCTTTCAGCACTATGTCGAAAACCCAGAATTGTTTTAGCCCAAAGAATGAACCTGTGTGCAGAAAGCCCGAGATTTTTGCAGCGTTTCAGAACTTGCTCAACCAAGTCTGTGGAGATTTGGGTAGACAGAGCGTTGAGGGAGAGCTCCAAGTCGTGGTGAGGGTTCCCGTGGTCGCTGAGGATGCGGGAGAATTCGCTTACCAGGTGCGGTGATGGTGGAGATGGCGGGTTGTGGTGGGTGAGAGAAGAGAAGGGGTGGCGATGAGTGTTGGGTTTGGAGGGTGAGAGAAGAGAGTGGAAGATAAAGAAGAAGAAGCAGCAGTGGCGATGTTTTGCCGTAAGAAGGGTTTTGGGTATTTTAGTCATTTTAATCTTTTGGTTCCGTTCCGTCCATGCGCTACCAAACGCAAGACGGAACAACCGTCTTGTTCCGTCCTGCGCGTACCAAACATAACACAGAACATCTGTTCCGTCCGGTCCCGTCCTGTCCCGTCCCGTCCCGTCCTGTCCCGTCCCGTCCCGTCTGCGTACCAAACGCTACCTTAAAGTATCAATGATCAGAAGATAGCAAATGGTGACAAAGATAACGAAGAACGAAAAACAATGATGCATTTGAACACACAGAAGAAACTTGTTTCAAAATTATACTACCTAGCAACAGAGGAGCAAAACAATAAATAAAACAGCCTTCTAACCCATGAATCAGTACCAAATTGAGCTAAGTGGATGCAAAAAACGGCGATCATATTCTTACCCATGAAAGTACTCCCACTACTTTTCTTACTTTTCAATTCAGTTTTGTTCGCAACTCTAAGTTCATTAGCTAGAGTGCCCCCTGCTCCCCCAACTCATTACTCTCCATTCTATATTTGTCCGGTAAGCTCCATGCATTATAATCAGATAACACATGAAATTTGTTAAAAACTATGGCATGGACATCATTCAGCACCAGCCAAATTTTTTTTTCTTTCCAATTATCTCAATATTTTCCAGAAAAATATTCAAACATATAATTGCATATCCAACACAAATTTAGGAATACAATCAAAGAACGTGAACACCAAACTTTGTACATGGTTTGACTACTTGCCTGCACCTATATCAACACTCAAGGTTCACTCTAAAGCACAATACTAAATCAAACTAAAGTTTTACCGTGCTAAAGCTGCAAACAGGGGAGCTTGGAAATTAATATTGTTGTGGCATGTGAATTCCCAAGTGGTATTAAACTATCAACGATCATAAGATAGCTAATGATGAAAAAGAAACTGAAGAACAAAAAAACAATGATGCATTTGAACACATAGAGAAGAAACTTGTTTCAAAATTATACTACCTAGCAACAGAGGAGCAAAACAATAAATAAAACAGCCTTCTAACACCCTTATCACACAAATAGAGAAGCAACAAAACATGGAGAAACAACCTAGCAACAGAGGGATATTCAAAGGATGAAAAGCAGAAAAGGAACCTGAATTTGACTTGTTGAGAAGGAAACAGCAGCAAAGCACGAAGAAAACAGAAATGAGCACAGTGCAACACCCTAAGTTTAAAAGACACAAACCTGACTCTAACAGTGTACAAAACAGTGCACTAAACAGACCTATCCTCCTAACACCCAACTAAACAGGCTATAAACATCCATTACAATTTTACTGAAACAAAAAAATGTCAATCACAGTTTTAACAAAGCAAATGGGAAACAAACAATAAACAATGATTTCTGAACAGTGTTTTACCTGTTGAATCAGATGACAAAACCGAAAACCCTCTCCTCTCCCATACCTACCTCAGACATCCTCTGCTCACCAACCCTGTGGGGTAACCCGTTAACCCCAAAAAACGCACAGCATGCTCTCTGCCCTCTCTCTCTCTCTCTCTCTCCCTGTCCATCCGTCCCTCAAAAAGTGGGAAAAAAAAATCTCTAAACATTTCTCCCACTCATGAAATCGAGGATCTGCAGCAATGGCGCTGAGATCCCCACTCCTCCCTCTCCCTCTCTCTCTCGCTCTGTCTCTCTCTCTCTCTCGCTCTGTCTCTCTCTCTCTCTCGGAGGCATGGCCTCCCATCCCCGAAACCCTCACTGAATGGCAGCAAACCTAAACCCACCCCAATCCGTCTCAAACAAACAGGACAAAATTACCCTTCCAACCCAGCCCCAATATCAGCCCAAACCTGACGGCTTTGTTGTAAATAGCGTGAAATCGAGTGGCTCCCTGCTAAACCATATGGACAAAATTACCCTCTGAATTTTTTAGAATCACCCTCCCAACCCAGCCACATTCGGCTGGTATTGTTGTAAATAAAGCAAAATAAAAAACAAATGAACAGTGCCTGCCCCTCCTTCTACTTTAGAATAGACTAGAAAATAAGCCCGCGCGTTGCGGCGGGAACCACTGTTTCAGGCGTAACTACATGAATAAGACATATTTAACTTGAATAAATTCAACACAATCATGAATGAACAGAGGGGCACATGAGTGAATGAGGTCGATAAGATAAGCAGCTTGACTTTTATATACATTCAACTAAACTAACATGTAAAGACATTGCACAATTAGTAGGAAGAAACTGAGTTAACACTTGCTAACCTATCACCTTGTCTTATAGAAACCCACTTAATACTCTCATAACCAGTTTGCTTGTACACCGTAAAGTCCATCAGTTGTTCGTATAAAGAGGTATGTAGAGGAGAAATACAATAACTATTGATGCCACTTTAGTGGGAAAAAGAAAAGCATGATGCAAAAACATATTATGCTTCCAATGATTCATCCTCGAAGACAAAAATATGAACAAAGAGAAAGAAAAGCTAATAATAATGAGAGACGTAACAGTAACACCAATAATAGCAGTAATACTTTGTAGTATAGAACTATGCTTTTTTCTTAATTATTAATGTTGGATTGCTTTCTTTTCTCATGCAAAAGTCAGGATTATGGAACTTACTTTCATTTTGTTGAAGTTCATTCTCTGGACAAACTCTTGATACAGCATTTCATTTTCTTTCTTTGAGATTTCACAATGAACTTCATCCAAATCTCCGGTGGTACCGTCCCAACCCTCTGGCATAACCTTGAAATCAGGTTTGTAGGGAAGGGATACCACGTGGAATTCGCGGTCATGAGAATTAAAAAATCTGAAAAGAGGAAAGGAGTTATGCACTATGAGAAATAAAATCTGGCTATTAGATCAGCCAAGCACCACTAAGCTTATAAATTTGCGACTACAATTAACGCAGCAGGAAACCTTTACCATCAGTATGAAGTATGCACAGAATAATTGATATCATTACAAAATTATTAGAACTACAGGACCCATTGTATATAATAGAAGTAATGCTTGTGAAGATGCGACGGATAATCCAAAGACTGCCTGCTGTCTGCAGTCTAACACTGAAATGGTAACTGGTCTTAATATGCAGTGCACAATCTATAAAAGTACATTACACGAAACAAAGAAGGTCATGGACCGCGAGGTGTGCTGAAACAGAAACAGCCGGTAGACTGGTCTTCGGGTATCATGCCGCCTCCCTTGCCAGTATCTATTGCATACAACATTTTCACTACCTCTTCCATTTCAGGGCGATTATCCGGGTTTGCATCCCAACATTTTCGCATGACGCTAGCCAATGTGCTTGGACAACATCTTGGGATTTCTGGTCGTAAATTCTGCCATCCAAGCATAAAATATTAGGACTAACAATTGGCGATCAACATTACTTAAAAGCCAAAGACAGACACGTTTTGCTACATCAGTTCCACTACTTCAAAACAAATGTGCAGTAAAATCTGATAAAGAAATTAAAGCAGTATGTGCAACAACAAACCAACCTGTCGCACTACTGCAGATGAGACATCAGCAAAACATAGATTAGGATAAGGCATGTCGCAGCAATAGATTTCCCACAAGCAAAAACCAAAACTATAGACATCGCATTTCCTGTCGTATGGCTTGTCATCAAGGAACTACAAAAACCTTGATGTTAGAATTCTAATCCAATTTGCAGCATGGGGAATCTATAAATAAAAGAATGTCACTCGCTTCAAATTTGTTTAGAACTAGATTTGGCAATAATTAACAAAAAGTAGGTACCTCTGGGGCCATGTACCCAGTCATGTCCCTTGGTTTATGTGCTTCTATTATAGTAACGCCAAAATCAACAATTTTCAATGTTCCATGATTACCAACCAACATATTTTCCGGTATGACATCACGGTGTAAAATTTTCTTTGAGTGAAGATAGCTCAAACAGAGAGAATGAAACACCAAGAACAATCCTTTAGTTTGAAACCCAACAAAAAAACAAAATTAAATCAAGCACCAAAAATGAACCCAACTCACCCTTTGGAGAGATCCAAAGCAAGTTGAATCACAACCTTAAAGGCAAGTTTGTTTCTTCGATTCCTGATCAAAAAGTTCTTTAGCGTCGTACCACCAGGAACAAACTCAACGATAACACAACAAGCTCTTGAAGGAGGAGAATTATGGCTATCGTTTGATGTGTTTTTAACAGGGATTTTTAGGTTGGAAGTTCCCATTGAACTCCGACAAACTGTCACAAATATAATGGTTACAGTTTAAAAAGATAAATTTCAACCATAGGAGAAGATAACAGCACATGAACATCACGTAAACCTGAACATTGACATTTAAACAGTATCAAATTTTTCATCTGAAGCTATCGTGACTTTATAGGACGCAAATTGAGATGAAGAACCAATATATACTAAATTTACCTTTGGAATATTTGGGTGGTCAAGCTTATGCCAAACAGCAACCTCTTGCTGAAATGATGCCCGAAGAGCAGTAGTTTCAACTGCTGTGGCATAGGTTCCATGAGCAATAACATTTCTTATATCCAACTTTGCCAAATCAATCTCCCACTCTTCCATCTTTGCGTTCTCCACCCTCTCCCTCTCCCAACCCCTACTCAAGTGCTTCTCCAACTGGATATCCCGCCAAATCTCAAATTGTCACTCCTTTACAACATAAAAAAATTCTTAAACCCCCGAAAACTTGATTGAAACTTTGACAACGGAACTGAAAAAATATAAGAGGCCCCCCAGAATCTTGGAGTTGAAGAATCACACCAAATCGAGAAAAAAATGGGATAGGAAAAAAGGAAGAAAAATATATAGAAAAATAGAGTTTTGGGTATTAAACTAGAGTGAGAGAGCCAATAGAAAGAGTGAATAGAATCGTGAAAAGAAAAAATCAAACAAAGAAAATAATACATAGGAAAATTTACGCGCAGGTTAGAGCAGTAAATTTATGGGTCAGCAGCAAGTTAATCATTAAATTCGTTCTCCCCTAAATTCAACCAAAAAGAAAACAAAAACAATATTTGGAACAGAGGTCAAGAACTCAAAGTCCCTAATTCTTGAATACCTTAAAACTGAAGATTCGGAACACAGATAGTGGTCAGGAGTGCTCGAGTTGAGAAAATATGATGGTGGTGGTTGGACGGACGAACGGAGCTCTGCGCTGCGAATTTGGGTCTGAGAGTCCAGAGTCCAAGTCGAGTCGAGAGACAGAGAATCGAGGTCTGAGTGAGAGAGACAGACTGAGAGTGGGAGTTGTGAGAGAAGTGGGAAGTCAACGGTGCAGGTCCAAGTCCCGTTTGCCCCCGCCCCCCCCGATAAGGTATTACAATTTACAATTGTTTTGGCCAGACAAACCTCCACTTAATACGGAGATGGTGGGAATCTGTGACATGCTCATTTTGCTCATTTAACTAGAATTTAATCAGATTTGGTCCTCGAATTTTTCTGAATTGTTAAAGGATTTATTTTCTTTGGAAATTTTAGAAACTCAGGTTTTGGGAGGAAGAAGCTGGTTCCTTACCATTTTTAGGTATATAATTATGTGTTCACAGCCTATTTAGTTATATGAATTTTTTATTTATCTTTCTAAAGTTTTGATGCCTGGATTTTAAATATGTAATTGGTATAAATGCAAGATATAATCATGGGGGCATTCTTATTTTTGGATTTTCTCTTATGTCCTTTGTATGTTTGCAGTTAGATCAATGGGTTCAAACCTTTGAACTAAAATTTGTTTGACAGCCTTGCAAGTGTTTTGCTTTTTGGTGCTCTTTAATGTGTGCACTTTCTTTTGTTTATTTAGATTAGTGTTTGTCACAGCCCGTCCCTGAAGTACCTTTGACGGGAACGCGAAATGACTATTTTACCCTTGGCGGGTACTAAGGTACATGTATATGTGACACTGTTGGTTCAATTAATAGTTTAAATATAAAGGATATATTTTGGTGAATTGACATAATTTTGGTAAGGTTGGATTATTGTGATTCAGGGATAAGAATTGGAGGGTGTGGATTGAGTGTACACCCAAAACTCTCCCTGATCTCCCCTTCCCCGTCACTCTCTCTCTCTCTCCTCCCTCTCGACAGTCTCTCTCTCTCTAGGCACCCATATGTACGGCACACACCCAAAACCTTGCAATCTCGACGGATCGAAGCAAATAAGGTATGTATCTTCATCCTTGAGACGTTGTGAGTCGATTGGTACTAGTCTTAGGCCGTAAAACCTTCGATTTCACGTAGAATCCGAAATCACCATTTTTGGGTACTGTTCATGCAAACGTTAAATGTCGTGTTTCAGGGAATTCCAAGCTTGTAGTGAGCTTTAGGAGGTCCTAAGGAAGCTCGGGGACGTTCGTTGGACAATTTTGGACGTCGGGATCATGGGTTTCAAAGTTGGCCGAAAACTTTGAAATTTCCAGGTGAGATTTAGTTGTTTTTAGACCCTAAAACTAGTCCAACGTGATAGTACTCTCTTAGGGCTTCAATTTGATATAAAATTCGAAGAATTTGGGTGAAAAACGAAGGAGTTATGGACGTTTTAAAAGTCGCCGGAAACCGGCCGCCGGAAAGTTCAGTCCGGCGAGCCGAGGTTGAAGATGGTGCGCGTGGGGGGCGCGTGTCCCCGTGGCTGTGCTGGCGCGTGGGGGCGCGTGCGGGCTCCTAAAATTTTTCTAAAAATTTCTCGACGCTCGTGACGTCGAGTAGGTCGATGTGGTATATTCATATACCCAAATTGAGCATCGTATGAGAAGTTATTTCGAAATGTTGGTGATGTGCTTAAAAATAATGTTATTTTAGTTATTTCTCATATAGGTGACGAGTATCCCGAGGACGAGCGTATCCAGGGACGTCGCGGGGGTTACGACCCATCGACATACCAGTGAGTGGGCAGTTTTGATTTCATATTTACCTATATACTATTGTTTTCCCAGAAAATGCTTTTATAAGAGAAAATGAATTTAAATTGCTATGCATGAAACATTGAATAATTGATGTGATAATTGATATATATACGATGCATACATGTTGCATGGTGCTGTGGAGGCGCAGGTAAGTCAGGTGAGTCATTATGCATTGAATTATTGATGTTGAAATGTTTAAGCTCATAACCTGCACCCTAGGTGTTAGTGCTTATATTAGTATTCACCACACCGCACGCTCGCCTTGGATCCAAGTAGGTGGATGTCGTACAGACCATGTGAGGGTTCCGACATGCCAGTTGTACAGACCACTAGAGGGGTTCCGACTGGTGGGTGATTTTAGATTATGTGCACAGTTGATTGATGTGAGAAGCACTAGAGCGTAATTATACACCTGTCATCGTACAGACTACCTTATGTAGTTCCGAGTGACGTGCAGAGTTAGACCGTATAGGTCACCGAGGTGACTCCGGTTAGTGAGGATGTTGAGTTTAGAATTAATCGTATAGGACCGACTGCAGGGTCTCCGATTGATTCCTTATTATTCACCTGATTTATAAATTGATTCATGGCATGGCATGTTTTCTTGAAAAATGTTAAAGATTTGGGATATGAGTTTTGAGATTATATATATATATGATTTTATATATATACTATTTTCTAGGAAAATATACAGGTTTTACAGTGAGGGGATAGAAATGATTTTTAATGAAATGTTTTGGAAAAATCTTGATTTTACTGACCCACTCATTTTGTTTTGCTCCCCTCCAGGTTCTAGTTAGCGGTTGGTGACTCTCGAGGTCCTTTTCCGGCATTCTGACAGACTCTTGTCATGTAGGACTCACCCGAGGGTGAAGTACCTTTATTTTAATCTTACTTGACTGCGCTAAAACCTATGCTCTGAAATTGTGTATTATCTTAACTCTCCCATTACTCTAGTAGGTTGTTCATCTAGAGATTGGTTTAAATTCCTTCGTATTCTTTATTATCATGCTTCCGTGTCGCACTGTTGGTTACGTCACGCTCACGTGACGGCCAGCACACCTTGATCCTCTGGATCGGGGTGTGTCAGTGTTTTTCCAGCATTTTTAATCGTTGTAGTTCACAAAGTCCTTATTGATCTTACAATTGTCGTTTTTAATTTATCTTTGTTGGGTAGACGACATGTACTGTGGGTTTCGGT
Source organism: Malus fusca (assembly GCA_035220775.1). Classification (NCBI taxonomy): domain Eukaryota; kingdom Viridiplantae; phylum Streptophyta; class Magnoliopsida; order Rosales; family Rosaceae; genus Malus; species Malus fusca. Next base: position 2,557,955 of record CM069069.1, read on the forward strand.
GATTAGGGAATATTTTGAGCTTCATTACTATTTTAATGTTTAGGTAAAACTAGAAACTTCAACCCGCGCTCTGCTGTGGAATTGAAAATTGTATGGAAGATTATGTTTGAAAGATAAGAGAACAATTCATCAGTTGTGCAATGGAAAACATAACATTAGAACACATCCAACGGAGGAAAAAAATTACAACAAACCTTCATTAACTATCGATGGAATACTAACAACAAAAAATTTCTTTGTTTTGAAATCATTGCCAAAGATTTTCAAACTCATGATCATTAAGCACGGGATCATCTGGAAGAGGAAGGAGCAGTCGTCATTCCTTCTGAGTCTCATAAGATGTGCCCACTGCAGTAGGTGTCCCTGAAGCAGCACATAATTATGTAAGCAAAAAAAAAAATTCATAAAAGACCATTGAAATCAATTTTCAAAATACAAACAATTAAGAAGCTTAAACCTAAATCAAATGTCACTATTCGATAAAAATAAACTCAATATTTACTAAATGAATGTAGAACTTGTATTGTTTAACATGCCTACTTCATATAATTGCTAATAAAAGGAACAATTCCTTATCCATATGGATATTATAAGGAAAATCAATTCCATAGTGTGTCCATTGCTTTCATTCTCAAGCACACAATACATATAATCCAACGAAGGATTAAACTCTTAAGTGAACTAATCAATGTCATTATATATTTACTAATTGCTATAACTCAAAAACACGGAATTGTCTTTAACTTTTTTCTCAATTCTCTATACAACAAATCATAACATATAACAAAAGTGTATATTTATATTTATTTATTATTTCTATACTAAAACCGGGTCTACTGTTGACCACCTATCTTTTCTTCATACAACCCCATTGTTCCTATTTGCCAATATAAAATACACACAAAAAAGGCAAGGAGACCAATACCTACCATCCCATTTAATAAATGTCCAAAGTCATTATGTGGGTACTAACAATGCTAATACGACAAATGTCTAGTTGTTAATATTGTTTGATATATATAAGCCTACTAAGTAAAAACATTTAAATCACACAAAAAGGCAAACTTTTCACATTCTCACCAAGGTTCTAAGAAACGCTAGGTGCTAGTCGGGCGGCGGGCTAGCGCTTAGCGCCTAGGTGGATTTAGGTAAATTTCTTGTAAATAAGTGTATATTGACACTTACAAAAAATTATACTTGTATGAAATATAAGGATAAGATAATAAAAGAACAATAAAATGCAAAAAGAGTATCCAACAAGTCCAAAATTTAAAAACATATTAAGCATATATGCCATATAACCATAGTGAGGAGTATTGTAGGATGACACATGTACAACAAGTTCACAATTTAAAACCACATAAAATGCAAAATAGGAGGAAAATAAGGGAATATAGTAATTGTCTTTAACATCCAGGAATTTAATTGATACACACCTATTCTATAAAATTAACAAAATTTCAAGGTATAAACATAGGCGCATGTAGGGAACGGGAACTTAGAAAGTTAGAATAACGATAGGATTTTTTTTTTTCAATTTCAAAAAAAAAAAAAAAAAAAAGCCTAGCTCTGCCTAGAGCCGCCTAGGCCACCTAGCCCGCCTAGGTGCCGTTTAGGGCCGCCTAGAGCCCATCCGCTTTTTCCCACCGTTTTGCAAGAAAACGCCTCGGCCACCTAGGCGGCCGCCTAGGCCGTTTTTTAGAACACTGATTCTCACACACCCAACAAAAGCCTGATTTAACGGAAAAATCTCACAACGGTAGAAAAAACAAGTGCAGCTTTCCAATTGTGATCAAGATTATTATACATATTTATATTTATTTATTATTTACACTAAAACAAGGTGTACTGTTGACCATTCTCTTTTTCATCACTTTGTAATGATAACAACCACCACTATTACATCTCACAATACATAAAGATTTGATTGTTTATTTAAAGTATTTGTTGGCTTTTAAAAATATGAGAACTAATGAAAATGGCTTGAAAAGTTTTAGTTTTAATAAAAAACATGTTATAAGTTTTGTTTAATGATTAGTACAAAGCCCATATTAAAGTAGTCCAACTAAAAATAGTCCAACTATAATAAATTATATTTATCGATTTTACCCCTAACTTTTTTAAGTTGATTCCAGATTTTCGTCGTTAATGGAGTTCATCGTTGTTTTGCAAACCTTCTTCTTTTTCTTTGAAACAAAAATATAGATCCTCATGTTATTTAATTTATATTTTGTATTATTTCGTTGAAATGTGATCATCGTTATTATTCATAGTGTATTCGAGCTACCGTTTTTCAAATTTTCATCGCCAATGGAGTTCATCGTTTGTTTCTCTAGAAAATAAATTTGAAATCTGCATGCTATTCAATAATGACGATGGGTCACAGTTTCTGGATTTTAAGTAACACTGTTTCTGGAATCTAAGTTACTGTTTCTGAAATTTAAATCACTGTTTCTTAAATGTAAGCTAGAAAAGAAATAGTGAAATTCACTGTATTTGGATTCAAAGCAAAATAAACACCATATTTCTTAAATATAATCAATTGATGCATGAAAGAAAAGAAACAGTCAAAGATTAAAACATAGACTGTTTCTGGAATTAAATCACTGTTTCTGAAATCTAAGTCACTGTTTCTGGAATCAAGTCATTGTTTATGGAATCTAAGTCACTGTTTTTTAAATTGAAGTCACTATTTCTGGAATTTAAGTCACTCTTTCTGGATTTTAGTTCTTTTCTTTCCAGATATTGTGTTTGTGCACAGACAAAACAAACACCGTATCTGAGTTTTTTGTTTTGGTTCTTTTTTTTTTTTTGGGTTCTCCAGAAACAGTTTTATGTTTTGGGTTCTCTAGAAACATTTTTATGTTTTGGTTATTTTTTTTCTAGACACTTTTTCACCGGTTTTTTCCATTAAACTTCTTTGAACTTGTTTCGGCTGCTTTGTTCTGATGAATGCTTCATTTTTTCAACTTTGATTTGAACTTTGATTTGGTTGTTTTTGAAATTGGGGAATTACCGGGCAATTGGCAGTTAGATGATGAAGATGATCCCTTGCAGCGGGGACATGATTCTACTGCAGGTGACAATGGGCAATCATCAGGAAAGAATAAGAAAGCTTCATTTAAAAAGAAGTCAAGTAAGAAGGGAAACGAAAATGGGGAGGTGGGGAAGAAGATCAGATATGAAGAAAATGGCTTAAGGCGAGAGAATAGCAGGCATGAGGAAAGTGGCTCAAGGAAAGACGAAGGGGAAAAGAAGATGAGGAGGCGGAGACATTCCCAAGATAGTGCCAATAGTTTTGGTCCTTATGATGGTGCATGGACTCGGTAGAATATTTGTTGGCCCGTGGACAATAGTTTTGGATGATTTTTTTATTAAACTTTGAACTCTTTTGGTTAAATAACATTTTGGGATGATTTTTGGTTAAATATTTATTGGCTCAAGCCCTTTTCATTAAAGCTTCTAATAAAAAAAGTAGGGTGTTTTGTCTACATGCAGAAAAAGTAGATGATAAAAAAAAAAGACCAAATAATTTCTTTATTAGCCAACTTGTCTAGTCTCCCACCCACCCTCAAATGAATGAACACGTGTATATTCTACCTCTTTCCTTTCCTAGATGACCCACACGTGTACATCTAGATTATTCCCTTCTCAAATAGACAAAAGCCAAGCAGAAGACTGAAGAGCGAAAAGACCAAAGAAACAAAAAAGGGGTAAAAACGGAATCACATTGTACAATCAACAGTAACTAAAGAAATAACAGTTGTACAATCAGTGTAATTTCGTCAAATTCTAATCCATGCGATCACTTGTGTGCCTAAGAACTGATGACTCTTGACAGCAACACATAAAAAATACTTGGAAAAACGAAGTTGTGTGCTTAAAGGCTTCGTTTTAAAAGATGGAAAAGGGCAGAGGAACTTTACCCAAGGAATTTTCGTGCCTCCGCACACCCTAAAAAAATACTTGAAATCCGATCCCCCTGCTACAACACACCCAAAAAAAATAGCAAACTAATAAACTTAATTATATATGATCATTTCACCACATAATTCAAATTAATTGGTGAAAAATTAATTAATTAAACTGAGTTAACAATTAAATATAAATACCAATAATAATTGTGATTGTCCATTTTTTGCTCCCTGGACTTTCCACTTGGAGTTGAAGATAGCACGAAACCACCAAAAAAAAAAACTATTCAATTTCTGAGACCAGAGCACAAAACCAAGCAAACACCGCCAGCTGCAACAGAAACAACACGGTAAAATAGAGTTTTAGAGAGAAAAACTTGTTGGTTTTTAATTTTTGATCAAGGATCCTGAAATTAATGTGATAATTTATTTCTATGTACATTACTATATTTTTTAAATTAAAAAAATAGAAATTTTAGTTGTTTATATAAATGAGATTTTAAATAAAAAACCATAATTTGTGGGATTAAAAATATTAAAATATAAATATACTATTGTGTGTAGGGCTGGTTCGGGTCGGGATCCCGAACCGAAACCCCGAACCCGATTCCCAAACCAAAACATTTCGGGATGGGATTTTATATCCCGAAACCGAACCAAAACTATTGGGATCCCGAAATTCGGGATTCCCGAAAGTGTTTCGGGATTTTCGGGAAACTTCGGGATTTTCCATCCACACTAAAGTTCGAATTCTCATTCCGTAATTTAAATTAGAATATAAATCAATAAAAAAAAATTAATAGACATCCTACACATAAAATGATTATATGTGACTGTAGATTAAAGTAGAATACTAAGGTAGCAACTTGATTTGGGCAGATAGTATGTAAGCAAACTATTTATTAATAAGGAGAAACAATGTATAGAAATCTGCGGTGAAAGAAAGTAAGTCTGCGCCAAAAAAGCTAACCTCTGGTGGGAATAAGCATCCAACTGAGAGAGCTATGCACAGCCTGAGAAGATGATCCCAAGTCATAAAGACCCAAAGCCCCATAGAGAGGGTTGGCTTTGCTGGGTGCGACTAAGCCACTGCCAGCAATGACATCTTTGTTCTGCAGGCAGGTCAAGCAAACATCTGACCACAGCCTTCATCTCTGCCATCAGACTCAGTGGGATCTTATGGTTGATAAGTCTGAAGCAACCCCATGTCTCAGATGCTTCCCTCAGTTTCTTGTCGGCGGCGCGTGGACTCGGTTGCTTGATCTCGGCGATCTCCTTGGATTCGACAGAGGAGTGGAGCGGGGGGACTGTGAGAGAGCGAGAGCGACTGAGACTGAGAGAGTCTGATATAACCTAACAAACAAATGACCTAACTATGGACGGTTGGATTAGATTTTAACAAATCCAACGGTTCAAGTAATTTCTAATTAAAAATTAAAAATAAATATATATATATATATATATAATATTCGGTTCGGTTTCGGGTCGGGATCAGTTTCGGGTACCGAATGTTTCGGGAAATTCGGTTCGGGAATTTTTCGGGATAATTTCGGGACGGGATCGGGACGGTTCGGGATTTTCGGGAAAAAATTCCACCCCTAATTGTGTGTGTATATATATAAATATGAGTACATTCATCAAAATTAACAAAAAAAATTATTGTATCAAAACATGGGTACATTCTTCAAAATCACAAAAAAATAAGGAAAAAGATATTAGGCTTAATAACATTAGTAAATTTCTTCGATTAAACTTGACATGGATACATTTTAAAATCAAAGAAAAAAGAATTAATATACCCATATAAGTTTAAAAATGGATTAGAAAAAAATTGAATAGATTTTATATAAAAAAAGGGTACATTTTACATATAACAAATTGATATTTAAGAATGAGTACATTTTAAGATTAAAAAGTTTTACACGAATGGGTACATATAATTAGCATGGGTACATTTAGCAAAAAAAAAAAACAGTACAAATATAAAAAAATATGGGTACAAATACAAATAAACTTTAAAAACTATGGGCACAAAAAGAAATTAATATATGGGTACAAATTAAAACTGAAAAGAAAATTGGTACAAATTTAAAAAGAATTACAAATTAAAAATGGGTACAAACTAAAACTAAAAATATATGATAAAAAAAATTTAGTCATAAATATAAATATACTAATTGTAATATTTTTAACATTAAATGAATATATTTAGAAATAAAAAAAATATTTTATTATTGAAATAATTAATGATGTTATTAATACCTAAGGACTTTGATAAAAAATTGAAAAGGAATAGGATTTTAATCAATGGAGTAGCAAAAGGAAGGATGAGAACCTAATTTCTCTTTAATTTTACATCAATCGAGGAAGATTTCCTAAAACGAAAAATCGAATTAGATGGAACAGCCACACACAAATCATCGAAAAAAAGAAGAAAATATTTGAAAGAAAAAACACTCGGAGACCTTAATCAGAAGGCGTTTGCAAGGATGTACACAAAAACCCTCGAATTCACACACCAATTTTCCTGAAACAAAAAAAAACCCAATCAGATTAAACAACCGTCCAAATTCCAACCTTTTTCTTCATCTAAATCTTCATCTGATGGTTGTAGGCGGTCAAATTGCAGATCAGAATGCTTTGATCGTTCACAGTGAGGAATAGTCTATGTTGAAAGCTCTACTAACAGTTCTTGCATCTTCCTTGGATGAGAGGAGAGACCCACACAGAGAGACAGGGAGAGAGAGAGGTGGTGTATTTGATTGTGGGCGCAGATAGAGAGGAAATAGTATAAAAAATTAGAGGGATAATTAGGATGTCTCTTCCATGTGGGTACCTTTTTACTTTTGAGATTTTTGAGAGATAGTGGAATGAGAGGGACTCCCTTCCATCCCAGATGATCAACACGCGTACCTTTAACCTTTTTTCCTTCCTAAATGATCCACACGTGTACATCCAGATCTTTCCCTTCCTAGAGAGACAAAAATGAAGCAGAAGAGTGAGAGTCGAGAAGAGGCAAAATCAAAATTATATAAATTTTTTAGAGAGATGTCTGTTGTGGTAGAAACGAAGTAAACAAAACCAAGAAGGGACAAAATTGGAAGAGTTCAGTTTCTGAAGCCTCCTTCCACGTATAAGTGGAAAGAAAGAAAGAAGCACGGGCAAAAGTGGAAGTACACTGTACAATATGACATGCCCCGATCCCGATGTCCTTGGGACATCGGGATGGTCATGTACTGGCCGACACTCGAAGGGTGACGAAAGCCATTTAATTTAAATAAAAACTCATAAATAAGCTAAAACAGGCAGCAGGAACTAGCAACATAATACTAAAATTCAACTTCTAATTAATAAAATTAGGATCATAACATCAGTTCAGAGCATACGTCTATTACAGAGTACAAACAGAATTCAAGATAGAGGAGTGCTATATTACAATAGATGTCGAAGCAGAGGAAATATAACACTGAATCACTGGTAGGGGAATGTCTCGTAGCTTAAATCGTAACCCTTGTTCGTAGGTCCTGAAGGGGGCGCAAAACAAACATGAGTGGACCAATTTGATATAAATATAACAAAACAGTTATCAACCTACTAACCCCCAGATTTATGAAAACATAAATATAATGATAAACATAGGTTTTTCGAATTCTAGCATGATGTGCAGTGTCTCAAATTCATAACTTGTATAAGTAGTAAACACTAGTGATTTGTCCGATAACCTCCAGGCCCCATGCCGGCTCCCCGTCTCTGAGTAGACAGTCAGAGGAAAATACACTTCAAGCCCCCTGCCGGCTCCCCGTCTCTGTGCTAAATAGCCAGAGGAAACACACTCCAGGCCCTATGCCAACCCCAAACCGTCGCCCGGGATGAACCGAAATCTATCCCTACGTCCCGTAGAGGAAATGACCACTAGGTAAGTACAAAACCACAGAACATATATATATTGAAAAACAACTTCATAGTATAAAGTCATCCATCATCTATACTATAAAGAGGTGTTCTAAACATGTTCTAAATATCATATCGTCATCCATCGGATATTCTATAAGAACATGGGTTATAGGAAAAATAGTAATAATTCAATCTAGCCTCAGTAAGCATATTATCTCATAAAGTACTTCATAAAACATAAGTATTAAATCATGCTTTTCATGTATGCATTTCTATTATTAAAACATATCTTTTGAAGGGGTCCACTCACCGTACACCGATGGTGCAAAGCTGTACCAAAAAGGGTATAGCAGAATCACCGTTAATAATTGCACCTATTCACATAAAGGAGTACCTTTAGTCAAACTCTATTCAAACGATTGAATTTGGGAAAACGGACTTCAAAAACGGGTCCAGAACGTCGAAATTAGCCTAGGAAAGGTCCTGGACGAAACCCCAAAAAGTCAACTCAAAAAGTCAACGTTGACTGTTGACTGGTCAAAGTCAACATCAAAGTCAACTCTAACCGTTGACCGAGTCAACAGTCAAGGTCAACTGGTCAGAGGTCAAAGTCAATTGGGCTTGGATTGGGCTGGGCCGAATTGGCCTTAAGGGTTTTGGGTTGGATTAAAGGTTAATGGGTTTAAAAGGGAAAGGGCTCAAACCCCTTATCAGAAAAAATGGCCCAAAGGGCCCTAATTAATTATAACAAAACCTAAATAGGTTTTGGGTTGGATCACGGGCCTCAAGCCCTAAACTTAACGGCCCAAGGCCTTAATTCTAAAAACAGAACTAAATAAAACCTTAAAAGGTTTCTGGGTTTGGGCTAGGGGCCCTAATTCTAATGGCCCGAAGGCCTTTGGTCTTAACAAATTAATTAAAATAATTAAAACAACTAGGCTAGGGTTTTGGGCTGACTCCCCACACGGGCCTAAGGCCCGCTTGCTATTGGAACCGGCCTGGGAGGCCTGGCCTCGCCGGAGCACAACCACCGGAGCTTCAACAGCTCCGGCCAACCACCACACACAAACCTAGACCCCGATCTAGGTATCAAAACGAAGAGCAAGATGGGGGGAGTGTTTTTATACCTTCCTTTCGTCGTGGAACGGCCGAAGATGGCCGGAATCTCCCCCGACACCCTCGGCTTGCCGGAAATGGGTGTCCCTACACCCGCCTTCGATTTCGTCCTAAAACCTCCAAATTTACGAAATAAAACTCAATTAAATCACAACCCATAAGATTCAAGGACGAAATAGAGGGACTTGAGGCTTACCTCACCGGGAAAGTACAAAATCTCGCCGGAGTTCCTTTTCTGGTTTCTGGGTTTGTAGCACGGGAAAGAGGGAGAGAGAACAGGACGAGATGGTGATGACGATGGGCTTCTCCGAGGTTTGTTGTGCTGCTGCGTGCGTCTCAGTGTATGGGTGTGTGCTTGTGGTGTAGAGAAGAGAGAGATGAGAGAGGGCCGAGAGGGAGAGAGACGGGACAGACAGGAAAAAGAAGAAGAAAGAAGGGGTTCACGGGGGGGGGGGGGGGGACAGAGAGAGAAGAAAGAGAAATTGCTTGGGGTGCTGCCACGTGGCAGATTTAGAGAGAAATGGATCCAATGTTTAAATCCTGATAGGATAGTCCAAAAAGGACCAAAATGAAAGATTCAAATTGTTTAGGGGATAATTACACAAATATATCTTTATAAATGGGGGTGGGTGTTACACAATAAACAGTGTCCACAGAAACAAAATAAGGGTAAAAAGGGAAACGCACTGGTGAAGGAACAGTGAAAATGACACAAAGGGAATTAACTGAAAAGTTACTCATTTAGTGTGTGTGTATATATAATTTTGAGATTCATTAATAGGATATTTGTGGCTAACATTCTTTAGCTAAATTTGTAACTATTTGGTGTTTGGAGTCCAATGGATTAGTATCTATATCTTACAAATATGTTGGCCAAGACATATGTTAGCTTTCATTCTGCTTTTGCTTTCATTTTGTTTTTTTCATTTTCATTTCTTACATCTAGCTTTTGCTTTTGATGCATAGTTTGAAAGCTTCTGGATCATAATATGAATTTCGGTGTGTGAGTGTGTGCAGTGTGTGTGCAGTGTGTGTGCAGTCAGTGTTTGTGCATTTCCAATTCTCAAGCGTGATGATATTGCCTAAACATGTAGATTTTACATTGCTTTTGTGCCCATGCAGTACCGACATTATATGTGGCCTCTTAGCTAATGATACTATCACATTATATGAACTTTAATTAGTTGACTTTCAAACATCGCTCCAGACTCTCTCTTCATATGTTGATGCTCCTACAATTCCTAATCTTCCACCTCACGTGTTTTGCTGTGTGGCATTCGTTCATCTTCATAAACAGCAGAGAAGTAAGCTTGAACCTCGGGCCTTACGGTGTGTGTTTGTGGGGGTATGCCTCAAATTAAAAGGGGTATCGTTGTTATCACCCTCCGATGAAAAAATTATTTGTCACTGCGGATGTTGTCTTTCATGAGAATGACATGTACTTTGCCAATCCCGAGTCTTCACTTCAGGGGGAGAATCAGACAGAAGTTCAAACTCTTGATTATAATATTCCAAATATAGATAGTGTGAATGATTTGGATTTAAGTGGTGATGTCTTGGAAATAAGTGGTGATCATTCACACGAAAATAATGATGTCTGTGAAACCCGTCCCAAACTATGTAATTTTATATTCACGAATTTCTAAAATTACCAATTTGCCCCCTATCACTTACCCAATCCGTTCCTTTTTGGATTTTCTCCAAATTCTTCCTTTCTCTCTAGCTGCCATGTGGCAGCTCCCCCACAGGCATCTTTTTTATCTCTTCTCTCCCCTGACTCTCTCTCAGCTCACTCTCTCCCTCTCGCACAAACTCTCTATTCAATGTTTTTATGCTTATCTAGTGGTCATTGTTCTGCCTATGGGCGATGATACATATATTGGCTTCGGTTGGGTGATGTAGTGGTCTACGAGACGGAAGATATTTATTTGGCCTACGGGTCAGAAGATATTCATATATTTGGCCTACAGGTCGGGTGATGTAGTGGCTTCGGTCGATTATGATACCACTATTTAGCACATCATATACGATATATGTTTTATGAAACGTTTTATGGCATGCTAGGGTTTTCGGAAAAACCTAATACATATTATACTATTGAGTTTTCATGAAACTTTGGGGGTTAGTACGCTGATGAATAACTGTTTCAATTATATATATATATCAACTTGGTCCACTTATGTTTGCTTTGCGCCCCCTCAGGACATAAGAACGAGGCATACGATCCGATCTACGAGGCATTATGAAACACCCCAACCCTTCTTAGGGTAATTCAACGTTCTAAATCCGTTTCCAATGTCCGTTTTCCCAAATTCAATTTCTATTATATAGTTTTATTTATTGGACTCTTTATGTGCTTAGGAGCAATTATTGTGACGTTTCCGTCTTCGCTAGTGGCGCAGCTTTTGGCGGCGAAGTACAGTGAGTGGACCCCTTCTAAAATTATATGATTTGATAATTTAATTGCATAAATGATTAGCATGCCTACGGATTTATAATTTGATTTATGTGAAGCCTGATGATTTAAGATATTGATTATCGTCTCGTGTTTTTGGTGATGAATTAATTGTGGCCTATATTGAGCTATATTTTAATATATATCATATTTTCTATAAAAACCATGGACTGGTAGACTATCTGATAGATGACGATAGGATGCTAGAACATGTTTTTGAACCCCTCTTTATAGTGTAGACGATGATCGGTAACCTACGCTATGAAGTGGTATTTACGAGAGACGTAACTATTTGTGCGTACCTAGTGGACACTATGCCGCCTGGGGCGAGGATCTGGTGTTGGCATGTAGGCCGGGAGAAATAATCCCTAGCGAAAGGCTGAGGGACACGGAGACAGGCATTGGGCCGGGAGGGAGTTATCTCTGGCTACGGGCACAGAGACTGAGGTGCAGGCACTGGGCCGGGAGTTATATTTATTCAGTGATCTTTCTAGCAGCACACCGCTTTTACGAGACGATTTATGATATGTTTACTGTTTTGATTTCCGCGATGCGTTTCCGCGATGTTGGCTTTTAAGATATTTGGCATGCTAGGATTTTGATTTAAATCCATCACTTATTATGCTAGTAGTTTTCATTTATATAAACTTTGGGGGTTAGTATGTTGATAACTATTTTATTATTATTGTATATATAAACTTGGTCCACTCACCTTTGTTTTGCGCCCCCATTCAGGACTTAGAATCAAGGCACCTAATCCCGGCGTCAAGACACTTCCGCAGCAGCATCTTCGGATCCTCTTGATGTAGGACCCACTTCTTTATTCATTCAATTTTATCTTAATTCTTTTTAGTGATTAGGTTTAGTTGTATGCTCTGAGCACGTTCCTAAATTATTAATTCTTGGTATTTTAAATTTCTAACCCTTATTTATTTCTTATTCTTAGTTTTTGTATCAATTAATGGCTTTCGTCACCCTCGGGTGTCGGCCAGCACGTATCGGTCCTGGTATTCGGGGAATATCAGGGTCGGGGTGTGTCAGATTGGTATCAGAGCGTGGTTTGTTCAGAGCATACTTAGGATTCTCTTCTATTCTCGTAAAGTTTCGGTTTTGACATCATTTGGATGTCAGGACTTCTAGATTTGGTGCCAGTTGGCGGAGTTATGCAAATATCTCTCTGTTTGAATTGTCACCTTCTGGTTGAAATTCGAGAATTTGTGTCGGGATTGTGCCTCAACAGTGATGAAGTGGATTGTTGGACGATTTTCAACATCGGATCGATACTCAACGACGTGCTTTAGAAATCTCGATTTAAGGAATTCTGGTTAAGACCAGCCGTAGATTCGAAATGGCGATGCCACTCTGCAACATGCGTTCCCTAGGAATTGCGGGCGGAGTCGGCTCTACATCGAAATCTTGCGAAACTCCTCAGTAGCAGACGCTATTCTCATTAATGTCCAAAATGAGTTGCAATTCTTGTCGTTGTTATAGTTGGATTTGGATGATGAATATCCAATCTTGTTTGGATAAACAAATTCCTTGAACTTCACTTGGGTTTGGTACTTTGTGGTAAACCCTAGTTCCTCGTTCGCGTACTTTTCGGCGAAGATGAACTTAGTCTTTTGCTTGCAGCCTAAATGTTCAGCCTTGTAATTTTCAGTGTAACGGTTGAGGCTCTATCATATTCATTATGGTATGAAGATCGAGCTTTGCTCTAAACTTCTCTGGACTCATTGAGCTTTGGGTTGCTTAAGGGCATCACTTTAAGGTAGCCAATTGTGTCACTGCATGCATACACAGGCTGCTTTGTATCTTTCTTCTTCGTCATTCTGTTGATTCAGAGGTTCAATGTTTAATTTTTGAACTTTGAAACAACTCTCACAAAGTATTGTGAATTTCGAAATGTCTTTGGCCTCGTCAAATCTTATTATCAGTTCTTAAATATTCCTGAGTTTGGACCTATTTCCTTCTTGGTTAAGAAACCAGTTGACCATACTGTGATGATTTGCAAAATAATCATAAACAGTGACTTCTATTTCTGCATCTTTACCTTCCTTCGCTTGTTTGTTTCTCAATGTGAACTTGATCATGCCAGATCATTATACAGAGAGTGTAAAAAAAAAAAAAAAAAAAAAAAAAACGTTTGTTCTCGGCATGGTTTCTAGTTCAAATCTCGATATCTTGTACTCCATATTTTAATGGACTTGTTTTAATTCTTCAAATTCTTGAGTATTCTTTCAACCTTCTCGACATGGTTTCTCGCCTAATCAGTGAGAAATTCGCAATCGATCGTTTCGGTGAAAGTGGGCACCCAGTTCGTGTTGATTCAGACAGGAATGTTGGGAGCATAATCTTTTCACAAGCTTACCAGACTTACCAGAAAGAGTTCATCGTGGGTGTGAAGTTTGAGTTGTCATTTGGTAAGAGACTGGTGAAAATTGTGGTGCAGAAGGTTAGCATATTGCATCACCATCTTACTAGAATTCATAGGCATCACATCGGTTATTTTCCAACGATATGTGTTCGTCTCGACGCATATTTCCACTGCTTCACTTCTGAACCTTATTGTTGTGAGTACGTGGTTGTTAAAACATTTCTAGCAGATTTGTTTGGTGCATTCTGGAATGTCACTACAGGACGGTCGAAGCGAGAATTGGACTATCTTTACACTTCTCTCGAAAGGTGTGTACTCTCTTTTGTTTTCAGGTTGACCATTTGCGAGTCGTTCTTCTTTCCACCAACTTTGACTTTGGTTGACTAGAAATATGCAACTAAGCAAAAATGGAGAGGTGGATTGAGCACTACAACTGTTCCTAAGAGATACTGCGTGTTGAGGAAGATGACTTCTCGTTTTCTGCTTGCTTGGTTTGAGCTTTTGGGTCTACTACTAACATGGTAGCCACTCCTATTGAATCTCAAGGTACAATTTTCAAATGGGTTCTTTACTGGTGAAATTCTGAAGTAGTTGGTCACATTTGGAAGAACTGAGGAGGATAGGATGCTTGGTGCTGGATAGAGTTTTACGACGACAGTTTCTGTTTTATTTGGTTTGGGTATGGCACTTTTTACGGCATGGTACGATAGTTTTTCATGGACAACACTGGTTGACAGAAAAGTCTGCGAACTTGTATTCGGAAGATCGATCCTACGATATGGGAAATTGTACACCTTTGAGGAATTACTACTTGCTTATCGAGACAACAAATGTGAGGTCGATATTGCGGGCTGCAGACCGTTGTATCGATAACTTATTTGTTGGGTTCGTTAAGTAAGTGGGCAAAATGATTCGTCTACAGCAGCTGATGCAGATTCGGAATTGTTATTCTAGAGACTTGACCTAAAGACACATCTGTTTTCGGAGTACGTGACGTTTCGAATTCTTGGGCGAGACCCGCTCTCATTTTCAGTTTTGGTTTTCAGTATAAGTATTTTGAACTCCCTTTACTCTAGTTAATTGTTTTGACGTTACAAATGTTTTGGTGGAAGTATTTCTGTTTTCATTTTTTTAAGTTGATTCGAGTTTTTGAATTATATGTTAGTACATATCTATTTTGACGTTATTTGGCCTTAAGCTATTTTGTGTTTTCAACTTTGCATTTTATTAAAGTATGTTTCCTATTTTTTTACACTGATGGGGAAAGAAAGTTTGAGCTTGGAGGCACGGAAGATGGAATCATTGCAGCCGATCGCGACGGCGTGGCATTTTCCCTTTTGTGTAACCGCTCTTACCTGATCTTTTCGTTACATATATGTATATTATTCTTTCTCGTATTTTCGAGTTTTTCAGTGTAGTATGTTATTTTAAATTTCGAGGACGAAATTTTTTATAAGGGTGGTAGATTGAAACACCCCAACCCTTCTTAGGGTAATTCAACGTTCTAAATCCGTTTCCAATGTCCGTTTTCCCAAATTCAATTTCTATTATATAGTTTTATTTATTGGACTCTTTATGTGCTTAGGAGCAATTATTGTGACGTTTCCGTCTTCGCTAGTGGCGCAGCTTTTGGCGGCGAAGTACAATGAGTGGACCCCTTCTAAAATTACATGATTTGATAATTTAATTGCATAAATGATTAGCATGCCTACGGATTTATAATTTGATTTATGTGAAGCCTGATGATTTAAGATATTGATTATCGTCTCGTGTTTTTGGTGAGGAATTAATTGTGGCCTATATTGAGCTATATTTTAATATATATCATATTTTCTATAAAAACCATGAACTGGTAGACTATCTGATAGATGACGATAGGATGCTAGAACATGTTTTTGAACCCCTCTTTATAGTGTAGACGATGATCGGTAACCTACGCTATGAAGTGGTATGTACGAGAGACGTAACTATTTGTGCGTACCTAGTGGACACTATGCCGCCTGGGGCGAGGATCTGGTGTTGGCATGTAGGCCGGGAGAAATAATCCCTAGCAAAAGGCTGAGGGACACGGAGACAGGCATTGGGCCGGGAGGGAGTTATCTCTGGCTACGGGCACAGAGACTGAGGTGCAGGCACTGGGCCGGGAGTTATATTTATTCAGTGATCTTTCTAGCAGCACACCGCGTTTACGAGACGATTTATGATATGTTTACTGTTTTGATTTCCGCGATGCGTTTCCGCGATGTTGGCTTTTAAGATATTTGGCATGCTAGGATTTTGATTTAAATCCATCACTTATTATGCTAGTAGTTTTCATTTATATAAACTTTGGGGGTTAGTATGTTGATAACTGTTTTATTATTATTGTATATATAAACTTGGTCCACTCACCTTTGTTTTGCGCCCCCATTCAGGACTTAGAATCAAGGCACCTAATCCCGGCGTCAAGACACTTCCGCAGCAGCATCTTCGGATCCTCTTGATGTAGGACCCACTTCTTTATTCATTCAATTTTATCTTAATTCTTTTTAGTGATTAGGTTTAGTTGTATGCTCTGAGCACGTTCCTAAATTATTAATTCTTGGTATTTTAAATTTCTAACCCTTATTTATTTCTTATTCTTAGCTTTTGTATCAATTAATGGCTTTCGTCACCCTCGGGTGTCGGCCAGCACGTATCGGTCCTGGTATTCGGGGAATATCAGGGTCGGGGCGTGTCACATTCCCCTACTAGCGACATCGTGTCATCCTCTCTGCATCATTGTAATAGCACATTTCGCTTGTATTTTGAATTAGATGTATGCTCTGAACATGTCATGCATTATCACTATCATTTTATTAAAGTTTGAATATTATTATATTATTTTGGTAAGGTTTGCATTTGAATATTATACTTTTATAATTCGAGCAAAATTTATATGCATGTTTCACATGTTCTCGGAATATGCATTCATTAAATGGCTTGCGTCACCCTCGGGTGTCAGTGAGAACGTGGTCATCCCGATGTCCCTCGAACATCGGGAATGGGCTCTGTCAATGTGAATGAATTGGAACTAAGTGGTAATGTCTTGGAGACAAGTGGTGATCATTCACATGGAAACAATGTTGAAAACTTTGAAAGGGACGACTCGAAATCGCCAGATAACTCACTGCCTGATAGCTCACAGTCAGTTTCTTCACCACCGGACAATCATGTGTTGCCAGCTACCTTACAGTCGATCTTGAGTCCCAATAACCATAATCAATCGTTTTCGATCCTGGATGCACCACCACCACGCCGTCTCCCTGATCGAGTCAATCGAGGTGTTCTTAAACTTACTTATGAAGCCGACCCTAAATGCAAAACTAGGTATCCGATGAGTAAGCCTAACACTGAGTCTAATGTGTTATACCCGTTAAGTAATTATGTGTCTACCAGTCACCTATCAGAATCAAATAAGTCATTTGTGCATCAATTATCTATTGTATCTATTCCTAACAGTGTGCAAGAGGCTTTAACTTATCCACGTTGGAAAGCAGCAATGAATGAAGAGTTGAAGTCTTTGAAGAAGAATGCTACCTGGGAGATCATAAACTTACCAGCTGGCAAGAAACCTGTGGGATGCAAATGGGTTTATACGGTGAAGTACAAAGCTGATGGGACGGTGGATCACTTCAAGGAAAGATTAGTAGCAAAAGGATACACTAAAAAATATGGAATTGACTAGACATATACATTTGCCCCTGTGCCCAATGTCACACCCCGATCCCGACGTACGTCCAGGATTGACATGTGACGTCATCAAATAACCATATATCTAACATACCCGTTTCCGAGATATATACCGAGGACATGCCATGCCTCAAATTGCGTTGCAATTTTTGTATATTTTATGGCTGCATCTAACTTCCTTGTTAGACTGCCTACGTACCCTAAACAGGGATCAAGCCATTCGTAGTTCATCTTTTCACTACACTTGAATATTCATCACATAAACTGCCATATTTCAACATAATGCACAATTCATAGCGTGCAACATCTCAAGGAACAATCGACGAGGCGCAATAGTAATCTATAGCCATTTTGGTCAACAGTATATCATAATCATAACAATTACATCCAACAACATCCAATAATCACACCAAATAATAACCCATACAACACACTGACATGCAGGGCTATAGCAACACATTTCGGCCGAAGCCTACATCTCTGAAGCTGAAATCAAATCCAAAGAACCAAGTCACCAAAGGGATTCCGGACCACTCGATGGAATCAAACTCAGGATACGATTCCGGACCATCACTCAACGGAGTCGCGGAGTAGAAGGGATTCTGGACCATCACTCAACGGAATCGGGAGTACCATGCATATAGAACCACCCAATGGAATACAAGCTGGATACTATTCCGGACCATCACTTAACGGAATTGCAAAATAGAAGGGATTCCAGACAATCACTCAATGGAATCCGAGCCTCTGGAATCCCAGCCAGGGTACGATTCCAGACCATCACTCAACGGAATCGAGTGGAAGACCAAGGGATACAACAAAAACTTGAAGAAACAATACAAGAACCAAGTACTTAATTTAGAAGGGCTGAATGACACAAAACGTGAAATAAGGAAACAAGATATGAAACAAGTGTCTAAGTAACAAACCCCATGACAATAGGTTAACAGTCCATTACTAGCCCTCACATTTCATCACATCAATCCAATCATACAATACAAACCATATTTCCAAAGCACAAGTCAAATCATACTTAATGAAAATAGATCGATGGTCAGAAATAAAAATAACACTTCAATAGAATTCACATTCAATAAACATAGGTCTATGGTATGAGTGTATGTGTGTGTGTGTGTATATATAATTCACATTTCAATAGAATTTCATTTATAACCCATATCATATTCACATATGATATTAATATAAGAAATCAAGGTAATAGCTATATCACATATATTCAAGTCACTCTCAAACCAATGTGGTCCCACTAGGCTTCACTTAGTATCCCATGGTACTAGATTTAGTATTTAGAACGTTTCGAGACATTTTGACTAAAAGTCAACTCTCGGTCAACGGTAGGGTCCACAACCCTACGTAATTCGATCCGAAAGATCCGTACATCGGATTTCTGATCCATAACATCCCAAAGTCCACATTGTGCTCATAGAACCATATACTAAATTCTCATCGCGATCAAACGGTCGGATCTCCACCAATTGCTAGAACTAGGTGGTAGTTAACAATTAATTTTACTAACGTAGAAATCTAATTCGGGAAGATCCGTACGTTGGATTCCCTATCCGTTAATTCCAGCTATATTCAAATATTATGTTCTATAACACATTAAGGTTTGGTGACAATCCAACGGTCAGATCGTTGATTCATATTTTGACCAAGTAAGGTATCGTAATGAAACTAAGTCTAAACAATCAAATTACGTCATACAGATATCAATTATGAAATCAAGACATTTATTTGAACTTAAAATGACATCGTCGGCCCACTGGCCAGGCCTCCGCCGTGGGTGGCAGTCGGTCGCCTCGACTTGCCGGAAAATTCAACTATTTTTAAAAATTACCAAAATTTACAGAAATGAAGATCTCAATGAGTAGAGCAAGTTTTATACCTGTGGCCAAGTCCAATTTGGCTAGGAAAAGCTCTAATTTCCCTCGAACTCACCGAAAACCCTAGAAATTGGTGTTCTTGATTCGTCACCTCCGGTGCACCACCGCCCCTAAAATTGTTTGGGCCTTGCTCCAGACCTCAAGATAAGTCTAGCGGTGCTAGTATTTGATCCAAATCGTTTCAGATTTGGTGGATTTCGAACAACGAGGGTCGCGGCACCCATGGTTTCAATCTTCGTGAAATCTCAACCAATTCTTGTCTATTTTGGCTAGAATGGAACAATGGGAGGTTGTGATGATGTTTAGTGGTGATGAGGGGTCCTAAATTCACCTGAGAAATGACTCAAAACCGTCAGAAAAACACACGGCGTCCGGATTCTAAAAACGGGTCACGGTTTGGAAATGGGTTAAGGGAAGAGGGGGTTGATTGTGTGTCTTCTCACTCCCTCATTTCCCTCCCTGTCCTTCTTCCTAATTCGTCCTCCCATTTTCCTCTTTTCCCTCCTGCAACTCTGTTCTCTCCTCTTTCTCGCTGCCTAATCTGGTGCCCTCCCATTCTCTTTCTGATTGGCTGCCTTCATTCCTTCTAATTGGCTCCCTTAAAACTCCCACATGATTGGGTTGCTCCTCCCTTTTCCTTGGTCGCCATTCCCACGGGGAGTTTTAAAGAAAATTAAAATCTATAGTTTAGAAACACAACTTCAGATGTCCGCAATTGTACCTTTATAATCCGGACTCACAAATGGTTTTTGCCTATGCGTTCGTGGTCTCGAAATCTATTCAACAATATAATTTGTGACCTCGAATGATCTACGGATTTTAAATAATTAATTTCCCAAAAAATAATATAAAATCTTTGTAATACCAATACGTAGATTATAATAATGAAATCCAGGAACAGGATTTCACACCCAAGATCAATACAGTCTGTATTTTGTTGTCCTTGGCTGCAAATCTTAATTGGTCGTTATAGTAGTTCGATGTGAAGAATGCATTGTTGCATGGGGATTTGACATAAAAGATTTACATGGAACTCCCACCAAGGAGTAACGTTCCAGATATGCATAGACAAAAGGTGTGCAGGCTTTGAAAATCATTGTATGGGTTAAAGTAGTCCCGAAGAGCGTGGTTCGGTAGATTTACCAAGTCTATGAAAGCATTTGGATATAAGCAAAGTAACTGTGATCACACGCTATTCTTGAAATGTCGGAATGGAAAGCTTAAAACACTCATTATATATGTGGATGACATGGTAATTACCGGT
Source organism: Malus fusca (assembly GCA_035220775.1). NCBI lineage: Eukaryota > Viridiplantae > Streptophyta > Magnoliopsida > Rosales > Rosaceae > Malus > Malus fusca. The sequence continues at coordinate 2,578,587 of CM069069.1, forward strand.
AATGATCCGGATGAGAGTGCATCCTTGCAGAAATATTTGAGTACAGAATTTGAGATGAAGGATCTTGGGTATCTGAAATATTTTCTCGGGATTGAGGTATCAAGAAGCAAGTCAGGAATCTTCCTGTCACAGATAAAGTATATTCTTGACCTGTTGAAAGAAACTGGCATGTCAGCATGCAAACCCGTGACTACTCTGTTGGCAAAAGGAATGAAGCTGAGCATTGATCTAAACCAAGTACTGGTAGATAAAGGAAGGTATCAATGGTTAGTGGGAAGATTAATGTATTTGGCATATATACACTAGACCAGATCTTGCTCATGCCTTGAGTGTCGTTAGTCAATACATGCATGATCCAGGAGAACAACATATGAATGCAGTTATGAGAATATTGAGTTATTTGAAAGGAAGTCCGGGGAAAAGGATTTTATTTAAGAAGAATGGTCATTTTAGTATTGAAGGTTATACAGATGCTGACCTGGGCGGTTCGAGTGATGATGTGCGCTCAACATTAGGTTACTTCACCTTTGTTGTTAGAAATCTGGTTACTTGGAGAAGCAAGAAGTAGGGAGTAGTAGCAAGGTCTAGTGCAGAAGTGGAATACAGAAGTATGGCCATTGGTATTTGTGAGATTTTATGGCTTAAACTACTAATACAAGATTTGGGTGTCAAATATAGTCAACCGATGAAGTTGTTTTGTGATAATAAGGTTGCTCGCAATATTGCTCATAATCCGGTGCAACATGATAGAACTAAACATGTGGAGGTTGACATGTTCTTTATTAAAGAAAAGCTAGAAGGTAAAATAATTGAAGTGCCTCTAATCGGAAAGGAAGATCAAATAGCTAACATTATCACCATAGCAGTTTCTAGTGAAAAGTTCTCTAAGCTTCTAGACAAGTTGGACATGTGTAACATATATGTACCAACTTGAGGGGGAGTGTTGACTTGTATAGTTTCCTATAATTTATGATTTCCTAGTTTAGGATGGATCCTGTGTAATCTGGAAGAAATCTCTTTAAAATCTCATGTTATTATTCTTCCCTATTTGGTTAGGATTAAGGTCGTATATTATACCTCACCTTGAGATGAATGAAAATAACTTCAAAGCATTCTCTTATATCACAACTTCGTAGCTACAGTACGAGTCATCTTGAAGTCCTAAATGAATGACGATAACAATAAAGCTTATAAAGGTATGCTTAACCTTGGACACTATGTTGAAAATAAATCCTACACTGATGGGAAGAGGAACCTTGCATGAGTTTAAAGTATGTTGGATTACTCTCAGGATTTGCAAGGAAAGCAGGAGAAGTAAACCTTGGCCTAGAAAGATTGTCTTCAAAGAATCGCTCTCAAAGCAAGACAAAACCAGCCCTACTGTGTCAGCCAAATTAATGTAGGCCTCCTGAAACCCCAAAATCTTTAAAACATTTTAACAACTTGAGAAATATTATGGATTACTTTGCTTACGAGAATAAAGATGATTAATAATAATAAAACATTCCTAGAGAAGATTATACCTGGACCTGGAGAATTGGATCGAATTGACCATCAGCTTCAAATCCTCTTCCCAACCATGTATATGTAAGGGATGTGGGATATTTTGGCATCTCTCTTTTAGCACAGGACACCCATAGATCCAAAGTTGCCTAAGTGAAGGAGGTAAACACTCATCTGGAATGGATGCCAGCTTTGGACATTTGAAAAGGCTCAGAGATTGAAGGGAAGTGAGGAATTGAAGCCCTTGCTGCTCAGTTTCTTCAGATTTGGGAAGCTATGTATTCGGAGATCAGTGAGAGATTTGGGGAGGAGCATATCAAATTAGACCATGTCGGGTGGAAACGACACTGTATCCGGATCATTGCCGTAGATCCACAACTTTCTAAGAGAGGTGAGTTTGTGCAATCCCCACTCCGACTCCCAGAATGACTTACAACTCTTGACCTTCCAAATTGTAAGTGATGTGAGGTTGGGGGGAAAGGAGCAACTCAAACCTTCACGGTAGTCAATCATCAATTCCTCAAGGGGTGTGCTATCCACACACCCATTTTTACTTCTTACACACCCTTGTTAATTTATATCCATTGATCTTCTTCAATTCATCCGATCTGACGGCCGAAAACTAAAAAGATGTGGGAGAAGTAAAAAGGGGTATGTGGATATCACACCCCTTCCTCAAAAGAGTTGAGATTGTGCATGTATTTGGGCAACGCCTTCAATTTGTCACAATCGGTGATCTCGACCTCTCTCGGACTGGAGGCTTTTCTCCCCCTACTCATTCTTGGGATGGAAACAAGACTTCCACAGTGATAAATATTCAACGTTTGAAGATTGATGAGGTGGCATAAGTCATCCAGTAAGGATTTTAGATTTTGGCACTTCCAGATCCTAATATATTGAAGACAGTGATTAGTATTGTTGCGGAAGAACTCGTCATGTGCTATTAACTCCAGTTGTGTACCCTTAGGTTGAGCCCTAGATTGCCTATGTACCTTTTTGGAGTGATTCACTCGTAATCCTCAGATGTTTTGATTTGAGATTTTTAGTGAGTGAACACTCACTGAAGAAAAAAAAAAGATTTGGTATTTGGTTTATTTGAACATTTTGGATGTGTTGGAGTGAATTTGGTTTATATATACACCAGGGATTTGATTTGGTATTTTGGTTTTGTGATTGTATCTATAGTGGTACTAGACTACCTATGTACCATTGGCAAGATCAAACCGGCGTAGTTAATGGATGAATTGGTTTGGGATTTTCAATGAGTGAATGACTCACTGAAAAAGAAAGATTTGGTATTTGGTTTATTTGAATACTCTGGATTTATTTGAGTGAACTTGGCTAAATGAACTATGGATTCGATTTTGACTTTGTAGGGAAATTGCATCTAAATTGAGTCTCTAGATTGCCTACATACTCTTAGCGGGATCAAACTGACTTAGCTCGAAAATGGATTTGGAATTTAATTTGTGTGGCTTCGTACCATTTCAGAATTTTGAACTTTGGAATTTGATGGGTATTTTGTATTAGCTATTTGCTAATTGAGAATTTTGAAATTTGGAATTTGATAGGTATTTTGTGTCAGCTATTTGCTATCTGACACACGGATTGTAATGCACCATTTTATATGACTTTGTATGAGTTTCCCACCAGTTATCAGCTAATCGGCATTTAGCTAACCTTAATTTTGAGTTTCGACGACAAGGCCAACTAATTTGGCTTGGATTTGTTCATGGGGATTCGGGTTTGAATATGAATCTTATTAACCACTTGGTAGCTTTTCTAGCTATGATTTGGATTGCTCTACTTCTCTGATTGACATGGCTTTATATTCGGAAGAAAAACCCCCTGCTTCTCTTGGTCTGTGCTGCTGAACTTTTCTTCCTTTTCGGTTTTTGTCACGGGGCTCTATGGTCGCACTAGTGACCCTCTCGCCATAGTCTTCCCTTTCCTCTTTGAATTTCACTGGAGTTACCTCTAAGAGAGTTGCTGCTATAGCAGGAGTGGGCGACGACGTCACTGAAAGCAAGTCTGAAGTCTTGTTTACCTTTGAAGTCCCGCTAGCACTTCTCTTCTTCGTTTACTTTTGAGAAAATGAAGACTTGTTTTGCTTGTCTTCTTTTGAATTTTAAATTCCTTTCGTGACAATGGAGGCGATGGGGTTGCCCATATTTCTTCATTTTCTTCTTTTCTTTTTTCAGTATTAAATACTTTCTTCCCCTTTTGTTTTGTAGCTTCTGTCATTTGTCTCCATGCTTTTGTTTAAGCTTTACCCAATATTTGATCAAAATGATAGCATTCAAGTTATCTGGAGGACCTTACACCTTCTGGAGTATTATTCTTTGAAGAATGGAGCAGCAGCAGCGTGCCAAATTCTTGGAGACATGTTCTTCTATTTTTTATTCAACTTTCGCCAACAAGCTTCTGGGTAATTTCTCTAGGTGAAGGAAGAGAACGTGGGATCATCTCGAATGTCTCCTTCTAGCTGCTTTCTTTTTATTGTTGTTTGCTGGCGATGATAATAGTAGAACTTCATCAAGGTATTGCTTAACCTCGGACGCTATGTTGAGAACGAATTTCACATTAGTTAGAGGAGAGACATTTCATGAGCTTATAAGTCAGTTGGTTTACTCCCATATTGCTAATTGGTTTTATAGTAGAATCTCACCTTTTTTCATGGTATACAATGAGACTGGGTAACTTCAATCCACCTCACCAAATTGCCAATTTTCCCAGTCCTCTGCCTCCAAGGCCAAGGAATCATATTCAAATTCAACAAAACTCTCCTGCTTGCTCAACTCGACACGAGATCCCATGCGCCCCTAACCAACAGTTCAGCAACAATCTCGCATTTGCCTCTGGAAAGTCCGCGTCTGATCGTGGAGGAGGACAACTTTATGATCCATTCTCGCCCAATTCCGCGAGTCATTAGCAGGGAGGTAATCCGGGAAAGATGTGGAAGCAAGGGAATGATCTATTTATTACTATTGTTATTTCTTATACAAGCAACAATGCAGAAGGGGTATTCGACGATAAAACCTGAGCTGCAAGAGTAAAAACACTCTTCCACTTGAGCAATAAGCCCCTTGCCTTTCCATTTCCTTGTTAATTGTCTAATTCTCGACACATTAAATTAAATGCACTACTCGCTCACAAATCACAAATTGCGGAAATAAAATAAACTGGGATAGGAAAATGGTGATCCCATAAACATCCATCATAGGGAAACAAATGTTTAGGTTTAAGTGGCCTCATTAAAATCTTGCTCGGAGAAAACCCAGTGGGAAAAACTCCAAACTTAGAAAAACGAGTACCAAAGTTATATTACAAATACGGAGAGCTCATGCACTAGAGTCGTGAGCAGCGCGGGAGAAGAAACCTTGGCCTAGAAATAGGCATGGTTGTCTTCAAAGAATCGCTCTCAATGCAAACACAAAACCAGCCCTACTGTAGTTTGTCAGCCAAATCCCAAATGAATGCCTCCCAAAACAGTCACTCCTGAAACCCCAAAATCTTGAGGACACAAAAAAAAACTTAAAACATTTTACCAACTTGACGAATATTGTGGATTACTTTAATTACGAGAATAAAGACGATTAACAATACTATTGAGAAGATGATACCTGGACCTGGAGACTGGGATCGAATCGACCATCAACTTCACATCATCTAAAAATCTCTCTCCGCTATGTAAGGGATGTGGGATATTTTGTGCCAGTAGCGTCCTTTTCCTCGTTCGCATCTCTCTCTTAGCACAGGACACCCAGAGATGAGAAGTTGTGTAAGTGAAGGAGGAAGACCCTCTTCTGGAATGGATGCTAACTGTGGACAACTGAGATGCAGAGATTGAAGAGACGTTAGGGATTGAAAGCCCTTGCTACTCAGTTCCATCAGATTCGGGAAACCACAAATTAATAGTCCAGTGAGAGATTTGGGGAGGAACGTCTCCGTCTGGACCACGTCTGGTGGAAACGATACCATATCCGGGTCATTGCCATAGATCCACAGTTTTCTAAGAGAGGTGAGTCTGTGTAATCCCCACTCCAACTCCCACAATAACTTACAGCTCTTGACCTTCGAAATTGTAAGTGATGTGAGGTTGGCGGGAAAGAAGCAACTCAAACCTTCACGGTTGTCGATGGTCAACTCCTCAAGAGAGTTGAGATTGTGCACGGCTTCGGACAACACCTCCAATTTGTCGCAATCGGTTATCTTGATCTCTCTCAGGTTGGAGGCTCTTCTCCCCCCACTCAGTCCGGGGATAGAAACAAGACTTCCACAGTAATAAATATCCAACGTCTGAAGATTGACGAGGTGGCATAAGCCATCGGGTAAGTATTTCAGATTTTGGCACTTCCAGATCCTTATATATTCAAGATAGTGATTAGTGTTGTAGCGGGAGAACCCGTCCTCTTCAATTAACTCCAGCTGTAAACAATCGTATAGCTCAAGGTGTTTAAGTGTCCTAAGAAGCTAGCCGCTCAATGATAACGACGCCAGAGATTGACATTCCTGGATCTTCAAGTACTCAAGACAAATGTGGGAAGAAGACAACGGAGAAGAACCAACAATCTCCTCATCTACTAGTGATTTCAAACTTTTACAGTCTCTTATCTGTATTCATCTGAGATTTTGGGGAATCTGGAATTTTGCCAAATATATCAACGAATGGCACTCTGTAATCTTGATGTCTTTAAGAGAAGGTGGCAGACTAACATCCTCAAAAGAAACTAGACGTCGACATTTGTGTATGCAAAGCTCTTGAAGAGACGATAACTGATTTAACCCTTTTGGTAGCTTCAAAAGATTTTCGCACTTGTTTAACTCCAGACACTCAAGCTTGCACTCCAATATTTGCAATTGCAGCAACTCCTCTGCTTCTTTTCCCAATTCTTCAACTAGAGGAGAGTTGTCTTCAATTTCCAAACGGCCAAGAGAAGTCAACTGCTGCAATAATCTACCCTCATTCTTCAATGAAGACATCAGCTCCTCACATCCATTAATCTTCAAATCTCTAACCTTGGTTAATCCCTTCTGGAACAATTCCCCTGTTTGCAGAGACATCAGCTTCGAAATGTTTGAAAAGCACAAGGACTCTAACAACTCAAACTCAACCTTAGCAGTTGTATGCACGAACACTTTACAACAGTCAATGTTTAACTGACGAAGTTGTTTGTAGTTGGCAATTGAAACCACTAATTCTTCACATTTAACAATTTCAAGATTTGCTAAGCAATTGAGGTTCTCTGGCAACTTACCCTCCAATGCTGCATATCCACAAACTCAAGAGTCTCTAATAGTGGAAAAGGCGAGATGCACTCTCCATAAAACTCAGCACCAACACTTTCCACTGCATTCATTCCTCTAATATAAAGTTCTTTGAGATGAGGCAATTGTCCAAGAGGTGGCAACGATAAACAATTGTTACACTCCTCTAACCGCACAAGCACCATATTAGAGAACAAAGAAACTGCAACCCATGATGAAAATTCCTTTCCGGCATAACTCTTGATGGTGAGCTCCTTGAGCTTTGTATGAGGCTGTAACATGTCAAGCACAGTTGATCCCATTTCTCTTGTGTCGCTTGAATGAGATTCTAGGATCAACGAATCAAGCCTTTCCTTGCATTTTAAGTTGGCCCTCCGAGCATCCTCGACATCAATCACATTCTCCAATCTTGAGATGCACAATGTCCCGCGGAGATGCAATAGGAACTCTATCTCCCTTATCCTAGATCCATCACTGCCACCACTGACCACAAAAGTAGACAATGATTGGAGATTCACCAATCTACCCAGTTGTGGAGGCATTCCTTCCAACGAATATGCAACCGAGTTGGTTAGATGGCGCAAATTAATTAGATTACTCATGTTCGTAGGCAATGACTTCAATTTAGAACAACCTTCCAATATCAATGTTTGCAAGCTGTAAAGTGTGCTTGTTGATTCAGGCAAACTGGTTATATCTGTGTAGGAAAGGTCAAGATACTTTAACAACCTCAAATCACCGATTGAGTTTGGCAGCTCAGTTATTTTGTAGCCATTCAAAGAGAGCACTCGTAAGTGTTGCAACTGTGGTAGTAACTCAAAAATAACCTTATGAGACAAATATTTACTCCACCACCTGGAATGTGAAAGAAAAAACGGCAGGAATGTTCTCAAACGTTCAACTTTAGGAAAGTCCTCAAATCTCGTAACCCCATCAAATTGACCAGCAATGAAAGACAAACGGCGAGCCCTTCGAAAGCAGATGTGTTGCAAGTTATCACCTTGCTTATCTTCCAACCTAGAACATATTTCTCCTGCTGCCCATTGTGCTAAATCATTAACGAGGTCATGCAATACAAATCGTGAATTGTTTTTGCTTGATTCTTGAAACAACAACCTTGATAATAGCTCTCGAAAGTAGTCGCGGCCCAAATCCTCCATTTGTTTATTGTCTTTAGGTTTTTGTTGAATCAAACCCTCTGCCATCCACAAAAGGACAAGTTGCTTCTCCCTAAATTCATAGTCGTTTGGAAGTATTGAGCAATAGGCAAAACACCTCTTCAAATTTGATGGAAGATAGTGATAGCTCAACTTTAGTACGGGGAGAATGCCACTCTTATCTGATCTATTCCACAATTTGTTGTTCAATATTTCTTCCCACTCATCTTTTTCTTTGCAACGTAAAAGGCCACCGAGAGTCCTTGCAGCTAATGGTGATCCACGACATTTTTCAACAATTTTTCTTTGAATTAACTCATAATTTACTGGTTTTCCATCGTTAAGTTCCCCGAATGCATGTCGCTCAAATATTTCCAAACAATCATCATCTCCCATGCACTCCAAATTATGGACTCCAGCGGCTCCCATAAACTTTGCAACATTCACATCACGGGTTGTCATAAGTATCTTACTTCCTCCAGCTCCAACGCCAAGAGGGGATTGAAGTCTTGTCCAGAGATCGTATAGATCATAGTCACCTTTGTTCCAAATATCATCTAAAATGATTAAAAACTTTTTTCCTCTTAACTTCTCACTCAAATCATGCTGCATTTTACTAAACTCCTCGACTTCAACGGGTCGGGATGTGATTGATTCAAGAATCGCCTTTGTCACTCGCACAACATCGAAGTCATCAGACACAGACTCCCACACCTTTGGCTCATACTCCTTCATGGCATCATCTTTGTGGTTGAATACAAGTTGAGCAAGTGTCGTCTTCTCGACTCCGGGCATCCCAACTATAGCAACTACTCCAAAATTGACAGTACCTGCATGCTCGAATTCTTTCGACAACAATTCGATAATCTCCCTTTTGTCATCATCTCTTCCAACAACAAGCTTTTCATCTAACACGCCTGAACTTTGTAAACTTCGTGATTCCTTATCAGACGTCCCAGTATCTTTCAAGCCAAACTTTTCTTTCCGTTCAGATATGTCTTGCAACCGCTCTGTAATCTTCTTCATTTCGGAGTTCATATCAAAACTCAATTTAAATTTATAAAATGATCTCCGTATCTTGTTGCTTGTGTTGGCTTGTTCACGTCCCTCTATCATGCGCTTCAACATTTGTGTGGCAAATTTGTCCAACATGTCTTCGATATCATAAGCCAAATCTCTGAGATCATCGGGCCACAGTTTTACAGCACTGGTTTGGTATTGCTGTGCTTTGAAAAAAAGCTGGTGTGAGAATAAGCGGCTGTGCTGTGAGAATAAGCGGCTGTGAAATAAATCAGCAGAGTGTTTGGTAAACTTTTTTGTAAAAGTGCTTTTGGAAAAAAAAGCAGTCTAATAGTGGGTCTTTTCATTAAAGAAGCACTGTAGCTCTGTGTGCTTTGAAAAAAAAACCAGTTTTCCAAAGCTGCAAATAGCAGCTTCAGCTTTTTCCTTTGATTTCAGCTTATTCTCACAGCAGCTTCCAAAATAAGCCATTTCCTCGGCATCACTCACCACCGCTCCGATTGTAGATAATGTGGTCCTCCACTTCTAACGCCCCGGAAGTTTCCAAAGTAGTTGAGAATCTCGCGAGGGGTCAACCTGTCGAGCAGCAACTGTAGAAACGCCGCAAGAAAAATCTCTCCCAGTGCCATGTTAAGCGTGAACAGACCTCCGAGCAATCAGAGAAACAGCGAACCGTTCTTGAGCAATATTGAGGTGCAGAACCCAACGAAAGGAAGAGTAACAGTCAAAGCCTAGTTTCTTGCGAATTTGGAAACTTGATCTCTTGAGACTCAGAAATATTCACAACTGCACAAATTAAAATGATAAGAACTAATTATTGATGCCTGCGCAATCATATACAAATTTATAGTAGATGTGAAATAATCAATGGACTCCTAGTAAGCATATCTAGAGGTGCCAATTTGAGACTTGGGATGGCAAGAGGGCGGATTCAGATCAAGGTTGCCTACATCATAAGTTTGATAACCGTCCCGCCACTATGTATACCGTCCCTGTTACGTTTTATGGAAATATTATTTTCCTTGTTATATACAAAATAATCTAACAACTTGATGTTGTATGTCTAAAGCACAATAAAACACACCATATAATGGCGCTTTACAACAATGTCGGAAAGCAACCATATTTATGCACCCCATTATGGGTTTGATCTCCACCGATCCCCTCCCCCTAACAACCAACAATTTTACCGACAACACTATCATTTGTAAAAAAAAAACGTCATATGATATTACTCAGTAACAAAGTACAAAAAACACACCATATAAATTTGAAAGACCAGGAAAAAGAAAAACTCAATATTGCAAAAATCATATAATAGTATATATTATTTTCATAACATGTTGAACGGAAAAATGGGTCAGTTTTGGGATTACCCTTAACCGTAGGGATCCTTGCAATGCTACGTTTCTTTGCTATAAATAGGTAAAAGTGAGAGAGATAACCTTTACTAGTGACAGGAGCGAAGCAGGTGTAAAATATCACACTGTAACTATAACACAAGGGGATGACAAATAAAAGATGGAGAGATAGATAATGATGTTATTTATCTTTCCTTTTTCTCTGTGTGTTTTGATAGCAGTCAGAGCGCTCTATTAATAGAGCAACTCCGAACAAACATATTCGTACATTTTGAAATTTACAGGACATAACTTTGAAAATACGATCTCCTTTATTTCCAAAGTCTACATCACTTTGTGTGCGTATTAAAAATCTATGGCATTCATTCATTAATCTGCCAACATTTTCAACGTTGCCAATGTTTTCAATACTGCCAATGTTTTCAACATTCTTGACTATATTTGAATTGTTTTATAAAAACTAATATTTATACATTTGTGTGCTAAATTATGACTATAATAAAATCTCTCCACCCGCTACCATTAGAAAGTGGGAGGGGTGACGCCTACCCACCAAACCCAAAAGTAGGGGGCAGTGTCCTTTGGGATTTCTAGAGGAACATTAGGTAGGTATGCTTTGCACCACAAACATGTGCAAACCAATTTGATTTTGGGTTTCTAGTAATATCCTTTCTTTTCTTAATTTTAAACAAGAAAGAATTGCCTCCGCTTTCTCTTTGCACGGCGTCTATTCTTCCTTAATGGACTGATTTTACAATGTTAATGCCAATATTTACACGATAAAACATACATGTTAACGACCATTATGATCGACATCTTATTTATATCATATCAACATTCTGTTATTTAATAAAGAAGAAATGTCTTGTTTAGAGAAAAACTGCCTCATCAAGATATTACCAAACCATGACAGTAAAAATAACATAATCAAACTACAAGACATTTTTCTTTAGGGTTGTAACAAATCAATAAAGCACAATTGCAGTAAAAACTTGATTTCCAAACTAATTTACAATAAGAACGAAGGAGCCACAAGCAATATGGGTTTTCAAAAATGCTGTTGGTGCATTATTCAGAGATGTGATATGATAATTCAAAGACTGCCTGCTGTCTGCAGTCTAACACTGAAATGGTAACTGGTCTTAATATGCACTGCACACTCTATAAAAGTATATTACACGAAACAAAGAAGGTCATGGACCGCGAGGTGTGCTGAAACAGAAACAGCCGGTAGACTGGTCTTCAGGTATCATGCCGCCTCGCTTGCTAGTATCTATTGCATACAACATTTTCACTACCTCTTCCATTTCAGGGCGATTATCCGGGTTTGCATCCCAACATTTTCGCATGACGCTAGCCAATGTGCTTGGACAACATCTTGGGATTTCTGGTCGTAAATTCTGCCATCCAAGCATAAAATATTAGGACTAACAATTTTTTATCAACATTACTTAAAAGCCAAAGACAGAAAAGTTTTGCTACATCAGTTCCACTACTTCAAAACAAATGTGCAGTAAAATCTCATAAAGAAATTAAAGCAGTATATGTGCAACAACAAACCAACCTGTCGCACTACTGCAGATGAGACATCAGCAGAACTTAGATTAGGATAAGGCATGTCGCAGCAATAGATTTCCCACAAGCAAAAACCAAAACTATAGACATCGCATTTCCTGTCGTATGGCTTGCCATCAAGGAACTACAAAAACCTTGATGTTAGAATTCTAATCCAATTTGCAGCAAGGGGAATCTATAAATAAAAGAATGTCACTCGCTTCAAATTTGTTTAGAACTAGATTTGGCAATAATTTACAAAAAGTAGGTACCTCTGGGGCCATGTACCCAGTCATGTCCCTTGGTTTATGTGCTTCTATTATAGTAACGCCAAAATCAACAATTTTCAATGTTCCATGATTATCAACCAACATATTTTCCGGTATGACGTCACGGTGTAAAATTTTCTTCGAGTGAAGATAGCTCAAACTGAGAGAATGAAACACCAAGAACAATCCCTTAGTTTGAAACCCAACAAAAAAAACTGAATTAAATCAAGCACCAAAAATGAACCCAACTCACCCTTTGGAGAGATCCAAAGCAAGTTGAATCACAACCTTAAAGGCAAGTTTGTTTCTTCGATTCCTGATCAAAAAGTTCTTTAGCGTCGTACCACCAGGAACAAACTCAACGATAACACAACAAGCTCTTGAAGGAGGAGAATTATGGCTATCGTTTGATGTGTTTTTAACAGGGATTTTTAGGTTGGAAGTTCCCATTGAAGCTCCGACAAACTGTCACAAATATAATGGCCACAGTTTAAATAGATAAATCTCAACCATAGGAGAAGATAACAGCAAATGAACATAACGTAAACCTGAAAATTGACATTTAAACAGTATCAAAATTTCATCTGAAGCTATCGTGACTTTATAGGACGCAAACTGAGATGAAGAACCAATATATACTAAATTTACCTTTGGAATATTTGGGTGGTCAAGCTTATGCCAAACAGCAACCTCTTGCTGAAATGATGCCCGAAGAGCAGCAGTTTCAGCTGCTGTGGCAATACCATCCTCCCCCCAATCCAATATCTTCACTATAATATCAAGAATACACAGTCCATGAGAAGAATATTGACAAAAAAAAAAAAAAATAACACCGTTTTCTTACATTCAATCAAAAAAATTTGTGTAGTTGTAAATTTGTATCTAAGGCAAACAATCACATGTATTCTTTTGTGCAATGAAGTAAACCCCCAAGTCTAATAACAATGAAAGTTTGAAATCTGAGTTCAGCATGCTAAAACCATTCCCAATAGATTCATTAACCATCTAATACACGGTCACTACAGCAAATTCTGTAATACAACAATCCCAAACGAGCCCATGATACTATACTAAACAATTATAGATGATGGCTTACCGTCTAGGCGTCCACCAACTCAACAAACTGTAAAATTTCTCAATTCCGTTTCATTACTGGTGAAACCCATTGACCACTAAACTATGTTTTAAAGTCTCAAACATGGAAAACTTAGGCATGCAAACAAATCCTGCACATCACCAAAATTGCAACAACGAAAAAGAATTGAAAACGCATTGAAGCCTTCAGAGAAATCAAAGTACCTACAACATCTTGGCTGTCATATGCGCCACGATACACGGTGCCATAGGTTCCATGAACAATAACATTTCTTATATCCAACTTTGCCAAATCAATCTCCCACTCTTCCATCTTTGCGTTCACCTCCCTCTCCCTCTCCCAACCCCTACTCAAGTGCTTCTCCAACTGGATATCCCGCCAAATCTCAAATTGTCACTCCTTCACAAAATAAAAAATTTCTTAAACCCCCAAAAACTTGATTGAAACTTTGACAACGGAACTGAAAAAATATAAACGGCCCCCCAGAAACTTGGAGCTGAAGAATCACACCAAATCGAAAAAAAAAAAAAAAAAAAACCTGATAGGAAGAAGGGAAGAAAAAATATATAGAAAATTAGAGTTTTGGGCATTAAACTAGAGTGAGAGAGCCATTAGAAAGAGTGAATAGAATCGTGAAAAGAAAAAATCAAACAAAGAAAATAATACATGGGAAAATTTAGGCGCGGGTCAGAGCAGTAAATTTATAGGTCAGCAGCAAGTTAATCATTAATTCGTTCTCCCTAAATTCAACCAAAATGAAAACAAAAACAATATTTGGAACAGAGGTCAAGAACTCAAAGTCCCCAATTCTTGAATACCTTAAAACTGAAGATTTGGAACACAGACGGTGGTCAGGAGTGCTCGGGTTGAGAAAATACGATGGTGGTGGTCGGACGGGCGAACGGAGCTCTCCGCTGCGAAAATACGAAGTTGGTGGGAGTTGGTGGGAATCTGTGACTTTTGATTGTATCATTCTTTCTGCATAAAAGAGTAAATTGTAGCAATGGTCCATAAACTTTAATTAAATTGGAGCAATAGTCTCTCAACTAAAAATTCATTACCATTGGTCCCTCAACTTATCAAAATATGTAGCTATAGTCATTTTCATCAATTTCGTCAAAATTTTGTCAAAATATGTTATGTTGGAATAACCATTTATATAATTAGGATCCCTCAACTCATTAAAGTGTATAATTATGGTTCTTTTCGTCAACTACGTCAAAATTTTTGTCAAAACGAGTTATGTTGGAAGGACCATTGCTACAATTGAATTAAAGTTAAGGAATCATTTCTCCTGTTGAATTAAAGTTGAGGGACCAATGGTAATGAATTTTTAGTTGATGGACCATAGCTGCATGTTTTGATGAGTTGAGGGACCAACAGTAATGAATTTTTAGTTGAAGAATCATTGCTCTAATTGAGTTAAAGTTAAGAGATCATAGCTACAATTTACTCTATTAAGAAAATATTAAAACTGTTTGGGAGCGGAAAAGAATCCATTGCTTTCTACAAAGCTACAAGGGAAGAAGGGAATTGTCTATTCTAAAATTGAGGAGGGATTTGACACTTTCGCCACTCGATTTCACTCTATTTACAACAAAACCATCAGATTGACGTTATTTACAACCCAGAAGCATCAAGCTATAAAACAATCTAAAATCCCAACAAGTGATGGGTCAAAACCGAATCAAGAGTACAAGAGTCACAGTTATCTACCTCAAAAATGCCAATCCTTTTTCCATGAAAGCACAAAACTTTCAACAGAAAAAAATGCCATGGATCAACGAGCCATGGGAGCCAAAGAAAAAACTCAACTGAATGTATGTAATTGTGTATCTATCAATTATCTATAAATACACACAAAACCCATAATCTATAGCAAAAGATAAGCAGCAAAGTAGAGAGATCCATACAGATCTCAATCAGGGACCCAACAATTTGGATCCAAAAGACCCAGATGCTAAAAAAACAAGATAAGAGTGCAATAGAGAAGCAAAAATCACCAAACAAATCAGGACCAATTAAAAGTGAACAGAAAAGGAAACCCAAAAAAGATAGATACCTGGGCTTGAGAGAGAGAGAGAGCCTTCCACCAAAAATCAGAACTTTGAAAGGGTTTCTTGCTTTGGTTTTGCTTTTAACAGAGTGGAAAGGAAAGTAAGAGGGAAAAGAGCACTCACAACTGTTGAGGGAGATAAAGGTAGCGTTTGGTACGCAGACGGAACGGGACGGGACGGGACAAAACAAAGATTCATGTCATGTTTGGTACTGGCAAGATGGAACAGAACGAAACTGGATTATATGACTAACTTACCCTTGTTGTCCTTATCCATTTGAAGTCTACCGCTGCTTTCCATTGCTGTTTCACACGTGCATCTCCCCGCAAAGAAAAACACAATATATTAACCAGAAAAATAAAAAATTAAGCTCCAATTTATTCAAACTACAAATAGGGTTGTGAAATGATGGAACCCTTTTTCATCTAGGCTTGTTTCTTTTGGGGATGCGGTGGCAGTTGCCTGTGCGGCCGGGGTTGAAAGGCCTCTGACGAAGAAGGGCGGAGGAAGTGGAAGTCTTTGTCTGCGGCTATGGCGGCAGAGAAAGGTTTGGGAAAACAGAGCGGAAAGAAGAAGAAAATGAAGGTGGAGGAATTGGGGCGAGCTTCAGGGTTTGCAAGGTCGTCCCGCCCAAACCCATTGTTTAGCTGCAGAGTGCGAAAACCTGCTTCAATGGGTGACATCGAGGGGACTAAATTTATTCCCAATTTATTTTCAAAACCAATTTATTTTCAAAACCAATTTATTGACTACGTTTCGGTCTGTTTCGCCGGTATTTCGGCAGATTCGTCTCCGACTCAGCCCGGAAAGCCCGAAATCGAGCTCGAATTCATCTGGGTTGCTGGGTAACGAAGCTATGTTTGGGTAACAAAGCATTTGGGTTGCTGGGTTTGTGGTGGAGGAGGAGGCTACATGAGAGAGAGAGGGTAACGAAGCTACGGGAGGGAGAGGGAGGGTAAACAGTGGAATTTTTGTGTTCCACATACGTGGAACAACCCGTTCCAGGGGGGAGGCGGGACGCAAAAACACCCAATTTCTGTCCCGTGGAACAGCGCGTTCCACCCATTTTTGGCGTACCAAACGCGGGACGGAACGTCTCGTCCCATTCTGTCCCGTCCCATCCCACGTACCAAACGCACCCAAAGGGAGAGAGAGAGACAGGCCCAGCCCAGGTCCAGTGCTGGCAGGACGATTGTCCAGGGCTCAAAAAAATTAGGTGTACCAAAATTATTAAGGTGATATATTTACATTATAAAATTTGATTTAGTGACAAAGAAATTTAACTAGAACTGGTTATTTTGTTGTTTAAAATTAATGATAAGGTCTTAGGTTCAAAACACCATGTGTGCTTATTTACATTCCAATTTTTACAAATTTCTTTTCATAAAAGTATAAATTTATAAAAATTGGCTAAATGATCAAGAAGTTTAATAAGAAACAATGATTTTTGTTGTTTAAAATTAACGAGAGGTCATAAGTTCGAAATGCTATGTGCATGTTTATTGTTTTCAATTTTTACAAATTTTTGTTTGGTTGTTAATTTATTTACTAGCTAGTAGCTATGTGGGTTGCTATTTTTAAATATCTGTTCCAATTCAAGTTTAATATTCAACAAAGAGTAATGAGTAGACTAAATTTTTAAACCAAATTTACAAATAATATTATGTGTCATCAAAACGTTTAATTTAGTGTTCATTCATTACTTATACATATCCTTAAAGACTCAAAAACATTATTATTTTTTTAGTCTTATATTGACGAGGTTAGTAATTAAGAAAAAATAGCTCACGATTTATACAAAAACACTTTAAAAGTTCAGATGGAAAACAAAACTCATAATCTATTTGTAAGCCCGAAGTTTTTTTTGTTATACAAAATAAATTAGTTATTCCGTGTTTCTAAATTATTGTGTGACATCCCACATCGTCCAGGGGAGTGATTCTTAAATGTATATTCACATCTCTACCTAGCACAATGCATTTTGGGAGCTCACTGGCTTCGGGTTTTGTAGGAACTCCGAAGTTAAGCGAGAATGATGCCAGAGCACTCTCAGGATGGGTGACCCACTGGGAAGTTGCTCGTGAGTTCCCAAAAACAAAACCGTTAGGGAATGGTAAGCCCAAAGCGGACAATATCGTGCTACGGTGGTAGAGCGGGCCTGAGATGTGGTGGACCCGGGCCGGGATGTGACAAATGGTATCAGAGCCAATCCCTGACCGGAAGTGTGCCGATAAGGACGTCGGACCCCTAAGGGGGGTGGATTATGACATCCCACATTGTCCAGGGGAATGATCCTTAAATGTATATTCTCATCCCTACCTAGCAAGAGGCCTTTTGGGAGCTTACTAGCTTCGGGTTCCGTAGGAACTCCGAAGTTAAGTGAGAATGAGGTCAGAACACTCCCAGGATAGGTGACCCATTGGGAAGTTGCTCGTGAATTCCCAAAAACAAAAACGTGAGGGAATGGTAAGCCCAAAGCGGACAATATCGTGCTACGATGGTAGAGCGGGCCCGAGATGTGGTGGACCCGGGTCGGGATGTGACAATTGAGTTTAAAGTGTTTTTCTAAATATAATTTTATCGATGTCTTACGTGTGAAAACAAATAATTTTTTTATATGAAGTGAGGGCACATTTTTTGACGTCGTCTCACCCCTAAAAAATCTCTGGACCGGCCCTGGAGCGAGAGCAATGTGCGAGGGAGGTGGATTGTCTGCCCTCCCATTTCCATACTCTTTCCATCCCCTCATGTTTGTGTGGTCACGGTTAAGCCACGTTAACATTTTATATCATTTTTTTATAAAAATAATAAAATAAAAAGTAATAAGAATATAAAATATTCACATGACTTAACCGTGACTACACAAAACAGAAAAGGATGAGGAGAGTGAAATAGGAGGGCAGACAATTCACCTTCATCTGCGAGAGCTCCTTTTTTCCTAAAATGTGTGTGGAGAGGGAGAGAGAGAGAGAGAGAGAGTCAGGTTAGAAAAACAGAGAGAGTAAGGTCCGGGTGGCCTACTCTACTACCATGACCATCGGTGTATTGAGCCTTTTGAGTCTTTGAGAGAGAGAGAAAACGGGTCAAAGCCATACCGCTAAAGTTAGCCTTTTTTTATTTTATTGTTTGTTATTAAATTGTTTTCCTGTCTTTTATTATTAGGGTTTTATTTTTTTATTTTTTATTTATAAATGAGATGTTTTAAGTTTGATTTTTTTTATTATAATGTGGTGAGTTCGATTTCAAATTGTTATGGTATGTGAATTATTTGGTTCAATTCAGTTTCCTCACCACATAATATAAAATATAGGCTCGTTTAGAAGTGTTTTTAAAATAACTAAAAATGTTTTTAATTTTTGAAACAAATACTTAATAAAAATTCAAGTAAATCATGTAAAAGCATTGTTAGTGTTTCTTCATTTTAAGAAGCATATAGGTTTCTTCTTTCACAAAGCACTTGAAGTGCTTTTGAAATTCAAAATAAAATTTATCCAAGATGCTTTCAATCATTCTAAAAACACTTCCAAACGAATCATAAATCAAAATCAGTTCCCTCTTTTTGCTAATTATTAAGTTTTTTTTTTTTTTTTTTGTTTATATTGGAATTCAATTATTTCGATGTAATTTGTCACAAATACAAGTGTCTGAATCAATTTATGGGCCTCACCTAGGCTCCACCCTGTCCCCCATGCTTTGGTAGTTTTGAGCTTTTCTATTTATTTAAGGGGTTTGGGGACTTGGGAAATGACCAATTGACCAGGCATGTCCCCTCCTTTATGCCACTTTAAATAAGATGTTTTTGTAAATTTGAGCGTTGATTAATATTAGGGGCAAATGGTCCGTGAGAGTGCTACTTGACGAGATCATGATCCAATTGCATGGTTAGGGATTTGATTTTTTTTCTTTTCAAAAAGAGATTAGTCGGTGGCTTCGTCGTGACATTTTATTTTTTAGAAACTGAGAAGACTTACAGAAGCATTTCGGTCTCTCCATGTCAGGTGGAAACGACACCGTATCCTGATCATTGCCGTAGATCCACAACTTTCTAAGAGAGGTGAGTTTGTGCAATCCCCACTCCAACTCCCAGAATGACTTACAGCTTTTGGCCTTCCAAATTGTAAGTGATGTGAGGTTGGGGGGAAAGGAGCAACTCAAACCTTCACGGTAGTCAATCATCAATCCCTCAAGAGAGTTGAAATTGTGCACGTATTCGGGCAACGTCTTCAATTTGTCACAATTAGTGATCTCGACCTCTCTTAGGTTGGAGGCTCTTCTACCCCCACTCAGTCTTGGGATGGAAACAAGACTTCCACAGTGATAAATATCCAACGTTTGAAGATTGATGAGGTGGCATACGCCATCCGGTAAGGATTTCAGATTTTGGCATTGCCACATCCTAATATATTCAAGACAGTGATTAGTATTGTCGCGGAAGAACTCGTCTTGTGCTATTAACTCCACTTGTGTACCCTTAGGTTGAGCCCTAGATTGCCTATGTACTCTTTTTGGAGAAATTAAGTCACTCGTAGTCCTCAGATGTTTTGATTTGAGATTTTTAGTGAGTGAACACCCATTGAAGAAAAAAAGAAAGATTTGGTATTTGGTTTATTTGAACAATTTGAACAATTTGGATGTGTTGGAGTGAATTTGGTTTATATACACCATGGATTTGATTTGGTATTTTGGTTTTGTGATTGTATCTATAGTATGGTACTAGACTACCTATGTACCATTGGCGAGATCAAACCGGCGTAGTTAATGGATGAATTGGTTTGGGATTTTCAATGAGTGAATGCCCCATTGCAAAAGAAAGATTTGGTATTTGGTTTATTTGAATACTCTGGATTTATTTGAGGGAACTTGGCTGAATGAACCAGGGATTCGATTTTGACTTTGTAGGGAAATTGCATCTAAATTGAGTCTCTAGGTTGCCTACGTATTCTTAGCGGGATCAAACTGACGTAGTTCGAAAATGAATTTGGAATTTAATTTGTGTGGCTTCGTACCATTTGAGAATTTTGAACATTGGAATTTGATGGGTATTTTGCATCAGCTATTTGCTAACTGAAAATTTTGAAATTTGGAATTTGATAGGTATTTTGTGTCAGCTATTTGCCATCTGACATATGCATTGTAATGCACCATTTTATATGACTTTGTATGAGTTTCCCACCAGTTATCAGCTAATTGGCATTTAGCTAACCTTAATTTTGAGTTTCGACGACAAGGCCAACTAATTTGGCTTGGATTTGTTAATGGGGATTCGGGTTTGAATATGAATCTCATTAACCACTTGGTAGCTTTTCTATGATTTGGATTGCTCTACTTCTTTGATTGACATGGCTTTATATTCGGAAGAAAACCCCCTGCTTCTCTTGGTCTGTGCTGCCGAACTTTTCTTCCTTTTCTGTTTTTGTCAAGGGGCTCTATGGTCGCACTAGTGACCCTCGCGCCATAGTCTTCGCTTTCCTCTTTGAATTTCACTGGAGTTACTTCTAAGAGAGTTGCTGCTATAGCGGGAGCGGGCGACACGACGTCTCTGAAAGCAAGTCTGAAGTCATGTTTGATAAATTCTTGAGTGTTAATTTGTAGTTGCTATGATCTCCTGCAAAGCTTCCCTTATGAAGTGAAACTTCCTTTTGATATGCTTGGTTTTTTGGTGAAAAATAGGATTTTTGGTCATAGCTATTACTGATGTGTTGTCACATATAAGTGGTGTAGCATCCACTTGCATTTCACCAAAATCCTTTAACACAAACCTCAACCATATAGCTTGGGAGGTAGCCATTGCAGCACTCACATACTCTGCCTCAGCCGTAGACAGTGCAACACTTTGTTGCTTGACAGAGGCCCCAAGAAAATATCCCAGAACCAAATGTAAATGCATATCCTGAAGTACTTCTCATGTCATCTTCACTGCCACCCCAATCACTGTCATAGAAGCCTACCATAATTGCTTCTTCTCCCTTTTCATACTTGATTCCATAGTCCAAGGTCCCTGAGAAATATCTAAGCACTCTCTTGGCAGTTCCCATGTGAATTCTTGTGGGATTATGCATGAACCTTGATAAGAGACTGGCTGCATACATAATGTCAGGCCTTGTGGCAGTCAAGTAAAGTAAACTTCCAACCATTTTTCTGTATAAGCTTTCATCAGCAGGTTCAGAACCATCCACTTTACAAAGTTTCTCATTTGTGATCAATGGCGTTGCCACAGATTTGCATCCTTCCAGATTGAATCTTTCAAGCAATGATTGTGCATACTGCTGTTGATGTATGAAAATCCCAGTAACTTTTTGTATTACTCCAATTCCCAAGAAGTGATGCAACAAGCCAAGATCCGTCATCTCATATTGTCTCATCATGTCCTTTCTGAATTCTTCAATTATTTCTTCACAATTACCAGTAAAGACCACATCATCAACATATATAGACACGATAAGCATCTCAGAGTTCTCACCAGTTTTTGTATACAATGTAGCTTCACGAGGACTTTTGTTAAATCCACTTTTGCTGAAATAGGAGTCTATCTCACTGTACCAAGCCCTGGGGGATTGTTTGAGTCCATATAGTGCTTTGTTTAAATTATACACCCTCTATTCTTCATTTGGAACTTCAAATCCTTGTGGTTGATCCACATACACTTCTTCCTTCAGAGTGCCATTTAGAAAGGTTGATTTAACATCTAACTGGTGAAGTTTCCATCCCTTTTGAGCAGCAAGAGCAATCAAGGTTATAATGGTGTCTAACCTTGCCACTGGGGCAAAGGTTTCATTGAAATCTACCCCAGGTTGTTGTGAGTAGCCTTTGGCAACCAATCTTGCTTTGTTCTTCTGTATTGATCCATCCAAATTCAGTTTGGTCTTGTAGATCCATTTCACACCTATCACAGGTTTATCACTCGGTCTATTTACCAATTTCCAAGTAAAGTTTTTCTCAATCATGGCAATTTCTTCACTCATTGCTTTCTGCCAAGATCGATCATTCTCAGCTTTTTCAAAACTTTCTGATTCAGCAACACAATAGTTACATACTGCATAGATCTCATCTAAACTCCTCATTCTTAATGGAGTTGATTATGGGGAGGAATCCTGCAATTCTTGTCCTTCTGCATGAAGTAGAGGACTGAGATCCTTGTGTTGGGGTATAAAATTCATTTTGACTTCCATCCTGTATAACAGGTTCATTCTCAATTTGCACACCAGCTTGTGCTTCTTCCATTGTTAGTGGAAATGAGATGGTGTCAATGTTATTGGTTTCCCAATTCTAAGCTTCATTTTCCTTGAACACCACATCTCTTGAGATAATCACTTTATGTGACTCAATATTGTAGAGCCTATAGCCCTTTTCACAACTTCCATAGCCTACAAGAACACACTTAATACTATTGATTTCAAGCGTGTGTCTTAATTGAGATGGTATATGTGCATAGCAAATTGATCTGAACACCTTCAAGTGCTTCATGTTGGAAATGTGCCCTAAAGCCAATCATATGATGATACTTTACGGACATTTCACATGTTAAACTAATCTAGTTTACATATAAAAGGCAAACATTATTGTTTGAGGCGTCTCATATAAATGTTATATGCTTAAACGATAAAGTCCAAGGAATATGTGATTGGGAGAATGCAATCTAATGAAGTTAGATTAATGAGACCATTCTTTCGTAGACACATCCTAAACGTTCCTGATCATAGGATTGCCAATTGGGCATTGACAGTCCGATAAGATCAGTACGTGCTATGTCTTCTCTCAGGGAGAGTGACTAGTCTCGAGTCATTGGTGTGTGTGACATCAAGACAAGTACGTAGGTGCTCAATAGAGAATGAGTCCACTGAACACGATCAACGAGGAGTTCTCATACTCATGTCACATGAGAACTCATGGTTGGGATAATGCAAATTAGTCATTTGACCTGAGGCATCACAGTTGTTGTCTTGTGGTTAAGTCCTTGATCTTTGATTATGTCAAAGTCACCCCATCGGGGTGTCCACGACATCATTGGGGTTAAGCCACTTAGTCATGGAGACAAGTGAATGTGCAACAAGGGATCTCTAACCTTCAAAATGGTTTGAGGGATAATACTCTATGATATGATTAAAATCTCTGGCCAGAGTATGAATGAGATTTGGGAATGCGTTCCAAATCACATTCAAAGTAATCATATAAGCAAACGAATCACATTGGATAGTAGACATGAATAAATAAACTATCAAACCAAACAATGTGGTCAAGAGTATTAGATTAGAGAAAGACCGTATTGCATTTGTAATCCTAAACTGAATAGGTTCTCTACCTCTTCTGATTAGCTTGGGTAGCCATGATATGCTGCTAGGTGTCACTCATGGTTTGTGGAAGCCCTAAACGTGTGTAATCACTAAAGGGAGAATTGAAAGTAAGTTTCAATTCACAATCGATGTAAAATGGTTTTAATCGCCCACTGCCTCGCTAAAAGGAACCTAATGTATCGTACACCGTGTAAGGTGGAGATTGAAGAAACAAAGGAGATGAATAAGAATAATTAAATGGTTTAATTATTTATGGCAAGGATTAATTAATATGTTAATTAATCAAACGAATAAGTTCGTTAAAAACCTCGGGATAGTTTTGGACCTTAAGGCCCAATGGGCTTCGAACGTCAAAGCCCATTGACTTAAGTTGTATGACAACTTAATGAATAAAGATTCACAAAGGCCCAAAAGCCCATATCCATTTAGTGTTGAATTAGGGTTTTTGGTTCTTTAGGTCATTTAAAGAAGTGACTATATAAAGAACTTTATAACCTAAAATTCATAAGTTGTTGATTTTAGAGAAAATTGGTGAGAACACAAAGCTTCCATTTCTCTCTAAGAGGCCAACCACCTTGGGAGATATTGTCTAGCAATTCTACTTCCTCAAGGTCACTCATTTCCTCTCCAATCCAACCTTGGTGTAGAATCTTTAGAGGTTCTCTATTTTGGGAACTTGGAGAATCCTATTCTTTCAACCAAATCCATGGAGCTAAGAAGCAAGGAATGAAGGCCCTATCTCTTGGGTGATTATCCTTTGCATATGCAAAGAGGAATCTACAAAGGTAAATATTTCTCAACTAATAAATGTTGATTTAAAAGTTGAGTCAAGGTTCACCAATCTACTAGGCTTTGAATTTCATGGTTGATGTTTTGTTTTTGAATGCATGAAAGCATGATTCCGCCTTTAATTTGTTAATTGCATGCTATATGATGTTATTCAAATGAACATGTTTTTCACAAAATTTCCTTCAAGTGGTATCAGAGCCTAGGTCTAGTAGTTGGTGAATCATTTTGGGTTTTGTAGTTCATAGTTTTTTGATTTAAAAGTTGTAATATGTTACAAGCTTTATTCTTGTTTCTTTGAATGTAAATTTTGTTAGAAAATTTGCCATCTCAAATGTTGTAGATGTAGTTCATATGAGCATGAATTTTGGAGCTAAAATTTGGTGCCATGTTTTTTGGGAAATTCGGCCAAATCCAAAGGGTGATTTTTTGGGTTCATGTTTGTCTTGTTAAAATGGTTTTAAAGTGACTTTTGGAACCCCTAAGTACCCTAGGATGTTAACCCTCTTTTGAGTGATGAAAATTTGAGTTTTGGTGAGTGAAAACATTCATGGAGCTATTATGAGTTTTCATGAGTGTTCTTCAATGTTCTTGAAGTTCTTGCCAAGAACAAAAAGTTTTGAAGTTTTGATTCAAAATGTTTTATGTTTTTACATAAAGTTTTGGTTTAAATTTAGTGGGTGATTTTAGTGGGTGATGATTATTTGTAAAGTATTATTAATGGTTTTAATGGTAGACAAACTTTTTTAAAAAGTTTGACATAAATTCAATTAATGGCTATAATGGTAGACAAACTTTTTTTAAAAGTTTAACATAAATTCAAAATATTTCATCTTTACCTCACCTAATAAAACCCACTTACAAAAACTTTGTAAAAATCATATTTTTTTATCATGGCCGGCCACCCTAATAGAATAGGGTATTTTTGGGTCTTTTATTCAATTACATAAAGTTTTGATACTTTTGTGTATTTGCACTTTGGCCCAAAAGTTTACGTTTTTACGTTAAGGTCCAAAAACGCTAAAGGACAAATTGTTTTGCTCCTTTAATGAAGTTTTTTTTGTATTTGTTGAAATTTTTGGGTTCTAGTTGTAATTACATGAAGTAGTGGACTTTTGTGTTTTTACAAAGTGACCCCATAAGTTTGTGTTTCGCAATATAGCCCAAAAGGTTGTGGTTATTGCATGATGGCCCAAATTAAGTAGGGAACAAAAATTGTTTTGTCTCTTTAAATGAGAATTGGATTTTCATTTTATTTAGCTCCATTTAAATCAATTTTATGGATACAAAAACCAAATGAAAATGTTGCATTCAATTTAATTAATTAAAGTGTTGATTAATTAAAGGGTGATTATGAACCTAAGCCTACGATAATTGAGCTACGTGAAAGGCCGTTTCAAATTTGTTTGAACCATGGGAATGTGTAGATTAATTTTGGTTGTAATTTGATTTGATCAAATGTTGTAAAAGAACATAAGCTCTTCTTTACTTTAAAGTAATTTGTTTTATGCAAATGTTGTAAAGAGCATAAGCTCTCTTTTACTTTGAAGTACTTCTTTCTTGCTTTATTTGATATGCATGAAAATGAAGTAGTTGGGTCCAACGCCCCTAGGAACAACACGCCTTAATGTGATTAAACGCGTAACTAAAATCAATCTCCATCCCTAGTCCGAGATTCAACACTAGGCTCGTGTTGAATCTAAACAAAAGGTTCATAGTCATCCTAAGGCCCTAAGGCAACTATATAGTCCATCAAATGAATGCAAACCTTATGTTAGTAGTATCATATACTTTTGCTTTAAAAACCGTTTTATAAATATAGTGGGAGTATTATATACAACTAAATTGAATCAAATGGACCAATAGTTGTAATAGGACCAAAATTGTTTTAATAAAGATTAAAATGAATATTTATATGTGATGAGACCTAAAACCCTCAACCAAACCATTATTAAGTTGATAAGCGTGAGAGTGCTTAGAACACTCTTTCGTGGCCTTCCACCGTGGTGGGATCCAATCGTTTATGACTTGTACACCGGCTTCACCCTATCATGGGGGAGTACAAAGTGCATGCTTATACTCAGGAGGAATCCATAAACATATGATGAGGTTAGTGTAGGCAACGAGGATGGCCTACATCGTATCATCGTGAGGCTATTCTTGAACCCCTTCACGAACTAAGCATGGTGGGAATAACTTAACTAAGTGCAATGGCGCCGACATCGTATCATCGTGAGGCAACATTCTCTAGAGGCCAAATTGATGGGTACTTGCATTAGTTGCAAATGAGTAAGCGTACTCTCTCATTATTATTAATGCTAGCCAACATCATATCATTGTGAGGTGGGCTTGGTAATAGTGAGTCTCCCATAACCTACTAAGAGTTTCCTCCAAAAACTCTCGAATTCCAATGAGGGATATGGAATTTGCCAAAAATAGTGGGTGGTGCTATTTGATTTAAAGACCCGAATCAAATGGCTTAAAATCAATCAATTTATATTCGTTATGTATTTGTTTACCAATATATATTTGCAAACGCTATCCAAAACTTGACAAAGAAAAGCCGAATGTTTTAGTTTCCGGACTTGGTAACACAATCCCAAAGATTGTCTTAAATGGATTGTGCATGTACCTAAGAAGTCTCATCCTCACAATCTTCCTATTGATAATGTATCATTGGAAGAACATGTTAGAAATGTCTATCATAAAGAGGACAACACAAACAACCAATGCTTATTCCTTCGTTATATGAACAAAGGAACGTATGAAGAAATGAGAGTTGCCTTGAACAACTCTTGAAAGTTTGTAATTATGTTTAGAACATAATGGTTGGTTGACAAAAATAGTCCATCAACATGGACTTATGATGATTTTGAATCATTGAGTGTTGAAGTGATAAACCACTTAACGAGATGGAAACTAAGCTAGGACTTCACCTTTATGTCCCTATCCTAATGGTTCACTAAGTTTATTGTAAACTATGTAGTGAACAATAACCACACACTCTCCAAAAATGTTTGATGTGTATAACACAATTGAAAAAGATTCAAGAGAGATATTGGGAGTTTAGGGACCATGACTATTGTAGTCAAAGGAGAAGTCAAATGAAGAAGATAAAATTAACTCCAAGGGAACAAACTTTCTTTATGAAAGGATGGACATTGGAAGGGGTATTTGCAAGAAATGTCTTGCAAGTGTCAAGAACACACCTTTCGAAGGTGTTGTAAATTGTTCTTGAATAGTTCAAAACAGTTGGTTCTTCTACTTGAATGCATGATTCCGTATTAGTAACTATGTTTTACAATCGTTGTAAAAGTGTGGCTAATAAGAAGTAGAAGATTAATGAGAGAAGAGAAAGTATTTCACATTCGGAATGTGAATAAAATATAGATCTCTGCGAAAGCAGATGGTACTAACTTCCTCATATGAACTACCAAAGAAATTGGAAAAACCCAAAGATTGTCTTTACATTCCAATTTTAAGGAACTTAATTCCGTCACTATAGTAGAGATGGATGAATGTTTTGTTTGACAAAACATTGTTCTTTATTAATCAATGATTGGATTATAGTAATCTAATTGATTGTCTCTATAGTAGAGATGATATGGTAGCGTTAACTGTTTAGAATATAATGATGCTTAAAACCCAAAAAGGTTGCAAGATAGTGACTAATCCCAATTGAGTTGTGATACCTCTAAAACATAAATTACGAGTTGGTCATAGATGGATGCTTTGGATCGTTAGATCCGGATCCAATACCTTCTTGTCAAAATTGTATAGAGGCGAAATGTTCGAATCTTTATTCTTTTGGAAAGAATAAAGAATCACAAAGTTGTTGAGGTTAATTCACTTAGATGTTAGTGGCACTTGTCCACAACATAATACTACTCATGCTGTTTGACATTCACCGAAGATCACTCTCGGTTGGACTATAGTTTATTATGAATAAACACAAGTCCGAATACTTTGCAAAAGGTTTCAAAGAATTCAAGAAATGTAAGTTGATGAGTAAGACGTCTAAAGTACTTACCTCCTTAGATTTGATCCAAGGAAAGGTAACACTTTAGATGAGTTTCCTTGAAAGATATCAAGGAAATTAGCATCATAAGATAATGATTTTCTCCATTAGGAGAAGAACGAACTTGAATAAGATTTAGTTCGTTGGATATTATCAATTACCCATATACATGATATATATGCTTCTAAGACAATATGATTGTCAATTAGAAGATCTTCCAAAATTTTCATAACTCCATAGGATGTAGTTGAAAAGAAAGACAAATCTTAATTGTGTTAAGATTTGGGGTTGTGTGCTAATAAGCAATATTTGTTTAAAAATTATCTTGTGGATATCCTTAAATTAACCTTTGGATATCACTTCTATAAACCAACCAACAAATGTTGTTTGTTGAGTAGTTCATTGTAATCCTACAATGTGATTTGCCTTAGAGCAAATGAACTAGGAATAGAACTCAAAAGAATGGGTTCTTTGAGAGACAAGATGATAATCAACAAATATAACAACCTAGTTCCTATACCACAAGCTCCAAGGTAGTCAAGAAGGATTTTAAACCGTCTCAGTTGAATGGTTTGAACTTTATGACTACATTGAGTGTATATACAATATATACTCAAGGAAATGGTAAAGTACCATTTGACTCGAAATAATGAAACCTTCATAGCTAATTGGTAGCTTAAGGTGACTACAATCAAAGAGAATGGTTGACTTTGAAGGAACCATTTTTGACGTAGTCTTAGTTTCAATTAATTCGAAGATTGCTAGCTACAACTAAATGTTGATTCAATGTTTGGACATCATATAGGTTTCCGAAGCCATTATTAAGATAGTCCTAATAATATATGTCTAAAACTATGAATCACAAAAACATGTAAGTTGTAGAGATCCAACCATCATGGATCTAAGCAAGCTAGTGGGAGCCATAAGCGTTTTATGAGGGAAAGATCAAATTGTTTGATTTCTCATAAAGATGTAAATGAATCTTTTGTTTACTAGGTTTACAAAAGATTAGTGGGAGTTAATCATGTTCCTAAAATTTAGAATATATATATGATATATTAATTTTGGAAATGAAAAGAATACTTCTTCGTTAAAGTTATGACTTTAAACTTTCTATAACGATAGAATGTATATGGGAGACATAGTCTATATACATGGGATGGAAATCTATAATGATAGATTTTAGGATATAATTGGATTATATCATGCCCTAATAATAGACAAAAGGATGCTAGGAAGTTTCTCATATGATGATAAACTTCAATAAGAAGAACAACTCTAGTGAGACTAGGAGGTAGCTCTTCTAAAAGGGAACGTACCCTTTGACTCCCAAAGAAATAATGCGTAAATCGAATCCTTTATACATACGCAGAAAGGTGATTTATGTATTTCATATTGTATGAAAAACATTGATATGAGTTGTACCTAGAAAGGTACAAGGCGATATCAATGCAAGCCCAGGATCAGAACCATGGCAACTGTCAAGTGAGTCCTTAAGTATTTAAGAAATACTAAAGGATAGGTTCCTCGAAGAATGAGGAAGAATTAGAGTAACGTAAAGGAAGCGTAAATGTGTTAGATTATGAATCTAATCCATCGTTGAATGTTTCTTCATTATGAATGAAGAGATTAACAGATACCTCTTTATTATGACTAAAGAGATATTTGGATGGAAACATTAAAGTAATGACTTTAGTGTGTTCCATTATGAATGCAAAATATATTGCCATATATAGAAGTTTACAACAATGTTGTTTGGATGGGAAAGTTCATTTATGAACTCTCTATTCGGTTCCAACCAGAAAGTGTATCTAGTGTACTGACACTACGACACTAATGGGGCGATAGCTCAAGCCTGGGAATCAAGGTCTCATCAAGATCCGAACTCATATGAGAGACTGAACCACATGATTGGGAATCATGTATAATGGTGACGTCGATATTCTCAAGGTTGCTTCTATGGATAACATATAGATATCCATTGCCTAGGCCTACTACTCAGCCATTTATGAAATGACTACAGAAGAGGAATCATAACAAGATGACCAAGCTGATTGGCTCTAGTGCAAGTGGGAGATTGTTGGAAATGTGCCCTAAAGCCAATCATATGATGATACTTTACGGACATTTCACATGTTAAACTAATCTAGTTTACATATAAAAGGCAAACATTATTGTTTGAGGCGTCTCATATAAATGTTATATGCTTAAACGATAAAGTCCAAGGAATATGTGATTGGGAGAATGCAATCTAATGAAGTTAGATTAATGAGACCATTCTTTCGTAGACACATCCTAAACGTTCATGATCATAGGATTGCCAATTGGGCATTGACAGTCCGATAAGATCAGTACGTGCTATATCTTCTCTCAGGGAGAGTGACTAGTCTCGAGTCATTGGTGTGTGTGACATCAAGACAAGTACGTAGGTGCTCAATAGAGAATGAGTCCACTGAACACGATCAACAAGGAGTTCTCATACTCATGTCACATGAGAACTCATGGTTGGGATAATGCAAATTAGTCCTTTGACCTGAGGCATCAGAGTTGTTGTCTTGTGGTTAAGTCCTTGATCTTTGATTATGTCAAAGTCACCCCATCGGGGTGTCCACGACATCATTGGGGTTAAGCCACTTAGTCATGGAGACAAGTGAATGTGCAACAAGGGATCTCTAACCTTCAAAATGGTTTGAGGGAGAATACTCTATGATATGATTAAAATCTCTGGCCAGAGTATGAATGAGATTTGGGAATGCGTTCCAAATCACATTCAAAGTAATCATATAAGCAAACGAATCACATTGGATAGTAGACATGAATAAATAAACTATCAAACCAAACAATGTGGTCAAGAGTATTAGATTAGAGAAAGACCGTATTGCATTTGTAATCCTAAACTGAATAGGTTCTCTACCTCTTCTGATTAGCTTGGGTAGCCATGATATGCTGCTAGGTGTCACTCATGGTTTGTGGAAGCCCTAAACGTGTGTAATCACTAAAGGGAGAATTGAAAGTAAGTTTCAATTCACAATCGATGTAAAATGGTTTTAATCGCCCACTGCCTCGCTAAAAGGAACCTAATGTATCGTACACCGTGTAAGGTGGAGATTGAAGAAACAAAGGAGATGAATAAGAATAATTAAATGGTTTAATTATTTATGGCAAGGATTAATTAATATGTTAATTAATCAAACGAATAAGTTCGTTAAAGACCTCGGGATAGTTTTGGACCTTAAGGCCCAATGGGCTTCGAACGTCAAAGCCCATTGACTTAAGTTGTATGACAACTTAATGAATAAAGATTCACAAAGGCCCAAAAGCCCATATCCATTTAGTGTTGAATTAGGGTTTTTGGTTCTTTAGGTCATTTAAAGAAGTGACTATATAAAGAACTTTATAACCTAAAATTCATAAGTTGTTGATTTTAGAGAAAATTGGTGAGAACACAAAGCTTCCATTTCTCTCTAAGAGACCAACCACCTTGGGGGATATTGTCTAGCAATTCTACTTCCTCAAGGTCACTCATTTCCTCTCCAATCCAACCTTGGTGTAGAATCTTTAGAGGTTCTCTATTTTGGGAACTTGGAGAATCCTATTCTTTCAACCAAATCCATGGAGCTAAGAAGCAAGGAATGAAGGCCCTATCTCTTGGGTGATTATCCTTTGCATATGCAAAGAGGAATCTACAAAAGTAAATATTTCTCAACTAATAAATGTTGATTTAAAAGTTGAGTCAAGGTTCACCAATCTACTAGGCTTTGAATTTCATGGTTGATGTTTTGTTTTTGAATGCATGAAAGCATGATTCCGCCTTTAATTTGTTAATTGCATGCTATATGATGTTATTCAAATGAACATGTTTTTCACAAAATTTCCTTCACTTCACACTTGGTTTTCTCCCACTAAATGCCTCAAAAGGTGTTTTCTTCTCAAGTGCTTTAGTTGGACACCTGTTTAGGAGATACACAGATGTATTGACAACCTCACCCCAAAAGGAAAGTGGCATTTTCTTATCATGTAGCATTGACTTGGTCATTTCAACCATAGTCCTGTTCTTCCTCTCTGCTACACCATTCTGTTGTGGTGTGTAGGCCACTGTTAATTGCTTCTGTAATCCTGCTCCTTCACAGAATTCTTGGAACTCAAATGAAGTGAACTCACCACTTCTGTCACTTCTTAGTCTTTTGATCTTGAGACCACTCTGAAGTTCAACCATTACCTTGAATTTCTTGAAGATTGAAAAAACTTCACTCTTGTTTCTCATAAATTATACCCAAACCATCCTGGTGCAGTCATAAATGAATAACAGAAAGTATCTATTCCCACTAAGTGTAGGTGTCTTCATTGGACCACACACATCTGTGTGAATGAGTTCTAGAGGTTGGCTTGCTCTCCATGCATTTCCAGTTTCAAAAGAGACCCTGTGATGCTTCCCCAATATGCAACCTTCACAAGGTTCTTTAGTCTCTTGTAACTCAGGAAGACCAGTCACCATTTGTAATTTCTCCAATCTTTAATCTGTGAAAGTTGAGATGTCCAAACCTCTTGTGCCATAACCAAGAGTTTTCTGCAACACTTGCTTTTAGTGCAATTGAGTAATTGTAATCTAGCATAAGTGGAAAACTTTTGTTTCCTGTCATGCCAACTTGTGTTACCAAGTTTTGGAGGCTTCTGTCATCAAAGATCTCCACCATATTGTCTCCAAAAAGTAAGAAATAACCATGAGCAATCATCTGTCCCACACTAAGGAGATTCTCATATAGGCCAGGTACAAGTATCACATCCTGATGAATCTTCTTCCACCCTTTGTCTCTAGAACAAGAGTTCATTTTCCAGTAGCTTCCACAAGTTGTCCATTCCCCATTTTAACTCTGCAATTGAAACTTCTGTCAATGTTGATTAATAAGGATTTATATGCAGTCATATGATTACTGCATCCACTGTCAATATACCAGATTCCTCTCTTATTTTCGGTTCTTGCAAAACTACAAGCATAAAAGACATTTACTTCCTCTTCTTCTGCTCTATGTGCATAGTTGACAGCTTGGTTCCTTCTTGGATTACAATCTTTTGCTAGATGGCCAAATATGTCACACTTGGTGCATTTGGGTTTTCCCTTGAACCAGCAAACACCATAGTGTAATTTGTCACAGATTTTACACTTGGTTTTAGTAGAATCACTGCTAGTTTCTGATCTTGATTGTGGAGTATGCTTGTTGTCCCATTTCTTCCCTTTTCCTTTCCAAAATTTCTTTTGATTTGAGTTGTTCCCCTGAGCCTTATAACTGCTATCTCCCTTAGTCACACTTAGGCTAGCAAAAGCCTTTTCAGCTAAGTTTTCAGAGTGCATGTTTAACCTCTGCTCATAGCCTTTCAATGTACCAATCACCTCCTGGACCTCAATGGAGTCAAGGTCCTTAGTTTCTTCTATAATAGATGCGATGGAATCATAGGACTTAGGCAAGCTAATAAGTATCTTCTGCACTAATCTTTGGTTTGACAGTTCTTCACCAAGAGTTTTCATTTGGTTCACAATATCAGTCATTCTTGTTAAATAAGCAGATAGAGCTTCACCATCATTCATCCTAGTGTACTCAAAATCTCTCCTTAGACATTGTAGTTTGACAGATCTAACTTTTTTATCACCACGAAATTCTTGTTGAAGAACATCCCACGCAGCCTTGGAGGTTTCAAAGTTTGAGATTGAAGGAAAAATCTCATCAGACACTGCCCCTTGAATGATACTAAGAGCTTTTGCATCTCTGGTTTCATTAACCTTCATTGACATCTTCTTCACAGACTGTTGATCTTCATCGCTAGACTCATCTTCAGTTTCTGCGATTTCAAAACCCTTGTCCACCAAATTCCAGAGATCATGTGATTTGAATATGGTCTTCATCTTGATGGACCAAAAATCATAGTTGGGCCCATTAAAGATATGAGCCCTCAGATCTCCTCCACTGCTCGAGGTAGCCATGTGAGACTTTGTAAGAACAGATGAGGTTTTTCAAAATCTGGGTTTGTTTTTCCCCTTTCTTTTCAGAGATATGAAGCACACAAAACTCCTAGTCCTGAAATTGATCAGAACCTAAGCTCTGAGGCCATGATAAATTCTTGAGTGTTAATTTGTAGTTGGTATGATGTATTTCTGGAAATTGACAAGGAACAAGAATTTGGAATTTCAGAGGAATGTGCGGTGCTCTCTGTCTGGAGCAAGCATATATATTTTCATTAAAATATCAACACATTGGACTTTTCTCTTACAAGCTACTCTAGAGCAATATCAACCCTTGATTCACAAACAGTAATCTAAAGCATACACTAGTCCTATGAGACTAAGCATTCACTTAACTGTTGGTTTCTTCCTTCTCAACCATTCTATCAAAACCAAATTCTATTTAATTCCAACAATGTTTACCTTTGAAGTCCCGCTAGCACTTCTCTTCTTCGTTTACTTTTGAGAAAATGAAGATTTGTTTTGCTTGTCTTCTTTTGAATTTTAAATTCCTTTTGTGACAATGGAGGCGATGGGGTTGCCCATATTTCTTCATTTTCTTCTTTTCAGTATTAAATTCTTTCTTCCCCTTACTTTTGTTTTGTAGCTTCTGTCATTTGTCTCCATGCTTTTGTTTAAGCTTTACCCAATATCTGATCAAAACGATAACCATGTAAATGGCATTCAAGTTATCTGGAGGACCTTTCATCTTTTTCTGGAGTATTATTCTTTGAAGAATGAAGCAGCAGCAGCGTGCCAAATTCTTGGAGACATGTTCTTCTATTTTTTATTCAACTTTTGCCAACAAGCTTCTGGGTAATTTCTCTAGGTTAAGGAAGAGAACGTGGGATCATCTCTGAATGTCCCCCTCTTGCTGCTTTCCTTTTATTGTTATTGTTTGCTGGCGATGATAACAGTAGAACTTCATCAAGGTATTGCTTACCCTTGGACACTATGTTTGGAGGAGAGGCATTGCATGAGCTTATTGTTTGGACCAAAACTTAAACTTTGGGCTCCAGAAAGGGGCTGGCCCAAAATGAGGCCTAAAGGAAGAGTCGGTCGAAGCCCAGCAATTTGGCCGAAGCCCAGCCGAAACCCAGAAAAGCAGGAAATGGCCTCTTCTGACTTGATGCAGCTCATGAAGGCCACTTGCCCACCTACCCAAAGACCAAGTGGTATAGACTGACCAGCTACACAGCCCATAAAGTACTTTATGGTGGCATTACATGTAAAAAAGCTGATGAGTCATCACCCTCAAACTGCATTCGGGCAAGGCTGCTGCTACAGGAGGACATGATGGGTTGTCTATAAAAGAAGAAAGAGAAATCAGGATTAAGGACACTCAAACAAACAAACAAAAGCACAAACTCTGCTCAAAGCCAGATTTGCCTTCAAACGATAGCTGTAGTCAGCCAAAGCCTTCATCCCTCTCGGGATCGACTCTCACTCAACCCTTTTTATACCTATGCTACCTTGTCTAAAACACTTGCTGTAGTATCGATTTCTCTCTGAAAACTCACCTCTCAAACCCCTTTTCTTCCAAACTCTCAGACCCCCTGATAAACCACAAAGATAGGAAGTTGCAAGACGCCCAGTTTTGCCCGACAAGGTGAAACCTTGCCCGACCCTCTTTGGTTTTGTCTTTTCATTTATTAAACTAGCAATATGTTGTATACTTTCAGTTGTATTCAAGTTGTTTCTAGTAAAATGATGATTAAAAGACTCTCTCAGTTCTTGAATCCGATTTAAAGATGTCTTCACTATTTAAATCAGATCTAAGTTCTAATCTTTCGGACATATAAGAGTGATCATGTAAAAGTCCTTGGTCTCAAGGCATAAAAAAGAACTTTATGTGGACTTAACCCATCCACGACAATCCTTGATAAACAAAGAAGTCTGAAGTTACTTGGGGCGCAAGTAATCGACTGATCTAGTAGTTTTACCACTGTTATATTATGATTATTCTAGAATGTTTGAGTATGGAATGAGTTCTGATAGGAAGCCTCAAGGCCTACACCTAAGGCCCCACAAAGGCACCTATTTGGATTCGTTCTAAGCTCTGCGGGCTAGAACGTTTGAGTATGGAATGAGTTCTGATAGGAAGCCTCAAGGCCTACACCTAAGGCCCCACAAAGGCACCTATTTGGATTCGTCCTAAGCTCTGTGGGCTAGCTGATCAGAAGTATAACGGTGGTAATACTATGTGCGACAATGGAACCAACAATATATATGTCCAAGCACTGGATTGGTTATAGATTGGAAGCCTCAAGGCCTATACCTAAGGCCCCACGAAGGCACCTGTCATAATTAATACGGTCTCTCGTATATATATATATATATATATATATATATATATATATATGTACAACATCCGTTCTACGTCTGCCATTCCTAAGATGACAGTGGCACGCCTGAGCACATAAAAGTTAACCTTGATTGTGAGCCTTAAGGCCTACACCTAGGGCCCCACAAAGGCACATTTAAGAGTTAACTCTGTCCTTCTCTTTCAGCCTTGCCCGACAGGCCTTGCCCGACAAGCCGTGCCCGACGAGCCTTGCCCGACAAGCCCGACAGTAAAAGCAGAAGCCCGACAGCAGCCCTCAACCGGTGCCAAACCTCTCCCGGGAAGCTGTGTGCTCGTCGGCCAGGAAGCATCCCCGACGGACATTCCTGACGCAAACATAGTTTTGGCACGCCCGGTGGGATTCCACTTGATCAAAGCAATATGTCAGGATTACCAGAAGATTTGCAAACTACCCTGCTGCAAATGCTGCAAAGATTGGAAGATGTCTCCACAGATTTCAAAAAGGAAGCTGGTATGGTCCCGAGACCAACTATTCCTACATATTTACCTCATCCTGGGGAAAAAGATAATTGGGAGAAAAAGAGGCTCAAAACTAGCCAGTTAGAAGAAGTAGTGGTGAACAGACCCGTAGAGCCCTTCTCAGAAGCCCCAATAAATATGATCAATATGACATAGGCGGAAAAGGGGAAGGAAAAAGTCACAGAGCCAATGGATGAAGAAAAATTGGCTGGCAAAACTATAAAATGGGTAATTAAGTTGCCCGAGTATCCAAAAGCTGCCATAATCAAAGGGATGGTTTTATGCAGTAAGTGCCAATGCGAGTGCGAGCTCGAAATACCACCCTCAGGAGTTCTCATTGATCAGGAGTTGATCAGAAGAAAGGAGGCCCATGAGAAATCTAGACGGACTGCAGGAAAAGGTGCTTCCCGAAGTGTCTTTCAACGTTTAGGAGGCGATTCCCAGCCTAAAGCTTTATCAGAAGTTTTTCGAAACCGTGAAGCTTCTGAAGAGGCAGAAGATATGGAGGCCAAAATACGAAGGAGTGCGGATCATCCTCAATATGGCCATATGGGGGGAAAAGCTAAGAAGAATGATGAGATAACAAATCCTGTCAAGAGAAATAACCCTGCCCACCTCGGACGAAAATGGTACGTGGTTGGAAAGAATGGACAGCCTACCAAACCGATGGGAGCCTCTATGATCAGGAGAGTTCAAAGACAGCACAAAGCCTACATGAATTCCCTGAAGACCCCCGCAACATCAGAAGCCTCCCAGAATAAAAAACTGGAGGAGACATCATCTGGGGGAAGTAATCAACTCCGTTGGAAAAGTAAGAAATAGGTGGAGAAGGCCAGTAGCAAAAAAGAAGGCGAGGGGAATCACGTGCCACAGAACCAGCACCCTGGGAAGTATAGGATCTTGAGGCGGGCTCAAGAAGATTTAATCATGGTGCCAACCCCGGGATGGAAGACGGAGCAGACAAAACCTATTTGTTTTGGAACTGTTTCACCCGAAAGAAAACCACCTTTTCTGCCATTGGTGGATCATTTTGGTGAGGTTCCAAAGCAAATGTTGGATGCGGGCATGAATCAATTGGAGAGGGCACCAGAACCACTACTACCACCCGATGCCATGGCCTGGTTGGATGAATTCATGGACCAGATTGAGAGCAAGAAAGAAGATTTGCTCGAGCCTAATGATTTTCATATCAACATGGCATACGTATTATCTGCCATGTTTGGTGCCCAACCTGATCAGCCTGCTACTATGGAGGGTGATTACTTGACAACTGAGCCAATGATGGCACATGTCAATGTAGAGGAAGTCGAAGAAGGAGAATCGGGCAAGGCTGAAACTTCTGAAGCGTCCAAAAGAGGTCCTTTAAGGATTTATACCGACAAAATGGTGTTTAGCCGCCCGAACATCTCGATGGCCAATCATCTGAAGCCCATATATGTCACGGTTCATTTGGAAGGGGTGCCTTTCAAGAGAATTTTAATAGATGGCGGAGCAGCTGTTAATGTGTTACCAGCCAAGCAGATGAGGAAAATGGGAAGAGGTACGGAGGATCTTATTCCTACAGACCTCACAGTCTCTAGCTTCTCAGGCGCTATCACCAAGACCCATGGGATATTGCCCTTAGAAGTGGATTTGGGGTCTAAACAAATCATGTTGGCATTCTTTGTGGTAGACTGCACTTCCACTTATGGAGCATTACTTGGAAGAGACTGGATCCACCAAAGTCTTGCCATACCCTCCACCCTGCATCAACAAGTCGCTGTCTACCATGAAGAGGGACCGACAACACCAGGTTTCTGGGAAATGGTGGAGGCCGAATCACGGCCAATCCTCCCCACAGCCAACGTTGCGGAAGCAAGTTTCTACAACCCCAACGTAGGAATCTTGAAATGTTCAGGAGCTGACGAGAACGGCCGCCCTACCAAGGTGACGACCCAAAAGCTTTTGGAACAAGGAATACTCCTTACTAGAGAGGAGTGGGATAGACCTTGTATCATCCCAAATCCCCTACA
Source organism: Malus fusca (assembly GCA_035220775.1). Classification (NCBI taxonomy): domain Eukaryota; kingdom Viridiplantae; phylum Streptophyta; class Magnoliopsida; order Rosales; family Rosaceae; genus Malus; species Malus fusca. The sequence continues at coordinate 2,617,798 of CM069069.1, forward strand.
CCATCAATGACTGGACAGAAGAAGAAGGATCAGGTAATGGCAGTCAGATCCCTGATTAAAAGACTGTTGGTGTATGGGAGAGAGAAGAAGCAAGAAATGGAGCTTTTAGGAGAAGAAGAGCATGAATGGCAACCAGGAACTTCAACCAGCTAAGATGAAAGCAGGGAAGAGCTTTGTAAAAAAGAGTTGGAGAGGGCCATACAAATGGCCGAATGCATTTATGACCTGGATGGGCCAGACGACTTGCCCGAAAACCTGGAGTTAGTCGAATTTTTATGTGCAGAACCTGATAAGCCACCACCAGAAGTGCATGATCCTTTGTAAGTTATTGATCTAGGGACAGAGGTGGATCCAAAACCAATACAAATCAGTGGCTTATTGGAGATTCATGATCGGGCAAAGATTATTTGTCTCTTGCAAGAATTTAAAGATTGCTTTGCTTGGCATTATACTGAGATGCCAGGTTTAGATTCAACCTTGGTGGAACACATGATACCTATCAAGGAAGGATATAAACCTGTTAAGCAAGCACCACGAAGGATGTCCAAAGAGATAGAAGAGAAAGTTAAAGAAGAAATTGAAAGGCTTGTAAAAGCTGGATTCATTAGGCCAGCCAAATATGTGGATGGTTAGCCAACATTGTACCCGTTTTAAAAGCTATAACAAAAGCAGTGCGATGTTGTGTTGATTACAGAAATATTAATGGCGCTACACCGAATGATGAATATCCCATGCCCATGGCCGATCTATCCATAGATGCAGTAGCAAAGCACAAAGTTCTATCTTTTATGGATGGAAATGCCGGGTATAATCAGATAAAAATGGCCCTTGAAGATATACATAAAACAGCTTTCAGGTGCCCCGGACATGTGGGGGCATATGAATATTTAGTTATGCCATTCGGGCTCAAGAACGCTGGTGCAACATACCAAAGGGCAATGAATGCCATTTTTCATGATCTAATTGGACAGAATATGGAGGTATACATTGATGATATCGTGGTAAAATCCAAAACAGAAGGACAACATCTGGTAGACCTCAGACAAGCTTTGACAAGGATGAGGATCCACAAGTTGAAGATGAATCCAAAGAAGTGCGCGTTTAGAGTACGAGCCGGCAACTTCTTGGGATTCCTGGTTCATCAAAGAGGTGTGGAGGTGGATAAAAACAAAGCTCGGGCTATAATGGAGTCACCTTCACCTACCAACAAAGTGCAACTTCAAAGACTGCTGGGAAAAATTAATTTCTTACGGAGATTCATTGCTAATTTGGCGGGCAAGATCCAGTCGCTGACTCATCTGCTAAGACTGAAAGATAAAGAGAATTTCGAGTGGGGACCACCACACCAACAAGCCTTCGACAACATTAAAGCCTATTTGACTTCTCCACCAGTGTTGGTGCCACCTCAAAGGGGAAAACCCTTGAAGCTATATATCTCTGCTTCAGAGAAGTCAATTGGGAGTTTGTTAGCTCAAAACAATGAAGGAGGAAAAGAGCAAGCAGTGTACTACCTCAGTAGGATTCTGACCGAGATAGAAACTAGATATTCCCCAGTGGAGAGATTATGTTTGGCTCTATATTTCACTGTCAGCAAGCTAAGGCATTACATGTTACCTTGTCACGTGCACATCATCGCCAAGACAGATGTGATAAAGTACATGTTGTCAAAGCCAATGCTAACATGGAGGATTGGGAAGTGGATTCTAGCATTATCAGAATTCAATTTCCAGTATGTACCCCAGATGGCGGTCAAAGGCCAAGCAATTGTCGACTTTCTGGCCGAGCATCAGGAATCTCAAGACGAGGTAATCAATATCCCATGAAGCCTGGAGGTCACTAGCATTTGGATCCCACCGAGAGAAGATATCTCGGGCAAAGAAGATTGGGTCCAGCAAGAGATAAGAAGAGTGACTGGTCTCTGGATCACTCCTTGGAGGTTATATTTTGATGGATCTCACACTCAGAAGGCTTCAGGAGCAGGGATTGTGATTATAAACCCTCATGGGGTCTATCATTATTATTCATTCCTCCTAGACTACCAAGGAAATACTAATAATCGGGCAGAGTATGAGGCTTTGATAATTGGTCTGGAAATCTTGATGGATCTGGGGGCAGCAGAGGTGGAGATCTTTGGAGATTCATAGTTAGTAATAAACCAGCTAAACGGGGAGTTCAAGTGCAGACATATTACCATGGCAGGATATTACTTGGCGGCTACGCAATTACTGAGTTTATGGGATTCTGAGATATCAGTCAATCATGTTCCCAGGGGATCCAACTTAGCGGCCAACGAGATGGCACAACTAGCCTCATGGGTGCCAATACAGGAGAGAAGATATAGAGTAGATGTCGAGATCCAAAGAATGAACCTCCCTTCTATCTTAGAAAGGGGATTCAACCTGGATGTAATGGCTCTAGAAACCGAAATAAAAGATTGGAGGTCCCCTATCATTCATCATTTGAAGGATCCCTCTTCGCCTACAAGCAGAAAGAATAGACAGCAAGCGACCAAGTATGTCTTGTGGGTAAAGGACTTGCTAAGGAAAACTCCAGATGGATTACTATTGAAATGCTTGGGCCAAGAAGAATACATGAGGGTAATGGCCGAAGTACATGAAGAGGTATGTGGAGCACATCAGGCGGGAACCAAGATGAGGTGGTTGCTTAGAAGATATGGTTATTTCTGGCCCGACATGGAAAAAGATTGCAAGTCTTACGCCAAAGGTTGTGAAGAATGTCAACGGCATGGACCTCTCCAGCATGTGCCCTCAGTACCTTTAAATCCAGTGGTCAAGCCTTGGCCCTTCAGAGGATGGGCGATGGACTTCATCGGGCAAATCTATCCAGCTTCTAGTAAAGGGCACACTTTCATAATTGTGGCAACGGATTACTTCACCAAGTGGGTGGAAGCATCAGCAGTAAAATCCATAACTTCAGCCGCGGTCAAGAATTTTATCGAGACCAAGATTCTGCACAGGTATGGGGTGCCCGAAACTATAGTGACGGATCGTGGGCCATCTTTTATCTCAAAAGAAGTTGAGGAGTTTGCAAGCAAGTATAAAATAAAGATGATCCAGTCCAGTCCATACTACCCTCAATCAAATGGCCAAGCAGAGGCCAGCAACAAGATCTTGGTCAACATCATCAAAAGAATGGTGATAGATAGTCCAGAAAAGTGGCATGAAAGGCTGGGGAACACTTTGTGGGCATACAGAACTTCCAAGAGGGCCGGGACAAGGACAACTCCTTATGCTTTAACTTTCGGGCAGGATGCGGTGCTCCCCATGGAGATAAATATAAGTTCGGTCAGAATTCAGAACCAATTTGGGTTACATAGTGAAGAATACATCGAAGCCATATGTCAAGGAATTGAAGACTTGGATGTAGCCCGAATTGAAGCCTTGAACCAGATTCAAGAAGGAAAGAAAGCTGTCGCCCGAGCTTATAACAAAAAGGTGAAGATAAAGTCCTTCAAGGAGGGAGATTTAGTATGGAAAACAGTCCTCCCTCTAGGAGCTCAGCTCAGGGGCTTTGGAAAGTGGAGCCTGACATGGGAAGGGCCTTTCATTATTAGTCGAGTTTTGGATAAAGGAGGATACTACCTAGCGGACCTCGAAGGAAATGGGCAGATACATCCTATTAATGTTAAGTTCTTAAAAAAATATTGTCCTACATTATGGGATGTTAGAGATTGTTACATTGAAGAGGGGGCAAAGTAAAGCAGGCGCCAGGAGTTTCAGATGCAATCTTTGTTCATCAATCATTCAAGCAGAAAAACAAAATTGCTAAACAATATTCATTTCATTTCGACAAATTGATGAAGATTACAACGATTCAAATCCGACATGCTACATTCAATTCTGTTGGAATACAATGATTCCTCAACTGGTTTTTCTGATATCTTCGCGGATGGAGCCCGATTAGATGATCGGGTTGTGAGGCCAACATGAGCTTGGTAGAGGATCCTCAAACCAAGTCACCACCATATGTGATGGTGAAGCTTGACTTATGACGACAGCAAGCAGGAAAACAAGCCTTCGTGAAGAAACCGCCTGACCAAGGGTGTTGGAGATAGCGGGATGTTCGACCAAGGATGTTGGAGATAGCAGTCATTTGATGAAAACTTTTTTTCTTTTCCACGGAAAGGGAGTTTTAGGAAACTCCATTCAAAGCCTGAGGAACCCATTTCTCAGTTTTCTCTCAAGGAGGATTGGATGGCTTGACAGAAGGGGTTCCAAGCCAGAATTTATAGGGCCCAGAGGACAGTTCAAAGGTCGTGGGAAGATCAAGAGACTCCAGGTGCCATTAATTTCATCCAGAAAACACAAGTTCCAAGGGTAAGGATGCAGCCGCATGAAGCTTTTCAATTGATATTGGCGCCTGGAATTCCAGGCTAAATATCAATTGAAGGGGGCACTGTTTGGACCAAAACTTAAACTTTGGGCTCCAAAAAGGCGTTGGCCCAAAAGGAGGCCTAAAGGAAGAGTCGGTCGAAGCTCAGCAATTTGGCCGAAGCCCAGCCGAAACCCAGAAAAGCAGGAAAGGGCCTCTACTGACTTGATGCAGCTCATGAATGCCACTTGCCCACCTACCCAAAGGCCAAGTGGTATAGACTGACCAGCTACACAGCCCATAAAGTACTTTATGGTAGGGCTGGGCAAACGGGCCTAGGACCCGCGGGGTGGGCCGGGTCCAGTCAGTTCGGGGCGGGTACGGGGCGGGTACAAATTTTGTAAACTCAAAACGGGGCGGGGCGGGGCGAGTCCATGTAATTGACGGGGCAGGGCGGTTTCAGATTTCTGAAAAAAGGGCCCCCGGCCCGGACCATAGGTGCCGTCCATTATATGGAGATCAAATCTCCACCTTTGATTTAAAACAAATCTTACTCTCAGTTGTCGGTCTCTCTCCCCTCTATCGATATTTCCTAAGTGGACTCTCGTCTCTCGATCTCGAATCCCCAACTCAAGCATCAATCTAAAGGTCTCTCTCCAGACTCCGACTACCACCATTCGTCGTCATGACTTTGGCTTCTTCGTCGTTCGCTGCAAGGATGCCAGCAAGGCTCTGGCAAAGATGATCAAGAAGGATGAAGACAGCACCGCCTCCCTCGACGGCCTCACGGAGAAGGAGATCGGCGTCCTCGCCGACTGGGAGAAAAAAGGTTCGAAGCTTACCAAGTTATTGAGGTCTTCCATTGGTGTTATCTCTCTGGTTTGTTTCTTGATTTCAAGCTATTTGTGGGGCACCCAAAAACCAACACAAACACCCATCTCTCTCTCATCCCCAAGTGCTCGACTTTGAGAGAAATCAAGAAAATCCATGCCTTTTCCATCAAAACCCATCTCCAATATGACATCACCGTCCTCACTAAGCTCATCAATTTCTGCACCTCGAACCCAACAAGTACCTCCATGGACTATGCCCACCACCTGTTCAACCAAATTCCCCACCCGGACATCGTCGTCTTCAACACCATGGCTCGCGGCTAAGTAAAAAAAGGGATCCATAGAAGGAATTTGTTATTTTTTCTGATGCATGCAATCACTGCTTTGGAGCTAAACTGTGGTATATTGTTAAATTTTGGATTTTGATCAACTGGGTTACATTGTAATGCAATCTTAGGAAATTAGTCATCTGGGTGGGTTGTCTAAAATTCAATTTTTTATTAAAGTTTGTTGCTTTGAAGGTTTTTCTTGAGGAGATCGACTGGGATATATTGAATTTTGAGATTTTCGTTGAATTGGTTGTACTGGGAAACCGACATCTTCTGGAACGATCGAGATTCGAGAGAGCAGGAGAAGAAGAGAAAAAAAAAAGAAAAAAGGAGAGGACCCGTGGAACCGCCCCGGCTCGGCCCGTTTAAAACGGGCCGGGTTAGGTTCGGTTCTTGGATTAGAATTTGTTGGACCCGCCCCGACTCGACCCGTTTCTTTTAAATCCGGGTCCAGTCCGGTCCCTTCAAAATTGGACCCGGCCCGGCCCGTGCCCACCCCTACTTTATGGTGGCATTACATGTAAAAAAGCTGATGAGTCATCACCCTCAAACCGCATTCGGGCAAGGCTGCTGCTACATGAGGACATGCTGGGTTGTCTATAAAAGAAGAAAGAGAAATCAGAATTAAGGACACTCAAACAAACAAACAAAAGCATAAACTCTGCTCAAAGCCAGATTTGCCTTCAAACGATAGCTGTAGTCAGCCAAAGCCTTCATCCCTCTCGGGATCGACTCTCACTCAACCCTTTTTATAGCTCTGCTACCTTATCTAAAACACTTGCTGTAGTATCGATTTCTCTCTGAAAACTCACCTCTCAAACCCCTTTTCTTCCAAACTCTCAGACCCCCTGATAAACCACAAAGATAGGAAGTTGCAAGACGCCCAGTTTTGCCCGACAATGTGAAACCTTGCCCGACCCTTTTTGGTTTTGTCTTTTCATTTATTAAACTAGCAATATGTTGTATACTTTCAGTTGTATTCAAGTTGTTTCTAGTAAAATGATGATTAAAAGACTCTCTCAGTTCTTGAATCCGATTTAAAGATGTCTTCACTATTTAAATCAGATCTAAGTTCTAATCTTTCGGACATATAAGAGTGATCATGTAAAAGTCCTTGGTCTCAAGGCATAAAAAAGAACTTTATGTGGACTTAACCCATCCACGACAATCCTTGATAAACAAAGAAGTCCGAAGTTACTTGGGGCGCAAGTAATCGACTGATCTAGTAGTTTTACCACTGTTATATTATGATTATTCTAGAACGTTTGAGTATGGAATGAGTTCTGATAGGAAGCCTCAAGGCCTACACCTAAGGCCCCACAAAGGCACCTATTTGGATTCGTTCTAAGCTCTGCAGGCTAGAACGTTTGAGTATGGAATGAGTTCTGATAGGAAGCCTCAAGGCCTACACCTAAGGCCCCACAAAGGCACCTATTTGGATTCGTCCTAAGCTCTGTGGGCTAGCTGATCAGAAGTATAACGGTGGTAATACTATGTGCGACAATGGAACCAACAGTATATATGTCCAAGCACTGGATTGGTTATAGATTGGAAGCCTCAAGGCCTATACCTAAGGCCCCACGAAGGCACCTGTCATAATTAATACGGTCTCTCGGATATATATATATATATATATATATATATATATATATATATATGTATGTATGTATGTACATAATTGGACTCAACATCCGTTCTACGTCTGCCATGCTTAAGATGGCAGTGGCACGCCTGAGCACATAAAAGTTAACCTTGATTGTGAGCCTTAAGGCCTACACCTAAGGCCCCACAAAGGCACATTTCAGAGTTAACTCTGTCCTTCTCTTTCAGCCTTGCCCGACAGGCCTTGCCCGACAAGCCGTGCCCGACGAGCCTTGCCCGACAAGCCGTGCCCGACGAGCCTTGCCCGACAAGCCCGACAGCAGCCCTCAACCAGCGCCAAACCTCTCCCGGGAAGCTGTGTGCTCGTCGGCCAGGAAGCATCCCCGACGGACATTCCTGACGCGAACACTTATAAGTCACTTGGTTTACTCCCATATTGCTAATTGGTTTTATAGTAAAATCCCACTTTTTTTTTCATGGTATACAATGAGATCGGGTAACTTCAATCCACCTCACCAAATTGCCAATTTTCCCAGTCCTCTGCCTCCCAAGCCAAGGAATCATATTCAAATTCAACAAAACTGTCACATCTCGGCCCGGGGCGGATCACTTCCCGGGCCCGCTCCACCACCGTAGCACGATATTGTCTGCTTTGGGCCCTGACCATGCCCTCACGGTTTTGTTTTTGGGAACTCACGAGCAACTTCCCAGTGGGTCACCCATCATGGGAGTGCTCTCGTGCGCTACTCGCTTAACTTCCAAGTTCCGATGAACTCTAAAGCCAGTGAGCTCCCAAAAGGCCTCGTGCTAGGTAGGGATGAGAATATACATTCCCCTGGGCGATGTGGGATGTTACAATCCACCCTCCTTAGGAGCCCGACGTCCTCGTCGGCACACTTCCTGCCAGGGATTGGCTCTGATACCATTTGTCACATCCCGGCCATCATGGTTTTGTTTTTGGGAACTCACGACCAACTTCCCAGTGGGTCACCCATCATGGGAGTGCTCTCGTGTGCTACTCGCTTAACTTCCGAGTTTCGATGAACTCCGAAGCCAGTGAGCTCCCAAAAGGCCTCGTGCTAGGTAGGGATGACAATATACATTTAAGGATCACTCCCCTGGACGATGTGGGATGTTACAAAAACTCTCCTGCTTACTCAACTCGACACGAGATCCCACGGGCTCCTAATCAACAGTTCAGCAACAATCTCGCATTTGCCTCTGGAAGGAGGACAACTTTATGATCCATTCTCGCCCAATTCCGCGTGTCATTAGCAGGGAGGTAATCCGGGAAACATGTAGAAGCAAGAGAATGATCTATTTATTACTATGGTTATTTCTTATACAAGCAACAATGCAGAAGGGGTATTCAACGATAAAATCTGAGGTGCAAGAGTAAAAACACTCTTTTACCCACTTGAGCAATAAGCCCCTTGCCTTTCCATTTCCTTGTTAATTGCCTAATTCTCGACACATTAAATTAAATGCACTACTCACTCACAAGTCACAAATTGCTAAAATAAAATAAACGGGGATAGGAAAACAGTGATCCCATAAACATCCATCATAGGGAGGACTTACAAAACTTGAGGTTTAAGTGGCCTCGTTAAAATCTTGATCGGAGAAAACCCAGTGAGAAAAACTCCAAACTTAGAAAAGAGTACCATTACAAATCCGGAGAGCTCATACACTAGAGTTGCGAGCAGTGCGGGAGAAGAAACCTTGGCCTAGAAATAGGCATGGTTGTCTTCAAAGAATCGCTCTCAATGCAAACACAAAACCAGCCCTACTGTAGTTTGTCAGCCAAAGCCCAAATGAATGCCTCCCAAAACAGTCACACCTGAAACCCCAAAATCTTGAGGACACAAATAAAAAAAAAACTTAAAACATTTTATCAACTTGAGGAATATTGTGGATTACTTTAATTACGAGAATAAAGACGATTAACAATACTATTGAGAAGATGATACCTGGACTTGGAGACTGGGGGATCGAATCGACCATCAGCTTCACATCATCTTAAAATCTCTCTACACTATGTAAGGGATGTGGGATATTTTGTGCCAGTAACGTCCTTTTCCTCGTTCGCATCTCTCTTGTAGCACAGGACACCTAGAGATGAGAAGTTGTGTAAGTGAAGGAGGAAGACCCTCTTCTGGAATGGATGCTAGCTGTGGACAATTGGAGAGATGCAGAGTTTGAAGAGACGTTAGGTATTGAAAGCCCTTGCTACTCAGTTTCATTAGATTCGGGAAACCACAAATTAATAGTCCAGTGAGAGATTTGGAGAGGAGCGTCTCCATCTGGACCAGGTCGGGTGGAAACGATACCATATTCGGGTCATTGCCATAGATCCACAATTTTCTAAGAGAGGTGAGTCTGTGCAATCCCCACTCCAACTCCCACAATGGCTTACAACTTTTGACCTTCGAAATTGTAAGTGATGTGAGGTTGGCGGGAAAGAAGCAACTCAAACCTTCACGGTAGTCGATGGTCAATTCCTTAAGAAATTGAGATTGTGCATGGCTTCGGGTAACACCTCCAATTTGTCGCAATCGGTTATCTTGATCTCTCTCAGGTTGGAGGCTCTTCTCCCCCCCCCCCCCCCCCCCCAACTCAGTCTGGGGATAGAAACAAGACTTCCACAGTAATAAATATCCAACGTTTGAAGATTAATGAGGTGGCATAAGCCATCCGGTAAGTATTTCAGATTTTGGCACTTCCAAATCCTTATATATTCAAGACAGTGATTAGTGTTGTAGCGGGAGAACCCGTCCTCTTCGATTAACTCCAGCTGTAAACAATTGTATATCTCAAGGTGTTTAAGCGTCCTAAGAAGCTGGCTGCTCAATGATAACGACGTCAGAGATTGACATTCCTGGATTTTCAAGTACTCAAGACAAATGTGAGAAGAAGACAATAGAGAAGAACCAACAACCTCCTCATCTACTAGTGATTTCAAACTTTTACAGTCTCTTTTTTTTTTTTTTTTTTTTTTTTTTCCAAGTACTCAAGACATCAAGACAAATCTGTATTCTTCTGAGATTTTGGGGAATCTGGAATTTTGCTAAATATATCAACGAATGGCACTCTGTAATCTTGATGTCTTTAAGAGAAGGTGGCAGACTGCTAACATCCGGAAGAGAAACTAGATGTGGACATTTCTGCATGGAAAGCTCTTGAAGAGACGACAACTGATTTAACCCATTTGGTAGCTTCAAAAGATTGTCGCACTTCTTTAACTCCAGACATACAAGATTGCACTCCAATATTTGCAATTGCAGCAACTCCTCTGCTTCTTTTCCCAATTCTTCAACTGCTGCAATAATCTACCCTCATTCTTCAATGAAGACATCAGCTCCTCACATCTATTAATCTTCAAATCTCTGACCTTGGTTAATCCCTTCTAGAACAATTCCCCTGTTTGCAAAGACATCAGCTCCGAAATGTTTGAAAGGCACAAGGACTCTAACAACTCAAACTCAACCTTAGCAGCTGTATGCACCAACACTTTACAACTGTCAATGTTTAACTGACGAAGTTGTTTGTAGTTGGCAATTGAAACCACTAATTCTCCATATTTAACAATGCCAAGCTTTGCTAAAGAATTGAGGTTCTCTGGCAACTTACCCTCCAGTTTTGAACATTTTTTTACGAAGAGCATTTTCAGGCAAGGGAAAACACCACTTCCATGATCCAGTCGGAAAGGAAGCCATTCCTTCCAATGCTGCATATCCACAAACTCAAGAGTCTCTAATAGCGGAAAATGCGAGATGCACTCTCCATAAAACTCAACACCAACATTTTCCACTGCATTCATTCCTCCAATATAAAGTTCTTTAAGATGAGGCAATTGTCCGAGAGGTGGCAACGATAAACAATTGTTACACTCCTCTAACCGCACAAGCACCATATTATTATTATTATTATTTTTTTTTTTATTTTTTTTTTTTTTGGAGAACCTCGGCGGTACGAGGGAAATTCCTAACCGCACAAGCACCATATTAGAGAACAAAGAAACTGCAACCCTTGATGAAAATTCCTTTCCGGCATAACTCTTGATCGTGAGCTCCTTGAGCTTTGTATGAGGCTGTAACATGTCAAGCACAACCGATTCCGTTTCTCTTGTGTCACTTGAATGAGACCATTCTAGGACCAACTAATCAAGCCTCTCCTTACATTTTAAGTTGGCCCTCCGAGCATCCTCGACATCAATCACATTCTCCAATCTTGAGATGCACAATGTTCCGCGGAGATGCAATAGGAACTCTATCTCCCTTATCCTTGATCCATCACTGCCACCACTGACCACAAAATTAGACAATGATTGGAGATTCACCAATCCACCCAGTTGTGGAGGCATTTTTCCCAACGAATATGCATCCGAGTTGTTTAGATGGCGCAAATTAATTAGCTTACTCATGTTCGCAGACAATGACTTCAATTTAGAACAATCTTCCAATATCAATGTTTGCAGGCTGTAAAGAGTGCTTGTTGATTCAGGCAAACTGGTTATATCTGTGTAGGAAATGTCAAGATACTGTAACAACCTCAAATCACGAATTGAGTTTGGCAGCTCAGTTATTTTGTAGCCATTCAAAGAGAGCACTCGTAAGTATTGCAACTGTGGTAGTAGCTCAAAAATAACCTTATGAGACAAATATTTACTCGACCACCTGGAATCTGAAAGCGAAAGTGGCAGGAATGTTCGCAGACGTTCAACTTTAGGAAAGTCCTCAAATCTCATAACTTCATCAAATTGACCAGCAATGAAAGACGAACGGCGAGCCCTTCGAAAGCAGATGTGTTGCAAGTTATCACCTTGCTTATCTTCCAACCTAGAACATATTTCTCCTACTGCCCATTGTGCTAAATCATTAACGAGGTCATGCAGTACAAATCGTGAATTGTTTTTGCTTGATTCTTGAAACAACGACCTTGATAATAGCTCTCGAAAGTAGTCGCGGCCCAAATCCTCCATTTGTTTATTGTCTTTAGGTTTTTGTTGAATCAAACCCTCTGCCATCCACAAAAGGACAAGTTGCTTCTCCCTAAATTCATAGTCGTTTGGAAGTATTGAGCAATAGGCAAAACACCTCTTCAAATTTGATGGAAGATAGTGATAGCTCAACTGTAGTACGGGGAGAATGCCATTCTTATATGATATATTCCACAATTTGTTGTTCAATATTTCTTCCCACTCATCTTTTTCTTTGCAACATAAAAGGCCACCGAGAGTCCTTGCAGCTAATGGTGATCCACGACATTTTTCAACAATTTTTCTTTGAATTAACTCATAATTTACTGGTTTTCCATCGTTAAGTTCCCCGAATGCATGTCGCTCAAATATTTCCAAACAATCATCATCTCCCATGCACTCCGAATTATGGACTCCAGCGGCTCCCATAAACTTTGCAACATTCACATCACGGGTTGTCACACTCACAAGTATCTTACTTCCTCCAGCTCCGACGCCAAGAGGGGATTGAAGTCTTGTCCAGAGATCGTATAGATCATAGTCACCTTTGTTCCAAATATCATCTAAAATGATTAAAAACTTTTTTCCTCTTAACTTCTCACTCAAATCATGCTGCATTTTACTAAACTCCTCGACTTCAACGGGTCGGGATGTGATTGATTCAAGAATCGCCTTTGTCACTCGCACAACATCGAAGTCATCAGACACAGATTCCCACACCTTTGGCTCATACTCCTTCATGGCATCATCTTTGTGGTTGAATACAAGTTGAGCAAGTGTCGTCTTCTCGACTCCGGGCATCCCAACTATAGGAACTACTCCAAAATTGACAGTACCTGCATGCTCGTATTCTCTTGACAACAATTCGATAATCTCCCTTTTGTCATCATCTCTTCCAACAACAAGCTTTTCATCTAACACGCCTGAACTTTGTAAACTTCGTGATTCCTTATCAGACGTCCCAGTATCTTTCAAGCCAAACTTTTCTTTCTGTTCAGATATGTCTTGCAACCGCTCCGTAATCTTCTTCATTTCGAAGTTCATATCAAACCTCAATTTAACTTTATAAAATGATCTCCGTATCTTGTTGCTTGTGTTGGCTTGTTCACGTAACATTTGTGTGGCAAATTTGTCCAACATGTCTTCGATATCATAAGCCAAATCTCTGAGATCATCGAGCCACAGTTTTACAGCACCCTTAGTCAGTTGCCTTTCCTCGGCATCACTCACCACCGCTCCGATTGTAGATAACGTGGTCCTCCACTTTTGACGCCCCGGAAGTTTCCAAAGTAGTTGAGAATCTCGCGAGGGGTCAACCTGTCGAGCAGCAACTGTAGAAACGCCGCAAGAAAAATCTCTCCCAGTGCCATGTTAAGCGTGAACAGACCTCCAAGCAATCAAAGAAACAGCGAACCGTTCTTGAGCAATATTGAGGTGCAGAACCCAACGAAAGGAAGAGTAACAGTCAAAGCCTAGTTCCTTGCAAATTTGGAAACTTGATCCCTTGAGACTCAGAAATATTCACAACTGCACAAATTAAAATGATAAGAACTAATTATTGATGCCTGCGCAATCATATACAAATTTATAGTAAATGTGAAATAATCAATGGACTCCTAGTAAGCGTATCTAGAGGTGCCAATTTGAGACTTGGGATGGCAACAGGGCGGATTCAGATCAAGGTTGCCTACATCATAAGTTTGATAACCGTCCCGCCACTATGTATACCGTCCCTGTTACGTTTTATGGAAATATTATTTTCCTTGTTATATACAAAATAATCTAACAACTTGATGTTGTATGTCTAAAGCACAATCAAACACACCATATAATGGCGCTTTACAACAATGTCGGAAAGCAACCATATTTATGCACCCCATTATGGGTTTGATCTCCACCGATCCCCTCCCCCTAACAATTAACAATTTTACCGACAACACTATCATTTGTAAAAAAAAAAAAACGTCATATGATATTACTCAGTAACAAAGTACAAAAAACACACCATATAAATTTGAAAGACCAGGAAAAAGAAAAACTCAATATTGCAAAAATCATATAATAGTATATATTATTTTCATAACATGTTGAACGGAAAAATGGGTCAGTTTTGGGATTACCCTTAACCGTAGGGATCCTTGCAATCCTACGTTTCTTTGCTATAAATAGGTAAAAGTGAGAGAGATAACCTTTACTAGTGACAGGAGCGAAGCAGGTGTAAAATATCACACTGTAACTATAACACAAGGGGATGACAAATAAAAGATGAAGAGATAGATAATGATGTTATTTATCTTTCCTTTTTCTCTGTGTGTTTTGATAGCAGTCGGAGCGCTCTATTTATAGAGCAACTCCGAACAAACATATTCGTACATTTTGAAATTTACAGGACATGACTTTGAAAATACGATCTCCTTTATTTCCAAAGTCTACATCACTTTGTGTGCGTATTAAAAATCTATGGCATTCATTCATTAATCTGCCAACATTTTCAACGTTGCCAATGTTTTCAATATTGCCAATGTTTTCAACATTCTTGACTATATTTGAATTGTTTTATAAAAACTAATATTTATACATTTGTGTGCTAAATTATGACTATGATAAAATCTCTCCACCCGCTACCATTAGAGAGTGGGAGGGGTGACGCCTACCCACCAAACCCAAAAGTAGGGGGCAGTGTCCTTTGGGATTTCTAGAGGAACATTAGGTAGGTATGCTTTGCACCACAAACATGTGCAAACCAATTTGATTTTGGGTTTCTAGTAATATCCTTTCTTTTCTTAATTTTAAACAAGAAAGAATTGCCTCCGCTTTCTCTTTGCACGGCGTCTATTCTTCCTTAATGGACTGATTTTACAGTGTTAATGCCAATATTTACACAATAAAACATACTTGTTAACGACCATTATGATCGACATCTTATTTATATCATATCAACATTCTGTTATTTAATAAAGAAGAAATGTCTTGTTTAGAGAAAAACTGCCTCATCAAGATATTACCAAACCATGACAGTAAAAATAACATAATAAAACTACAAGACATTTTTCTTTAGGGTTGCAACAAATCAATAAAGCACAATTGCAGTAAAAACTTGATTTCCAAACTAATTTACAATAAGAATGAAGAAGGAGCCACAAGCAATATGGGTTTTCAAAAATGCTGTTGGTGCATTATTCAGAGATGTGATATGATAATTCAAAGACTGCCTGCTGTCTGCAGTCTAACACTGAAATGGTAACTGGTCTTAATATGCACTGCACACTCTATAAAAGTATATTACACGAAACAAAGAAGGTCATGGACCGCGAGGTGTGCTGAAACAGAAACAGCCGGTAGACTGGTCTTCAGGTATCATGCCGCCTCGCTTGCTAGTATCTATTGCATACAACATTTTCACTACCTCTTCCATTTCAGGGCGATTATCCGGGTTTGCATCCCAACATTTTCGCATGACGCTAGCCAATGTGCTTGGACAACATCTTGGGATTTCTGGTCGTAAATTCTGCCATCCAAGCATAAAATATTAGGACTAACAATTTTTGATCAACATTACTTAAAAGCCAAAGACAGAAAAGTTTTGCTACATCAGTTCCACTACTTCAAAACAAATGTGCAGTAAAATCTCATAAAGAAATTAAAGCAGTATATGTGCAACAACAAACCAACCTGTCGCACTACTGCAGATGAGACATCAGCAGAACTTAGATTAGGATAAGGCATGTCGCAGCAATAGATTTCCCACAAGCAAAAACCAAAACTATAGACATCGCATTTCCTGTTGTATGGCTTGCCATCAAGGAACTACAAAAACCTTGATGTTAGAATTCTAATCCAATTTGCAGCAAGGGGAATCTATAAATAAAAGAATGTCACTCGCTTCAAATTTGTTTAGAACTAGATTTGGCAATAATTTACAAAAAGTAGGTACCTCTGGGGCCATGTACCCAGTCATGTCCCTTGGTTTATGTGCTTCTATTATAGTAACGCCAAAATCAACAATTTTCAATGTTCCATGATTATCAACCAACATATTTTCCGGTATGACGTCACGGTGTAAAATTTTCTTCGAGTGAAGATAGCTCAAACTGAGAGAATGAAACACCAAGAACAATCCCTTAGTTTGAAACCCAACAAAAAAAACTGAATTAAATCAAGCACCAAAAATGAACCCAACTCACCCTTTGGAGAGATCCAAAGCAAGTTGAATCACAACCTTAAAGGCAAGTTTGTTTCTTCGATTCCTGATCAAAAAGTTCTTTAGCGTAGTACCACCAGGAACAAACTCAACGATAACACAACAAGCTCTTGAAGGAGGAGAATTATGGCTATCGTTTGATGTGTTTTTAACAGGGATTTTTAGGTTGGAAGTTCCCATTGAAGCTCCGACAAACTGTCACAAATATAATGGCCACAGTTTAAATAGATAAATCTCAACCATAGGAGAAGATAACAGCAAATGAACATAACGTAAACCTGAAAATTGACATTTAAACAGTATCAAAATTTCATCTGAAGCTATCGTGACTTTATAGGACGCAAACTGAGATGAAGAACCAATATATACTAAATTTACCTTTGGAATATTTGGGTGGTCAAGCTTATGCCAAACAGCAACCTCTTGCTGAAATGATGCCCGAAGAGCAGCAGTTTCAGCTGCTGTGGCAATACCATCCTCCCCCCAATCCAATATCTTCACTATAATATCAAGAATACACAGTCCATGAGAAGAATATTGACAAAAAAAAAAAATACAGGGTAACCTATGGTTGGGAGTTCATTATTCAATCAAATAACACCGTTTTCTTACATTCAATCAAAAAATTTTGTGTAGTTGTAAATTTGTATCTAAGGCAAACAATCACATGTATTCTTTTGTGCAATGAAGTAAACCCCTAAGTCTAATAACAATGAAAGTTTGAAATCTGAGTTCAGCATGCTAAAACCATTCCCAATAGATTCATTAACCATCTAATACACGTTCACTACAGCAAATTCTGTAATACAACAATCCCAAACGAGCCCATGATACCATACTAAACAATTATAGATGATGGCTTACCGTCTAGGCGTCCACCAACTCAACAAACTGTAAAATTTCTCAATTCCGTTTCATTACTGGTGAAACCCATTGACCACTAAACTATGTTTTAAAGTCTCAAACATGGAAAACTTAGGCATGCAAACAAATCCTGCACATCACCAAAATTGCAACAACGAAAAAGAGTTGAAAACGAATTGAAGCCTTCAGAGAAATCAAAGTACCTGCAACATCTTGGCTGTCATATGCGCCACGATACGCGGTGCCATAGGTTCCATGAGCAATAACATTTCTTATATCCAACTTTGCCAAATCAATCTCCCACTCTTCCATCTTTGCGTTCACCTCCCTCTCCCTCTCCCAACCCCTACTCAAGTGCTTCTCCAACTGGATATCCCGCCAAATTTCAAATTGTCACTCCTTCACAACATAAAAAAATTCTTAAACCCCCGAAAATTTGATTGAAACTTTGACAACGGAACTGAAAAAATATAAAAGGCCCCCCAGAATCTTGGAGCTGAAGAATCACACCAAATCGAGAAAAAAATGGGATAGGAAAAAAGGAAGAAAAAATATAGTTTTGGGTATTAAACTAGAGTGAGAGAGCCATTAGAAAGAGTGAATAGAATCGTGAAAAGAAAAAATCAAACAAAGAAAATAATACATAGGAAAATTTACGCGCAGGTTAGAGCAGTAAATTTATGGGTCAGCAGAAAGTTAATCATTAAATTCGTTCTCCCCTAAATTCAACTGAAAACAAAAACAATATTTGGAACAGAGGTCAAGAACTCAAAGTCCCTAATTCTTGAATACCTTAAAACTGAAGATTCGGAACACAGATAGTGGTCAGGAGTGCTCGAGTTGAGAAAATATGATGGTGGTGGTTGGACGGACGAACGGAGCTCTGCGCTGCGAATTTGGGTCTGAGAGTCCAGAGTCCAAGTCGACTCGAGAGACAGAGAATCGAGGTCTGAGTGAGAGAGACAGACTGAGAGTGGGAGTTGTGAGAGAAGTGGGAAGTCAACGGTGCAGGTCCAAGTCCCGTTTGCCCCCCCGATAAGGTATTACAATTGTTTTGGCCAGACAAACCTCCACTTAATATGGAGTTGGTGGGAGATGGTGGGAATCTGTGACTTTTGCTCATTTTACTCATTTAACTAGAATTTAATCAGATTTGGTCCTCGAATTTTTCTGAATTGCTAAAGGATTTATTTTCTTTGGAAATTTTAGAAACTCAGGTTTTGGGAGGAAGAAGCTGGTTCCTTACCATTTTTAGGTATATAATTATGTGCCCTGATTGCATGTTCACAGTCTATTTAGTTATATGAATTTTTTATTTATCTTTCTAAAACTTTCATGCCTAGATTTTAAATATGTAATTGGTATAAATGCAAAATATAATCATGGGGCATTCTTATTTTTGGATTTTCTCTTCTGCATTTTCTCTTCTGTCCTTTGTATGTTTGTAGTTAGATCAATGGGTTCAAACCTTTGAACTAAAATTTGTTTGACAGCCTTGCAAGTGTTTGGCTTTTTGGTGCTCTTTAATGTGTGCACTTTCTTTTGTTTATCTAGATTATTGTTTTTCCAGCACTTTTAATCGTTGCAGTTCACAAAGTCCATATTGATCTTGCAATTGTTATTTTTAATTTATCTTTGTTGGGTAGACGACATGTACTGTGGGTTTCGGTGATTAGGGAATATTTTGAGCTTCATTACTATTTTAATGTTTAGGTAAAACTAGAAACTTCAACCCGCGCTCTACTGCGGGATTGAAAATTGTATGGAAGATTATGTTTGAAAGATAAGAGAACAATTCATCAGTTGTGCAATGGAAAACATAACATTAGAACACATCCAACAGAGAAAAAAATTACAACAAACCTTCATTAACTGTCGATGGAATACTAACAACAAAAAATTTCTTTGTTTTGAAATCATTGCCAAAGATTTTCAAACTCACGATCATTAAGCACGGGATCATCTGGAAGATGAAGGAGCAATTGTCATTCCTTCTGAGTCTAATAAGTTGTGCCCACTGCAGTAGGTGTCCCTGAAGCAGCACATAATTATGTAAGCAAAAAAAAAATTCATAAAAGACCATTGAAATCAATTTTCAAAATACAAACAATTAAGAAGCTTAAACCTGAATCAAATGTCACTATTCGATAAAAATAAACTCAATATTTACTAAATGAATGTAGAACTTGTATTGTATAATATGCCTACTTCATATAATTGCTAATAAAAGGAACAATTCCTTATCCATATGGATATTATAAGGAAAATCAATTCCATAGTGTGTCCATTGCTTTCATTCTCAAGCACACAATACATATCAACCAACGAAGGATTAAACTCTTAAGTGAACTAATCAATGTCATTATATATTTACTAATTGCTATAACTCAAAAACACGGAATTGTCTTTAACTTTTTTCTCAATTCTCTATACAACAAATCATAACATATAACAAAAGTGTATTTATATTTATTTATTATTTCTATACTAAAACCGGGTGTACTGTTGACCACCTATCTTTTCTTCATACAACCCCATTGTTCCTATTTGCCAATATAAAATGGGGTGTGATATCCACACACTATTTTTTACTTCTCTCACACCTTTTTAGTTTTTGACTGTCGGATCGGATAAATTAAAGAATATCAACGGATAGAAATTAATAAGGGTGTGTGAAAAGTAAAAAGGGATGTGTGGATAGCACACCTATAAAATACACACAAAAAAGGCAAGGAGACCAATACCTACCATCCCATTTAATAAATGTCCAAAGTCATTATGTGGGTACTAACAATACTAATACGACAAATGTCTAGTTGTTAATATTGTTTGATATAAGCCTACTAAGTAAAAACATTTAAATCACACAAAGAGGCAAACTTTTCACATTCTCACCAAAGTTCTAAAAAACGTTAGGCGCTAGTCGAGCGGCGGGTTAGCGCCTAGGCAGATTTAGGTAAATTTCTTGTAAATAAGTGTATATTGACACTTACAAAAAAATATACTTGTATGAAATCTAAGGATAAGATAATAAAAGAACAATAAAATGCAAAAAGAGTATCCAACAAGTCCAAAATTTAAAAACATATTAAGCATATATGCCATATAATCATAGTGAGGAGTATTGTAGGATGACACAGGTACAACAAGTTCACAATTTAAAACCACATAAAATGCAAAATAGGAGTAAAACAAGGAAATATAGTAATTGTCTTTAACATCCCGGAATTTAAGTTGATGCACACCTATTCTATAAAATTAACAAAATTTCAAGGTATAAACATAGGCGCGTGTAGTGAACGGGAACTTAGAAAGTTAGAATAAAGATAGGACTTTTTTTTTCAATTTCAATTTCAAAAAAATAAAAATAAAAATAAAACCTAGCTCTTCCTAGAGCTGCCTAGCCAGCCTAGGTGCCGTCTAGGACCTCCTAGAGCCCATCAGCTTTTTCCCACCGTTTTGCAAGAAAACGCCTTGGCCACCCTCCGCCTAGTTCCTAGGCAAAACACTGATTCTCACACACCCAACAAAAGCCTGATTTAACGGAAGAAAAATCTCACAACGGTAGAAAAAACAAGTGCAGCTTTCCAATTGTGATCAAGATTATTATACATATTTATATTTATTTATTATTTACACTAAAACAGGGTGTACTGTTGACCATTCTCTTTTTCATCACTTTGTAATGATAACAACCACCACTATTACATCTCGCAATACATAAAGATTTGATTGTTTATTTAAAGTATTTGTTGGGTGATGTAGACCATTATCGAGTGGTCTACGGGACGGAAGATATTTATTTGGCCTACGGGTCAAAGGATATTCATATATTTGGCCTAAAGGTCGGGTGATGTAGTGGCTTCGGTCGATTATGATACCACTATTTAGCACATTATATACGATATACGTTTTATGAAACGTTTTATGGCATGCTAGGGTTTTCGGAAAAACCTAATACATATTATACTATTGAGTTTTCATGAAACTTTGGGGGTTAGTACGTTGATGAATAACTGTTTCAATTATATATATATATATATATATCAACTTCGTCCACTTATGTTTGTTTTGCGCCCCCTCAGGACGTAAGAACGAGGCATACGATCCGATCTACGAGGCATTCCCCTACTAGTGACATCGTGTCATCCTCTCTGCTTTGACATCATTGTAATAGCACATTTCGCTTGTATTCTGAATTAGATGTATGCTCTGAACATGTCATGCATTATCACTATCATTTTATTAATGTTTGAATATTATTATATTATTTTGGTAAGGTTTGCATTTGAATATTATACTTTTATAATTCGAGCAAAATTTATATGCATGTTTCACATGTTCTCGGCATATGCATTCATTAAATGGCTTGCATCACCCTCGGGTATCATTGAGCACGTGGTCATCCCGATGTCCCTCGAACATCGGGAACGAGCCCTGTCAATGTGAATGAATTGGAACTAAGTGGTAATGTCTTGGAGACAAGTGGTGATTATTCACATGGACACAATGTTGAAAACTTTGAAAGGGACGACTCGAAATCGCTAGATAACTCACTGCCTGATAGCTCATAGTCAGTTTCCTCACCACCGGACAGTCATGTGTTGCCAGCTACCTCACAGTCGATCTTGAGTCCCAATAACCATAATCAATCATCTTCGATCCCAGATGCACCACCACCACGTTGTTTCCCTAATCGCATGAACCTTACTTATGAAGCTGACCCTAAATGCAAAACTAGGTATCCGATGAGTAAGCCTAACCCTGAGTCTAATGTGTTATACTCGTTAAGTAATTATGTGTATACTAGCCACCTGTCAGAATCAAATAAGTTATTTATGCATCAATTATCTATTGTATCTATTCCTAACAGTGTGCAAGAGGCTTTCACTGATCCACATTGGAAAGCAGCAATGAATGAAGAGTTGAAGTCTTTGAAGAAGAATGCTACCTGGGAGATCATAGACTTGCCAGCTGGCAAGAAACATGTGGGATGCAAATGGGTTTATACGGTGAAGTACAAAGTTGATGGGACAATGGATCGCTTCAAGGCAAGACTAGTAACAAAAGGATACACTAAAAAATATGGAATTGACTAGACATTTGCCCATGTGCCCAAGATCAATACAGTCCGTGTTTTGTTGTCCTTGGCTACAAATCTTAATTGGCCGTTACAGTAGTTCGATGTGAAAAATGTCTTCTTGCATGGGGATTTGACATAAGAGATTTACATGGAACTCCCACCAGGGAGTAACGTTACAGATATGCATAGACAAAAGGTGTGCAGGCTTCGAAAATCATTGTATGGGTTAAAGTAGTCCCCAAGAGCGTGGTTCGATAGATTTACCAAGTCTATGAGAGCATTTGGATATAAGCAAAGTAACTACGATCACACGCTATTCTTGAAATGTTGGAATGGAAAGCTTACAGCACTCATTGTTTATATGGATGACATGGTAGTTACCGGTAATGATCCGGATGAGAGTGCATCATTGCAGAAATATTTTAGTACAAAATTTGAGATGAAGAATCTTGGGTATCTGAAATATTTTCTCGGGATTGGGGTATCAAGGAGCAAGTTAGGAATCTTCATGTCACAGATAAAGTATATTCTTGACCTGTTAAAAGAAACTGGCATGTCAGCATGCAAACCCGTGACTACTCTGTTGGCAAAATGAATGAAGCTGAGCATTGATCTAAACCAAGTACTGGTAGATAAAGGAAGGTATCAACGGTTAGTGGGAAGATTAATGTATTTGGCATATATATACTAGACCAGACCTTGCTCATGCCTTGAGTGTCGTTAGTCAATATCCAGGAGAACAACATATGAATGCAGTGATGAGAATATTGAGTTATTTGAAAGAAAGTCCGGGGAAAATGATTTTATTTAAGAAGAATGGTCATTTTAGTATTGAAGGTTATACGGATGCTGACTGGGCCGGTTCGAATGATGATGGGCGCTCAACATCAGGTTACATTACCATTGTTGTTAGAAATCTAGTTATTTGGAGAAGCAAGAAGCAGGGAGTAGTAGCAAGGTCTAGTGCAGAAGTGGAATACAGAAGTATGGCCCTTGGTATTTGTGAGATTGTATGGCTTAAACTACTACTACAAGATTTGGGTGTCAAACATAGTCAACCGATGAAGTTGTTTTGTAATAATAAGGCTGCTCGCAATATTGCTCATAATCCGGTGCAACATGATAGAACTAAACATATGGAGGTTGACATGTTCTTTATTAAAGAAAAGCTAGAAGGTAAAATAATTGAAGTGCCTCTAATCGGAAAGGAAGATCAAATAGCTAACATTTTCACCAAAGCAGTTTCTAGTGAAAAGTTCTCTAAGTTTCTAGACAAGTTGGACATGTGCACCAACTTGAGAGGGAGTGTTGACTTGTATAGTTTCCTATAATTTAGGATTTCCTAGTTTAGGATGGATCTCGTGTAATCTGGGAGAAATCTCTTTAAAATCTCACGTAATTATTCTTCCCTATTTGGTTAGGATTAAGGTCGTATATTATACCTCACCTTGAGATGAATGAAAATAACTTCAAAGCATTCTCTTCTATCACAACTTCGTAGCTACATTACGAGTCATCTTGAAGTCCTAAATGAATGACGATAACAGTAAAACTTATAAAGGTATGCTTAACCTTGGACACTATGTTGAAAATAAATCTTACACTGATGGGAAGATGAACCTTGCATGAGTTTAAAGTATGTTGGATTACTCTCAGGATTTGCGAGGAAAGCGGGAGAAGTTAACCTTGGCCTAGAAAGATTGTCTTCAAAGAATCGCTCTCAAAACAAGACAAATCCATCCCTACTATGTCATCCAAATTAATGAAGGCCTTCTGAAACCCCAAAATCTTTAAAACATTTTAACAACTTGAGAAATATTATGGATTACTTTGCTTACGAGAATAAAGATGATTAATAATAATAAAACATTCCTAGAGAAGATGATACTTGGACCTGGAGAATTGGATCGAATTGACCATCAGCTTCAAATCCTCTTCCCAACCATGTCTATGTAAGGGATGTGGAATATTTTGGCATCTCTTTTTTAGCATAGGACACCCATAGATCCAAAGCTACCTAAATGAATGAGGTAGACACTCATCTGGAATGGATGCCAGCTTTGGACATTTGAAAAGGCTCAGAGATTGAAGGGAAGTGAGGAATTGAAGCCCTTGCTGCTCAGTTTCTTTAGATTTGGGAAGCTATGTATTCAGAGATCAGTGAGAGATTTGGGGATGAGCATATCTAATTAGACCATGTCGGGTGGAAACGACACTATATCCGGATCATTGCCATAGATCCACAACTTTCTAAGAAATGTGAGTTTGTGCAATCCCCACTCCGACTCTCAGAATGACTTACAGCTCTTGACCTTCCAAATTGTAAGTGATGTGAGGTTGGGGGGAAAGGAGCAACTCAAACCTTCTCGGTAGTCAATCATCAATTCCTCAAGGGGTGTGCTATCCACACACCCATTTTTACTTCTCACACACCCCTTGTTAATTTATATCCGTTGACGTTTTTCAATTCATCCGATCCGACGGCCGAAAACTAAAAAGATGTGAGAGAAGTAAAAAAAGGTGTGTGGATTTCACACCCCTTCCTCAAAAGAGTTGAGATTGTGCATGTATTTGGGCAACGCCTTCAATTTGTCACAATCGGTGATCTCGACCTCTCTCAGGCTACAGGCTTTTCTCCCCCCACTCATTCTTGGGATGGAAACAAGACTTCCACAGTGATAAATATTCAACGTTTGAAGATTGATGAGGTGGCATAAGCCATCCAGTAAGGATTTTAGATTTTGGCACTTCCAGATCCTAATATATTGAAGACAGTGATTAGTATTGTTGTGGAAGAACTCGTCTTGTGCTATTAACTCCAGTTGTGTACCCTTAGGTTGAGCCCTAGATTGCCTATGTACCTTTTTGGAGAGATTCACTCGTAATCCTCAGATGTTTTGATTTGAAATTTTTAGTGAGTGAACTGATAAGCTCATATTTATATATATTTTACATCAAATTCACTTGTCTTTTTTTAGTTAGTTCCTTATATTTTTGAGCTATTTACTTTGTTTTTGTGTTTTGTGGGATTTGTCAAGCAAATAAAAGAAAAATAGCACAAGTAGGATTTTTAGTAACAAATTTGTCAAAACTGCCTGTGCAGATCAGCTGACTTTGGAAGCAAGTTACGAACAGCTCAGAATGAATTAGAGAACGAGCCTTATATGCTTGGAAAGCTACGGATGTCTATTTTCTGGAGCATGTCGCGGATTGTTAATATCATTTTTCTAGAAGAAGTTATGGCCGTTTTAACACTGAAGGGTTTCCAAGACGCTGAGCAGTTTGTAACTGCATTGAAGGCAATAAATCCAATAAAACTGATGCAGCCAAGAACAAATCAGCTGACACCTATTCAAATATCAGAGGAAATGGAATTAAAAATGAGGATTAAGAGGGAGTAATTGGCATAAAGGCTACCTAAAGTGTTACAATTGTTTTACCACATTTCCTCTCACTTATTGTCATCACTAAATGGCTATTAGTGGGTGAGTTAAGGAGAAGAAAATGATGCAGCAAGAATGGGTTTAAAAGCAGCATTGGGAAAAGAAGGAAAGGATGAGGAGGCCTCGGTCAATTTCTTTCGGTTCTATCTTCTCAAACTCATGTCTATCTTTTGTTTTAACTTAAGGATTGTGTGTAACTAAACTTTTTAGTAGTTAGGGGCTGTTTTGAAGCCCCGAATATGATTGCAATTTTGTTATGACATTTCGTTGAATTACTTTTATGAATGGATGAAAATTGGTTCACTACTTATCTCATTGAAGAATTCTTTATTTGTTTTCTATGGATGCATACGTAGTAAGCATATCTAGGATTCTAATGCTATGAATATGTGTGTGCCTGCCCTTGTTGAATGAGGACCTACATATGTTCTAGAGTAGTACTTGTTAATTGCGATTAACATGTGAATCAATTTCTAGTATAAGTAAGACAACGCCAGTACTTACGATGCCATGTGATGACTCAAACTCTTTTCGTTCTTAATGATTTCTACTTATTAAATCTATGAACACGCCATTCTAGATTGCATGCTAGGGACTAAGTTAAGTTGAAAACGCCATTCTCTTAACATACTACGTAAGAAAGAGTAATAGGTTGAGTTATAACATTGAGTCAACTTGAGCATCTTCATCCAGAAATAAAAGGAATTTGAATGAAACATAACATGTTTGCATGATTATTTGGTGGTGGATAGCAATACCCCTAACTCGTTTTTCTTAATTTATGAACTACTTAATATATGTTTTTGTCCTGTTTTTGTTCAATTTAATTTAAATAGCAAATCAACTCCAAAAATCCTCAAAAATTTGTAGAAGTGTAGCTCTGTGTGTCTAGTGTCTTCATATAAAATTTCGTAGAATTTAGATAAGTGTAAGTCGGTCTAATAATTATTTTTCGGTGGCTGGTCAGTAGGGACAACAACCAGTTTTTGTGACATTTTAGGTAGTTAGATAAAACAATCTTCTGCGGGAAAGACCCTTATTTTCATATGCTACAATTGATAAATCTTAGTGTTAATAAGGAAAATTAATAGGACATTTGTGTGCTACTTTGTAGTGTGCTTTTAATCCTATCATGAACACCCACTGAAGAAAAAAAATACAATTTGGTATTTGGTTTATTTGAACATTTTGGATGTGTTGGAGTGAATTTGGTTTATATATACACCAGAGATTTGATTTGGTATTTTGGTTTTGTGATTGTATCTATAGTATGGTACTAAACTACCTATGTACCATTGGCGAGATCAAACCAGCATAGTTAATGGATGAATTGGTTTGGGATTTTCAATGAGTGAATGACTCACTGAAAAAGAAAGATTTGGTATTTTGTTTATTTGAATACTCTGGATTTATTTGAGTGAACTTGGCTGAATGAACTATGGATTCGATTTTGACTTTGTAGGGAAATTATCTATTCTAAAGTAGAATGAAGGGCAGACACTGTTCATTTTTTTTTTTTTTGCTTTATTTACAACAAAACCATGGGATTTGGGGCTGGGTTGGAAGGTAGTTACTAAAAGTTAGAAGGGTAATTTTGTCTTTTGAGGTCGATTCCTCCCCCCTCGATTTTGCTTTATTTACAACAAAACAGTGGGATTTGGGGCTGGGTTGGAAGGTAGTTTTTAAAAGTTTAGAGGTTAATTTTGTCTCTGAACAGCCACTGGGTTCTAGAAAAATTTTATTGTGTAAAATGACGAGGCTGCCCATCTCATCTTCAGATCCCACGGTTTGGATTATGAGTTAGAGGGGTAGAATCGCCTTTTTATCAATAGGGTTTCAGATTTGGGTTAGTTCCTTCCCCCGTCACTTCGTTCTTTCTTCAGCGCAGACAAAGCCATGCCGATCCTGGCATGGCAGAGTGGAACGGAGATAGTGAGAGAAATAGCGAGTGACAGTGAGAGAAAGAGAGAGTGGTTGTCTGGAGAATAAGGAGAGAAACAAAGAGGGAGGGGTTATGATAGTGAACAGAGCCGAGTAAGGTCTCTCAGTCCATGAATCACTCAGGATCGCCCGTTCCCTTTTGCGTGTCTGATGAATGGCTGGACTTCGAAAGCTAAGTTCCTTTTTTATTGGATTCTTTATTGTTAGCATAGATTGTCATCATTTCAGCCTTTTTGCTGTGAATTATTTCCGGATTTTGTTGCATTGTTGGGTCAGGTTTTGGGGGTTCCTTTATTTGTTTTTGTTCGTGGCAGGAATTTCCGTCGAGGATGCTTCCTGGCCGACGGGCACACAGCTCCCCGAGAGGTCGGCGTCGGTTGGTGCTTTCTGTCGGGCTCCTGCTTTACTGGCGGGCTTGTCGGGCAGAGCCTGTCGGGCGAGGCTTGTCGGGCAAGACTGAAAGAGAATGACAGAGTTAACTTTGAAAGGTGTCTTTGTGGGGCCTTAGGTGTAGGCCTTGAGGCTCACAATCAAGATTAACTTTAAGTGCTCAGGCGTGCCACTGCCATCTTCAGCATGGCAGATGTAAAACGGATGTTGGGTTCTGATTACATATATGCCCGAGAGTCTATATTAGTTACAACAGGTGCCTTTGTAGGGCCTTAGGTGTAGGCCTTGAGGCGTCCCGTTTAATAACTAACATTCATACTCGAATATATAAGGTTCGTGTTCTTGGTTATATGAGTTTTATAACCATTATACTTCTGATTACCTTAGCCCGAGGAACAGAACGAATCCAAATAGGTGTCTTTGTGGGGCCTTAGATAGGCCTTGAGGCTTCCTATTAGAACTCATTCCATACTCAACGTTCTATCCCGAGGAACAGAACAAATTCAAATAGGTGCCTTTGTGGGGCCTTAGATAGGCCTTGAGGCTTCCTATTAGAATTCATTCCGTACTCAAACGTTCTATGGTTATCATAATATAATAGAAATAAAACTAAATGATATGTTGATTACTTGCGCCTCAAGTAACTTCAGACTTCTTGTTTATCAAAGCTTGTCGTGGATGGGTTAAGTCCACATAAGGTTCTTTTTTGTGCCTTGAGGTCAAGGACTTTTAAATGATCAAATCTTACATGCCTGAGGGCTTGGAACTTAGATCTGATTTGAACCATGAAGATGTATTCAAATCGGATTCAAGTATTGAGAGAGATAGAGTCTTTTAATAGCTGTATTACTAGAAATAACTTGAATACAACTTGTAGTACACAACATATTGCTAGACTAATGAATGAAAAGACAAAAAACAAAGAGGGTCGGGCAAGGTTTAACCTCGTCGGGCAAGGCTGATCGTCTTGCGACTTCCTATCTTTGTGGTTTATCAAGGGGTTTGGAAGCTTAGAAAGGGAGTTTGGGAAATGAGTTTATGGAAAGAGATCGATACTACTGCAAGAGTTGAACAAAGTAGCAGAGCTATTACAAAGGCTTTGAATGAGGGTTTATCCCGAGAGAGATGAAGGCTTGCTGACTACAGCTTCGTTTGAAGGCAAATCTGGCTTTTTGAGCAGAGTTTGTGCTTTTGTTTGTTTGTTTGAGTGTCTTTATTCCTGATTTCTCTTTCTTCTTTTATAGACAACTCGGCTTGGCCTCCTGTAGCAGTAACCTTGTCCGAATGCAGTTTGAGGGGTAGTGACTCATCAGCTATTTTACTTGTATTACCACTGTAAAGTACTTTATGGGCTGTATAGCTGGTCAGTCTACACCACTTGACCTTTGGATAGGTGAGCAAATGGTCTGCACTTAGTCAAAAACGGGCTTCCTCCTGTCTTCTGGACTTCGGCTGGGCTTCGAGTTTTTCTTCGTTTTAGGCTGCCCTTTGGGCCAACTTCCCCCAAGCTCAGAGTTCAAGTTTTGATCCAAATAGTTTTGTTTTCTGTCATTTACTCTCATTTTGGGGATGCATCTCTCTGTTCTGTGTATTGTTCTTTGTTTTAAGGTCAGTTTCCTTTTCTTTTTTTGGTTCTTTTTGTGGGTTTTCAGTTCTTTAATTTGTGACTCTGTGTTTAGTATGTTTAAATGGGTATTGTGTTTTTGGTTGTATGATTAAATGGGTTTTGGTTGTTAATTTCTGCCTTTTTCAATTCCACTGAAATCCCGTTTTTGCTTGCGTTGTCTAACGTGTTATGGTCAGTTTTCCCATTTTTTAGTGGTTCACATTCATATGAATAAATAATGTTTCAGATGTTATGCCTGGTAGACAAGTTTCCAATGCTGAGTCCAAAGTACAAGAAATGATGAGCTGTCAAGGTTCTTATTTCTTCACTTATCTGACTTCTTGCATTTGACTTAACACCTAAACAAATGTTATCTCATCTACGTGTTGATTACATTTTGTTTGTGCTTAATGGAATGTTGAAAAATGCTCGAGTGCATGGTAAGTTCTTATGAATTTACTCTTTAACAGTGAGGTCATTTGCAACCATTTATTTAAACGTTTGATTAAGTAAACGTTTGATTGTGTATTTATTTAAACGTTACAATTAGTGATATACATGCAAACGTTACATTTTGTTTGGGCTGGATTAGTTACAGATGGAGATGGGGGGAGGGTGTGGAATGTCAGGGAGAGGAAGGGAGAGGGAGGTCTACATCTCAGAGCCCAGCTCGAGTCCTTAGGTAAAACCCTATTGTTCCCTGTTTTTCTTTTCAGCATCTTACAAAACTATTTCTTTCTTCATATTCTCTTTATGTTTGGCTGAAAATTCTGAGTTGCCGACTCCCACTGTCTTCCTTCTCGACTTATTTGCCAAAATCTTTTCAGTTTCAGCAGCAGTGGCCACCACTCTTCCCCAAAGGTAAATTTCTCCTCTTTCTTAGATTCATAATCTTCAAAATCCTCATCTACATCGTTTGATTTCTGCAATTTGGATTCAACAGAAACATGGACTTGCTTTTTTCTCTCTGCAGCGCTGCCCATTTTCCACCAAAATCACATCTTAAACTCTTCCAATTTCGAACGCGAGATGCCCGGAGAAGGTCAGTACCCTCAGTCATACCCAATTTACCCAAATATAATTTTAATATCAGTGATGGGTTCGTGTTCTCTCGGAAATTTGCTCTGTTGCTTCCCGCTTCGTTTGACTGCATCTTTCTTTGTTTTAACTTTCATTTTTGTTTTGCTTTGTGCTCTCTCGCCGTCAAACGATGTTCTCTTTTTGTGAGGGTTGTCGTCCCAAAACGTTGTTGTCTAAAAAATTTCTAAATATTTCTCTCTCTGTGTCTTGAGTCTAGGATTTGGGTCTATTTTGAAGGCATCTTCCTTTCTGTGAAGCTGAGGAGCAGATTCGTGAGATTGAGTATTCTTCTAAACCCCTCTTTTTCGTTGATGGGTTTTGTATATATATGGGTGAATTTTTATATTTCATTCTTCAGTTTAACTCCTTTATTGTGATAGTGTTACATACATATAATATTGAATTTCGTGGAGTAGACTAATGCTTAGTATTTGATGCTGCTGTACCTTGAATTTGTTTCAAGTTCTTTTATATAAGATTACCCCTTATGAAGAAGTGAACTAAATAGGGTGATTCTTATATTTGCCAAGATTTGGTTCCCCAAAATTAGTTTTACATGCAATAAGAATAATGAGGATTAAATTGTAGGTCCAAACGTCTCTTGAAGGAGATGTATATACCTGATGAATTGCTTAAACATGATTTGGATGGTAAACCTTCTGCTGATATACCAAGCTGCCCAGTTTTAGTGTTTGTTGATATAAAAGATGAAAAGCTTGGAGGACGACTCTTTAACGAATTTTGCTACCGTCTTAATAAAAAACAGGTATTTTCTCTCTTTGTAATTGTCTCTCCTTGAAGAAAGGCATTTTGAAATGATTATTTTAAAAAAGAAATCTGACCTGTATGATTGTAAACGCTTACCCTTCAACGTTTGGAGCCTCAGAAAAATTTATGAAGTTGAATAAGCGTTCTCGGGTATCTGTGGATGTGTGATATGAATTAGGTGGATGATACATTAATCCATACATTAGTGCTTGAAAGATTAGCTGCTGAACAAGAATAACAAATGTTTTTCGCCTTGTTGTTTAGTTGTTAAAACATGTGTCTGGCCTGTAGGACATATATTTTGCCATCTTAACTTGAAGGGCAATATAAGTGTTAAATGCATGTTGCTTATGTTTCTCAGGAAATAGAGCATTTTTCGCAACAGTATCTTTTGTAATCAACTCGGTTGAATGTATATAAAAATCAAACTGTTTATCTTGCCGACATCTTTCACTCATCTATTCCTTTTGTTCGTTCATGATTATGTTGAATTTTTTTTTCAGGTTAAATGTCTTATTCATGTGGTTAAGGCTGGTGCATTCAAGTCCCGCAGCAAAGCGCGGGCATTTTTGCTAGTTGCATCTAAATTGAGTGTCTAGATTGCCTACATACTCTTAGCGGGATCAAACTGACTTAGTTCAAAAATGGATTTGGAATTTAATTTGTGTGGCTTCGTACCATTTGAGAATTTTGAACTTTGGAATTTGATGGGTATTTTGTATTAGCTAATTGCTAACTGAGAATTTTAAAATTTGGAATTTGGCTTGGATTTGTTCATGGGGATTCGGGTTTGAATATGAATCTCATTAACCCCTTGGTAGCTTTTCTAAGATTTGGATTGCTCTACTTCTCTGGTTGATATGGCTTTATATTCGGAAGAAAAACCCCCTGCTTCTCTTGGTCTGTGCTGCTGAACTTTTCTTCCTTTTCGGTTTTTGTCACGGGGCTCCATGGTCGCACTAGTAACCCTCGCGCCATAGTCTTCGCTATAGCGGTAGCAGGAGACACGACGTCTCTGAAAGCAAGTCTGAAGTCCTGTTTACCTTTGAAGTCCCGCTAGCCCTTCTCTTCTTCGTTAACTTTTGAGAAAATGAAGACTTGTTTTGCTTGTCTTCTTTTGAAAATTAAATTCCTTTTGTGACAATGGAGGCGATGGGGTTGCCCATATTTCTTCATTTTCTTTTTTTTCAGTATTAAATTCTTTCTTCCCCTTACTTTTGTTTTGTAGCTTCTGTCATTTGTCTCCATGCTTTTGTTTAAGCTTTACCCAATATCTGATCAAAATGATAACCATGTAAATGGCATTCAAGTTATCTGGAAGACCCTTCATCTTTTTCTGGAGTATTATTCTTTGAAGAATGAAGCAGCAGCAGCGTGCCAAATTCTTGGAGACATGTTCTTCTATTTTTTATTCAACTTTTGCCTACAAGCTTCTGGGTAATTTCTCTAGGTTAAGGAAGAGAACGTGGGATCATCTCAAATGTCTCCTTCTTGCTGCCTTCTTTTTATTGTTGTTTGCTGGCGATGATAACACTACAACTTCATCAAGGTATTGCTTAACCTTGGACGCTATGTTGAGAATGAATCTCACATCAATTGGAGAAGAGGCATTGCATGAGCTTATAAGTCAGTTGGTTTACTCCCATATTGCTCATTGGTTTTATAATAGAATCTCACTATTTTTTTCATGGTATACAATGAGACCGGGTAACTTCAATCCACCTCACCAAATTGCCAATTTTCCCAGTCCTCTGCCTCCCGGGCCAAGGAATCATATTCAAATTCAACAAAACTCTCCTGCTCACTCAACTCGACACGAGATCCCACAGGCTCCTAATCAACAGTTCAGCAAACAATCTCGCATTTGCCTCTGGTAAGTTGGCGTCTGATCATGGAGGAGGACAACTTTATGATCCATTCTCGCCCAATTCCGCGAGGCATTAGCAGGGATGTAATCCGGGAAACATGTGGAAGCAAGAGAATGATCTATTTATTACTATTGTTATTTCTTATACAAGCAACAATGCAGAAAGAGTAAAAACACTCTTTTACCCACTTGAGCAATAAGCCCCTTGCCTTTCCATTTCCTTGTTAATTTCGTAATTCTCGACACATTAAATTAAATGCACTACTAGCTCACAAGTCTCAAATTGCTAAAATAAAATAAACTGGGATAGGAAAACGGTGATCCCATAAACATCCATCATAGGGAGGAATTAAAAAAGTTTAGGTTTAAGTGGCCTCATTAAAATCTTGCTCGGAGAAAACCCAGTGGGAAAAACTCCAAACTTAGAAAAACAAGTACCACAGTTATATTACAAATCCGGAGAGCTCATACACCAGAGTTGTGAGCAGCACGGGAGAAGAAACCTTGGCCTAGAAATAGGCATGGTTGTCTTCAAAGAATCGCTCTCAATGCAAACACAAAACCAGCCCTACTGTAGTTTGTCAGCCAAATCTCAAATGAATGCCTCTCAAAACAGTCACTCCTGAAACCCCAAAATCTTGAGGACACAAATAAAAAAAAACATAAAACATTTTTCCAACTTGAGGAATATTGTGGATTTCTTTAATTACGAGAATAAAGACGATTAACATTACTATTGAGAAGATGATACCTGGACCTGGAGACTGGGATCGAATCGATCATCAGCTTCACATCATCTTAAAATCTCTCTATGCTATGTAAGGGATGTGGGATATTTTGTGCCAGTAGCGTCCTTTTCCTCGTTCGCATCTCTCTTTTAGCACAGGACACGCAGAGATGAGAAGTTGTGTAAGTGAAGGAGGAAGACACTCTTCTGGAATGGATGCTAGCTGTGGACAACTGGAGAGATGCAGAGATTGAAGAGACGTTAGGGATTGAAAGCCCTTGGTACTCAGTTTCGTCAGATTTGGGAAACCACAAATTAATAGTCCGGTGAGAGATTTGGGGAGGAGCGTCTCCGTCTGGACCACGTTGGGTGGAAACGATACCATATCCGGGTCATTGCCGTAGATCCATAATTTTCTAAGAGAGGTGAGTCTGTGCAATCCCCACTCCAACTCCCACAATGACTTACAGCTCTTGACCTTCGAAATTGTAAGTGATGTGAGGTTGGCGGGAAAGAAGCAACTCAAACCTTCACGGTAGTCGATGGTCAATTCCTCAAGAGAGTTGAGATTGCGCATGGCTTCGGGTAACACCTCCAATTTGTCGCAATCGGTTATCTTGATCTCTCTCAGGTTGGAGGCTTTTCTCCCCCCACTTAGTCTGGGGATAGAAACAAGACTTCCACAGTAATAAATATCCAACGTTTGAAGATTGATGAGGTGGCATAAGCCATCTGGTAAGTATTTCAGATTTTGGCACTTCCAGATCCTTATATATTCAAGACACTGATTAGTGTTGTAGTGGGAGAACCCGTCCTCTTCGATTAACTCCAGCTGTAAACAATCGTATATCTCAAGGTGTTTAAGTGTCCTAAGAAGCTGGCCGCTCAATGATAACGACGTCAGAGATTGACATTCCTGGATTTTCAAGTACTCAAGGCAAATGTGAGAAGACAACAGAGAAGAACCAACAACCTCCTCATCTACTAGTGATTTCAAACTTTTACAGTCACTTATCTGTATTCTTCTGAGATTTTGGGGAACCTGAAATTTTGCCAAATATATCAACGAATGACACTCTGTAATCTTGATGTCTTTAAGAGAAGGTGGCAGACCAACATCCTCAAAAGAAACTAGACGTGGACATTTGTGTATGCAAAGCTGTTGAAGAGACGACAACTGATTTAACCCTTTTGGTAGCTTCAAAATATTTTCGCACTTCTTTAACTCCAGACATTCAAGCTTGCACTCCAATATTTGCAATTGCAGCAACTCCTCTGCTTCTTTTCCCAATTCTTCAACTAGAGGAGAGTTGTCTTCAATTTCCAAACGGCCAAGAGAAGTCAACTGCTGCAATAATCTACCCTCGTTCTTCAATGAAGACATGAGCTCCTCACATCCATTAATCTTCAAATCTCTAACCTTGGTTAATCCCTTCTGGAACAATTCCCCTGTTTGCAGAGACATCAGCTCCGAAATGTTTGAAAGGCACAAGGACTCTAACAACTCAAACTCAACCTTAGCAGCTGTATGCACCAACACTTTACAACAGTCAATGTTTAACTGACGAAGTTGTTTGTAGTTGGCAATTGAAACCACTAATTCTTCACATTTAACAATTCCAAGCTTTGCTAAAGAATTGAGGTTCTTTGGCAACTTACCCCCCAGTTTTGAACATTTTTTTACAAAGAGCGTTTTCAGGCAAGGGAAAACACCATTTCCACGATCCAATTGGAAAGGAAGCCATTCCTTCCAATGTTGCATATCCACAAACTCAAGAGTCTCTAATAGCGGAAAAGGCGAGATGCAGTCTCCATAAAACTCAGCACCAACACTTTCCACTGCATTCATTCCTCTAATATAAAGTTCTTTGAGATGAGGCAATTGTCCGAGAGGTGGCAACGATAAACAATTGTTACACTCCTCTAACCGCACAAGCACCATATTAGAGAACAAAGAAATTGCAACCCATGATGAAAATTCCTTTCCGGCATAACTCTTGATGGTGAGCTCCTTGAGCTTTGTATGAGGCTGTAACATGTCAAGCACAGCAGATTCCGTTTCTCTTGTGTCGCTTGAATGAGACCATTATAGGACCAATGAATCAAGCCTCTCCTTGCATTTTAAGTTGGCCCTCCGAGCATCCTCGACATCAATCACATTCTCCAATCTTGAGATGCACAATTTCCCGCGAAGATGCAATAGGAACTCTATCTCCCTTATCCTTGATCCATCACTGCCATCACTGACCACAAAATTAGACAATGATTGGAGATTCACCAATCTACCCAGTTGTGGAGGCATTCCTCCCAACGAATATGCATCCGAGTTGTTTAGATGGCGCAAATTAATTAGATTACTCATGTTCGCAGGCAATGACTTCAATTTAGAACAACCTTCCAATATCAATGTTTGCAAGTTGTAAAGAGTGCTTGTTGATTCAGGCAAACTGGTTATATCTGTGTAGGAAAGGTCAAGATACTGTAACAACCTCAAATCACCGATTGAGTTTGGCAGCTCAGTTATTTTGTAGCCATTCAAGGAGAGCACTCGTAAGTATTGCAACTGTGGTAGTAACTCAAAAATAACCTTATGAGACAAATATTTACTCCACCACCTGGAATCTGAAAGTGAAAGTGGCAGGAATGTTCGCAAACGTTCAACTTTAGGAAAGTCCTCAAATCTCGTAACTCCATCAAATTGACCAGCAATGAAAGACGAATGGCGAGCCCTTCGAAAGCAGGTGCGTTGCAAGTTATCACCTTGCTTATCTTCCAACCTAGAACATATTTCTCCTGCTGCCCATTGTGCTAAATCATTAACGAGGTCATGCATCACAAATTGTGAATTGTTTTTGCTTGATTCTTGAACCAATGACCTTGATAATAGCTCTCGAAAGTAGTCGCGGCCCAAATCCTCCATTTGTTTATTGTCTTCAGGTTTTTGTTGAATCAAACCCTCTGCCATCCACAAAAGGACGAGTTGCTTCTCCCTAAATTCATAGTCGTTTGGTAGTATTGAGCAATAGGCAAAACACCTCTTCAAATTTGATGGAAGATAGTGATAGCTCAACTTTAGTACGGGGAGAATGTCACTCTTATCTGCTATATTCCACAATTTGTTGTTCAATATTTCTTCCCACTCATCTTTTTCTTTGCAACGTAAAAGGCCACCGAGAGTCCTTGCAGCAAATGGTAATCCACGACATTTTTCAACAATTTTTCTTCGAATTAACTCATAATTTACTGGTTTTCCATCGTTAAGTTCCCCAAATGCATGTCGCTCAAATATTTCCAAACAATCATCATCTCTCATGCACTTCAAATTATGGACTCCAGCGGCTCCCATAAACTTTGCAACATTCACATCACGGGTTGTCACAAGTATCTTACTTCCTCCAGCTCCGACGCCAAAAGGGGATTGAAGTCTTGTCCAGAGATCGTATAGATCATAGTCACCTTTGTTCCAAATTACTTTAGTCTAAAGTAGGAGGGGAAATCGCACTATTCATATAAACAGTGTTTTGGACCACATTTCAGTTTATTTACAAGATTGCCACTCAGATGATTTTAGCTTTTTACGAAGATGCCATCAGTTCGAATGACGGGAATGCCCGTCTGGGGTTAACATCACACGGTTGGGGGTAAAAGTTGGGTGGGCATTGTTGTCAGTTAGAGTTGCATTCGGTGGGATCGATGGCTCGGTGTGGGATTTGGTAGGAAGGGCATGCGACTTGCAGAGAGGAGGGAGGGAGAGAGGAGGAGAGAGAGGGAAGGATGGAAGGGGAGGGAGAGAGAGAGGGGTTTGGTGAGGGGAAGGCATGCGACTTGCAGAGGGAGGGAGGGAGGGAGGGAGGGAGGGAGGGATGGAGGGAGGGGGGGACGGAGGGACGGAGCGAAGCTTAAAAGCAACTGCAGAAAGTTCAATGGACAGGGTCGCAGCAATGGAGACACCTCGCTCTGAACCATTTCCCCTCTCCTCAGGCGAATTCTGAACAAAGTTTTGAAGGAACAAAAAGAAGAAGAGCTACACATGATAGAATCTGATTCGCAAGGAAAAGATGAAAGCCAGCTTTTCAACGAAAAAGCTAAAATCGATCCCTTCAACCTCCTCATCGGCGGCGGCACCCACGACCACCACGTTCACTTTTAATTTAATTTTAATTTTTTGCTTTTTTAGTGGATTAAAGAATATGAAACGAATTATAATTTAAAATGGTGAAAATTTGTTGATTTTTGCGTCGTGATCATCGAGCTGTGATGGGTTGGTGTTGAATTTGATTCAATTGAGACACGGAGAAAATGCTAAAATCTTACCTTCGATCCAAATATCTGATTTTTGTTACAATTGCTATTTTCACTGCAGGAAAATGTGGTGGAAACAATAATTCCCAAATCCTCGAGTTTTATGAATGCATTCCAATTGATAGCCATGTCAAACGATCTCGATTTGTCAGGTATGTTCGAGGAACAGGCAAGTTTACAAGAAATAGATTTACTAAAATAACTAATCCTACTTTTTTAGCTTATAACGAATAATGTTGAACTGTTAACTTAATTTAGGATGAGAAATAGAAGACAACAAGAATTGGACCCAAGCATACCATTACTGAAACCATGAAGAAAATAGAAGCGGCTGCAACGGGTGCGAGTATTCTGTAGCAAGAACAAACAACTTCAGGGTACACGAAACTTATATTCAATCTTGCTTCTTTATCTGCTTATCAAAGTTCCTTCCTGCCAACTAATGATGTATTATTTTCTCATCAGATGTAAATGCATGCAAATATTCCAATGGAAACGTAAATCACCATATCCAGGTAAATCCGAATTGTAGATCAGACTTATATTACAATTTGCTTTCTTTGTGAAATTTTATTGTAATTTACACTAAAGTCTCTGGCTTTTGAAATTCTGTATGAAATTGTGAATGTTATTTGGAATCAAGCCCGGCCGAGTTCTTTACTAAATAGTGCGAAAATATGCATGATGAAACTAAATTACTTTTGTATCATCTATATTTACCTATTATCATAACAGGATTTAAAGTATAGAAATATACTGCTTATAGGATATTAAGGTTGAAGTCATTTAGTTCCAAAGATGCCATAACTAATGTATAATTGAGTGAAATGCCAGTTTACATAGATATTGTGCTTATTTGTTTTAGGTGGATTACCAAAAGGAGCTCATCAAGCATTCTACGAGCACGATTGACCTTGATCATTTGGATATTTAAAGGAGCCATTGATCAAGGGAAGACGACGAGTTGTGAACCTGTGTGCCAATTTTGCCAATTTTGCAGACAAGCAGAAACTCTGGCACTCGCCTCTGTCCTCCTCTTGCCGCCGTCTCCCTTCTCTCACCTTCGTCGTCTTACTCCTCCTTTCTCTGTCTCTGGAATCCTATCGTCATCTTCCTCGCATGCAAGGCTCTGGCTCTTTCAATTGTAACCAAAACGTGTTTCAGGTGCGAGTACTATGATGATGTGAGTGCCTTTATCCTTTAACTTGGCCAAATGGGTGCTCAAATTTCATGTTTTTCTGTGATTATATGAGTAAATTTATGTATTTTGTTTTTGGGTTTTGCCAAATTCAATGGTGGTATTTATGGGTTTGGTATTGATTTTCAGTTAACAATGACTTTGGGGAAATTGATTGAGTCTGCATTCAATGTAACTTTTCATGCAGTTACATACTGATGAAATAGAATTCAATTTTTTCATTCCCTTTTTTTTAAATGCAGTTACATTTATATGATGATTTACAGCATATATTCATCTTTTAGATTCTAATTCTTCATGCAGTCTAAGCCATGAAGGATTTGATAAACCCACAATTGATAACAATGTGCGGTGGCACCAACGGTTTTGGACAAGGAACAAGTAAGTACCATTTTGTTTCATTGTTTCAAAGTATTATGTAGAGATTGCTTTAATATCTTGGCTTCTTTGCTGTTTGTGGGGTGTCTGAGATAGGATTTAGGAGATCTGGTTTAGATATTTAGGCGAGGGATTTCAGGGATTTGTTTAGGGTTTCTTTTCTGCGATTTGCAGACAGAGAGATGGGACAAGGGTGAGAGAGAGATGGGAGGATTTTCTGCGAGGGTAAAGGGAACGAGTAAGGGAGGTATGGGTATGGGTAGGGGATGGAAAAACATTTCGTTTTCCATTTGCTTCCTCAAACCCGAGGGATTTCTGCGATTGTAGAGAGAGAGATGGGGGTGTCCGTTAGGTGCCCTTTAAGTGTCACTTTTGTGATTTGTCCACCTTGATTGTTGTGTGATTCATTCTCACGAACGTTCTATGGACAAGGTTTCATGTTATTCCTTCCTTTTAATTTTGATATTATTGTGCTTAATTTCTGTTTTATTTTATTGGGTGATTAGATTAACAGACCTTGGATATTTTGGTATAATAATTTCACATCATGTGTTGCCCTTTTGCATCACCTTAATTGTTCATTAGATGCTAACTTTTAATTATGTTTTCTTTGGGTCAGTCTCCATCTGATACATTTGTCCATCCTTTTGGAGTGGAGCACTATCTTTCTGACAGCATAAATGCTTTGAGAAACTACTATGGAGACAAACAATTGTTTACTCCATTCTAGGTATGTTTTTCTTTAGTATTTTAGAGGGATTCTTAACTATTCCCCATTGTAATCCTTACCTTTGTATCTATCTCTCTCAAAAGACGATGAGAGTAGCAACTGTTGCAAAGCAAATTCTCAGATGTATCTAAGCATATACATACATTGGACAAAAACCGAATCTTAAATTGGGGCAGTGAGTTCTGCAACATCCTGGTGGTGCATATATTCTCACATTTTTAAACGTTGTATTTCTAGTATATATTGGGAATTTTAATTAGTTTTATGTCATTTTCGTAGGGCAATTTAGTAGAGATTTAGACATAAAGGAAGATGCATGAATCAATACAATTAACCTAATAGTGATTTGGTTCAGCGTAAAGACCACTGCTAGGGCACTCAAGCCATTTTCTTAATTTATGCGCATATATATTATACGTAACCAGCACATGTTTCCAAAGGATGTTAGTTAGTGTTCATGCTCTGTTGATATTTTATTTTGTTCATTTTGATTTTGTTTTTCAGTTGTGGTTATAGGATTGTTTTGTCTCTTTTTTCTTTTCTTTTTTGTTTTCCCTCTGTACAACTTTTCTAAATTGAACAACTGTTCTCAATTTGGTTATTTGAACCGAGGCCAGTTGGGCTGTGCCTTTGGAAGGTCTCACTGCTTTTAAAGTTGAATGGTGCTAACTGAATATAATGCATTCATTCTTCGGTGTGTGTGAGTGTATGTGTAAGCAGTCTGGTTAGGTTCATTCCCGCATGGGTTTTCGTCTTTTTTTTTTCGTTAAATGGTTAGGTTCATTCCCGTATGGGAGAGGTGTGTTTTTGCCATCAAATTGGTAGAGACTGATCTTAATCAAATATCATGCCATAGTGTTATTTTGTTTGCATCTATGGAACTATATATTTACTTCGTTGTTGTTGACGGCTTCGCATGTTCTTTCCAGATAATGCTGCCTTTTTGGATTTCGTATGAGTGTCCCAGGTCAGTTCTGGACCATCAAAAGAGGGATGATCGCTGTCATTCGGACTGCGGGCGTCCACTTCAAAATCCCGGTAAACACATCCTTTTCTTGATTTCAAGGCATGTAAAATTCATGGTGAAAAAACTTAGCTCATGTCGTTGGTTTGTGCCTCTGTCCTATTTCTTATTTATTTATTTTATCAATCCTTTTCCTTCTTGGTTCTATTTGTTGCTGCTGGTTCAGATATTTCGTTGTCCTATCTGTGCATGATATCAGTGCTGCCACTTTTCATATTCTTATCAATGCTTACATATTCACTCTTTTCCTTCTGTTTCTTTTGCTTAACATGGTTTCGGCTTTTTGAGATTGTGTGTTTGATTAACATTTGATCGTATGGTGTTAGAATTTAAATTTGATGTGAATAAATTCTGCCGGCGGGGATTTTGGTCTTTGGATTTTTCATGGTGTAATTTTTATGGCATGATCCATTGGTGTTGTGTGCATTTTTTCAACAATAATAAGCTTTTTCTCAGCATTGCAAACAAGTTTTCTTATAACTGAGAGACGAGTGCATGGTGCATGTGTCTTAATTTATTCAGGTTAAATATGTCTTATTTATGCAGTTAAGGTGGGTGCATTCAAGTCCCGCAGCAACGCGCGGGCATATTTTCTCGTATCATCTAAAACGATTAAAAACTTTTTGCCTCTTAACTGCTCACTCAAATCATGCTGCATTTTACTAAACTCCTCGACTTCAATGGGTCGGGATGTGATTGATTCAAGAATTGCCTTTGTCACTCGCACAACATCGAAGTCATCAGACACAGATACCCACACCTTTGGCTCAAACTCCTTCATGGCATCTTCTTTGTGGTTGAATACAAGTTGAGCAAGTGTCGTCTTCCCGACTCCGGGCATGCCAACTATAGCAACTACACCAAAATTGATAGTACCTGCATGCTCGTATTTTCTTGACAACAATTCGATAATCACCCCTTTGTCATCATCTCTTCCAACAACAAGCTTTTCATCTAACATGCCTGAACTTTGTAAACTTCGTGATTCCTTAGCAGACGTCCCAGTATCTTTCAAGCCAAACTTTTCTTTCCGTTCAGATATGTCTTGCAACCGCTCCGTAATCTTCTTCATTTCGGAGTTCATATCAAACCTCAATTTAACTTTATAAAATGATCTCCGTATCTTGTTGCTTGTGTTGGCTTGTTCACGTCCCTCTATCATGCGCTTCAACATTTGTGTGGCAAATTTGTCCAACATGTCTTCGATATCATAAGCCAAATCTCTGAGATCATCGAGCCACAGTTTTACAGCACCCTCAGTCAGTTGCCTTTCCTCGGCATCACTCACCACCGCTACGATTGTAGATAACGTGGTCCTCCACTTCTCGAGCTTCTTTCTGACGCCCCGGAAGTTTCCAAAGTAGTTGAGAATCTCGCGAGGGGTCAACCTGTCGAGCAGCAACTGTAGAAACGCCGCAAGAAAAATCTCTCCCAGTGCCATATTAAGCGTGAACAGACCTCCAAGCAATCAAAGAAACGGCGAACCGTTCTCGAGCGATATTGAGGTGCAGAAATCAACGAAAGGAAGAGTAACAGTCAAAGCCTAGTTCCTTGCAAATTTGGAAGCTTGATCTCTTGAGACTCAGAAATATTCACAACTGCACAAATTTAAATGATAAGAACTAATTATTGATGCCTGCGCAATCATACAAATTTATAGTAAATGTGAAATAATCAATGGACTCCTAGTAAGCATATCTAGAGGTGCCAATTTGAGACTTGGGATGGCAACAGGGCCGATTCAGATCAAGGTTGCCTACATCATAAGTTTGATAACCGTCCCGCCACTATGTATACAGTCCCTGTTACGTTTTATGGAAATATTCTTTTCCTTATTATATACAAAATAATCTAACAACTTGATATTGTATGTCTAAAGCACAATAAAACACACCATATAATGGCGCTTTACAGCAATGTCGGAAAACAATCATACTTATGGATTCGATCTCCACCGATCCCCTCCCCCTAGCAACTAACAATTTTACCGACAACACTTTCATTTGTCCATAAAAAAACGTTATATGATAACAAA
The DNA here is from genome assembly GCA_035220775.1 of Malus fusca. NCBI lineage: Eukaryota > Viridiplantae > Streptophyta > Magnoliopsida > Rosales > Rosaceae > Malus > Malus fusca. The sequence continues at coordinate 2,661,509 of CM069069.1, forward strand.
GTACAAAAAAAAACACCATATAAATTTGAAAGACCGGGAAAAAGAAAAACTCAATATTGCAAAAATCATATAATAGTATATATTATTTTCATAAATTTTACCATGTTGAAGGGAAAAATGGGTCAGTTTTAGGATTACCCGTAACTGTAGGGATCCTTGCAATCCTGCGTTTCAAGACTCGAAACTTGCACGAATATTGGACATGATCTGTAGCAAGGAAGTCTGTCAGGTCATGACGGCACTTGTTCGCATGGATCAGTTTGCACTTACGATCAACAAATCCAGGGTGAATGATGGAATAATTAAGGCAGGCTGAAAATTGCACAAATTGTATAGCTGGTTATTGATGAAATAATTAAGCATACAAACTTGAAGAAAAATGAATAATTAATCTATAAATAATGGATTTGGCATATATGGTTGCAAGAGGAACTTACTGCATTCAAGTTTTCAGATGATGATGAAGATGAAGATGAAAGGACTTGTTTCCATAGATCATATGTGAAAATCAACAGATCTAGACGACTTTAGAGCTCTTCAATTTGCTACGATAATTAGGCGTTGACTTGGAAGACTGTAACTAGTCTTCCTCTTTCTGCCTAAAACAGTCTTAGATTCCTCTTTTTTCTCTTATCTTTAATTTTCGTGGGGTCATATTTTTGTCGTCTTTCTGCCTAAAACAGTCTTTAAAGATTCTCTCCGGATTATTTTTTGTGGAGATTCGAATAATTAATCAATCATGTCCGTTTATCGTAAATTATGCGGTTAAGGTATTATTTATATGTAATTTAAAATTTAATTTAAATTTTTTTGTAACCATACGATATATGATGAGCAAACATGATTAATTGATCTTCTGGATCTCTACAAAGAGAATCTTTTTCCATATTTTTTTGGAAATTTTAATGAAAAGCTCCTGGTAATGTTCACTTCAACGAAAAACCACATTTTTACACTAAAAAGTCAATCATATTACTATTCATTTGACCTTTTATTTTGTCTTTATCGTTAAAACTCAAAATTTTCAACCCCTTTTCATTAGTTTTTCCTTTTTTTTTATCGTTTCCTTCCTTTGTATGAGAGATTTCGGGAGATGTGTACCAAACATGGAACTTCGGATGGAAGGGTGACTATTTGTAAACAACTAAGCTATATTCTCTTGGAACACTGATTATATTAATTTTGTGGGATGTGTTGGAGAAATCATATTTTAAACTACATTTGTAAATTAAATGATGTATCACCAATAAAAAAAATAAGCACGTTAGTCAATATCTAAGTAATAATTCAATCATTAACATTCAAATAATTTGGTTTACAAAATTTGATTTAAAAATTTGGCTTTCCTAACATTATCCTACTTTGTGAGGGTGTTTGGTTCAATTTTTTGTAGGCCATTGTAAACAATATAGGGACAATCAATTTAAAACGGTAAAAGTCTGAAACAACCCAAGGGCTCTATACACCAGATTTACCAAAGTTATCGTGGATTATGCTTTTACCATCTTGTAGTTATACTACTTAATTAGTCATAGAGCTATATTATATTAGATCAATTGAATTAATAATTTTCATGGTCATAGGGTATTTGTATGATGATCCATGTGGTAAAAAAACAATAGAAATTAAACTCCTGTTACGAAGACCGTCAACAAATTTAGCTCAAAAATAGAACTTCTGTTAAAGGTCTGTTAAAATAGGGGTGAGACTTTGGCACCAAAGGTAAATAAAAAACTAACAAAACCCTGAAAGATTAAACCCAAAGTAGGCAATGCAAGTACAAAGGGTGAACCAACAGGCCCCAATAAAAAACTACAAGTACAGTGGAGTCGATACAAACTAGGAAAAACTAGTCATCCTAGAAACAGACATCCATCTCCGATCACCTTAATGGAGTCCAAAAGATAAATCGGCTGATAAATTAGCTGAAACTATCAGGCATCAATGGTGAGCCTGCGGAGGACATGGGAGGCGGATGATGTTCCGGATCCCAATATGGCAGCAATGATACTTTGGGAATGACGATGCTTAATTAGGTTTTCGTTCAAATTAGATATGGGCATATACTATAGTTATGATGGTCAGCAAAAATACTTCCTTTGATTTTAGGTGTAATTAGCTTTTAATTTTGAGTGTAGTTTGGTTGGTCTACTTAAGTGAATTCTTGGCTATATTTGAATTGTTTTATAAAAACTAATATTTATCCATTTGTGTGCTAAATTCTGACTATAATAAAATCTCTCCACCCACTACCACTAGAGAGCGGGAGGGGTGCCGCCTACCCACCAAACCCAAAAGTAGGGGGCGGTGTCCTTTGGGATTTCTAGAGGAACATTAGGTAGGTATGCTTTGCACCACAAAAATGTGCAAACCAATTTGATTTTGGGTTCCTAGTAATATCCCTTCTTTTCTTAATTTTAAACAAGAAAGAATTGCCTCCGCTTTCTCTTTGCACAACGTCTATTCTTCCTTAATGGACTGATTTTACAGTGTTAATGCCAATATTTACATGATAAAACATACATGCTAACGACCATTATGATCGACATCTTATTTACATCATATCGACATTCTGTTATTTAATAAAGAAGAAATGTCTTGCTTAGAGAATAACTACCTCATCAAGATATTACCAAATCATGACAGTAAAAATAACATAATAAAACTACAAGACATTTTTCTTTAGGGTTGCAACAAATCAATAAAGCACAATTGCAGTAAAAACTTGATTTCCAAACTAATTTACAATAAGAATGAAGAAGGAGCCACAAGCAATATGGGTTTTCAAAAATGATGTTGGTGCATTATTCAGAGATGTGACTGATAATTCAAAGACTACCTGCTGTCTGCAGTCTAACACTGAAATGGTAACTGGTCTTAATAATCTATAAAAGCATATTACACGAAACAAAGAAGGTCATGGACCGCGAGGTGTGCTGAAACAGAAACAGCCAGTAGACTGGTCTTCGGGTATCATGCCGCCTCCCTTGCTAGTATCTATTGCATACAACATTTTCACTACCTCTTCCATTTCAGGGCGATTATCCGGGCTTGCATCCCAACATTTTCGCATGACGCTAGCCAATGTGCTTGGACAACATCTTGGGATTTCTGGTCGCAAATTCTGCCATCCAAGCATAAAATATTAGGACTAACAATTTTTGATCAACATTACTTAAAAGCCAAAGACAGACAAGTTTTGCTACATCAGTTCCACTACTTCAAAACAAATGTGCAGTAAAATCTCATAAAGAAATTAAAGCAGTACAAGTGCAACAACAAACCAACCTGTCGCACTACTGCAGATGAGACATCAGCAGAACTTAGATTAGGATAAGGCATGTCGCAGCAATAGATTTCCCACAAGCAAAAACCAAAACTATAGACATCGCATTTCCTGTTGTATGGCTTGCCATCAAGGAACTACAAAAACCTTGATGTTAGAATTCTAATCCAATTTGCAGCAAGGGGAATCTATAAATAAAAGAATGTCACTCGCTTCAAATTTGTTTAGAACTAGATTTGGCAATAATTTACAAAAAGTAGGTACCTCTGGGGCCATGTACCCAGTCATGTCCCTTGGTTTATGTGCTTCTATTATAGTAACGCCAAAATCAACAATTTTCAATGTTCCATGATTATCAACCAACATATTTTCCGGTATGACGTCACGGTGTAAAATTTTCTTCGAGTGAAGATAGCTCAAACTGAGAGAATGAAACACCAAGAACAATCCTTTAGTTTGAAACCCAACAAAAAAGCAGAATTAAATCAAGCACCAAAAATGAACCCAACTCACCCTTTGGAGAGATCCAAAGCAAGTTGAATCACAACCTTAAAGGCAAGTTTGTTTCTTCGATTCCTGATCAAAAAGTTCTTTAGCGTCGTAGCACCAGGAACAAACTCAACGATAACACAACAAGCTCTTGAAGGAGGAGAATTATGGTTATCGTTTGATGTGTTTTTAACAGGGATTTTTAGGTTGGAAGTTCCCATTGAAGCTCCGACAAACTGTCACAAATATAATGGCTACAGTTTAAATAGATAAATCTCAACCATAGGAGAAGATAACAGCAAATGAACATAACGTAAACCTGAAAATTGACATTTAAACAGTATCAAAATTTCATCTGAAGCTATCGTGACTTTATAGGACGCAAACTGAGATGAAGAACCAATATATACTAAATTTACCTTTGGAATATTTGGGTGGTCAAGCTCATGCCAAACAGCAACCTCTTGCTGAAATGATGCCCGAAGAGCAGCAGTTTCAGCTGCTGTGGCAATACCATCCTCCCCCCAATCCAATATCTTCACTATAATATCAAGAATACAAAGGCCATGAGAAGAATATTGACAAAAAAAAAAATACAGGGTAACCTATGGTTGGGAGTTCATTATTCAATCAAATAACACCGCTTTCTTACATTCAATCAAAAAAATTTATGTAGTTGTAAATTTGTATCTAAGGCAAACAATCACATGTATTCTTTTGTGCAATGAAGTAAACCCCTAAGTCTAATAACAAAGAAAGTTTGAAATCTGAGTTCAGCATGCTAAAACCATTCCCAATAGATTCATTAACCATCTAATACACGGTCACTACAGCAAATTCTGTAATACAACAATCCCAAACGAGCCCTTGATACTATACTAAACAATTATAGATGATGGCTTACCGTCTAGGCGTCCACCAACTCAACAAACTGTAAAATTTCTCAATTCCGTTTCATTACTGGTGAAACCCATTGACCACTAAACTATGTTTTAAAGTCTCAAACATGGAAAACTTAGGCATGCAAACAAATCCTGCACATCACCAAAATTGCAACAACGAAAAAGAATTGAAAACGAATTGAAACCTTCAGAGAAATCAAAGTACCTGCAACATCTTGGCTGTCATATGCGCCACGATACACGGTGCCATAGGTTCCATGAGCAATAACATTTCTTATATCCAACTTTGCCAAATCAATCTCCCACTCTTCCATCTTTGCGTTCACCTCCCTCTCCCTCTCCTAACCCCTACTCAAGTGCTTCTCCAACTGGATATCCCGCCAAATCTCAAACTGTCACACTTTCACAACATAAAAAAATTCTTAAACCCCCGAAAACTTGATTGAAACTTTGACAACGGAACTGAAAAAATATAAAAGGCCCCCCAGAATCTTGGAGCTGAAGAATCACACCAAATCGAGAAAAAAATGGGATAGGAAAAAAGGAAGAAAAATATATAGAAAAATAGGGTTTTGGGTATTAAACTAGAGTGAGAGAGCCATTAGAAAGAGTGAATAATAGAATCGTGAAAAGAATAAATCAAACAAAGAAAATAATACATAGGAAACTTTACGCGCAGGTTAGAGCAGTAAATTTATGGGTCAAGAACTCAAAGTCCCTAATTCTTGAATACCTTAAAACTGAAGATTCGGAACACAGATAGTGGTCAGGAGTGCTCGAATTTAGAAAATATGATGGTGGTGGTTGGACGGACGAACGGAGCTCTGCGCTTCGAATTTGGGTCTGAGAGTCCAGAGTCCAAGTCGAGTCGAGAGACAGAGAATCGAGGTCTGAGTGAGAGAGACAGACTGAGAGTGGGAGTTGTGAGAGAAGCGGGAAGTCAACGGTGCAGGTCCAAGTCCCGCCGTTTGCCCACCCGATAAGGTATTACAATTGTTTTGGCCAGACAAACCTCCACTTAATATGGGAGATGGTGGGAATCTGTGACTTTTGCTCATTTTGCTCATTTAACTAGAATTTAATCAGATTTGGTCCTCAAATTTTTCTGAATTGCTAAAGGATTTATTTTCTTTGGAAATTTTGAGAGGAAGAAGCTGGTTCATTACCATTTTTAGGTATATAATTATGTGCCCTGATTGCATGTTCACAGCCTATTTAGTTATATGATTTTTTTATTTATCTTTCTAAAGCTTTCATGCCTAGATTTTAAATATGTAATTGGTATAAATGCAAAATATAATCATGGGGGCATTCTTATTTTTGGATTTTCTCTTCTGCATTTTCTCTTCTGTCCTTTGTATGTTTGTAGTTAGATCAATGGGTTCAAACCTTTGAACTAAAATTTGTTTGACAGCCTTGCAAGTGTTTGGCTTTTTGGTGCTCTTTAATGTGTGCACTTTCTTTTGTTTATCTAGATTAGTGTTTTTCCAGCACTTTTAATCGTTGCAGTTCACAAAGTCCTTATTGATCTTGCAATTGTTGTTTTTAATTTATCTTTGTTGGGTAGACGACATGTACTGTGGGTTTCGGTGACTAGGGAATATATTGAGCTTCATTACTATTTTAATGTTTAGGTAAAACTAGAAACTTCAACCCGCGCTCTGCTGCGGGATTGAAAATTGTATGGAAGATTATGTTTGAAAGATAAGAGAACAATTCATTAGTTGTGCAATGGAAAACATAACATTAGAACACATCCAACATGGGAAAAAAATTACAACAAACCTTCATTAACTGTCGATGGAATACTAACAACAAAAAATTTCTTTGTTTTGAAATCATTGCCAAAGATTTTCAAACTCACGATCATTAAGCACGGGATCATCTGGAAGAGGAAGGAGCAATTGTCATTCCTTCTGAGTCTAATAAGTTGTGCCCACTGCAGTAGGTGTCCCTGAAGCAGCACATAATTATGTAAGCAAAAAAAAAAAATTCATAAAAGACCATTGAAATCAATTTTCAAAATACAAACAATTAAGAAGCTTAAACCTGAATCAAATGTCACTATTCGATAAAAATAAACTCAATATTTACTAAATGAATGTAGAACTTGTATTGTATAATATGCCTACTTCATATAATTGCTAATAAATGGAACAATTCCTTATCCATATGGATATTATAAGGAAAATCAATTCCATAGTGTGTCCATTGCTTTCATTCTCAAGCACACAATACATATAAACCAACGAAGGATTAAACTCTTAAGTGAACTAATCAATGTCATTATATATTTACTAATTGCTATAACTCAAAAACACGGAATTGTCTTTAACTTTTTTCTCAATTTTCTATACAACAAATCATAACATATAACAAAAGTGTATTTATATTTATTTATTATTTCTATACTAAAACCGGGTGTACTGTTGACCACCTATCTTTTCTTCATACAACCTCATTGTTCCTATTTGCCAATATAAAATACACACAAAAAAGGCAAGGAGACCAATACCTACCATCCCATTTAATAAATGTCCAAAGTCATTATGTGGGTACTAACAATACTAATACGACAAATGTCTAGTTGTTAATATTGTTTGATGTAAGCCTACCAAGTAAAAACATTTAAATCACACAAAGAGGCAAATTTTTCACATTCTCACCAAGGTTCTAAAAAACGCTAGGCGCTAGTCGGGCGGCGGGCTAGCGCCTAGTCGGATTTAGGTAAATTTCTTGTAAATAAGTGTATATTGACACTTACAAAAAAATATACTTGTATGAAATCTAAGGATAAGATAATAAAAGAACAATAAAATGCAAAAAGAGTATCCAACAAGTCCAAAATTTAAAAACATATTAAGCATATATGCCATATAATCATAGTGAGGAGTATTGTAGGATGACACATGTACAACAAGTTCACAATTTAAAACCACATAAAATGCAAAATAGGAGGAAAATAAGGAAATATATTAATTGTCTTTAACATCCCGGAATTTAAGTTGATACACACCTACTCTATAAAATTAACAAAATTTCAAGGTATAAACATAGGCGCGTGTAGGGAACGGGAACTTAGAAAGTTAGAATAAAGATATGACTTTGTTTTTCAATTTCAATTTCAAAAAAAACAAAAAAAAACCTAGCTCTTCCTAGAGCTGCCTAGCCCGCCTAGGTGCTGTCTAGGGCCTCCTATAGCCCATCCACTTTTTCCCACCGTTTTGCAAGAAAACGCCTTGGCCGCCCTCCGCCTAACGCCTAGGCAGAACACTGATTCTCACACACCCAACAAAAGCCTGATTTAACAGAAGAAAAATCTCACAATGGTAGAAAAAACAAGTGCAGCTTTCCAATTGTGATCAAGATTATTATACATATTTATATTTATTTATTATTTACACTAAAACAGGGTGTACTGTTGACCATTCTCTTTTTCATCACTTTGTAATGATAACAACCACCACTATTACATCTCGCGATACATAAAGATTTGATTGTTTATTTAAAGTATTTGTTGGGTGATGTAGACCACTATCTAGTGGTCTACGAGACGAAAGATATTTATTTGGCCTACGGGTCAGAAGATATTCATATATTTGGCCTAAAGGTTGGGTGATGTAGTGGCTTCGGTAGATTATGATACCACTATTTAGCACATTATATACGATATACGTTTTATGAAACGTTTTATGGCACGCTAGGGTTTTCGGAAAAACCTAATACATATTATACTATTGAGTTTTCATGAAACTTTGGGGGTTAGAACGCTGATGAATAACTGTTTCAATTATATATATATATATATATCAACTTCGTCCACTTATGTTTGTTTTGCGCCCCCTCATGACGTAAGAACGAGGCATACGATCCAATCTACGAGGCATTCCCCTACTAGTGACATCGTGTCATCCTCTCTGCTTTGACATCATTGTAATAGCTCATTTCGCTTGTATTCTGAATTAGATGTATGCTCTGAACATGTCATGCATTATCACTATCATTTTGTTGAATATTATTATATTATTTTGGTAAGGTTTGCATTTGAATATTATACTTTTATAATTCAAGCAAAATTTATATGCATGTTTCACATGTTCTCGGCATATGCATTCATTAAATGGCTTGCATCATCCTCTGGTGTCGGTGAGCACGTGGTCATCTCGATGTCCCTCGAACATCGGGAACGAGCCCTGTCAATGTGAATGAATTGGAACTAAGTGGTAATGTCTTGGAGACAAGTGGTGATTATTAACATGGAAACAATGTTGAAAACTTTGAAAGGGACGACTCGACATCGCTAGATAACTCACTGCCTGATAGCTCACAGTCAGTTTCCTCACCACCGGACAATCTTGTGTTGCCAGCTACCTCACAGTCGATCTTGAGTCCCAATAACCATAATCAATCGTCTTCGATCCCGGATGCACCACCACCACGTCGTTTCCCTGATCGCGTGAACCTTACTTATGAAGCTGACCCTAAATGCAAAACTAGGTATCCGATGAGTAAGCCTAACCCTGAGTCTAATGTGTTATACCCGTTAAGTAATTATGTGTATACTAGCCACCTGTCAGAATCAAATAAGTTATTTATGCATCAATTATCTATTGTATCTATTCCTAACAGTGTGCAAGAGGCTTTAACTGATCCACGTTGGAAATCAGCAATGAATGAAGAGTTGAAGTCTTTGAAGAATATGCTACCTGGGAGATCATAGACTTGCCAGCTGGCAAGAAACCTGTGGGATGCAAATGGGTTTATACGGTGAAGTACAAAGCTGATGGGACGGTGGATCGCTTCAAGGAAAAACTAGTAGCAAAAGGATACACTCAAAAATATGGAATTGACTAGACATATACATTTGCCCCTGTGCCCAAGATCAATACAGTCCGTGTTTTGTTGTCCTTGGCTACAAATCTTAATTGGCCGTTACAGTAGTTCGATGTGAAAAATGCCTTCTTGCATGGGGATTTGACATAAGAGATTTACATGGAACTCCCACCAGGGAGTAATGTTATAGATATGCATAGACAAAAGGTGTGCAGGCTTCGAAAATCATTGTATGGGTTAAAGTAGTCCCCAAGAGCGTGGTTCGATAGATTTACCAAGTCTATGAGAGCATTTGGATATAAGCAAAGTAACTGTGATCTTGAAATGTTGGAATGGAAAGCTTACAACACTCATTGTATATATGGATGACATGGTAGTTACCGGTAATGATCCAGATGAGAGTGCATCCTTGTGGAAATATTTTAGTACAGAATTTGAGATGAAGGATCTTGGGTATCTGAAATATTTTCTCGGGATTGAGGTATCAAGGAGCAAGTCAGGAATCTTCCTGTCACAGATAAAGTATATTATTGACCTGTTAAAAGAAACTGGCATGTCAGCATGCAAACCCGTGACTACTCCGTTGGCAAAAGGAATGAAGCTGAGCATTGATCTAAACCAAGTACTGGTAGATAAAGGAAGGTATCAAAGGTTAGTGGGAAGATTAATGTATTTGGCATATATATACTAGACCAGACCTTGCTCATGCCTTGAGTGTCGTTAGTCAATATCCAGGAGAACAACATATGAATGCAGTGATGAGAATATTGAGTTATTTGAAAGGAAGTCCAAGGAAAATGATTTTATTTAAGAAGAATGGTCATTTTAGTATTGAAGGTTATACGGATGCTGACTGGGCCGGTTCGAGTGATGATGGGCACTCAACATCAGGTTACTTTACCTTTGTTGTTAAAAATCTGGTTACTTGGAGAAGCAAGAAGCAGGGAGTAGTAGCAAGGTCTAGTGCAGAAATGGAATACAGAAGTATGGCCTTTGGTATTTGTGAGATTTTATGGCTTAAACTACTACTACAAGATTTGGGTGTCAAACATAGTCAACCGATGAAGTTGTTTTGCAATAATAAGGCTGCTCGCAATATTGCTCATAATCCGGTGCAACATGATAGAACTAAACATGTGGAGGTTGACATGTTCTTTATTAAAGAAAAGCTAAAAGGTAAAATAATTGAAGTGCCTCTAATCGGAAAGGAAGATCAAATAGCTAACATTCTCACCAAAGCAGTTTCTAGTGAAAAGTTCTCTAAGTTTCTAGACAAGTTGGACATGTGCACCAACTTGAGGGGGAGTGTTGACTTGTATAGTTTCCTATAATTTAGGATTTCCTAGTTTAGGATGGATCTCGTGTAATCTGGGAGAAATCTCTTTAAAATCTCACGTAATTATTCTTCCCTATTTGGTTAGGATTAAGGTCGTATATTATACCTCACCTTGAGATGAATGAAAATAACTTCAAGGCATTCTCTTCTATCACAACTTCGTAGCTACATTACGAGTCATCTTGAAGTCCTAAATGAATGACGATAACAGTAAAGCTTATAAAGGTATGCTTAACCTTGGACACTATGTTGAAAATAAATCTTACACTGATGGGAAGAGGAACCTTGCATGAGTTTAAAATATGTTGGATTACTCTCAGGATTTGCGAGGAAAGCGGGAGAAGTAAACCTTGGCCTATAAAGATTGTCTTCAAAGAATCGCTCTTAAAACAAGACAAAACCATCCCTACTATGTTAGCCAAATTAATGAAGGCCTCCTGAAACCCCAAAATCTTTAAAACATTTTAACAACTTGAGAAATATTATGGATTACTTTGCTTACGAGAATAAAGATGATTAATAATAATAAAACATCCCTAGAGAATATGATACCTGGACCTGAAGAATTGGATCGAATTGACCATCAGCTTCAAATCCTCTTCCCAACCATGTCTATGTAAGGGATGTGGGATATTTTGGCATCTCTCTTTTAGCACAGGACACCCATAAATCCAAAGTTGCCTAAGTGAATGAGGTAGACACTCATCTGGAATGGATGCCAGCTTTGGACATTTGAAAAGGCTCAGAGATTGAAGGGAAGTGAGGAATTGAAGCCCTTGCTGCTCAGTTTCTTTAGATTTGGGAAACTATGTATTCGGAGATTAGTGAGAGATTTGGGGATGAGCATATCTAATTAGACCATGTCCGGTGGAAACAACACTATATCCGGATCATTGCCGTAGATCCACAACTTTCTAAGAGAGGTGAGTTTGTGCAATCCCCACTCCGACTCTCAGAATGACTTACAGCTCCTGACCTTCCAAATTGTAAGTGATGTGAGGTTGGGGGGAAAGGAGCAACTCAAACCTTCACGGTAGTCAATCATCAATTCCTCAAGGGGTGTGCTATCCACACACCCATTTTTACTTCTCACACACCCCTTGTTAATTTATATCCGTTGATGTTCTTCAATTCATCCGATATGACGGCCGAAAACTAAAAAGATGTGAGAGAAGTAAAAAATGGTGTGTGGATATCATACCCCTTCCTCAAAAGAGTTGAGATTGTGCATGTATTTGGGCAACGCCTTCAATTTGTCACAATCGGTGATCTCGACCTCTCTCAGGATGGAGGCTTTTCTCCCCCCACTCATTCTTGGGATGGAAACAAGACTTCCACAGTGATAAATATTCAACGTTTGAAGATTGATGAGGTGGCATAAGCCATCCAGTAAGGATTTTAGATTTTGGCACTTCTAGATCCTAATATATTGAATACAGTGATTAGTATTGTTGTGGAATAACTCGTCTTGTGCTATTAACTCCAGTTGTGTACCCTTAGGTTGAGCCCTAGATTGCCTATGTACCTTTTTGGAGATATTCACTCGTAATCCTCAGATGTTTTGATTTGAAATTTTTAGTGAGTGAACACCCGCTGAAGAAAAAAAAACGATTTGGTATTTGGTTTATTTGAACATTTTGGATGTGTTGGAGTGAATTGGGTTTATATATACACCAGAAATTTGATTTGGTATTTTGGTTTTGTGATTGTATCTATAGTATGGTACTAAACTACCTATGTACCATTGGCGAGATCAAACCAGCGTAGTTAATGGATGAATTGGTTTGGGATTTTCAATGAGTGAATGACTCACTGAAAAAGAAAGATTTGGTATTTGGTTTATTTGAATACACTGGATTTATTTGAGTGAACTTGGCTAAATGAACTATGGATTCGATTTTGACTTTGTAGGGAAATTATCTATTCTAAAGTAGAAGGGGGGGCAGACACTGTCAGTGGTGGATCCAGGATTTTAACTTAGGGTGGTCCCAATATAAAAGCTCCAAAAAAAAAAAAAACAAGACAAAAATATCATTGAACAAATAAATGGCAAACTACAATTTTCATTCATAATCTTTGTGCTAAAAAAGCTAGAAATACTAAATTTGTCCACGACGGGATCTCATACTTTGAAAACGTGTCATGTTGGCATTACAAACTAGTTGTACACTCCAATTCACAATACATATAGCCAACACATTACACAAAAATACGAAACGAATATCGAAAGAAAGCACCGATCTTTACCCACCCATTTAACATCAGAAATGAGCGTATTATATGTATAAGAATCTGGGGCAATCCCGGCACTCTTCATACCCTCCACAAGAGCTCTAATCTTGTGCCAAGGCATACCCATTTTTCCATACACATTCAAAATCACATTGTATGTTATAAAAGTCGGCCTACACGCTACACCCCTCTTCCTTCATTTTCTTAAAAACTGAAACCGCCTCCCGAGTCCCGATACCTCCCATTACTAGCACAAGCAGTAATAAAAAACGCATATTCCGATAAAAAAAAGCAAAGAACTAATAAGTCCACTTTTCTGAACTCTATCTTTTTGCTAATTCTTGGTTTTTTTTTTCTTTTTTTGGTTGACCTAAATCTTAGATACAAACGTAGGAAAGAGAAGTCAAAACAAGCTGGAATCCACATAATTAAAAATAATAAAAACGATCATGAAAATCTAAAAGTCGCAGAACAATAACACCAACAAAACAAGAGCAAGGTACTACAGTCTACAAAGTACAAACCTCTTCGTCTTCGACCAAGAAGAAGAGGACCAGCAGCAGCGGGCAGCGCAGCGGCTAGCCTGAGCTCCAGATCAGAGCTTCACGAATCACACGGAGAAAAAATGCAGAAGGGTAAAGGGTTCAAGGGTTACAGATTTGGTAAAGTGAATGATTGCTGCTGATTGCTCTATTGTGTGAGTGTGTGTGAGGGTCACGTGAGGTTTTAATTTTTTTTTAATGGCTTGGCTCAAAACGACGTCGTTTTGGCCAAGTCATTTTGAAAAAAAGTTTTGCTTTCTTCTTCCTCCCCTGAAACGCACAGCCTGCAGTAGCCATGGCTGCTGTTCTACTCCATCACTGCCCAGACTTGGATGATCCTTGAAGATCCTCACAGCCATTTTTCCAAGCTTCGGGTGGTCCCGGGACCACCCTGGTCCCTTAATAGATCCGCCCCTGGACACTGTTCAATTTGTTTTTTTTATTTTGCTTTATTTACAACAAAACCATGGGATTTAGGGCTGGGTTGGAAGGTAGTTACTAAAAGTTAGGAGAGTAATTTTGTCTTTTGAGGTCGATTCCTCCCCCCTCGATTTTGCTTTATTTACAACAAAACCGTGGGATTTGGGGCTGGGTTGGAAGGTAGTTTTTAAAAGTTTGGAGGTTAATTTTGTCTCTGACAGCCATTGGGTTCCAGAAAAATTTTATTGTGTAAAATGACGAGGCTGCCCATCTCATCTTCAGATCCCACGGTTTGGATGATGAGTTAGAGGGGTAGAATTGTCTTTTTATCGATAGGGTTTCAAATTGGGGTTATGACGTGTTTACGCATCCGGAGTGGAGGTAGAAGAAAGGGAATTGAATTCTTCCGTGGGTGATTCCGGCGTTTACCAAATTTTGGGAATGCAAAATATTAATGGGCTCCACCCAAAATCAGGAATCAAACTCCTGATATTCCCGGAATTGAATTACCGACTTCGATGAGGTATTTGAATTTCGAAAGAAAGCCAACATTCGGAATCAGAATTTTCAACCGAAACTACCCTTTCAGATTCAACCCCTTCCATCTGCCTCCTGTGATTCAACCACCCAAAACGCACCCATCCCCACTCCTCCATTTGCCTTCTGTGATTCAACCACCCAAAGCGCACCCATCCCCACTCCTGAACCAACGCACACCACCGCAACACCTCCCAGACTGCCAATACCCATCACCAACCCACCCCAAAATTCTACCCAACAGACCCCCGATAGCCCCATATCCAAATCCGAAAGAGGAGAGAGAGAGAGAGAGAGAGAGATGCAAAGGGAGGTTGACGCGTCGGGAGTGGCAAGAGTTGGCGTTTGGGGATGATCGGAGAAACCGTGGAGGTTCCAGAAGCTTAACCTTTTTTTTTTCTTTTTTTCTGTTCAGCGTTTACTCTTTAATAAACAAAAAGGTTCTATTGAAAATAAACATATGGAAGTTAGAATTTTAAGTAAATTAAAACATATATACTAGTGTGAAATTGGTTTAAAGTATTTAAAATTTTTCTTACTATTATATACTATATCAAATGTTATTAAAAAAGTATATAAAATATTTGATTTGAGACAAGGGCATTTTAGTAATTAGACTAGTTTATATTCCGATTCTGCTGAATTAGTAAACAGCTTTATGGAATTGTATTCCAATTCCGGATAGTTTTAGTAACTTCAATAGGAATCTGATTCTGATTCTACCCCATTTCAATTCATCCTCAATTCAATTCCTATCAATTTGATTGATTCTGATTCCAACTCATTTCAATTTCTCCTCAATTTAATTCCTCTCAATTTCATTACGATCAGTAAACGCGCCATTAGTTCCTTCCCCCTCACTTCGTTCTTTCTTCGGCGCAGGCAAAGCCATGCCGATCCTGGCATGGCAGAGTGGAACGGAGGTAGTGAGAGAAAGAGGGAGTGACAGTGAGAGAAAGAGAGAGTGGTTGTCCGGAGAACAGGGAGAGAAACAGAGAGGGAGGGGTTGGGATGGTGAACAGAGCCGAGTAAGGTCTCTCAGTCCATGAATCTCTCAGGATCGTCCGTTCCCTTTTGCGTGTCTGATGAGTGGCTGGACTTCGAAAGCTAAGTTCCTTTTTTTATTGGATTCTTTATTGTTAGCATAGATTGTCATCATTTCAGCCTTTTTTCTGTGAATTATTTCCGGATTTTGTTGCACTGTTGGGTCAGGTTTTGGGGGTTCCTTTATTTGTTTTGTTTTCTGTCATTTACTCTCATTTTGGGGATGCATCTCTCTGTTCTGTGTATTGTTCTTTGTTTTAAGGTCAGTTTCCTTTTTTTTTTTGGGTTCTTTTTGTGGGTTTTCAGTTCGTTAATTTGTGACTCTGTGTTTAGTATGTTTAAATGGGTATTGTGTTTTTGGTTGTATGATTAAATGGGTTTTGGTTGTTAATTTCTGCCTTTTTCAATTCCACTGAAATCCCGTTTTTGCTTGCGTTGTCTAACGTGTTATGGTCAGTTTTCCCATTTTTTAGTGGTTCTCAATTGGATTCCACAGTAAAACCCAGAAACTTAGAGGTATGAAATTTTCATTTTTTTTTTTTGGATTCTTGATTTATTTTCAGTGTTAATTTCTTATTAAATTATTATTTTTGAAAAACCCACTCAGCCTCTAGAGTCTAGATTAAGGCTTGAAGCACAACTTTGAAAAATCGAGACTACCTACAGCTGAGCTGCAATGGAGGCAATCAGGAAGCTAAGAGATCAGGTCGCCAAGCAACCGCAGGTACTCTCTCTCTCTCTCTCTCTTCGTGTTTGATGGAATTTACGCTCTGTTTCCGAATTTGTATTTCTGTATGGATTTTGATATGAACATAATCTGCTTTAATTGTGAGATTGCTTATCAAATTTATGATTTTAAAGGTGTCCAATCAATCAATTTAGTTCCAATAAAATAATAATGATTATAATTGTTGAATTGAACTAATTGAATTGAAATTAATTGAATCGAATCGAGTTCAATTGAATTGAATCGAATCAAATTTCACTATTTCTGAGCTGTTTGGGGATGTGTTGGAGTGTACTGTTGGTGAATTTGTAAAATTTTGAACCAGGTGTTTCTGATTACTTAATCATTTTATCAGGATTTAAGTCAATGCTTAATTTTTACTTTTTCTGATTGAAAAAAAATTATGGGTTCCTAGAGGATTGGAGTGAGTGAAAGCGGGTATTTTGTTTAAGTTTTATTATATTGGAGTTGAATTTGGTTGCTCCTTGGCTGTGGGGAGAGAGGTCTGGGTGTGTCATTTGGTGAAGCAGGGGTTGGGGAAAGAGACAGGGGGTGTAAGGAGTGTGGTTGCAGATGGGCGTTTGAGGTAGAGATTTTGGGTTTTCCCAAAGGCAAGAACTAAAACCTAAACAGATAAATTAGGACATGAATTATGGATAAAAGGCATGCAATAAACTGGTAGAGTCTAAAGCTAATCTAATCTGGACTACCAAAATCATGAACTATCAATTTTCCATCTTTTCAATTTCTACAGAGCACTCATTTCCTTCCTGCAAATGGGTCTTACAAACTTCCACTCGGTTCTATCAATTTTGTTGGAATTAATAATTCTGCGGAGCATTTTTGCAGTGAATTTCAGCGACCCATTTGCCTAATTAATTTGTAGCATATTATTCAATGGCGATGCAATGCAGTAACTTTGGCGAAAGACGTGTCGTTGTGAAAAGATGAAAAAAGGAGAAAGATTGTGTAATTTGGTTGTCAATGTGTGCTTTAGGCTGAGCTATTTATGTCAAACATTACAAGCCCCTATATTTAAGCAAAGATGTGTATAAAAGGTTTAGGATTTTCTTAGCACCTTTAATTCAAACATGCTCAGTTTTGAATTTATACATAACTAAAGTGTAGGGGGTGCTGAACATTCCAACCACGTTGCTAAGTTGAGTTGCTAGAATTGGATTGTCCTATAAGGTTTAAATTTCCTCAAGTTATTTATTGCATTTTAGGAAGTGATCTTACTGATTCATATGATGATGATGTTATATAAGTTCTTGAATTGAGCTGTCAAACCACGAGCATTGATTATATATCCATTATTTGGCACTTGCAAGATAATTTTTATGTTTTTTTGAGTTCTAAAAGGTGTCATTTTTTTCAGTTTTAGGTGAAAGAGATACTATCCCATTATCCATCCAACTACAAACAGTCTGCAGTGATTCCTCTGCTGGATTTTGTACAACAGCAGCATGGAGGTTGGCTCCCTGTTTCAGCAATGAATGCAGTATGTTTATTTTGTTGGGCTGTATTTATGTATTGTTTTCTACTAATTAATGATGTAAAAATGTTATTAAGATATTGGTTCTGTTAATACTGGTAAATTTAGAATTACATTAAATTTTGTTCGTTTTCTCTGCATTTTCTCACCAACCAAACTCTATTTTTATGTAGAGATCAAGCATGCAAGGGGATGGTAGGATCAACACATCAAAGGTAGAGATTGACTCTTTCTCTCATGTTAAACTTCTACTGTGATGTTTTTTTACTATTAAATTTTGGTAAAATCATTGTTTATCATAAACCTTATCACAATTCAAATAACAGGGAGTGAGAGATGAAAAATAGAGGTATCTGTTTGATTGTATGTTTGCTTTGCAAATTTTGGATAATGATCATGAATTGTGGTGTAAGTGCATCCCTGATTTGTTCTTTTTCACGTTTCTGCATAAAGGATTTTCCAACTCTGATTGTAGCCAGTTGGAATTCATTTTGCTAAAATAAGATAAATCTCTTTTTGAGCGAATCTGGGGTTTTGTTAGGTGTGGGGTTCTTTTGGCCTAATTTTTTTTTTAATTGATTTGGGGTTTTGTTTGGTTTGGGATTGTGATGTTTCTGTATTTAATTTGGTATTTCATAGTTTAGCTTACAATTGTCATCAGTTTTCTTAGACAGGGAGGTAATGTTCAATTGATGGAATGTTTTTAAAAGATGTTGCTTTTAGAAGGTTATTATGTTAGTATACTTTATACTGTAATGAAATTTTATATGAATAATATTTCAGTCAGAGAGCTACACAAAGATAAAGACAGGTTCAGCGATAAAAGCTCAGCCACAAGTGATCAAGTAGTGTATTTTGTGTTTCTCTCCACTGCGAAGTTTGCGAAATCGCAGTGGTTGGAACGCCACTATTGGTTTGGGTATGCTTTCTGTCTCGGTGTTGTGGGGTGAAAAGTTATCTGAAAATAATGGAAATAAAATTTTCTGCATCGTGATTCTTTAATTGTATGATAATGTTTCCAATGTTTTAGATTACATTGATCTGTATTATTTGAAAGTATATATAAAGATTAGTTTGTAGGTGTATGCACTTAATATGGGATATATGTTATACTTCAGGTTCTTTGACATACAATTGCATATAATCTCAATTTTCTCATGCAATTTTTGTCTGAGCTTCGGAATCGTTGAACAGGATGATTCATACTTGGATAGCTACATCAGCACAATTGGAGTTGAATTTGTAAGCATGTTGTCGGTTTTACACTAATGATTCCTTTGATTCAACTCTCGCTAATCTCTGTTATTTATTGTGTCGTTTAGAAAATTTGCAAGTCATGAACATGGTGAAGTATAGATGAATTCAATTACCCCATTACAATTCTAGATGGAATGCCATTGAAAGTAATCATTCTCACATTCATATGAATAAACAATGTTTCAGATGTTATGCCTGGTAGACAAGTTTCCAATGCTGAGTCCAAAGTATAAGAAATGATGAGCTGTCAAGGTTCTTATTTCTTCACTTATCTGACTTCTTGCATTTGGCTTAACACCTAAACATGTCTTATCTCATCTACGTGTTGATTACATTTTGTTTGTGCTTAATGGAATGTTGAAAAATGCTCAAGTGCATGGTAAGTTCTTATGAATTTACTCTTTAACAGTGAGGTCATTTGCAACCATTTATTTAAACGTTTGATTAAGTAAACGTTTGATTGTGTATTTATTTAAACGTTACAATTAGTGATATACATGCAAACGTTACATTTTGTTTGGGCTGGATTAGTTACAGATGGAGATGGGGGGAGGGTGTGGAATGTCAGGGAGAGGAAGGGAGAGGGAGGTCTACATCTCAGAGCCCAGCTCGAGTCCTTAGGTAAAACCCTATTGTTCCCTGTTTTTCTTTTCAGCATCTTACAAAACTATTTCTTTCTTCATATTCTCTTTATGTTTGGCTGAAAATTCTGAGTTGCCGACTCCCACTGTCTTCCTTCTCGACTTATTTGCCAAAATCTTTTCAGTTTCAGCAGCAGTGGCCACCACTCTTCCCCAAAGGTAAATTTCTCCTCTTTCTTAGATTCATAATCTTCAAAATCCTCATCTACATCGTTTGATTTCTGCAATTTGGATTCAACAGAAACATGGACTTGCTTTTTTCTCTCTGCAGCGCTGCCCATTTTCCACCAAAATCACATCTTAAACTCTTCCAATTTCGAACGCGAGATGCCCGGAGAAGGTCAGTACCCTCAGTCATACCCAATTTACCCAAATATAATTTTAATATCAGTGATGGGTTCGTGTTCTCTCGGAAATTTGCTCTGTTGCTTCCCGCTTTGTTTGACTGCATCTTTCTTTGTTTTAACTTTCATTTTTGTTTTGCTTTGTGCTCTCTCGCCGTCAAACGATGTTCTCTTTTTGTGAGGGTTGTCGTCCCAAAACGTTGTTGTCTTTCTGTGAGAGTTGTTGTCTAAAAAATTTCTAAATATTTCTCTCTCTGTGTCTTGAGTCTAGGATTTGGGTCTATTTTGAAGGCATCTTCCTTTCTGTGAAGCTGAGGAGCAGATTCGTGAGATTGAGTATTCTTCTAAACCCCTCTTTTTCGTTGATGGGTTTTGTATATATATGGGTGAATTTTTATATTTCATTCTTCAGTTTAACTCCTTTATTGTGATAGTGTTACATACATATAATATTGAATTTCGTGGAGTAGACTAATGCTTAGTATTTGATGCTGCTGTACCTTGAATTTGTTTCAAGTTCTTTTATATAAGATTATTGTGACAGCCCGTCCCTAATTTTAAGAATTTTTAAAGTTTTAATAAAGGATTTTACAAAAAATACCCTTTGAGGCACGCACGTCATTCGAGGTTAATCGTCATGTCGTGCCATCTAAGATTTGTTTTCTTGGCATATCCTTGTAGTACTCGTCGTTACGGACGCGTGGGCGCAGACGGTTCGTGATTTGAAGTTATATCGAAGAAGTTATTAACGTTTGGAATTTGGGATTTTAAGGAATTATAATTTTAGTAAAATATAGAAATTCTTTTATGAAAATGGACGGCCCAGATTTAATGGAATTTGAAATGGATGGTTGGGATGAGAGAAATAAGGTTTTGTGTGTGTGTGTGTGCGAGAAGAAGAGGAAGAAACAGAAAAAATGGAGATTGGGCAAAGCTGCCCAATCGGAGAAGAAGAAGATGAGAACGAATGGGGAGAAGAGAGGAAGAATCTGACCAACCAGAGGAAGGAAAGGAGGAAAGGAGAGAGGGCGAGAAGCGGAGGAGAGAAGGGAGAAACGGGTTGGGGAACCCGTGACCCGCGCGCGCGACCCGTCGGTTTTCTACACAATTCCGTCGAAATTCCACCAATTTTCCGACGAATTGAATCAAGGTACCACTCCCAATCAACATCTAGACCTTCCCTCTTCACGTTTCACCCCAAGAATCATTGAATTTCGTGGTGATTTCGCGAAGAACACCCCTACGGGTGCCGCGACTTTGTTGTTTAAATTCTTCAAATTTTGAAATGTTTTCTTTCAATTACTAACACCATTAGCATTCCTTTAGGACCTAGAACAAATCCCAAGAGGTAGTTGAGGCGTTGGAACAAGTTTGAAGGTCGAATTGGAAGCACCCAATTCTAGGGTTCTTCACGGTTTTGGTGAAATTGAAGCACTTCCAGGCCAAATTGGCCTTGGCCACTGGTATGAAAGTTACTCTACTCATTGAGATCTTCAAATCTGCAAATTTTGGTAATTTTTGGAAATAGTTAGAGGCGGCCAACCGCCACCCGCGGCGGCCCGTGCGGCGGCGCGTGGCCAATGGCCCGCCAATGTCATTCTTAGCATGTGTTTAATGCTCTAGGTTCAGTTTTGATAATTGATGGACGTAAATTGAATAATTGAACCTAAGTTCGTTACGATTCGTGGTTAGGTGAAAATGTGAATTGACGATCCGACCGTTGGATCGTCACCAAACTTTGATACGTTGTAATACGTAATATTTGAGGATTATAGGAACTTACGGATCGGGAATCCGATTTACGGATCTTTCGGAATTGGAGTTGTAAGTTCATAAAATAGAACGTTAACCGTCACTTGGTTTTGGAAATTGACGGAGATCCGACCGTTGGATGGTAATGAAATTTTAGGATGTTGTCCTAGAGGTATATTGTGGACCTCTGGAAGTTATGGATTGGAAGTCTGAGTTGCAGATCTTCCAGATCGAACTGCGTAGTGACGTGTTTTATATAAGTTATATATTCTATCGATATGATTTCTGATGTTGGATTTGATTATTGTTCTAGGCGCCGATCGTCATGACGCCTCGATGTGTTGTGCTAGGGAGTTGTTGGGCGAACTCCAGGTGAGTGGGCAGTATTTTATGTATTTACCTATATACTATTGAATTTCCCAGAAGCTGAGTTTTTAATGAAAGTATGTTTCTAAAATGACATGCATGAATGAGATGCATGATATGAATGAAATGCCATGATAGGAATGATATGCATGTGATGAATGATATGAATTATATGAATTGATAATCGATGCATGTATATATATATGAATTGGTGCTGGACGCACAGGTAAGTCAGGTGAGTTTATATTATTTATGTGAATCATTGATGATGTGCATGACGTTGATAGCTCATAACCTGCCCCTAGGTGTTAGTGCTTATATTATTATTCACCACACCGCACGCTCGTCTTGGATCCAAGTAGGTGGATGTCGTACAGACCATGTGAGGGTTCCGACATGCTAGTCGTATAGATCATTAGATGTGATTCCGACTAGTGGGTGACCTTAGTTATGCGCGCTGATGATTGATGAGAGAAGCACTAGAGCGTAATTATACACCTGTCATCGTACAGACTACCTTATGTAGTTCCGAGTGACGTGCAGAGTTAGACCGTACAGGTCACCGAGGTGACTCCGGATGGATTGGATGTTGAGCTATAGAATTAACCGAACAGGAACAACGACAGGGTCTCCAGTTAATTCATTATTTCACCTGTTACATTGATGCATCATTCAAACTGTTTTTAAAAGTTTTTACATGGCGTACTCTCTGGTTTTAAGAAAGATGATGATTTGAGATTTATGAAAAACTATATGCTATTATGATATTTTCTGGGAAAGTATACAGGTTTTACAGCGAGGGGTTAGAAATGTTTTAAATGAAATGTTTTCGAAAAACTTTGTTTTACTGACCCACTCAATTTTGTTTTGCGCCCCTCCAGGTTCAAGTTAGCAGAGCTTTGGTGGCCACGAGGAATCCAACGGTGTTCTGACAGAATTCACAAAAGTAAGATTCACCCTCGGGTGTTATATCTTAGAAATCGTATTCTTTAAAACTTCCGAACTGTATAAATGGTTACGTCACTCTCACGTGACGGCCAGCATGCTCTCCTTCGGGACGGGGTGTGTCAATTACCCCTTATGAAGAAGTGAACTAAATAGGGTGATTCTTATATTTGCCAAGATTTGGTTCCCCAAAATTAGTTTTACATGCAATAAGAATAATGAGGATTAAATTGTAGGTCCAAACGTCTCTTGAAGGAGATGTATATACCTGATGAATTGCTTAAACATGATTTGGATGGTAAACCTTCTGCTGATATACCAAGCTGCCCAGTTTTAGTGTTTGTTGATATAAAAGATGAAAAGCTTGGAGGACGACTCTTTAACGAATTTTGCTACCGTCTTAATAAAAAACAGGTATTTTCTCTCTTTGTAATTGTCTCTCCTTGAAGAAAGGCATTTTGAAATGATTATTTTAAAAAAGAAATCTGACCTGTATGATTGTAAACGCTTACCCTTCAATGTTTGGAGCCTCAGAAAAATTTATGAAGTTGAATAAGTTTTCTCGGGTATCTGTGGATGTGTGATATGAATTAGGTGGATGATACATTAATCCATACATTTGTGCTTGAAAGATTAGCGGCTGAAACAAGAATAACAAATGTTTTTCGCTTTGTTGTTTAGCTGTTAAAACATGTGTCTGGCCTGTAGGACATATATTTTGCCATCTTAACGTGAAGGGCAATATAAGTGTTAAATGCATGTTGCTTATGTTTCTCAGGAAACAGAGCATTTTTCGCAACAGTATCTTTTGTAATCAACTCGGTTGAATGTATATAAAAAATCAAACTGCTTGTCTTGCCGACACCTTTCACTCATCTATTCCTTTTGTTCGTTCATGATTATGTTGAATTTTTTTTTCAGGTTAAATGTCTTATTCATGTGGTCAAGGCTGGTGCATTCAAGTCCCGCAGCAACGCGCGGGCATTTTTGCTAGTTGCATCTAAATTGAGTGTCATAGATTGCCTACATACTCTTAGCGGGATCAAACTGACTTAGTTCAAAAATGGATTTGGAATTTAATTTGTGTGGCTTCGTACCATTTGAGAATTTTGAACTTTGGAATTTGATGGGTATTTTGTATTAGCTAATTGCTAACTGAGAATTTTGAAATTTGGAATTTGGCTTGGATTTGTTCATGGGGATTCGGGTTTGAATATGAATCTCATTAACCCCTTGGTAGCTTTTCTAAGATTTGGATTGCTCTACTTCTCTGATTGATATGGCTTTATATTCGGAAGAAAAACCCCCTGCTTCTCTTGGTCTGTGCTGCTGAACTCTTCTTCCTTTTCGGTTTTTGTCACGGGGCTCCATGGTCGCACTAGTAACCCTCGCGCCATAGTCTTCGCTATAGCGGGAGCAGGAGACACGACGTCTCTGAAAGCAAGTCTGAAGTCCTGTTTACCCTTGAAGTCCCGCTAGCCCTTCTCTTCTTCGTTAACTTTTGAGAAAATGAAGACTTGTTTTGCTTGTCTTCTTTTGAAAATTAAATTCCTTTTGTGACAATGGAGGCGATGGGGTTGCCCATATTTCTTCATTTTCTTTTTTTCAGTATTAAATTCTTTCTTCCCCTTACTTTTGTTGTAGCTTCTGTCATTTGTCTCCATGCTTTTGTTTAAGCTTTACCCAATATCTGATCAAAATGATAACCATGTAAATGGCATTCAAGTTATCTGGAAGACCCTTCATCTTTTTCTGGAGTATTATTCTTTGAAGAATGAAGCAGCAGCAGCGTGCCAAATTCTTGGAGACATGTTCTTCTATTTTTTATTCAACTTTTGCCAACAAGCTTCTGGGTAATTTCTCTAGGTTAAGGAAGAGAACGTGGGATCATCTCAAATGTCTCCTTCTTGCTGCCTTCTTTTTATTGTTGTTTGCTGGCGATGATAACAGTACAACCTCATCAAGGTATTGCTTAACCTTGGACGCTATGTTAAGAATGAATCTCACATCAATTGGAGGAGAGGCATTGCATGAGCTTATAAGTCAATTGGTTTACACCCATATTGCTAATTGGTTTTATAGTAGCATCTCACTTTTTTTTTCATGATATACAATGAGACCGGGTAACTTCAATCCACCTCACCAAATTGCCAATTTTCCCAGTCCTCTGCCTCCCGGGCCAAGGAAACATATTCAAATTCAACAAAACTCTCCTGCTCACTCAACTCGACACGAGATCCCACAGGCTCCTAATCAACAGTTCAGCAAACAATCTCGCATTTGCCTCTACAAAGTCTGCGTCTGTTCATGGAGGACAACTTTATGATCCATTGTCGCCCAATTCCGTGAGTCATTAGCAGGGGGGGGTAATCCGGGAAACATGTGGAAGCAAGAGAATGATCTATTTATTACTATTGTTGTTTCTTATACAAGCAACAATGCAGAAAGAGTAAAAACACTCTTTTACCCACTTGAGCAATAAGCCCCTTGCATTTCCATTTCCTTGTTAATTTCCTAATTCTCGACACATTAAATTAAATGCACTACTCGCTCACAAGTCACAAATTGCTAAAATAAAATAAACTGGGATAGGAAAACAGTGATCCCATAAACATCCATCATAGGAAGGAATTAAAAAAGTTTAGGTTTAAGTGGCCTCATTAAAATCTTGCTAGGAGAAAACCCAGTGGGAAAAACTCCAAACTTAGAAAAACGAGTACCACAGTTATATTACAAATCCGGAGAGCTCATACACTAGAGTTGTGAGCAGCACGGGAGAAGAAACCTTGGCCTAGAAATAGGCATGGTTGTCTTCAAAGAATCGCTCTCAATGCAAACACAAAACCAGCCCTACTGTAGTTTGTCAGCCAAATCCCAAATGAATGCCTCCCAAAACAGTCACTCCTGAAACCCCAAAATCTTGAGGACACAAATAAAAAAAAACATAAAACATTTTTCCAACTTGAGGAATATTGTGGATTACTTTAATTACGAGAATAAAGACGATTAACAATACTATTGAGAAGATGATACCTGGACCTGGAGACTGGGATCGAATCGATCATCAGCTTCACATCTTCTTAAAATCTCTCTACGCTATGTAAGGGATGTGGGATATTTTGTGCCAGTAGCGTCCTTTTCCTCGTTCGCATCTCTCTTTTAGCACAGGACACCTAGAGATGAGAAGTTGTGTAAGTGAAGGAGGAAGACCCTCTTCTGGAATGGATGCTAGCTGTAAACAACTGGAGAGATGCAGAGATTGAAGAGACGTTAGGGATTGAAAGCCCTTGCTACTCAGTTTCATTAGATTCGGGAAACCACAAATTAGTAGTCCAGTGAGAGATTTGGGGAGGAGCGTCTCCGTCTGGACCACGTTGGGTGGAAACGATACCATATCCGGGTCATTGCCGTAGATCCATAATTTTCTAAGAGAGGTGAGTCTGTGCAATCCCCACTCCAACTCCCACAATGACTTACAGCTCTTGACCTTCGAAATTGTAAGTGATGTGAGGTTGGCGGGAAAGAAGCAACTCAAACTTTCACGGTAGTCGATGGTCAATTCCTCAAGAGAGTTGAGATTGCGCATGGCTTCGGGTAACACCTCCAATTTGTCGCAATCGGTTATCTTGATCTCTCTCAGGTTGGAGGCTTTTCTCCCCCCACTTAGTCTGGGGATAGAAACAAGACTTCCACAGTAATAAATATCCAACGTTTGAAGATTGATGAGGTGGCATAAGCCATCTGGTAAGTATTTCAGATTTTGGCACTTCCAGATCCTTATATATTCAAGACACTGATTAGTGTTGTAGTGGGAGAACCCGTCCTCTTCGATTAACTCCAGCTGTAAACAATCGTATATCTCAAGGTGTTTAAGTGTCCTAAGAAGCTGGCCGCTCAATGATAACGACGTCAGAGATTGACATTCCTGGATTTTCAAGTACTCAAGGCAAATGTGAGAAGACAACAGAGAAGAACCAACAACCTCCTCATCTACTAGTGATTTCAAACTTTTACAGTCACTTATCTGTATTCTTCTGAGATTTTGGGGAATCTGAAATTTTGCCAAATATATCAACGAATGGCACTCTGTAATCTTGATGTCTTTAAGAGAAGGTGGCAGACCAACATCCGCAAAAGAAACTAGACGTGGACATTTGTGTATGCAAAGCTGTTGAAGAGACGACAACTGATTTAACCCTTTTGGTAGCTTCAAAATATTTTCGCACTTCTTTAACTCCAGACATTCAAGCTTGCACTCCAATATTTGCAATTGCAGCAACTCCTCTGCTTCTTTTCCCAATTCTTCAACTAGAGGAGAGTTGTCTTCAATTTCCAAACGGCCAAGAGAAGTCAACTGCTGCAATAATCTACCCTCGTTCTTCAATGAAGACATGAGCTCCTCACATCCATTAATCTTCAAATCTCTAACCTTGGTTAATCCCTTCTGGAACAATTCCCCTGTTTGCAGAGACATCAGCTCCGAAATGTTTGAAAGGCACAAGGACTCTAACAACTCAAACTCAACCTTAGCAGCTGTATGCACCAACACTTTACAACAGTCAATGTTTAACTGACGAAGTTGTTTGTAGTTGGCAATTGAAACCACTAATTCTTCACATTTAACAATTCCAAGCTTTGCTAAAGAATTGAGGCTCTCTGGCAACTTACCCCCCAGTTTTGAACATTTTTTTACAAAGAGCGTTTTCAGGCAAGGGAAAACACCATTTCCACGATCCAATTGGAAAGGAAGCCATTCCTTCCAATGTTGCATATCCACAAACTCAAGAGTCTCTAATAGCGGAAAAGGCGAGATGCAGTCTCCATAAAACTCAGCACCAACACTTTCCACTGCATTCATTCCTCTAATATAAAGTTCTTTGAGATGAGGCAATTGTCCGAGAGGTGGCAACGATAAACAATTGTTACACTCCTCTAACCGCACAAGCACCATATTAGAGAACAAAGAAACTGCAACCCATGATGAAAATTCCTTTCCGGCATAACTCTTGATGGTGAGCTCCTTGAGCTTTGTATGAGGCTGTAACATGTCAAGCACAGCAGATTCCGTTTCTCTTGTGTCGCTTGAATGAGACCATTCTAGGACCAATGAATCAAGCCTCTCCTTGCATTTTAAGTTGGCCCTCCGAGCATCCTCGACATCAATCACATTCTCCAATCTTGAGATGCACAATTTCCCGCGGAGATGCAATAGGAACTCTATCTCCCTTATCCTTGATCCATCACTGCCATCACTGACCACAAAATTAGACAATGATTGGAGATTCACCAATCTACCCAGTTGTGGAGGCATTCCTCCCAACGAATATGCATCCGAGTTGTTTAGATGGCGCAAATTAATTAGATTACTCATGTTCGCAGGCAATGACTTCAATTTAGAACAACCTTCCAATATCAATGTTTGCAAGCTGTAAAGAGTGCTTGTTGATTCAGGCAAACTGGTTATATCTGTGTAGGAAAGGTCAAGATACTGTAACAACCTCAAATCACCGATTGAGTTTGGCAGCTCAGTTATTTTGTAGCCATTCAAAGAGAGCACTCGTAAGTATTGCAACTGTGGTAGTAACTCAAAAATAACCTTATGAGACAAATATTTACTCCACCACCTGGAATCTGAAAGCGAAAGTGGCAGGAATGTTCGCAAACGTTCAACTTTAGGAAAGTCCTCAAATCTCGTAACTCCATCAAATTGACCAGCAATGAAAGACGAATGGCGAGCCCTTCGAAAGCAGGTGCGTTGCAAGTTATCACCTTGCTTATCTTCCAACCTAGAACATATTTCTCCTGCTGCCCATTGTGCTAAATCATTAACGAGGTCATGCATCACAAATTGTGAATTGTTTTTGCTTGATTCTTGAAACAATGACCTTGATAATAGCTCTCGAAAGTAGTCGCGGCCCAAATCCTCCATTTGTTTATTGTCTTCAGGTTTTTGTTGAATCAAACCCTCTGCCATCCACAAAAGGATGAGTTGCTTCTCCCTAAATTCATAGTCGTTTGGTAGTATTGAGCAATAGGCAAAACACCTCTTCAAATTTGATGGAAGATAGTGATAGCTCAACTTTAGTACGGGGAGAATGTCACTCTTATCTGCTATATTCCACAATTTGTTGTTCAATATTTCTTCCCACTCATCTTTTTCTTTGCAACGTAAAAGGCCACCGAGAGTCCTTGCAGCAAATGGTAATCCACGACATTTTTCGACAATTTTTCGTCGAATTAACTCATAATTTACTGGTTTTCCATCGTTAAGTTCCCCAAATGCATGTCGCTCAAATATTTCCAAACAATCATCATCTCTCATGCACTTCAAATTATGGACTCCAGCGGCTCCCATAAACTTTGCAACATTCACATCACGGGTTGTCACAAGTATCTTACTTCCTCCAGCTCCGATGCCAAAAGGGGATTGAAGTCTTGTCCAGAGATCGTATAGATCATAGTCACCTTTGTTCCAAATATCATCTAAAACGATTAAAAACTTTTTTCCTCTTAACTGCTCACTCAAATCATGCTGCATTTTACTAAACTCCTCGACTTCAACGGGTCGGGATGTGATTGATTCAAGAATTGCCTTTGTCACTCGCACAACATCGAAGTCATCAGACACAGATACCCACACCTTTGGCTCAAACTCCTTCATGGCATCTTCTTTGTGGTTGAATACAAGTTGAGCAAGTGTCGTCTTCCCAACTCCGGGCATGCCAACTATAGCAACTACACCAAAATTGACAGTATTTCTTGACAACAATTCGATAATCTCCCTTTTGTCATCATCTCTTCCAACAACAAGCTTTTCATCTAACATGCCTGAACTTTGTAAACTTCGTGATTCCTTAGCAGACGTCCCAATATCTTTCAAGCCAAACTTTTCTTTCCGTTCAGATATGTCTTGCAACCGCTCCGTAATCTTCTTCATTTCGGAGTTCATATCAAATCTCAATTTAACTTTGTAAAATGATCTCCGTATCTTGTTGCTTGTGTTGGCTTGTTCACGTCCCTCTATCATGCGCTTCAACATTTGTGTGGCAAATTTGTCCAACATGTCTTCGATATCATAAGCCAAATCTCTGAGATCATCGAGCCACAGTTTTACAGCACCCTCAGTCAGTTGCCTTTCCTCGGCATCACTCACCACCGCTCCGATTGTAGATAACGTGGTCCTCCACTTCTCCAGCTTCTTTCTGACGCCCCGGAAGTTTCCAAAGTAGTTGAGAATCTCGCGAGGGGTCAACCTGTCGAGCAGCAACTGTAGAAACGCCGCAAGAAAAATCTCTCCCAGTGCCATATTAAGCGTGAACAGACCTCCAAGCAATCAAAGAAACGGCGAACCGTTCTTGAGCGATATTGAGGTGCAGAACTCAACGAAAGGAAGAGTAACAGTCAAAGCCTAGTTCCTTGCAAATTTGGAAGCCTGATCTCTTGAGACTCAGAAATATTCACAACTGCACAAATTAAAATGATAAGAACTAATTATTGATGCCTGCGCAATCATACAAATTTATAGTAAATGTGAAATAATCAATGGACTCCTAGTAAGCATATCTAGAGGTGCCAATTTGAGACTTGGGATGGCAACAGGGCCGATTCAGATCAAGGTTGCCTACATCATAAGTTTGATAACCGTCCCGCCACTATGTATACAGTCCCTGTTACGTTTTACGGAAATATTATTTTCCTTATTATATACAAAATAATCTAACAACTTGATATTGTATGTCGAAAGCACAATAAAACACACCATATAATGGCGCTTTACAGCAATGTCGGAAAACAATCATACTTATGGATTCGATCTCCACCGATCCCCTCCCCCTAACAACTAACAATTTTACCGACAACACTTTCATTTGTCCAAAAAAAAACATCATATAAATTTGAAAGACCGGGAAAAAGAAAAACTCAATATTGCAAAAATCATATAATAGTATATATTATTTTCATAAATTTTACCATGTTGAACGGAAAAATGGGTCAGTTTTGGGATTACCCGTAACTGTAGGGATCCTTGCAATCCTGCGTTTCAAGACTCGAAACTTGCACGAATATTGGACATGATCTGTAGCAAGGAAGTCTGTCAGGTCATGACGGCACTTGTTTGCATGGATCAGTTTGCACTTACGATCACCAAATCCAGGGTGAATGATGGAATAATTAAGGCAGGCTGAAAATTGCACAAATTGTATAGCTGGTTATTGATGAAATGATTAAGTATACAAACTTGAAGAAAAATGAAATAATTAATCTATAAATAATGGATTTGGCATATATAGTTGCAAGAGGAACTTACTGCATTCAAGTTTTCAGATGATGATGAAGATGAAGATGAAAGGACTTGTTTCCATAGATCATATGTGAAAATCAACAGATCTAGACGACTTTAGAGCTCTTCAATTTGCTACGATAATTAGGCGTTGACTTGAAAGACTAACAAGTCTTCCTCTTTCTGCCTAAAACAGTCTGGGATTCCTCTTTTTTCTCTTCTTTAATTTTCGTGGGGTCATATTGTTTTGTCGTTTTTAATTGCTTTCTTATCTCCCAAGTCCTTTTATATTTTTAGAAAAAGATTCTCTCGGGATTTTTTTTTTCGAGATTCGGATAATTAATCAATCATATTCGTTTATCGTAAATTATTTATATACAATTTAAAATTTAATTTAAATTTTTTTTTGATCATACGATATATGATAAACAAACATGATTAATTGATCTTCTGGATCTCTACAAAAAGAATCATTTTCCATATGTTTTTGGGAACTTTAACGAAAAGTTTCCGGTACTGTTTACTTCAACGAAAAACCACATTTTTACACTAAAAAATCAATCATAGTACTATTCACTTTACATTTTTTTTTATTTTTTATTTTTTATTTTTTTTTTGGAGAACCTCGGCGGTACGAGGGAATTTTATTGATAAGAAAAAAGAAGTTACACCTAGACAGGGGGGGACATAAACCTAACCCCTCATAGAACAAGAGAAAAGAAATACAAAAGAAAAAGGGGGGGACATGCACCTTACCCCTTTCGAGAAAGGAAATGCCGGAAAAAGAGGGGGGGACATAGACCGTACCCCTCTTGGAAAAGAAAATACAAGGAAAAGACTAGGCGGACATAAGCCCAAACCCCTCTATAAACCTTAAAAGGTAATAACCTGCAAAACAAACTGCAAAACAAAAGGGAATCCAAAAAGGTTAGGAAAAGAAAGGAGAAGACACATCAAGAAGAGGAGACAAACCTGTAGGTTGGCATGCCCAAGAAATCTGAGTGCAGAGGAGGGAGGATCTCAATTGGGGGAGTGGAATGCCAGACAAGTGAAGATGATAGAAGCCCTAAATTGGCTAATTTGTCAGCAACAGCATTCCCTTCTCGAAAAATATGAGAGCAACGAAAAACCATGTTTTGCAAAAGGAGAGTACAATTGTTCCAG
The DNA here is from genome assembly GCA_035220775.1 of Malus fusca. Taxonomy (NCBI): domain Eukaryota; kingdom Viridiplantae; phylum Streptophyta; class Magnoliopsida; order Rosales; family Rosaceae; genus Malus; species Malus fusca. Next base: position 2,694,102 of record CM069069.1, read on the forward strand.
CGTGTCTGGAGCGACCAAGGGGGAGAGAAAGATCCAGAAGCAAAACATGATATTACACTCGAAGAGTCGCTTTCAAGCCATAAATTTTGCCAGCCTCGCGCGTGGGCCAATTCGACAGCAAGGATGACAGCATGAAGCTCCGCATAAAAGGAAGTACGATGGCCCAAACTTAGGGAGAAACCACCAATAAAATAACCCGCAGAATCTCGAAAAACCCCGCCACATGCCGCAGGACCCGGATTACCTTTAGCAAGGCCATCAGTATTCACTTTGACCCAAGAAGAAGGATGGGGGTGCCAAAGAACAGGGACAATAGAAGGAGCTTTACAGGGGTTAGGCGAAATTCCAAGAGATACTAAAAGTTGCCGGTCCAAAGTGCCTCGTACATGGCCAGGGGTGAGAGCTCCAACCTGCCTAATCCAGGCCGAGGTGGAGCGGCAGAGACGTGAGAATGAGGGAGGTTTGCCTTCAAACTTCACTTTATTACGCATCTTCCAAATAGCCATGAGTAAGAAAAACCCTGAAGCTAGCCAGACATTGCGAAGATGTGGAGATAACCGCTTTGACAGAAAATCAAGCCATAGATCAGAGAGGGAGCCCGTAGGTTGAATAATAGTGCCAAATTGGGTAGCTAGCCAACGCCAAGCACATTGTGCAAAGTCACAGCTAGAAAATAAGTGGTCAATAGATTCAGAATTCTTGTGACATAGTTGGCATATTGGAGCCAGCGGGATGCCTCGGCGCTGAAGTTGATCCTCCGTTGGGAGCTTGTTGAATAGAATCTTCCAAACTAAAATAGAGTAACGAGGTGGGATGAAAGGACGCCAGATAATGGAAGCCCAACTCTTGACAGGAAACCGATGACGAACAATTTCATAGCCATCGGAAAACGAAAAACCACCAGAAGTAGAAGCTTCCCAAATTAAAACGTCCTTATCCTCATCAATTGGAAGAGGCATTTCTAAAATCTCTTTAGTTAGGTCTGGGAAAGTAGAAGAAAAGATAGAAGGAATAACCCATTGTCCCATACGAATAATATTGGAGACCTTAGTATGAGATAGAGAAGGGGCAATCTCTGTTGCACCAACGACGTCCACAATAGGCTTATCCAGCCATTTATCAACCCAAAGGGAAGTAGTAGAACCATTTCCAATCACCCAACGACAATTCTGAAACAAGATATGAAGAATGGATTTAATACCAGGCCATATAGAAGATCGCATATAACTACAAGAGTTTAGGCGACCATGTAGCTTGAAACGTGTCCGAGTATAAATACTCCAAGGGGAATCAGTAGTAATAATAAGCCATCCAAGCTTTAAGAGAGCTGTAGTGTTAAGAGAGCCAAGATCACGCAAACCCAAACCACCTTCATTCTTCGGAGCACATATCTGATGCCAAGAAACGGTAACCAACTTCTTGGAGGTTACGTCACCAGACCATATAAAATTGCGAGCACAACGTGAAAGAGACCTTAGCAAGGAAGAAGGCCACTTATAAACAGAAAAGCTATGCAAGAGCATACTTTGAAAAACTGATTGAGTGAGTTGAACTCTTCCTGCCATAGATAAAAGCTTCCCCTTCCAACCAGTTAACTTAGCTTTAGCTTTATCTGCCAAGGCTTGAAGATGACTCCTTTTAGGCTTGCCACAGAAGATTGGAACTCCAAGGTAGACAAAAGGTGCTTTGCCTTCTTTGAAACCCAAGTAACTCTCAACCGCAGCTTTGCGATGCCTTGAGGTAGAGCCCAAGTAGAAAGTACTTTTTGCCTTATTGATAAATTGACCAGAGGCTCTACTATATCTATCGAAGAAACCTTGCAAGTTACGCAGGGTGACACCATCACTTCTACAGAAAATGAATAAGTCATCTGCATAGAGAACGTGAGAAGGAGATATACAACCTCTTGGAGCAAAAGTTGGCTTAGTAAGCCCATCAAGTTGAAGACGACTCAAGCCCCTTGATAAAGCCTCCTCAGCTAGAAAGAAAAGTAACGGAGAGAGAGGATCCCCTTGGCGCACTCCTCGTGAACAAGAGAAAAAACCATGCGGGGAACCATTGATTAGGATGGACAATTTAGCAGATCGTAAGATGGTAGAAACCCAGTCTATAAAACAAGTGGAGAACCCAAAGTTAGTAAGCACCCGCAAAAGAAATGACCAATCTAAAGTATCAAAAGCCTTAGCTATATCAACTTTGACTCCCATATTGCCACCACGAGTTTTTTTGTCAAGCACATTGAGACATTCTGAAACTAGGCCAATACAATCAGTGATACGTCGGCCAGGTATGAAAGCAGCTTGATGTGGAGAAATAATGCGTTGAACAACATGAGAAAGGCGAACTGCCAAAATTTTGGGAATAATCTTAAAGAGAAAGTTTGCCAAAGCAATAGGTCTAAAATGAGTCATGGAAATAGCGTCTTCCACCTTCGGTATCAAAACTAAGAAGTTACTATTGGTATTGGGGTATAGCCAATTTGATTGAAAGAATTGCTTCACAAATTGAATGACATCAAAGCTGACAATATCCCAACAGTGATGATAGAAAAAACCTGGAAAACCATCTGGCCCTGGCGCACTGGAAGCACTTAAAGAGAAAACTGCCTCCTTAATTTCCTCATCAGTAGGTAATGCAGATAAGAGATCATTTTCAGAGTCTGTGACCATCGGCTGGATGACCTCACAAACCTCATCAATACCTGAAGGGTTGAAAGAAGAGCCGAACAAAGTTTGATAGAAATTAACAATATGGTTCTCAATAGCCAGCGGGTCGGTAAGAAGATTATTTCCATCAAGAATACAACTGATATGAGAGCTGGATGATTTAATACGAGCATAAGCATGAAAGAAAGAAGAATTTCTATCCCCTTTAGTTAACCACTTAACACGAGCTCTATCTTTCCAAAATGCCTCTTGCATTTGAAGAGACTCCATTACTGTAGTCTTGGCGACAATCTCCTCCTCGAAAAGATCATTATTTATACCCTCAATTGAAATTCTTTGTTGAATCATAGAAAGATTATGCCGAGCATTAGCCACTCTATTATGAACATCACCAAAAACCGAAAAATTCCATTGGCGCAGACAGGTTTTTAGAGCTTTCAATTTTTGCAGAATGATAAACATAGGACAACCATATACAACTGTATTGCTCCAGCAATGAGTTACAGTTTCTCGAAAAGATGGATGTTGAACCCACATTGATTGAAAACGGAAAGGACGATGACCATTGCGCAAAACTCTAGAACCAGAGAAAATAAGGGGGTTATGATCTGAGACTACCTTTGGCAACGCTATGCAGTTAGAGTGGGGCCAAGAATCAAACCAACTTATATCACACAAGGAGCGATCTAACCTTCGTTCAGTGCGACCACGAGATCTCCAGCCATTAGACCATGTAAAGGCTGCCCCAGATGTGTTCAAGTGGGTAAAGTTACAAGTGTCAGACATGTTACTAAACTCAGCACATGAAGCTTGGGACGGTCTGCCTCCTCCCATCTGCTCGTGGGCACCCAGGATAGCGTTGAAATCGCCAATAGCCATCCAAGGAACTTGTGTTTGTGGGCGCAGAGAGATAAAGTCAGCCCACAAGTCTCTTCGTTTGATAGATGAGGTGCTTGCATAAACAAATGTGAACTGGCTTGGGATATGATCAAAAGTACAGCGAACCGTAACCTGTTGATCAGATATAGAAATAACTAAAGGGTCTGCACAAGCCGAAGATGTTAGTAACCAAAGGTTGGGGGCAAGAGTTCCTCTAGAGTTAAAAGTAAGAGCAGATAAATTTAAAGAATCCCAATAAGCAGCTGAAATAGAATTAAAAGTCACCATGGGCTCCGCAATGCAGACCAAATCCGGGTGATGCAACCGACAAATGTTAGAGAGCTCCGTCCGAGAGTCATCGTTACCAATGCCACGGATATTCCAGAAGAGAACCTTCATTTATAACGAGCCGGTAATCCACGGACCCTACTCGGATAAGGTTTATCACAGGGTTGATCAAGATTGGCAAGCTGCTTTTGTTTTTTCTTTTGACTGTTAGATAGCACAGGAGTAAAACCATTCATATCACAGCCTTCAATGTGATTGACAATATCGATGACATCCTTAGCTAATGTCGCAACATGTTCAAAACCAGGGGGAATGCTGTGGTTGTCATGAGGATCCTGCATGCCAAAATTATTTGGGACATCGGTGTTGCCCAAGTGCTGACTATTCACTTTACATTTTATTTTGCCCTTATTATTAAAACTCAAAATTTTCAACTCTTTTTCATTAGTTTTTCCTATCTTTTTTAATCGTTTCCTTCCTTTGTATGAGAGATTTCGGGAGATGTGTACCAAACATGGAACTTCGGATGGAAGGGTGACTATTTGTAAACAACTAAGCTATATTCTCTTGGAACACTGATTATATTAATTTTGTGGGATGTGTTAGAGAAATCGTATTTTAAACTACATTGGTAAATTAAATGATGTATCACCAATAAAAAAAAATAAGCACGTTAATCAATATCTAAGTAATAATCCAATCATCAACATTCACATAATTTGGTTTACAAAATTTGATTTAAAAATTTGGCTTTCCTAATATTATCCTATTTTGAGAGGGTGTTTGGTTCAATTCTTTGTAGGCCATTGTAAACAATGTAGGGACAATCAATTTAAAACGGTAAAAGACTGAAACAACCAAGGTATAAAATATCGATGATATCGGAAATATTGGTAGTCCAAAAACACGGAAATTTAGATGGAAATATTGGGATATTATCGATATCGATAAAAATTGAATAAAAACCACGGAAATTGTAAGAAAAACTTAGAAATTTTTATTGAAACTTTGTAGGATGTTTATTTAGTCAATTATCTATTAGTTTATCACAAACAATTGGAAGGAAATGCATTGCATGATAGATATAACTGATTTAAGTTGATTATATAGAGAGCTGGTAAACATTGTGAGTGTAGAAAATATGTAGTAATTAATGAAAGAAGTTTAAACACACCATAATCATTTATATATAATGAATTAGTACAATATTTTACACTTTATACATTGCATGGTAAGATACATGAGTGACTTAGCAAGATCTAAAATATCGATGATATCGGAAATATCTGTAATCCAAAAAAATATCGGTAGTCCAAAAACATGAAAATTTCGATGGAAATATCAGGATATTATGAATATTTTAGACCATGGAAACAACCCAAGGGCTCTATACACCAGATTTACCAGAGTTATCGTGGATTACGCTTTTACCATCTTGTAGTTATACTACTTAATTAGTCATAGAGCTATATTATATTAGATCAATTGAATTAATAATTTTCATGGTCATAGGGTATTTGTATGATGACCCATGTGGTAAAAAAAATTAGAAATTAAACTCCTGTTACGAAGACCGTCAACAAATTTAGCTCAAAAATAGAACTTACTAGCAGGAATGCCCACGCTCTGCCGCGGGATTTGAAACCGTCTCTACCATCAACCAAAATAATTCTATAATTTAAACCATCCAAACTTGTTTAACATAGTTTTTTGTCTATCATTATATATTTCCTCTCACAATTTTTATGGAATAAAAATCTAAACATTAAAAAATTTAAACAAATTTTTGCAAATAATCTTGCATTTAAGCACGTTCAAAACCAGTGGCTCTTTCAATTTTTTTCTAAACAAAGAAAAGGAAAAGTGTTCATCACTGATATTGTGCATCCAATGTACTGGTTTCTTGTCCACCTTCTCCTCCTAACCCTTTTATCAATAACCCATCTCATTATGTTCCTCAGAGACTCGAAACCCAATTCCAGCGGTCCATTTAACACCTCCTAATATCAATTCCTAACAAAATAAATACAAACGCAAAATCAGCAGCACTTTCAAATATTTTAAAGGGAGAGTGGGAAAATATTATCAAGAAAGATGCAAACGAAGTATATTCATCACTGATATTGAAGAGAAAACGAAGTGTATTAGTATATTCATCTTTCCCCATTCCTTGTAAAGTTGAAGAATTTTTTCTTAACATCTGAACGAAAAGTAAAATAACGCTAACACACTCAATTACAGCACACATAAGCTCGTGAACAAATTATCATTTCCAAACTGCCATGAGAGTTTACTAATCATAAATCTATGTAGTAGTTGAAATTCAATCCAAAATAAACATTAGGCACATCATCAAAAAACCAGCAGCACAACTACCCTATTGAAAAATGCCTATTTCACAAAACATTTAATGAATATTTTACTTCAGAAATTTCTGCAAACCATAATTGAACACACCGATCTCTATATAATTCAGGAACCAATCAAAGCAGCTGAATACACATGGTAAAATAAATGTTTCAGTTTGATTTTGTATTCTATAAACTTTACATTAACGAAATACATTTAGGGGTTAGTACTACAATGACATTGCTCCAACATCAATTACAAATCTTTTGAGAACAAATAAACAAAGTAGTGAGAGCTCGTACCCGAAGTGAGGCATATGATCACACCCTCCTCAAGTGCCCAAGAGTAACTGAATGGCGGGGCAGCCCCTACAAAATGTTTTTTAATCGATTCGGTAGTTAACACTGGCCAAATGCACAATACATATCTCAGAAACTATTGTCAGTTAACTTCTACAGAAGTTAGAGCAAAAATTACCTCCAATCTTTGTTTCTCTTGTACTTTGATATTGTGGGGTTGACTTGTAAACGGTAATAGAACTCATGTAAGCTGAATAATAAAAAGCCGTTTTTTAGTTAACTAAAAAGCACTTGTAAACGGAGTGAGATATCTGGTAACCAAAAAATGAATCTTGGAAAGCAGACATAAACAAACTTCAATCACAATTACTTTAATACATTTGGATATCGAGGAAAATTAGATTTATTCAATTTCGATATAAAGAAAATTAATTAATGCAGGTACAACATTTGTGCCTCAATGACATGAGAAGTACTCAAAACAAACATTGTTTTCTTTTTGTCTTTAGGCAATCTCTGCAAATAGCAATGAGTTCTCTAACTTATATACATTGATAATCATATTAACTAATTAACTTACGAACCCCTCCTGTTAATTTCACACTTATGCTCCAAACAGATTTTGTAACTAATATCCCAAATAGGGAGGAAAGAGGGAATAAAAAAACCTTTGTATGGTATACTGCAGTGTTATCTGTGTAAATGGAGTTAAGCCCTGAAAGGCCAGCAACCTCCTTGTATACTTGGAAACCTCTTGCAGATTTTATGGCTCCAGAAGAAAATAGATCATGCAACATTAATATCATTAAGACTAAAGTATTTTTCTGAAGTGAATACACATGTGAAGTGAATACACATGAAAAGTATCAAAAAGAGAGAAAGGATAAAAAATTAAATAAATAAGAACTACACACCTGTCCTATAATTTGGCCAGACGGGCATTTTGCTACCGAGGCAAAATTCTCAATAGCCCAAGCATCAGCCTATCAGATGAAGAAATATTCATAAGGGAAAAAGTAAGCTTAAACAGGATTTCATATATATGAACTCACTCTTTAATTACTTGTCCTATTACCAAATAGCTATTGGAAATGGTTTGAGTTATAAAACCTGACTCTAAACAGGCCTGATTCTTATCAAATAGCTCTTGAAAATTTGATATGCAAAAACTGAAACAAAGAAATAGATCCCAATCTCATCCCACAATGAACAATGAACCAAAGTTACATGAACAAAAACAATGTCAACATTTCAAGCTGTGCAAAACTAAACCCATTTAGGAAAGCACAAAGTCATACATCTAATCATGTCTCATTCAAAATTCCAATACTCGATTCTAAAGAATAAAGGAAGCAATAGCACTCAAAATCAATAATTGTAAAGAATACCGAGGGCAATAGCATTCAAAATCAATAGTTCGCAAGTCTCCAACCAGCATAGCAAAATGCAAAGAGAGCAAGTCTCCAACTCTCCAACCAACGTAACAAAATGTCAAAAATCAAAATGCCTTATGGCATTAGTACAACATAAAGTTCAAAATATTAGCAATAAATTTTAAAATGCCTTATCTAATATCATTGAGGGCATAAGTTGGAAGATAAGACAAAAAACAAAAAGGGGTTAATGCAGGCAGTATAAAAAGCATAAGAAAGGAAAGATACCCAAAATCCATCACAAATCATAGTGAAAATTTGTGTTATAGCAACCTTAAATTAAAAAAAATTCTCTAGTTTTCCATGTTTTCTCATCAAACAAACAACAAATTCATATAAAATCAGAAAAGTAAAATTACCAGCAGCAGCGTGCTCCGGGGCTCGTATGACAGCGTTCCTCCACCAGCAACGGCGTCGAGATTGTTTTCTGAGGCAAGGATTACACAGGAAGTCCGTAAAATTCATGGACATCTGCAAGAAAACAAAACCACTGAAAGTCAGAGATTTCCAAAACCGAAAAGAAATGAGAGATAGAGAGAGAGATTGGAGTACCGTAAGTGTATAAACATATTGGGAAAAAATTGCACGGCAATTACTACAATCTAAATAAAAATTCCACTGTGCTTTGGAATTGTGTAAGTAGAGAAAGAATTGGAGTTCTTACAGAGTGTTGGCGAACTGAATATCAGCTTTGAGCACCTTGAGAGATTCATCGAAGGACTTCGTTTAACATTTATCAAATGTCAGTAAATTCTGTAACGTACATGGAAAAATCCAGAAAATTAGAGATGAACAAAAATAAGTGAATCAAGCGACTGTAATTTTGAAATATCATCTATTTGCTAATACGACCTTTTTCCATCAAAACGACATAAACCCCAAAGAAAAAATGGAAATTGGGAACGACCCATAATCTGAAAATTTACAAAAATTAACAGAAACGGATGAAATATGAGAGAAAGAATTGTAGTTCTTACAAAGTGTTGATGAACTTTCAGAGAAAGAATTCGATTTTCCTAATCGTTTTTACTCTCTTCTCATCCCTCCCATCAAAAATCCTAAACACTCATTCACTCCACCCACCTCAAATCCTCTCTCTCTGAATATAGCAAAAATATACGACCCTTTCTCTCTCTGTAATCTGAAGAAAAATCTGATCAAAATTTATAAAGTTGGTTTTTGGTTTTGTAAAAGTGTGGACAGTTAGAAGGGATTTGTAGAGAGAAGAAGGGTAACCTTTTCAGTAGATGGGAAGCAAAGCCATATATGTAACTCGGTTCATTCAGAACCAACGATCATCCACACAAAACTTTGACTTACACAAAAACCGATTCAAAAAACCAAAACAGATACCCAAAATTATAACCAAACAATCAAAACCCACAATAAAAAAATCATATAACAATGCTTTCACAGAAAAATTTCTAAAAAACCCCACAAACCCAAAAAAAAAAAAAATCATGCAAAAATCTCACCACAGGGTAAATCTAAAAATGTCAATTTTCATGCCACGAAATTGTGATACATTACAATCTAAAATCACACATACACATATCATACATACACATACATCAGAGGGGAGGAAGCAGATAATTTCAACAAACGCGACGGAATTCCTTACCTGGGAAAGGTTTGGCCCGATGATGTGTACCACCCAGACTTTGCACATCCAGAAAGTGAAAAATATTGCGCCAATGAGATGCAAATATTTCAAGAAACCTACCAAGGAAATCAGACCATGCATGTGTTAGGTTTATCATTTGTCTGTCAAAATGCGCAGCAGAGACCAAAATCAAATAGATCGGTGTGTTTTACCTCTGGACTTTCCAGTTTCCAGACCGATTTGCAGTGGTGGACTGCAAACGAAGTTGCAGGCCTCCTTGATTTTCTTTTGCTTAACGGGAGAAAAGGAGGCTCTGGGTTTGTTGGGGAGATGATCGAAGCCTATAATTTTGAAAACAAAGATAGACGAAGCTCTCGAGTTACAGAAATGGAGGGCAGGTTTGTGTGGTTTTGGAGGACAAGGATTGTCTGCCCTCCTTGTTCCTGTGCCCTCCCATGCCCTTTGTTTTGTGCGGTCACGGTTAAGCCACGCCAACATTTTATATTATTTTTTATAAAAATAATAAGAAAAAAATAAATAGTAATATAAAATATTGAAGTGGCTTAACCGAAACAGGAAAGCATGGGATGGCACGGGAACAAGGAGGGCAGACAATCCTTGTCCGGTTTTGGAAAGCAAGAGTCGATGCTATTACAGAGATGGGCTCAGTTTTCGGGTTCTGACTGCCAGAAAGGGGAAAATGAAGGTCGGGTGTGTTTCTGTCTCTCTCTCCCATCCCTCTCAATCTCTCAATCACTGACACCAACCCTTGATTTGAGGAGAAAAAATCAACCCTAACCCCACTTTTTGGCAGCCTCACTCCTCTCTCTCCTTTCCCCTCCCTGCCATCCCACGCCTCTCTCCCTGAAAACCCTCCACACCACAGCCACACACACAGTGACAGAAATGTAAATAATGCAAAATCGAGGGCCCATTTTAGAATTATACTGGTAAAACCGTAAATATATCGAAATATGTTCAGAGACAAAATTACCCTCCTACATTTTGATAATTACCCTCCAACCAGCCCCATTTGGTTGTGGCATTGTAGTAAATAACGTGAAATCGAGTAGCAAAGGTCCTCAATTTTAGAATAGATAACTAGCAGGAATGCCCGCGCTTTGCTGCGGGTATTCAACCCATGTATAATATTCATAGGAAAATTAACTACAAATGCTACAACAATACAATCACATTCTTAAATGTATCAATTCAGATAACGTGCATTTTACATGAGTAACGCTCACAAAACCACACATTTAGACAATCATCTCCAAATGAAAGAAAAAGCAAGAGATAGGTGAATTGATACATAAAATAAGCAGTTCAATTTACATTGCTACTCTATTAAGTCGACATCGAAAGCCAATATACAATCGAAATTACTTTAAGGAATGTTTACGTTGACAAAAGTTGCAATGACATTCTATAGTTACACCTTTAAACCTTTAAAGAAAAGACATTCTATAGTTACAAAACCGCTATGAATGAATATACCTCAAAAAGTCAAAGCCCCAAGTGTTCCCTTCGAGTATCCAAATTTCTGAAATTCACAAACATAGAAAATTCATCACCACTAATCCTGTAACAGTAACTAACTTCGAATTTTTCCCTAAATATTAAAGACCACTCACTCCAAACACAAACTATCTAAACCCTAAACCTTACATATACACACATCTACATGTACATACACACACACACACGCACACAGATGCATGCATACATACATATATACATGTACATACACACACATCATGCATACATACATATACATGTACATACATGAAGGAAATTTTGTGAAAAACATGTTCATTTGAATAACATCATATAGCATGCAATTAACAATTAAAGGCGGAATCATGCTTTCATGCATTCAAAAACAAAACATCAACCATGAAATTCAAAGCCTAGTAGATTGGTGAACCTTGACTCAACTTTTAAATCAACATTTATTAGTTGAGAAATATTTACCTTTGTAGATTCCTCTTTGCATATGCAAAGGATAATCACCCAAGAGATAGGGTCTTCATTCCTTGCTTCTTAGCTCCATGGATTTGGTTGAAAGAATAGGATTCTCCAAGTTCCCAAAATAGAGAACCTCTAAAGATTCTACACCAAGGTTAGATTGAAGAAGAAATGAGTGACCTTGAGGAAGTAGAATTGCTAGATAATTTCCTCTAGGGTGGCTGAATTTTAGAGAGCAAAGAGAGCTTTTGTTCTCATCTTTTCTCCACAAAAACCCTAAGGATGAAATGGCTATAAAGTTGCCTTTATACCACCTCACAATGGAGTGGCAAACTTGCAATTAAGCCAAGTTCACTACCCTCCTTAATTATGGGCTAATTGGGCTAATTGGGCCTTTGTGAATAATTATTCATTAAGTTGTCATACAACTTAAGTCAATGGGCTTTGACGTTCGAAGCCCATTGGGCCTTAAGGTCCAAAACTATCCCGAGGTCTTTAACGAACTTATTCGTTTGATTAATTAACATATTAATTAATCATTGCCATAAATAATTAAACCATTTAATTATTCTTACTCATCTCCTTTGTTTCTTCAATCTCCACCTTACACGGTGTACGATACATTAGGTCCCTGAGAGAAGACATAGCACGTACTGATCTTAACGGACTGTCAATGCCCAATTGGCAATCCTATGATCAGGAACGTTTAGGATGTGTCTACGAAAGAATGGTCTCATTAATCTAACTTCATTAGATTGCATTCTCCCAATCACATATTCCTTGGACTTTATCGTTTAAGCATATAACATTTATATGAGACGGCTCAAACAATAATGTTTGCCCTTTATATGTAAACTAGATTAGTTTAACATGTGAAATATCCGTAAAGTATCATCATATGATTGGCTTTAGGGCATATTTCCAACAATCTCCCACTTGCACTAGAGCCAATCAGCTTGGTCATCTGTTATGATTCCTCTTTTGTAGTTATTTCATAAATGGCTGAGTAGTAGGCCTAGGCAATGGATATCTATATGTTATCCATAGAAGCAACCTTGAGAATATCGACGTCACCATTATACATGATTCTCAAGCATGTGGTTCAGTCTCTCATATGAGTTCGGATCTTGATGAGACCTTGATTCCCTGGCTTGAGCTATCGCCCCATTAGTGTCGTAGTGTCAGTACACTAGATACACTTTCTGGTTGGAACCGAATAGAGAGTTCATAAATGAACTTTCCCATCCAAACAACATTGTTGTAAACTTCTATATATGGCAATATATTTTGCATTCATAATGGAACACACTAAAGTCATTACTTTAATGTTTCCATCCAAATATCTCTTTAGTCATAATGAAGAGATATCTGTTAATCTCTTCATTCATAATGAAGAAACATTCAACGATGGATTAGATTCATAATCTAACACATTTACGCTTCCATTACGTTACTCTAATTCTTCCTCGATCTTTGAGGAATTTATCCTTTAGTATTTCTTAAATACTTAAGGATTCACTTGACAGTTGCCATGGTTCTGATCCTGGGCTTGCACTGATATCGCCTTGTACCTTTCTAGGTACAACTCATATCAATGTTTTTCATACAATATGAAATACATAAATCACCTTTCTGAGTATGCATAAAGGATTCGATTTACGCATTATTTCTTTGGGAGTCAAAGGGTACGTTCCCTTTGAGAAGAGCTACCTCCTAGTCTCACTAGAGTTGTTCTTCTGATTGAAGTTTATCATCATATGAGAAACTTCCTAGCATCTTTTGTCTATTATTAGGGCTTGATATAATCTAATTATATCTTGAAATATATCATTATAGATTTCCATCCCATGTATATAGACTATATCTCCCATATACATTCTATCGTTATAGAAAGTTTAAAGTCATAACTTTAACGAAGAAGTGTTCTTTGCATTAATATATCATATATGTGCATATATATATATTGAATTTTAGGAACATGATTAACTCCCACTAATCTTTTGTAAACCTAGTAAACAAAAGATTCACTTACATCTTTATGAGAAATCAAACAATTTGATCTTTCTCTCATAAGACGCTTATGGCTCCCACTAGCTGGCTAAGATCCATGATGGTTGGATCTCTACAACTTATATGTTTTGTGATTCATAGTTTTAGACATAAATTATCAAGACTATCTTAATAATGGTTTCGGAAACCTATATCATGTCCAAACATTGAATCACCATTTAGTTGTAGCTAGCAATCTTCGAATTAATTGAAACTAAGACTACGTCAAAAATGGTTCCTTCAAAGTCAACCATTCTCTTTGATTGTAGTCACCTTAAGCTACCAATTAGCTATGAAGGTTTCATTATTTCGAGTCAAATGGTACTTTACCATTTCCTTAAGTATATATATTGTATATACACTCAATGTAGTCATAAAGTTCAAACCATTCAACTGAGACGGTTTATAAATCCTTCTTGACTACCTTGGAGCTTGTGGTATAGGAACTAGGTTGTTATATTTGTTGATTATCAGCTTGTCTCTCAAAGAACCCATTCTTTTGAGTTCTATTCCTAGTTCATTTGCTCTAAGGCAAATCACATTGTAGGATTACAATGAACTACTCAACAAACAACATTTGTTGGTTGGTCTATAGAAGTGATATCCAAATGTTAATTTAAGGATACCTACAAGATAATTTTTAAACAAATATTGCTCATTAGCACACAACCCCAAATCTTAACACAATTAAGATTTGTCTTTCTTTCCAACTACATCCTATGGAGTTATAAAATTTTGGAAGATCTTCTAATTGACAATCATATTGTCTTAGAAGCATATATATCCTATATATGGGTAATTGATAATATCCAACGAACTAAATCTTATTCAAGTTCGTTCTTCTCCTAATGGAGAAAATCATTATCTTATGATGCTAATTTCCTTGATATCTTTCAAGGAAACTCATCTAAAGTGTTACCTTTCCTTGGATCAAATCTAAGGAGGTAAGTACTTTAGACGTCTTACTCATCAACTTACATTTCTTGAATTCTTTGAAACCTTTTGCAAAGTATTCGGACTTGTGTTTATTCAAAATAAACTATAGTCCAACCGAGAGTGATCTTCGGTGAATGTCAAATAACATGAGTAGTATTATGTTGTGGACAAGTGCCACTAACATCTAAGTGAATTAACCTCAATAACTTTGTGATTCTTTCTTCTTTCCAAAAGAATAAAGATTCGAACATTTCGCCTCTATACAATTTTGACAAGAAGGTATTGGATCCGGATCTAACGATCCAAAGCATCCATCTATGACCAACTCGTAATTTATGTTTTTAGAGGTATCACAACTCAGTTGGGATTAGTCACTATCTTGCAACCTTTTGGGTTTTAAGCATCATTATATTCTAAACAGTTAACGCTACCATATCATCTCTACTATAGAGACAATCAATTAGATTACTATAATCCAATCAGTGATTAATAAAGAACAATGTTTTGTCAAACAAAACATTCATCCATCTCTACTATAGTGACGGAATTAAGTTCCTTAAAATTGGAATGTAAAGACAATCTTTGGTTTTTCCAATTTCTTTGGTAGTTCATATGAGGAAGTTAGTATCATCTGATTTCGCAGAGATCTATATTTTATTCACGTTCCGAATGTGAAGTACTTTCTCTTCTCTCATTAATCTTCTACTTCTTATTAGCCACACTTTTACAACGATTGTAAAACATAGTTACTAATACGGAATCAAGCATTCAAGTAGAAGAACCAACTGTTTTGAACTATTCAAGAACAATTTACAATACCTTCGAAAGGTGTGTTCTTGACACTTGCAAGACATTTCTTGCAAATACCCCTTCCAATGTCCATCCTTTCATAAAGAAAGTTTGTTCCCTTGGAGTTAATTTTATCTTCTTCATTTGACTTCTCCTTTGACTACAATAGTCATGGTCCCTAAACTCCCACTATTTCTCTTGAAACCTTTTTCAATTGTGTTATACACATCAAACATTTTGGAGAGTGTGTGGTTATTGTTCACTACATAGTTTACAATAAACTTAGTGAACCATTAGGATAGGGACATAAAGGTGAAGTCCTAGCTTAGTTTCCGTCTCGTTAAGTGGTTTATCACTTCAACACTCAATGATTCAAAATCATCATAAGTCCATGTTGATGGACTATTTTTGTCAACCAACCATTATGTTCTAAACATAATTACAAACTTTCAAGAGTTGTTCAAGGCAACTCTTATTTCTTCATACAACAATTTGTAAGTGAAGAATTATGGCACTAAAAGTGTCCTTGTCTTTTATGCTAATCTTCGTAAGTTCCTTTGTTCATATAACGAAGGAATAAGCATTGGTTGTTTGTGTTGTCCTCTTCATGATAGACATTTCTAACATGTTCTTCCAATGATACATTATCAATAGGAAGATTGTGAGGATGAGACTTCTTAGGTACATGCACAATCCATTTAAGACAATCTTTGGGATTGTGTTACCAAGTCCGGAAACTAAAACATTCGGTTTTTCTTTGTCAAGTTTTGGATAGCGTTTGCAAATATATTGGTAAACAAATACATAACGAATATAAATTGATTGATTTTAAGCCATTTGATTCGGGTCTTTAAATCAAATAGCACCACCCACTATTTTTGGCAAATTCCATATCCCTCATTGGAATTCGAGAGTTTTGGAGGAAACTCTTAGTAGGTTATGGGAGACTCACTATTACCAAGCCCACCTCACAATGATATGATATTGGCTAGCATTAATAATAATGAGAGAGTACGCTTACTCATTTGCAACTAATGCAAGTACCCATCAATTTGGCCTCTAGAGAATGTTGCCTCACAATGATATGATATTGGCTCCATTGCACTTAGTTAAGTCATTCCCACCATGCTTAGTTCGAGAAGGGGTTCAAGAATAGCCTCACGATGATACGATATTGGCCATCCTCGTTGCCTACACTCACCTCATCAAGTATGTATATAGACTCCTCCTGAGTATAAGCATGCACTTTGTACTCCCCCATGATAGGGTGAAGCCGGTGTACAAGTCATAAACGATTGGAGCTACCACGGTGGAAGGCCACGAAAGAGTGTTCTAAGCACTCTCACGCTTTTCAACTTAATAATGGTTTGGTTGAGGGTTTTAGGTCTCATCACATAAACATATTCATCTTAATCTTTATTAAAACAATTTTGGTCCTATTACAACTATTGGTCCATTTGTTTTTAGTTGTATATAATACTCCCACTATGCTTATAAAACGGTTTTTAAAGCAAGAGTATATGATACTACTAACATAAGGTTTGCATTCATTTGATGGACTATATAGTTGCCTTAGGGCCTTAGGATGACTATGAACCTTTGTTTAGATTCAACACGAGCCTAGTGTTGAATCTCGGACTAGGGATGGAGATTGATTTTAGTTACGCGTTTAATCACATTAAGGCGTGTTGTCTTAGGGGCGTTGGACCCTCTACTTCATTTTCATGCATATCAAATAAAGCAAGAAAGAAGTACTTCAAAGTAAAGGTGAGCTTATGCTCATTACAACATTTGCATAATTCAAATTACTTTAAAGTAAAGAAGAGCTTATGCTCTTTTACAACATTTGATCAAATCAAATTACAACCAAAATTAATCTACACATTCCCATGGTTCAAACAAATTTGAAACGGCCTATCACATAGCTCAATTATCGTAGGCTTAGGTTCATAATCATCCTTTAATTAATCAACACTTTAATTAATTAAATTGAATGCAACATTTTCATTTGGTTTTTGTATCCATAAAATTGATTTAAATGGAGCTAAATGAAATGAAAATCCAATTCTCATTTAAAGAGACAAAACAATTTTTGTTCCCTACTTAATTTGGGCCATCATGCAATAACCACAACTTTTTGGGCTATATTGCGAAACACAAACTTTTGGGGTCACTTTGTAAAAACACAAAAGTCCACTACTTCATGTAATTACAACTAGAACCCAAAAATTTCAACAAATACAAAAAAACTTCATTAAAGGAGCAAAACAATTTGTCCTTTAACGTTTTTGGGCCTTAACGTAAAAACGTAAACTTTTGGGCCAAAGTGCAAATACACAAAAGTATCAAAACTTTATGTAATTGAATAAAAGACCCAAAAATACCCTATTCTATTAGGGTGGCCGGCCATGATAAAAAAAAAATAAGATTTTTACAAAGTTTTTGTAAGTGAGTTTTGTTAGGTGAGGTAAAGATGAAATATTTTGAATTTATGTCAAACTTTTAAAAAAGTTTGTCTACCATTATAGCCATTAATTGAATTTATGTCAAACTTTTAAAAAAATTTGTCTACCATTAAAACCATTAATAATACTTTACCAATAATCATCACCCACTAAAATCACCCACTAAAATTAAACCAAAACTTTATGTAAAAACATAAAAAATTTTGAATCAAAACTTCAAAACTTTTTGTTCTTGGCAAGAACTTCAAGAACATTGAAGAACACTCATGAAAACTCATAATAGCTCCATGAATGTTTTCACTCACCAAAACTCAAATTTTCACCACTCAAAAGAGGGCTAACATCCTTGGGTACTTAGGGGTTCCAAAAGTCACTTTAAAACCATTTTAACAAGACAAACATGAACCAAAAAAATCACCCTTTGGATTTGACCGAATTTCCCCAAAAACATGGCACCAAATTTTAGCTCCAAAATTCATGCTCATATGAACTACATCTACAACATTTGAGATGACAAATTTTCTAACAAAATTTACATTCAAAGAAACAAGAATAAAGCTTGTAACATATTACAACTTTTAAATCAAAAACTATGAACTACAAAACCCAAAATGATTCACCAACTACTAGACCTAGGCTCTGATACCACTTGAAGGAAATTTTGTGAAAAACATGTTCATTTGAATAACATCATATAGCATGCAATTAACAATTAAAGGCGGAATCATGCTTTCATGCATTCAAAAACAAAACATCAACCATGAAATTCAAAGCCTAGTAGATTGGTGAACCTTGACTCAACTTTTAAATCAACATTTATTAGTTGAGAAATATTTACCTTTGTAGATTCATCTTTGCATATGCAAAGGATAATCACCCAAGAGATAGGGTCTTCATTCCTTGCTTCTTAGCTCCATGGATTTGGTTGAAAGAATAGGATTCTCCAAGTTCCCAAAATAGAGAACCTCTAAAGATTCTACACCAAGGTTAGATTGAAGAAGAAATGAGTGACCTTGAGGAAGTAGAATTGCTAGATAATTTCCTCTAGGGTGGCTGAATTTTAGAGAGCAAAGAGAGCTTTTGTTCTCATCTTTTCTCCACAAAAACCCTAAGGATGAAATGGCTATAAAGTTGCCTTTATACCACCTCACAATGAAGTGGCAAACTTGCAATTAAGTCAAGTTCACTACCCTCCTTAATTATGGGCTAATTGGGCTAATTGGGCCTTTGTGAATCATTATTCATTAAGTTGTCATACAACTTAAGTCAATGGGCTTTGACGTTCGAAGCCCATTGGGCCTTAAGGTCCAAAACTATCCTGAGGTCTTTAACGAACTTATTCGTTTGATTAATTAACATATTAATTAATCATTGCCATAAATAATTAAACCATTTAATTATTCTTACTCATCTCCTTTGTTTCTTCAATCTACACCTTACACGGTGTACGATACATTAGGTTCCTTTTAGCGAGGCAGTGGGCGATTAAAACCATTTTACATCGATTGTGAATTGAAACTTACTTTCAATTCTCCCTTTAGTGATTACACACGTTTAGGGCTTCCACAAACCATGAGTGACACCTAGCAGTATATCATGGCTACCCAAGCTAATCAGAATAGGTAGAGAACCTATTCAGTTTAGGATTACAAATGCAATACGGTCTTTCTCTAATCTAATACTCTTGACCACATTGTTTGGTTTGATAGTTTATTTATTCATGTCTACTATCCAATGTGATTCGTTTGCTTATATGATTACCTTGAATGTGAATTGGAACGCATTCCCAAATCTCATTCATACTCTGGCCAGAGATTTTAATCATATCATAGAGTATTCTCCCTCAAACCATTTGAAGGTTAGAGATCCCTTGTTGCACATTCACCTGTCTCCATAACTAAGTGGCTTAACCCCAATGATGTCGTGGACACCCCGATGGGGTGACTTTGACATAATCAAAGATCAAGGACTTAACCACAAGACAACTGTGATGCCTCAGGTCAAAGGACTAATTTGCATTATCCCAACCATGAGTTCTCATGTGACATGAGTATGAGAACTCCTCGTTGATCGTGTTCAGTGGACTCATTCTCTATTGAGCACCTACGTACTTGTCTTGATGTCACACACACCAATGACTCGAGACTAGTCACTCTCCCTGAGAGAAGACATAGCACGTACTGATCTTAACGGACTGTCAATGCCCAATTGGCAATCCTATGATCAGGAACGTTTAGGATGTGTCTACGAAAGAATGGTCTCATTAATCTAACTTCATTAGATTGCATTCTCCCAATCACATATTCCTTGGACTTTATCGTTTAAGCATATAACATTTATATGAGACGGCTCAAACAATAATGTTTGCCCTTTATATGTAAACTAGATTAGTTTAACATGTGAAATATCCGTAAAGTATCATCATATGATTGGCTTTAGGGCATATTTCCAACAATACACACACAAATGCATGCATACATACATACGCATGTATGTACAGAAACATATGCATATATACAGATGTATGCATGCTCATACACACACAGATGCATACATACATACACATACATGTGCATACACACACAGATGCATACATACATATATACATGCACACAGATATACATATATTTATACAGATGCATATACATATATCTAGACATATACTTCGGTATATACTGATACATATACTTGCACATACATTTATACACATGCACACATATAAACTGCACTTTTCAGCAAATGGGAGTGTTTCACACTTGTAAAAATGTGTAGTTAGTTAAAGAGTTTTTTACATGTACACAGACATACATATAGATGTACACACTCTAAAAACATGTTTAGTTAAAGGGTTCCAATTCAAATCACAAAACAAAAACTTCTTGCAAAAAAAAAAGTTTTTAATGCTAATCACCAAAAAATGGCAGCAACTTAACAACAACTAACAACAATCTAAAATTCATTGGCAAAAGATAATCACATACATTTATAAAATTCATTAGCAAAAGATAAACACATACGGAAAATGAAACCTAGGTTAATTCGCAAACAGTTAAAGGAGCAACGTTTTTTAACGGTTTTTGAAAGAACCCTAATTAATCACATCGTTGTCCAATAAAAAATACCAAATGAAAAACGTTTTGCACAAACCACACAAAAATATTTTGGACAACACAAATAAGTAAGCCGCAAACAGTTATTGAATGAAACTTGTAATGCAAAATCCCGAGTTGGTGGTACGTTTCCTGCAATCCATAAAAAAGAAAAGAACAATTAGTTTTCTTGTTCTCAAACAATCGAAATAAAAACATCGCATTCAAATTGGTCAAATGGTTTTACACACTAATTACCAATTCAAATCACAGAACAAAAACTTCTTAAAAAAAAAAAAAAACTTTTTAACACTAATTACCAAAAAATGGCAGCAACTTAACAACAACTAACAACAGTCTAAACAGAAGCTAACAATACGGTCAAAGGGTTTATTATAGGCATAAATATTTGCACACACACACATATATGCACATACACAAACACAGAGGCACAAATACAAATAAATTAAAACATAGCTCAATTTAAAAATGGCATTCTTGTAAGAAAATCACAGATTGTAAATCAGTCTGTTGTGTTTACTGATTTTGTTCCAATTCAAATCACAGAACAAAAACTTCTTAATTTTTTTTTTTAATACTAGTTACCAAAAAATGGCAACAACTAACAGTCTAAACAGAAGCTAACAATACACTCAAAGGGTTTATTACAGCCATAAAATATTGTAATCAAACACGAATGGCAAAGCTCCGATGAAAAAATTGAAAACGCAAAAAAAAGTGTAGGAACGAACCTTGGAAAAATGTTCAGACAGAGAGGAACCGAGAATGAGAAGAAAAAACTCAAAAGCAACCAAGTATATAGAGACCCAAAAAATCCCCAAATTGATTAAAAAAAACATAAGCCTAACCTAACCAAACATGGAAAAAAGATTTGCAAAATTTTTTTTTGACCTTTCAATCACCACATGCACGCAACCATAAATGCAAGAAACAATATAAAAAAGTAAAAATTTGGTACAAAATGTAAGTTGAAACAGAGCTTATCTGACGATGCAACAGAGAATAAGCAGTGATCCCGATCCCTACCTCTCCCATCCCGCTCTCTCTATCTCTCTCTCTATCTGTCTCTATCTCTCTGTCTCTCTGTGACGGCATAGGTTGAACAAAGAAGAACGAAATAATGAGGAACAACCTAACCCCCAATCCCTCTGAAACCCCAAGAACGAAATGACGACTCCACCCTCTAACTTGTAATCCTTATCGTGCGATCTGAAGCACATATGGGCAGTCATCCCGACCCCTACCTCTACCATCCCGCTCTCTCTCTCTCTCTATCTGTCTCTATCTCTCTGTCTCTCTGTCACAGCTCTATCTCTCTGTCTCTCTGTCACGGCTAGGTTGAAGAAAGAAGAAGGAAATGATGGGAACAACCTAACCCCAATCCCTCTGAAACCCTAAGAACGAAATGACGACTCCACCCCTCTAACTTGTAATTATGATGGTGCGATCTGAAGCCCAGATGGGCAATCTCGTCATTTAGACTCCCAAAGGGCCAGCCTCACACCAACAAATGAGAAAGCCCAAGGAAAGTATCATGAGAAAGCCCAAAACAACTCAGCCATACCAACACAAATGAGATGGGTTTCTTGTAAATAAGGTGAAATTGGATGGCAAACTTGTGATTGTAGCTAAGTTACAGTCAATTCATTCCTCAATTTAGAATAGATAATGTGGGCTCTTTTATACAAGAGTTGGAATTCAGGTAGGGAACTTCCCATCATGTAATTCTACTTAAACAAGATTTTATCACCAAAATTTTAGTATTCATATGCGATTAGGTTTACTGATTGTAGCATGAATAATATGGTAATACACTATCCTTTAACGTGCAAATATTATTTAAATCAATCTCTGCAATCCTTAGATTTGATTCTCTATAAAAGTGAATTCAAATCAAATTATTATGGATAATCCCTTGTGAGGTTCAACTCACTTCTCTACTCTTAATGTAAATAATATTATATATATATATATATAATTAAATACTTAAAACCCTTTAACCTTTTAGTATCATTTTAAATTAGTCTAAACCTTTTTAAATATTCCAAATAAGTATCCAACTTATTGAAAATGTCACATCCGTCAAGTCTCAGTTAATTTTTTGTTATACGTACACATGACAACAATGGGTCCCATTGATTTGCTTACTTGGACACTAAAATAATAATAAAAATAACTTCAAAAAAAAGACATGAAGATGAAGAAAAAAAAATCATGAATAAAATGGAAAACAAAATTGAAGATCGAGAAATTTAGAATGATATTAAAAAAATTGAGGGTTTTAGGTAATTAATCCTTAAAAAAAAGACGCTAAATACCAGTGTGCAACTCTAATATAGTCTTACAGTAATTTGAGTGGAATAAACACCATGTGTCCGTGTTTCGAGTTAAATTACTCATATGGAGTCTTAACTCTCTAGGTTTCAGCACGTAGAATCACAATTATAATCATAATATCTCTAATCTACAAGTGCCATGTCAAAGAAATTGTCTGAAATGGAAATTTCATGTACCCCATAATTTCATACTTTCACAACGTATTTGAATTGAATTAATTAGCTTTCCCATCTACCACTCTTTATCTGCAGAGAAGGTCCATAGTAGCAGAAATAGTCCTTCAAATTGATCTTCACCGTCAAGATAGTTTCCGATTTCCAATTTTTCTTACGCAAAAGACCCAGATTTCCAATTTTTCTTTCCCCTGTTTGGTTATAAGCAGTTCGGATTCTGTTTTGAGGCCCAATATCAGTCTAGATTCATTTACTTTTCTTTCTTTTTCCCCTTTTCTTCTGTTTTTATTTTTTTTTATTTTTTTATTTTCTTATCACTTTTGTTGAAAATGTTATTAATTTAGATTCCTGGTGAGCGAACTGAACATGAATACAATTCTTGCAGGATTCATAAGTACCGATTCCTCATGTGAATCTAATTACTCGCACAGTTAATGTGAAATTGGGATTATTATAGGAAAATTAATGAAAACAGTTTTAAAACTTTATATTTTAACTAAAAATTATCTAATAACTTTATTTAATAATAAGAACAAGAAGAAAAAAAACATAAAATATAAACATGTGTGCCCAGTATGCATTAATTTTCATAAATAATGTAGTACCGTTAAATTTCATAAACAGTGTAGTACCGTTAAGTTTCATAAGCAGAAATAATGTAGTACCGTTAAGTTTCATAAACAGTGTAGTACCGTTAAGTTTCATAAGCAGTGCAGTACCGTTAAGTTTCATAAACAATGTAGTAAGTTTCATAAACAGTGTAGTACCGTTACGTTTCATAAACAGTGTTGTACAGTTAAGTTTCATAACAATATGTGTGAGGACGCGCGGGTCCCATATGTCAAAAAAAAATATTAAAATTATGTCTTTTTCATAACATTTAAGTTCTTTTGTCTTTTTTTTTATTAAAGTTTAAGGATTTTTTCATTAAAATTTAAGTATTTTTCATTAAATAAAGTTATAGCATAGATGGTTTTTTGTTAAAATAAACTTAGATTAAGCATTTTTCATGAAAGTTCCCTATTAATTATCACGTTACATATAGCCAAATAGTTAATTACATTAACACCCCTTGAGTTTTCTGAGTTTTCACAAAACTCCTTCAGGTTTGAAATCCTACACTAATACCCCTTAAGGTTTTGATTCACCTTCACCAGTACCCCTTCGATCTAAAATCTATCTATAAAAAGACAAATTTACCGTTATAATTAATTACTTAACAAATAAAAAATTATACAAAACATTAAAAATAACTCTGATAAAATGACAATGAGATTCGAATTGGACAAAAAATTATTAGGAAAACTAATGAAAAGGGCTTGAAAACTTTGAGTTTTAATGATAAGGACAAAATAAAGGGTAAAGTGAATAGTACCAGGATTGACTTTTTAGTGTAAAAATGTGGTTTTTCGTTAAAGTGAACAGTACCGGGAGCTTTTCGTTAAAGTTCCCAAAATTATAAGGCATTATGCCGTATGAATGCTAAGTTAGTAAATTGCAAAACCATAACAAAATGGCTCCATCAAGAAAGAAAAGCGCTGATTCCACCATTGAATCCTCCAATGCAGAACCAGTTCCTCCTGAGAACAAGAGTTACTCACTCAGTTCACTAATGTATATGAACAGAAGGGGCCGTTGATGGGGAAGCGAAAAGTGCAGTTGCACAAGGCCTCAAATTTGAAAAGGCCCCAAATTTGAAGGGGCCCCTAAATTTTTGTTATCTAACATCATGTAATAATGTTCTATATTTAAAAAATTACTTTTATTAGCACTTTAAACCGCATTGTACACTCCTTATAAGAGTTCTTTTTTTTTAATTTCTAAATATAAAAACTTGGAATACAATGAAATATTTTGAGTGTCAATAATAACACCCTGAAAAGTGGCAGTTTCTTAATTTTATTATATAACAATGTTATACATTCAAGTGAAACTTTAAAATTAGAGGTTTGATGTTTTTTTTTCATGTTTGGTTGTTTAAGATAAAACTGTTTTTTATTATTTAGTGAATGTTTTGTTTGTAGCTCTTTTTACTTATCATTAAGGACATTTGTAAATATGCAATCAGTGAGTGCTAAAGTTTGTTTTGATTATATTTTTTTTTTTAACAAACGACATTATCTATGCTAAGAGGGTGGGGAAGTGAGCTAAGCCTGACAATGGACTAACAATAATGTGGTTAAAATTCGCCTTTGGCGAGAATTGAACATTAGACCTCTCACTTACAAGTGAAGAGGAATACTACTAAACCGTAGTACTAAGTAACTTTGTTTTAATTTAAGTGAATGTTTTCTAGTATCAATATATTGTCATACTTTTTTAACTTAAAACTATCTTAAGGAGGACCCTTTTTACAAATTTCGCACATAACTCCCAAAATCTCAAAGACGGCCTTGTATATGAACCTCCCCAAACGCAACCTCCTGAGAAAACTCATGATCACAAAATTCTTTTGGCACCAGTATTGAACTAATTAGTGTAAGACAAAGAGTTGACGATAATAACTATCACTATGCGAAAGAAATTTTTTTTTTTTCCTCGGAATCTAGGATGCAATTGAGCTTGTCGGCAAAAAAAAAAAATCAATTTAGATAGCCCTTTATGGCTCCGGCGGTGGTGACTAGATCAATGCGTAATTAATTCAAGAGAAATTCCTATCAAAATTCACTATGATCTTTGGATACTTATCATGAGATTTATGGGAGCTATCTAATGGTTCTTAAAGCTATTAGGCAATATGTAACGACCTGTCCCGAAACTTACGGAATGCAATGACAATTTTGTAATTTCACTACGGTTGGGTTAGATATTTTGAAATGTTGCTTTTTGGGTCTTGTTTGGTATGCGCCCAAGTGGGGCCCATTTCCTTTTTGGTTCCCCCTGCCCTTTTTCCTTTCTTCCTTTTTGGACATGTGATTTCCCTCTCTCATAACTCTCTCATCTCTCTCTCCCTCACTGTCTCTCATTCTCTCTAACTCTCCTATCTCCCCGAGCCCTCTCTCGGCAAGCTCTCCCTCTCTTCTATGAACCACACACTCACAACAATGCACAACCACCTTCACACCTGGATGGATGAGCCTCAAAACCCCATAGAAAACACCAAAGAACTTCACAATGATGGTGTCATTGTTCATCATCTTTCCCGACGTGTTTTGTGATTTTTTGACGTTGAAAATAGCTTGGAGTAGCTTTTCCTAGTTTTTCAGCGAGCACGGCCACTTTCGAGGCGTTTTTCGGCCAAACCACAGCGAATTAGCCGTCATGCAAGGTGCGTTTGTTAGTGGCATTTCCGTCCACCTTGTTTGCACGCTCTTCGCCAACGGTGTAAGGTGAGTGGACCCCTTCTAAAATGCATGATTTTACTATTAGAAATGCATACATGAAAAACATGATTTATTGATTATGTTTTATGAAACGTTTATGAGTAAATTGGATTTACACTTTATGATATATTATGCTTTATCGACTTTACGTTCCTTGTGGTATATATGATTGATGACTATATACATACTTGTGAACGTGGTTTTACAATATGACATTTTAGCTACTGAGCTCCGTTTGAGTTAGATATAAATAAATAAATAAATATATATATATATTATAGAAATATAATGTTAATGTTTTTATGTGCTTATTTAGTAGTTACTCATACGATTTGCCTACGGGGGAATTTCCTGCCTACGGGCGAATGATACTTATATATGTCTTCGGGTGGGTGCTGTAGGAGCCTACGAGCGATTAATACTTATATATGCCTTCCGGGGGAGGTGCTGTAAGAGCCTACGGGCGATTAATACTTATATATGCCTTCCGGGGGAGTGCTGTAAGAGCCTATGGGCAATTGATACTTATATGTCTTTGAAGGCGGCGGCTGGGGGGGGGATGGGGGTGCTTCTAAATGAAATGTTATAAATGAAGTGTTCTATATGCCTTCAGGTGAATGAAGAGTTCTATATGCCTTCGGGCGATACTGATACCACTACTTAGCACACTATATGATATATGTTTTACGAAAGGTTTCATGGCATGCTAGGGTTTTCGGAAAACCTATTACTTATTATGCTATATGAGTTTTCATAAACTTTGGGGGTTGATACGTTATTAAAGATTAACTATGTTAGTACTACTTATATATCAACTTGGTCCACTCATGTTTTGTTTTGCGCCCCCTCAGGACTTAAAATCGAGACGTATAATCCCAAAGTCAAGGCACTCCCGTATCGACATCTTCGAGTCCTCTCAGTGTAGGACCCATCATTTTGTTCATTCAATTTTATATTATTCATTTTTAGTGTCTCAGATTAGTTGTATACTCTGAACACGTTCCACAATTGCATATTCATTATAATTAAATTTACTAGTTTTATTTATGTCGGTTAATTGTTTTTAGTTCTCATGCATCCTAATATGGCTTTGTCACCTTCAGATGTCGGCCAGCACGTGCCTACCCTGGTGTTTGAATAATATCAGGGTCGGGCGTGTCACAATATCTTAATTGTTCGCTTAAAAGAATTCTTACAATTGAAAATAGATCGAACAATCTGTTTGCGGAGTTGAATGTCAAGACAAAATATTCAGAGATGATGGAAGGATTCTATCAAATTTTCATTGTTTTTCTTAATGTTTAATGTTATTTTTAATTGTGACAACTCGTCCCTACTTTTAAGATTTTATTAATTTAAGAAGGGTGAAAGGACGAAAATGCCCTAGAAGAGAGATAGTTGGCTTTCGTTGATCGTCATTTCGTGACATGTACAAGTTTCTATTTTACCTTATTCTCGAAGTACTTGACAGTATGAAAACGTAGGTGCACGCAAATCGAAATCAGAACTACGACGGAGATTTTACGGAACTACGAAGTCGAAAAATACTTTTGCATATAATTACTATTTTACATTTTATATATTTCTCATAATTATTATGTTATTTTATATTATTATTTTAGTAATTTTATGAGATATTTTATTTCTTTAGTAATATTTCTGGCCGTGGGTCCCGCACCTCAACTTTCCATTCCACCTATCCAGTGTCTCCCTCTCTTTTTTGAACTCTATCTCTCATCTCTCTTTCTTTTCTGCCAACCCATTCCATTTCTCTCTATATCATTTCACTCCCCCTCTCTTTCAAACTCACCTTATCTCTCTCATCTCTGTAAATACAGAGCTGCAGAACACGCACTGGGAGGTTTTTTCCCCAGTTTTTCGGTAACTGACCAGCCACTTTTGGAGCACTTTTCCGGCCGGCTCCAACCGTGTTTTGACCTCATGATGGTATGATCTTGTTCCCCTCATTACAAGCTTCAAATAAATAGGTAGAACACTGAAAATGGTTAGGAAGCGAACTAGAAATTTGTCTTCAAAGTTGGGATGAAATACCTTAGATTCTGGAAAACTTAGACCATGACCATTTGGCCACTTTCAGGCCATTTTTCTGGCCAACACCGACCTTAAATCGGCCCTAACTTGGTATATTTTTGTTCTCTACATTTCTAAATTCAAAATGGCTTTTGAATCATTAAATTTTGTTAAGTATTGAACTAGAAATTAGCTATGAAATTTGGGAAGAAATTTCGAGATTTCTGGAAAATTTTACCGTGATCATCATGCTAATTTTAGGCCTTTCCCCGTTCAACTCCAGCCATGATTGGACCCCGAACTAGTATAAACTTCTTCCCCACATTCCTAGCTTCTAGTTGGCTTTTGAATCATCGAATTTGGTTGAGAATCGAGCTCGAAATAAGCTCTGAAAGTCGACAGAAAAATCTGCAAAGATCGTGGTGACGACACATGGACTAAGCGTGGCTGCCTGTGCAGCAACCTTGTGGCGGCGCGTGCGGTGGCGTTGGGAGGAACCCGAGGTCCCTCCTTAGGTTTCTCAATGTGCCGGACCCGAATCCGCCCCTCCGTTTTTTGAAATTTGACGGTTTTAAAATAGTTTTTTTAATAGTTGTACTTTGTACGAAAAATGCGTTATACGTTAATACGTTATATATTTATGTTAAATGGTTTCATTTCTAGGCGAAACGCATCGCAATGACTTTCGACGCTACGAGGCAGGTTCGACTCAACGACATGATTTGTGAGTGGATCTTTTCTTTGATATATATTTATATATATATTGGTTAATTTCCATGTATACAATTATTAATAAATTCTCTACGTGATTGCCATGATTAAACTTACGTTTATAAGAAATGCCTTATTGTTGGGAAATGATGAAAGAATCCTACGGGATGCACATGTAAGCTCATTATAAGGGGATGCCTTAATTATATTTATGGTCATGAATAATATGATATTGACTAGAATTGTTGAATCACTGTGGCATGCTTATATTTATGTAGTCTGCTCACCATTGCTGCACCCTGGTGTTAGTACTCTCCCAGGGCCAGTCTTTCACGTGTATGTTCACATCCGCACCGCACACTTGCCTTGGATCCAAGTAGGTGTCAGTTCTATCGTACATGTTGCTTTAGGCAACTCCGACTCGTAGGTGACCGCGAATATTGCAAGTCTTCACGTGATTATAGCACTAGAACGTATATTATGATTACAACCAGTCCTGTCGTACAGGTCGCATTAGGAGACTCCGACTCGTATGCTAGCATAGATTGATGAGCATCAGTTCAGTCGTACAAGTTGCATTAGGTGACTCCGACTTGTGTGCTAGAATAGAGCGATGAGCATTTGATTTTATTATGCTACTATTGAGATTTCAAATAATGATTGTCACGTTTTTATTTACGAGATATTGTGCCGTAATGAATTCTTGAGATTTTGCAGGCTACGGTAAGTATTTTTATACTATACGTAGTAAGTATATTTTGGAAACCATACTTGTTTTACAGCGAGGGGTTACGATGATTTCAGAAGGGTTTTTATAAAACTTTATTTTCAAGCTCACTCACCCTTATTTTCGCCCCTCCAGGTCTTAGTAGCGAAGCTTTCTTATCGACGAGGACTCTTGGCAAATCTCAATATAAGTGGATATCTTCGAGGGTATAATTCTCAATCCACTCTATTGTACTATACTTATACTCTGACATCATGTGTGAAATGAGTTCATTCTCGCTCACCAGCGCACTCTTATATTTAGGCACATTTAGGTTTAAATTTATTCACATTTTCCACATCACTACACTTTATAGCTTCGTCACCTTCTAGGTGTCGGCCATCACAGCTCGATTCGGAGTCTTAGTGGACATTCCGGGTCGGAGTATGTCATTAATTGATTTTCTTTTTCTTATTATTTATAAAAGTTTTTTATTTATTGAGTAATTAAGTATAAGGGTAAATTTGTCTTTTTCATAGATAGATTTTCGACCAAAGGGGTATTTGTGATAGTGTATTAAAATATGAAGGGATGTTGGTGTAATGTTTCAAATCTGAAAAAAAAATTGTGAAGATTCAAAAAACCTCAAGGGGGTATTAATGTAATTAACACTAAGAGGGTTTTCGTCAGATTAAAACTTTTTTCCAAATTTAGATGCATGGTTTTATATGAATTGACTAAC
This sequence comes from Malus fusca, assembly GCA_035220775.1. Lineage (NCBI taxonomy): Eukaryota > Viridiplantae > Streptophyta > Magnoliopsida > Rosales > Rosaceae > Malus > Malus fusca. The sequence continues at coordinate 2,724,959 of CM069069.1, forward strand.
AATCTGCAGAGACTTCAGCAGATGGTTAGTAGGCCAAAACACCTAGCATTTCCTTATTTTGAAGAGCAACAGTCTGTCTCCTAACAAGCTAACAAAGTAAACAATAAGGAATTTGTATATAGAGAGTGCCATTTTCTTGTAGCCATTGAGGGGTTTGATGTGAGTTTCGATCGAGAAAAAGGAGGAGGAAAAGAGACCAGAGAGAAAGCGATAAAGATGGTGGGCAGCTTCAATGGCTTCGATGGAGTATCTGAAGCAAAGTTGCCCGGCAAGCTTCAATCGGACATTGATGTCATCGGTTGGTAAACCTAGCCAAGTAGTGCTCCTTATGATCTCTGTCTAATAAAATGGCAATAAATGGACGGCTTATTGTCTTTTTGTAACTATTTTCCTAAATTTTTAATTTAAGAATATGTGTATATATGCATTGTGTATCCAATGATTTATATCAAGTTGTCCGGAAAATTTCATGACTAACATCGTGGACGGTGAAGGGCCAAGTAATCCTGGCATTTTAATCCGAACTGTTTCCGATTTGTCGATGTAGGTGATGATGAAGTGAATGACAGCCCCATTGAGGAAGTTTGGCTAACTGTTCCAATAACCGACGACCCTTCACAGCCAACCTTGACATTTCGGACATGGGTTCTTGGGATTTTATCGTGCGTGATTCTTTCTTTTGTCAACAAATTCTTTGGGTTCCGAACGAATCAGCTGTCCGTTTCTTCAGTCTCCGCTCAGATTGTTGTCCTTCCTCTAGGAAAGTTGATGGCTGCGACCCTTCCAACCAGAAAATTCCGAGTCCCCTTCACAAAATGGTCGTTTACAATGAATCCAGGGCCTTTCAATCTGAAAGAACATGTGTTGATCACCATATTTGCAAACTCGGGAGCAGGCGGCGTTTATGCAGTACACATCATCACGATTGTCAAGGCCTTCTACCACAGGAAGCAGCATCCTGCAGCAGCCTTCTTGTTAGCACTGACTACTCAGGCAAGTTTGGATACCAAAGGCTGATTTACGACTAGGGTTTCTTTTTTCTGTTTTCTTGTTCAGCAAGTCATTCTTTTGTTGTGAAATTTGAAATCTTTCAGATGCTTGGGTATGGATGGGCTGGCTTATTCAGAAAATACCTTGTTGACTCCCCTTACATGTGGTGGCCTGCAAATCTGGTTCAAGTTTCTCTCTTCAGGTATTTTATTACCAAATCCTCTATAATGAGAAAACTTCTCTGCAACGGAATGTCACTATATAGGTATTTCAGTCAATCATGCACTGCCATGTGGAAAAAGTTAAGACCCACATATGTGAGTGATTGGATTGAAAAAATTTATCACATAAATAGAATGACATTTCTTTGATTTTCTATCTTTACTGAAGAAAATTATAATTTTGAATGGCAGGGCATTACATGAGAAGGAAAAGAGACCAAAGGGAGGTGTTACTAGGCTGCAGTTCTTCCTCGTGGTTTTCGTATGCAGCTTTGCTTACTACATTTTTCCCGGATTTCTCTTCCCCTCCATCTCCGCTTTCTCCATTGTTTGCTTGATATGGAAGAGCTCCATCACTGCTCAACAGATTGGTTCTGGCATGAATGGCCTTGGCATTGGCTCTTTTGGCTTCGATTGGTCCACCATTGCTGGCTTCTTGGGCAGCCCTTTAGCCACACCTGGGTTTGCCATTATCAACTTGTTAGTTGGTTTTGTCTTGATCCTCTACATTCTTACTCCCATTTCTTATTGGTCCAATGCATATGATGCTAAGAAGTTTCCAATCTTCACCTCTCATACTTTTGACTCGACGGGCCAGACCTATGATCTTTCCCGGGTTCTGAATCAAACAACTTTCGACATCGATCGTGAAGCGTATAACAATTACAGTAAACTCTATCTCAGTACCTTCTTTGCCTTCAGTTATGGCTTGAGCTTTGCCACTCTTACAGCTACTATTTCGCATGTTGCCCTCTTCCATGGAAAGTAAGTTCAGCATAATTTTTAACTTCGGGAAGTGATTTTCGAACTCTTGTTCTTCATGTGCAATTTCTATTTTTTTTCTAGCCTTTGGATTTAATAAACCAAAGCAGACTTATCGAGGACAAAAACAATGAGAGGAGTGCTGAAGGAGAAAACAGGAGCGTGAAAATCAATGCCCTCAATTCAAACTCTTGTTCAAAGCTAATTAATAACTTGTTCATACATGATCAGATCAATTTGGCGTATGTGGAAGAAGACAACTAGTGTCGTGAAAGATCAAGTTGGCGACGTCCACACCCGGCTGATGAAAAAGAACTATGATTCTGTCCCTCAATGGTGGTTTCAACTCATCCTTGTTTTAATGGTTGGCCTTTCCATATTTGCTTGTGAAGGTTTTGGAAAGCAGCTCCAACTTCCATGGTGGGGAGTTTTAATGGCTTGTGGCATTGCCCTATTTTTCACCTTGCCCATCGGCATTATTCAAGCCACAACAAACCAGGTATGATCAGCGCATTGCGAATTTCATCCAAAGAGACTCATCAAAAGTTTCGATTTATCATTTAATTGTATTTGTGCAGCAACCGGGGCTGAATGTGATCACGGAGCTCGTTATCGGGTATATTTACCCGGGGAAGCCTATTGCTAATGTGACATTTAAGACATATGGATACATCAGCATGGTACAAGCACTCACTTTTCTTGGTGACTTCAAATTAGGTCACTACATGAAGATCCCGCCTAAGTCAATGTTTATTGCACAGGTAACTATAAATCTATCAATAGTAGCAGCAATATCCTTGTTTTAATTGTTCATATTTGTGATATAATTACTCTTACGGTTCTTCTCTGGACTAGATGTCCATTCTTAATTAAAGGACCGACTGATAATGTGTTGATAACACATTATCGAAACAAAATCCATCATAAACTAAGGACGTACACCTTGCATAGAGAATTTCTAGTTAATTACACTCATTTGATGAAAGTATTCACTTCTATGATAAAAGCACACTAAACTTTGGTTTATATATGGCTTATTATTTGTTCAGTGTCCCTCACTTTTACTTCCGATTAAATACCTTTGTTTTATTGTGCATATTTTTTTTTTTTTTTTTATAATCACACTTGTATGATCTGGGATGTTTTTCTTATATATATGTTCAGCTAGTGGGAACGATTGTGGCTTCAAGTGTATACTTTGGCACAGCATGGTGGCTTCTCGAATCCATCGAGCACATCTGCGATACATCAAGTTTGCCAGAGGGAAGTCCGTGGACATGCCCGGGAGATGATGTGTTCTACCATGCTTCGATCATATGGGGTGTCATAGGCCCACTCCGAATGTTTACCAGCTATGGAGTCTACAAGGAGATGAACTGGTTCTTCCTAATCGGCCTCCTTGCACCCGTTCCAGTTTGGTTCCTCTCAAAGAAATTCCCCAACCACCTGTGGATCAGGCTCATCAACATGCCCATAATCCTCGGTGCAACGGGCTCCATGCCGCCGGCTAAGGCCGTGCACTACATAACATGGTTTACAGTTGGTATTTTCTTCAGCTTCTATGTGTACAAAAGTCACAAGGGCTGGTGGGCTCGACATAACTATATTCTCTCTGCTTCTTTGGATGCGGGCCTTGCGTTCATGGGAGTTCTCATGTATTTCTCCCTTCAATCTCAGGGGATCAATGGGCCTCAATGGTGGGGTCTTGAAGGCAGTGACCAGTGCCCGTTGGCCGAGTGTCCAACGGCGCCCGGGGTTGTTGCCAAAGGCTGCCCAGTTTAATGAGATATGCTTTCAAGGAATCCCATCATTTGTGTTCTTAATTTCATTGTGGATGCCATAGCCCAGTTTCTGTTCTATCTTTGATGATGATAATCACGTTTCATCATGTACAGTTTGATTTGGTTTTAAACTACTTTAATTTCAGTTTAAGCTTAATCAAGGTTAATGAATCTGATTTCTGTGATTAGTTATGTCTTATCCTCTTAAAGCATTTATAATCATGCTTTCTATTTTAAGTTAAATTTTAGCTAAAAAGACTATAAAGTTATTTTAGGAACTCCAGAAAGTTACTTTGGGAGCTCCCTAAGAAAATTACTCCAATCACCCTCTAGTTTAGAGAGTTACTAGAAAATGTGTCTACGCTTTGCTGCGAGCGTTGAATGTATTAGTCACAACAGGCATGAATAATTTCCCCACAAAGCAACTAAAACGACGTAATACCTAAAGATCCAATGAAGTCAAATTTTGCTTGCTATATATGGATATGCATGCTATAAGAAACATCCATTTGTAGATCGTAATGTGTCATCAATATCATAATTTGAAGTAATCAGTCTACTACATGGAGGAAAAACATAGAAAAGGAAAGTAGAAAAGTACAAGACATAATACTTGGGCATCTGGTAGGAATAGTAAGTTTCTGAAAAAAATCCTAAACCATCTTACAAATTCAATCGTTAAACGTTATATTGTAACCGAAGACAAAGATAAAGTTATACAATTTGTTTACAAATCAAAATGAAGTACTGCTATAATATGCAACCGCTATAAATCATAAGATGGTAAATGAGAGAGAGAAAGAAAGAGAATTTGGGAAGCAGCTGCTAACTTTACCAAAAAAATTGAAAATGGTGGAATTTTTCTTATGAAGATAGGGAGCCTAATATGAAATCAGGGCACGAAAATTATAATTAAATATTTTGTGTATGGTAAAAAACTAATCATTGATTAATTAAGACAAATGACTAAAACGTCAACTTTTCAAATTACACATCCTCAGTAAAAAAAAAAACACAATCCTTAAAAGGCTCATTATCTGTTCTGAAGCTAATGCCTGGAACAAACTTCAGCCCAACTGGAAACACCCTAAAGAAAATAGAAACATTCAAAAAAAAAAATTCATTGACGAAATAAAAACTGCTGAGGAAAATGAGCATTACCCAAAATTCCATTCTGAACAAATATATGGACCAATCTGAAGATGAATATAGGGCCCTGCCTTGTAAACCGTCTTTGTGAACCAGACCAAATCGTTCATCCCCTCAAAATTATTGATCCAAGACAGATTTTGCAGCTCTAATTAAGAAAGAATTATAGTTTTATTTACTTGTGACTAAATCTTTCTTGTTTTGTGGTAATTTGTATAGCAGCAGACAACGAAACAATATATATAATTATTCAAACAGATTAAGACTCCCAATCAAATCAAACCGTTTCTGGTGCAGCTGCTGAAGAATTGAGAGCCGGAGCCACTCCTACTTTTGAGTGATAGAAAACTCTACAGTGACTCGAACAAAGAAATTGAACTAATAAAAACAAAAAGTTGGGATCACTATACTCACTAAGATAAGATCAAAGAGAACATTCTAATCAACTTTGATCTCGTTGATGAAGTCCGTCCAACTTCTTGAGAGCCTAATCGGCGCTCTTGCCAACGTCCGTGCTATCGCCTTTTCGACCCTCGACATGCTTCCGGCCGTACTCGATGACCTTGGTGACGTTGTGGCTGGTCACGTTGGGAAGAGGGATCGCATTAGTGGCGCAGCCGTCCTTCAAAGATCATCACCGGATACTTTTCTTGGGATCTTAGGGATCCCGTGATTGTGACCAGTTCATCATATACCGTGCAGTCAGTTTTCGTTAGATACTATTTATATTTAATTTTAAATTTTAAATTTTGAAATGATTTATGACCACACGATGTACGATGAACGGTCACGATCACGGGATCCATAAGATCCCCAGGAAAAAGGGATGGAAACGGACAAAACAGAGCAATTCACGATGATTGACGCATGGGCGCCCTTCACTGTGGAAAAGCGGTGGCAATTTCATAAATAAATCGTAATTTCCAATCTAAACGTCAATGAAGAAGCGGTGGCAATTTCATAAATAAATCGTAATTTCCAATCTAAACGTCAATGAAGAAGCGGTGGCAGTGGCAATTTCGTAAATAAATCGTAATTTCCAATCTGAACATCAATGAAGAAGCGGTGGCAATTTTGTAAATAACTCAAAATTCATCCCAAAACACTATTCATTGGAACAGTGCAATTGAAAACCTTATTTTAGACTAAAGTAATATTAATTGTGGACCAATAATAGAGTTTTTGTTTAATCATTAGGTTTGTTTGATTTTTGGTAAAGTAGTGAGCTTTAAATGATGATTGCTCAAGTGAGAGATTCTTATTATAACATGTATATACTAAAAATTTATTAATCACAACTGAATGAATAATGAGACTTTCAACGTGCACGTAAGTAGTGTTCTTCCTAAACTCACCGTCATGGTTGCATCATATTTCCATACATATGACGTTTCCTTTACTAAAGTCAAAAGAAATTTTGAACCATCTTAAATATTGAGAGTCCCCAAACAATGTCACCCATTTGGTGGGAGCAGAGTAGGTAAGAAGAATTAAATGATAACATTTTCAGCTTTTAAGGGGACAGATTACCAAACTCCAAGCGTTATGTGGCCCAGGAAAGCAGGCTCATCATCAAGAAGTAAGACAATCATTGTCATCGTTGACATCGTATCTTAAACCAATCATCTATTTCACCAACACCAATGCAAGATCACTTTTTAGCGGAAAATTTAAAACGTCATCATATCTTCTCGATCCCTTCAACCACTTTGTTTCGAGGCAGATTGTCTGCGATGTCATTCTCATCCCTTCTTATTTTGTGCAGTCACGGTTAAGCCACGTCAATATTTTATATTAAATTTTTTATAAAGATAATAAGACAAAAAACAATAATAATATAAAATGTTGACATGTCTTAACCGTGACCGCACAAATAGGAGATGATGAGAAGAGCACCCCAAACAGGAGGGCAGACAATCTGCCTCCACTTTGTTTTTGCCACAAAGGGATAACGTTTTGACAGCTAACACTCTCTGTGCTCACTACTCAGTACTCATTGAGTTGGAATTTTCTGCACCCAAAAGCCTCTATGACCTCTCTGTGAATAAATTTTTAGTTATGACGGGAATACGGATGATACATCACGTATTTTTATGCAAATGGTAGAAATTTTTAATTTTTAAGTTATTAACCTTTTAACACACATAACCCACCATTTATATAGGGACACATGGTGTACCACCTCGTGTGACGGTCATACTGAAAAATCTCTCCTCCTTATGGCCGTTCTTAGAATTTGACAACAGTCAACTACTAACTGTTGGATCAATATTAGAAAATATGAAAAATAGCAATATAATTCCAATGATAATAATCATAAAGAAACTCACAATATCAATAGTATACAAAATTCATAAACTAGAGATAAAGTTAGAAAAACTGACAAACTTGGAGATTGAGGCTTGCATAAATGCAATGTCCTAAAGATATAATTATGCCCCTACTCTTGTGCTTGTAGTTCGATAGGCGTCCATCTCCCAGGATTCAACAATCTATAATCCGAAGTCAAAGCACTTCAATCTTCGTACTCTAGCAAACTTTATATATTCCATACTCTCAAGACACGACTCGGAATTTGACACATAAAGCATGAGAGAAACAAAGTGGGGAAACCCTATTTCTCAAGAGTAAAAATTAACTCTAATTTTCTATATTTAATACCAATGGTTTCATGGGTTTATATAGAATTCAACTTCTACTTATTAAAGAGATGTAACTTTTCATCTATAAGTATACATCACTTATCAAGGGAATATCACCTAAACAACATAACCTTTCTAAGAAATTGGTTAACACAATTTTTCATTCAATTATTAAAATTATATATTACAATATTTCATATTATAATATATAATTTCTAACACTAACTCTAGTTTAACACTGTTAACTCTGAAAAAGATTAAAAAATAAATAAAAAAATGGATCCATCTCCATCGCGCTCTAGCTCTCTCAATCTCACCCTCTTCTACCTCTCAACCCACATAAACCATAGCGCCTCCTCCTTCCTCCCTTCCCTGCCATCTTCACCCCTACAACCTATCTACCACAGCTTTCCTTTCAAGTTCCAAACTTATAGCACATGGCTTCCAAGCATCGGACGGTCGTCGCCACCGTGATCATTATCCTCCCAACACCAAAAGTCTTCTTCTTCTTCCAAGTGGTGGTTTTGTAATTGTACAAAGATTAAAGCGCGAAAGGATATACTGGGAAAAGCCCCATCAATGGCGGCGGAGGGCTTCGATTTCTCGTAACGCCGACTGGCAGCCGCGGACCTCACGGATATGGCGGGTCTCTGTGAAGTGGGTTTGTAGCATCGGGGATCTGGAAGCATACAGCGAGATTCTCAATCAAGAGGCCGAGGGGGATGGTTGTGGGATGCTTTGGTGGTGGTTAGCGTTAGGTGGGAGAGATCGGGGATGGTTGAGCTTCTGGTTTTACGCTTATTTTTGTCTTTTTTTTAAAGTTTTTTTTATTTAATTTGTTCAGAGAGTTAACAGTGTTAAAAAGTGAAGTTAGTAGCGGACAAGTGTCAAATCCTGAGAGGGGCCACAGGGGAGCCACAGGGGCTTTTGGGTGCAAAAGATTTCAACTCCTACTCACTGGTAGCAAACAACCAACAATTAGCCAAATAAAAATAAAAAAACTTTTTAGTTGAAATGGTCATTGAGATTTGTATAACTCATTATTTTGATCATTGAGATTTAAAATCAATAGAAGTGTTATCTGAGTTTGTTCACCATCAATCATTTTAGTCATTCCATGAAAAATTATATTAAATAAAGGGCAAAATGATAAAAATATCCTCAATTTAATAAACAATGGACCAATTGATTTGACAAGATTTGAGGCTATTTTTATCATTTTAGCCTGATTTAATAGAGATTTTTCATGGAATGAGTAAAATGATTGATTGTGGACAAACTCAATGATTATTTCTATTGATTTCAAATCTCAAAAAACAAAGTGATGAGTTATGCAAATATGATGAACTATTTTGGCTAAAAAAACCTTTAAAAAAAAAAAAGGCTAATGGTAACGTCAATCGCTCATGAAGGCGTTTAGGGCTTTCCGGTTCTTATTGTGTGCGTGCTTTTGGTAATAGGGTCTACAATCTACATGCATTTGTAGTTAGGAAGAACCACACGCGACATAATTGGCAATTTCCACGAAAGAAACGGTCTAAGATCAGTCACGTTGCACTTTCTTACTCATATTACCTATGCTTAAGATAATTAGGGTTACATACTTTTGCAACACAAAAATCACACTGATTATTAAGATCAGTTGCGTGTGGGCGCAATCACGCTTTCTAATTGTATTTGTAGTCAGGAAGAATGCACACAACGACATGGCTAACAATTTCTATGGATGAAGGGGATATTTAGGTCAGTCGTGTATGAGCGCTTTCGGGTTTTCCAACTCTTATTGCCAGTGTTTTTGAAATTAGTGACACGTCATTTAATTTGTAAATTTGGTTTAAAATTTTGATCTCCTTAGCATTATCCTACTTGAAAGGATAACGACTAGGATGAGGTTTATACTTACAAATTTATAAAAGAAGCTATATTATATATGTGGATATTATGTAGGTTCTAATGTTCCAGAGATAAGGACTTTCATAGCACAAATACATCATCATTGTCATATTTAATATCAATGATATAAAGATATGTGTATAAGTTTTCATTTATATATTGAAGTCTCTGACATTAATATAATAATATATTTTTATGTAGGATATTATTTTTTATTTAAAAATTGAAATTTGGAGTTGTTTATATTAATGAGATTTTGAATAAAACCCCATAGCTTGTGGGATTGAAAATATTAAAATATAAATTATACTCTCGAATATATTCTACACACACATATACGTACACACACACACACACACACATATAAACATGGGTACAATCATCAAAATTAAGTTACTTAACAAAACAATTATTGTACCAAAAAGTGGTTACATTCTTCAAAACCACACACACGCAATATATATTAGGCTTAATAAGATAAGTAAATTTCTTCAATTAAATTTGACATGGATACATTCTCAAATCAACAAAAAAGAATGTACACATATAAGTTTCAAGATGGATTAGAAAAAAATTGAATGAATTTTATATAATCATATTTAAAAAATGGTACATTTTACTTATATTATTGAAAATTAATTAGGAGTTTAATAAAGGTGTGAGCATTAAAACCTTATATCAATTACTAATTTTTATTTTAAACAATTATGTAACTGACATGTAAATTATTGATACATTAATGCTAGGAACTTCGATTAAAATCTGAAAACTAATAAGGTCTTCGTTATGAACATAAGTAACTAAGAAAGGATACTAATGTTTCTGTATTATTATTATTGGCTACTTGGTACTAGTTGCATATTTGAACACCATTTAAAAGGTGAGAGATAAGTTGGCCTACTCCTCCACCCTTTAAGTGTAAATAATATCACTCATAAATAAATGGGGCATGTCGCCATTTGCTTGACTTTGAGATTCTTGGTATTGGAATCTGGCATATGGCCAACTAGTCCAATAATGTAAACCGGCTAAAAATAAATAATATAATGCAAACCCTTAAATTGTACGGCGTCTCCAATAATATAAAGTATTCTATTCATATTCATAAAATATAACACTCACCTCACCCATCCTTTACTACCAAAAATCTAAAATTCATGAATTAAACATTTGATTATGATAAGTAGGGCCCCAAAGTTGAAGATGAAATTGAAAAGTGACAACTCCAGCTGTTTGCTTTTAACCTACTGTACATTAATCTATGGAAACGAAAAATCAAATATGAGTGTAAGAAGACAAACATGGTACGTTAATGAATTCGTTTAATATACATTTTAAGTATAAGTGATATTTTATACTATTCTATAGTAAAAGGAGGGGGAGAATTTGAACTCATAATGCAATGTGTTTTTTTTTTTTTTTTTTTTGAGAGAGATGGTATTCGATATTCATTTCAAACAACACAATACAAGTACAATTTGAGAACAAGCTAAGGATAGTGTGCACAGTGGGCCTCAATAAAACCTTGCCAGAGCTTTCAACTAAGTCGAAGGAAAAAGAGTGTTCCACACGACGAAGGGACCTATTCTCAAATGTCAATACATAAGCAAATTACAATACATCCCTAAGCAAATCAAGGGGATCTTCCGCCCACAAACTTGTTAGCACTCAACCATTGATGTGCAGTGAGCGTCGACTGTGTGGCAAAGTATGCGACCATGACTTCCACACGATGCGAAACCAGCCTGAACCATCAGCTGAAAATGTCTCCAACAAAGTGGATTAGTTGGACCAAACAACCACTTACCTATGCCCGTAGAACTACGAACACAAGATCAAGGTAACTCGACTCAAATTGCCGTATACGAACATCGTGCAGACTCTTTCCTGGTGAAACCTAAGAAGACCTAGGAACCCTAGAGAGCAATTTTCTTGGAAGACCAGGACTAAACTAAGAAAACTAAAATAAACTAAATTAAATAAAACTTGCCCGAAGCGAACAAAAGGAAAGAACCGAGAAGGGAACCACATACCGAAGACCACAAGAGCAGCTGCCAGGAGCATAGTCAGTGCATCCACCGAAGCCATCGGGGTAGGTGGCACCACCATGGAACCGAGTTGGCGAACGAGATCCAACCCACCTGCAACACAGATCTAAAACCCATACCAAGAATACAAGTGCCAAATCAAAGAAAATCTTCAAAGGGCATGGCCCGGGTCAAGATATGGGGCATAGATCCATGGAGGATTGCACCTAAAATGGTGGGAGAGAAGCAAGGGAGGGGAGGTTGGTAGAGGCCGGGAAGGAGGGGTCGGAGTTGGGAAGAAACTTGAGTATGGCGAGGGTGGAGGATGGTTGTGATTGGGAAGAGGGGTATAGAGAGGGAGGAAGAGCTAGGAGAGGAAATGGAGAGGCTGCCACCGGCCCCCAGCCATAGCCAGAGGCCGGCGGCTATGGGGTTGATGGCTAGAGTTTTTCTTTTGGTAGAGAGCGTTTCTTAAGAAAACATACAAATGATTATAATGCAATGTGTTAAAGAGGAATCCTATAACCTCCTGAGTAATCCACCACTTGCACTCATTCCACACACCTATATTTTATGATTGTTTAAAATTGTTGCAAGAGATGGCTACTCTAAGAAGCATACGAATTGCATCAAGAACATAGTGGAGTTTTCTCAATTTTCCTTTATGCATTAATTTAGATTAGAATTGATGAACAATCTAATAGAATTTAATTATTCTTTAAGGTCTTAATTTGGTCATTAGGTCTAGTGAAATAATTCTCAGCTGGCTAGTGTGAGATTTTAAGCTTAACTCTATTTAATCTTTAACACTCATGAATGTTGAGTTTGATATTAAAATTATGTGAGTTAGTCAAACTCAACTCTTATTGTAAACTATTATTTCAACGGAAACAAATTATTAGTTTTTCAATGAACTATATGTAAAATACACAAAACTTTGAAACAACATAGTTTCAGACATAAACACCGCGCCAGCATGAATTTATAACTCTCCCAACTCTCTTAAAGTTAAGTAAATAATGTCATGAATGAACCTTGTCTTATTTATTTTAATATACAAAAATTCGTACCTTCGAGTTGTATTAAAAAAGTATGAAAATCACTCCCATATCCCATCGTGGGCAAGAAATCTACAACTTTTGAAATGTCAGAGTGTCTCACGTACCCTTACTACTCCTTTATTTTTTTTAGGTTATAAATAATTTTTTAATACAACGATATATTTTATACTAAGGGGATGAGTAGTTCGGCTAAGTCACATAATAGGCAATCTAATTTGGTGTCGAATTTGCCATCTACGAGATTCGAACCTAAGACCTCTCACTTACAAGTAAAGATGAATACTACCAGACCGTAGTATTGAGTGGTTTGAGTTATAAATAATTTGGATGCTTTATTTTTTCTTTGATCCACATGTTACATTTGACAGCTTTGTTTAGAGGTTAAAATATACCGACCTCTCTTGTGTAGGGCTCAAATCCCCAACTTTAATCATGTTCTCAAGGATCTGAGAATAAAAAGATAATCTAATAGTCTTTAAAGGGTTAAAAAAGTATTTTTAAAACCTTTTCCATTATTTATTTTCCCCTTAGTTGACATATATTATATACTCTTATTCAAGCATTTCTAATGGTCGAAACAAAAATAGGAAATCTAGAGTTTGTTATAACTTCTCCTTTTGACGCAACGAAAGTTACCAGTTAAAGGATCACACAAATATGCAAATAGTTTTGAGCTCCAAAGTAGGAGCTAAATGGCAGGTAGTCCAACCACAAGATGTAATATACGCCGGCCAGATGTTGTGGTTACACTCATTTTCTCCCGCCCAATATAATAATAAAAGAGCATTAAAAGTAGTGGTATACGTTCATGCTTACGTACACTCAAACACTTAAAAGAAGCTTAATTAATCATTTTGTTTATATCTAATATTAAGTACTTTTACAACTGAGACATCACGTTGCGTAGTCGAATTTGGATTGTGTATTTATTTTTCTTTTGTTCACAATCAAATGTAGATGGCCTGTGTACCGCAAAAACTGCGTTTAAAACTAAAAGCCAAACCATTAGTTTATTTTTCAATAAACTACGTACCGGCATTGCTTTATTCCTCAATTGCAGAGATTCTGTAATGCATAAACTAAGGGAAAATTGATAATAATTTAACAATAAAAGATACAAGAAAGAACCAAATAGGATGTGTACATAAATAATGCAGAAAAATATTCTTCGTCTAAATTAAGAAAATAGAAAAATGACATGCATGCTACGTGAAGGTTGGCGTCTCTCTAGCCAAGTAGCAGGCGAGGCCGGCGAGAGAAGGATTCTTTCAATTCAGACCTTGAATTAGTTAGTAATAAGTTCGAATGGCACGAAGGGGTAGTGGCCAAAGGAAACAACAAGAAACTGTACATATATATGATGGCAGTATCTGCCAACATGTAATTTTTTAAAATTATATCCCATTTTAATTTCTCTTGTTGATGGTGAACAGCATGGCAGATTAGTAAATATAATTCTTTATAATTGTCACTTAGTATTACGGTCTAGTGAAATTCTTCATCATTGATAAATGAGAAGACTATTAAGTTCGAATCTCGTGGATAACAAGTTCAAAATAAATTTATTCCTACACTCGTTGATGTAAGTATATCTTTGTATTGATAATAATAATTAAACATTGTGTATAGTTTTTATATTGCTCTCGTCAAGTAAGATGAAACTTGCGTTGATTAGATTTTGATTTTGGTTCTTTGTTAGGTACATTATTATAAGTTATCTACCTACGTACGTGCATTATCATAGTAATGTACCTAATTCAGTCACCAAGCTAAAATCTGATTTAACATTGAGCTACGCTTGTTTGAGATTGTTTTTATACGAAATGCTTTGGTTAGAAGTGCTTTTGTTGGAAGAATGCCGATTTCCATGTATTCTTAGTGCTTTATGGAAACCAAGGCTTTCGAAAGAAGGTCCTAAATGCTTTTTAGAAACTACTTTTACGACACATAAGCAATTTTAAGTATTTTTGTCAAAACCAAATCAACAACCCATTAAATTTGTCAAAGAATATTTTTTGTCGGTCTAAAAGTACTTCCAAACATACATTTAGTAAAATACCTATCGTCCATAAAATTTACACTCCAAATACTGAAAATTGAAATTACTATACTAAATAGTTATTAAGTTGTACTTTTTTGCCACCTAACTTACATTGTATATGCTATATAAAATCAAGTTAAGGCTGTATATAGTGAACTAGTCTGCATTAATTTGCATAAAAAATAATTTATTCATGCATTATTTGAAGCTAGTGAATGTGACAATGGTCAAAAAAATTAAATAAAGTGGCATATATTTATATGTCCTTCTAGATAAAGTATGACAATCCCCCTTCCCTTCCTTCCCATGTGTCATGGAATGATAGGCAAGAAAGCTTCCACGTTTGAATATTCACACCTCAAATTTCAATTCTCATATCCTTTATGGATCATTGTGTTTGGAGTTCAAGGATTTGAAAATTCGGATTATTGGAAAAAGAGAAAAAGAGTTTCAAACTCTTAATTTATGTAAGATGAGTCAATGAAATAGACTAATGAGAACCGTAAAATTTAAAATAAATAGTATAAATATCCAGATCCGTTAACTACAAACATAGAAATCTGGCGGAAAAAATCTCAATTCCTCAAACTGTAGTAGCTAATTATTATTCCCATCTTCCGAAGCTATTGACTTGGAAGTTATAAGTAGCTCTCAATTAGTCCCCATAATAATTTCAATTTTCCAACCACCTTTGATTTTAATTTTGCATTTTTTTATTTCCATTTTTGACTTGGAAGTTATAAGTAGCTCTCATTGTCATCACACGTCTACTGCACTGTCCATCTTTTTTTTTTTGTTTTTTTGTTTTTTTTTTTTTGAAAGCCTCCACTGTCCATCTTTCACATGCATTATTTTGGACAAAATCAATAATGTTCACTGCAGATATTCACAATCCTTTTTTTTGGACGAGATATCCACAATCCTAAATATCAACTTTTTCTTACTTTATTTTTTGTTCACGGACAAGTTTTCTAGCGTGACGATTACACTGCCATATGAGGTTGGAGGAGAGAGTATTCATTTCAATGAGGTTGCCGCAAACCAGTAGGTGGGACATGGTTGAGATGCTCGTATTGAAGCTTGTTTCTTAGGGGCATGAGGAGAATTGTATTACTAATTCACATGTGATAAAATGAATGAGCAAATAATTTTAATAATTTATAAGATATAAGATAATTGTTATAACATGAATAAACTGATAACATTACGCCTAAATTCCACCGAAAAATTCCTTGTTTGTTGGGTTATAAGTTGTTTGTATTAATCTTTAGGGGAAAAAACAAAGAAGCAGTCATGTCCTGCACTGCACATGAAGATTTGCCCAAGATTCATGCA
Source organism: Malus fusca (assembly GCA_035220775.1). Lineage (NCBI taxonomy): Eukaryota > Viridiplantae > Streptophyta > Magnoliopsida > Rosales > Rosaceae > Malus > Malus fusca. The sequence goes on from CM069069.1 coordinate 2,740,861, forward strand.
CGCCCAAGAACATATATTTAGAAGCCTTCCAAAATCTACTGTGTGCAAGTCCATTTTTTAATCAAGTTACTCATGCTATATATACACAAGAACCATCATCAAAATTACACACACACACACACCAGAAAACTGAGGGCAAAAGAAAAGAAGAATATACGGTTTCTTGAAAAAGAAACTACCAGCACTGCTTTTTTTTTCTTTCTAAATTCTCCATTTCAAGCTTATGAACTGCAAAATTTGACCAAACAAAGAAGAAAGTTTGCATCTTTGTGAAATTGATGTTTTGAGTTTGCAGCCATTGAGGGGTTTGCAGTGGGCATTCTTAGTCCAAGGGGAGAGAGGGAGAGAGAGAGAGAGAGAGAGAGAGAGAGAGAGAGATGGGTACTTATGTAGAGGATGGAGTTCCTCATGACGGAAAGCTGCAATCAAATCTTGATGTAATTGGTAAGTCCCTCTGATGAACCCAGTAGTAATTAATCTTATCTGATTTATTAATCTCAACATGTTTATGCAAAACTGGAAAAAGTCAAAGATCATATTAGATTTCAGGGAGTTATGAATTTTTCTCTTTCTTCAATTTTGGTATATAAATTTGCATTTTTATGTAAAAAATCTATATGCATTTGCCAAAAATGTGTTCTTGAACAGATGTCAAAGAGAGAGAGGGTTGAGAGCCATGAGAATTTTCACTTTCTTGAAATGTTTCTTAAGTTTGAAGAAATGGGATCTATATATTTTTAGCAAAATCTTCCAAGAACAAGTAGTTTTTGCAAATTTTAATCTGCAATATTGTTGCCAATTTTGTTGATGCATCAGATGATGAAGTGAATGACAGCCCAATAGAGCAAGTGAGGCTAACAGTTCCAATAACGGATGACCCTTCAGAGCCGACCTTGACGTTTCGAACATGGGTTCTTGGGATCATTTCATGCTCAGTTCTTGCCTTTGTCAACCAGTTTTTCGGGTATCGCCAGAATCAGCTCTACGTTTCTTCAGTCTCGGCGCAAATTCTTGTCCTGCCTCTTGGGAAGCTGATGGCTGCTACTCTTCCGAACAGAAGAATCCGACTTCCGTTTAGAAATTGGTCTTTTTCATTGAATCCGGGGCCTTTCAACTTGAAAGAACATGTGTTGATCACTATATTTGCCAACTCAGGATCGAACAGTGTTTACGCTGTTAACATTATCACGATTGTCATGGCTTTCTACCACAGACCAATGCATCCTGCAGCTGCCTTCTTGTTAGCACAAACCACTCAGGTAAATTTGGACACCAATTGCTAATTTGTGACGAGTGTTGTTTGATAACTGTGTAACTGTGTTGTGAATTCATACTTTTTGGAATGTGTGTGAAAACTTTTCAGATGCTTGGGTATGGATGGGCTGGCATTTTCAGAAAATACCTTGTTGACTCTCCTTACATGTGGTGGCCTTCAAATCTTGTTCAAGTCTCTCTTTTCAGGTATTTTATTGAACCGGTTTATCCACTTAAAATTGAACAGCATTTCTTCGATTTTTCTGTAATTAATGGAAGCGTTTATGATTTGAATGGCAGGGCACTGCACGAAAAGGAAAAGAGACCGAAGGGAGGCCGAACCAGGCTGCAGTTCTTCTTCATGGTTTTCATCTGCAGCTTTGCTTACTACATTGTTCCGAGTTTTCTTTTCCCCTCCATTTCCGCTTTCTCCTTCGTTTGCTGGATATACAAGGACTCCATCACCGCGCAACAGATTGGTTCCGGCATGCATGGCCTTGGCATTGGCTCATTTGGCTTTGATTGGTCCACCGTTGCCGGTTTCTTAGGCAGCCCTTTAGCCACGCCTGGATTCGCAACCATTAACATCTTAATCGGTTTTGTCTTGATTGTCTACATTGTTACCCCCATTGCTTATTGGAACAATGCCTATGATTCTCAAAAGTTTCCGATCATTACGTCTCACACCTTCGACTCCACTGGCCAAAGCTATAACATTTCCAGAGTACTGGATCAGAAAAATTTCGACATTAACATGGTAGGGTACAACGGTTACAGTAAACTCTATCTCAGTACCTTCTTTGCCTTCTCTTATGGACTGAGCTTTGCCACCTTGACGGCTACTATTTCGCACGTTGCTCTCTTCCACGGAAGGTAATTAAACGCATTTCCAACATCACCTTTAACGTCAACTGAGCAAATATCACTTCAGAGCTAATAAATTGTGCATTTTTTTCGTGTGACATATATACATGAGCAGAACAATCTGGAAGATGTGGAAAAAGACAACTAGTGCAGTGAAAGATCAGATCGGTGACATCCACACCCGACTGATGAAGAAGAACTATGATGCAGTGCCTCAATGGTGGTTTCAAATCATCCTTGTTTCAATGGTTGCTCTTGCTATCTACACTTGCGAAGGTTTCGGAAAACAGCTCCAACTTCCATGGTGGGGAGTTTTAATGGCTTGCGGCATTGCCCTATTTTTCACCTTACCTATCGGCATTATTCAAGCCACAACGAACCAGGTACTTTCATCTCACGCAGATAAATTTTCTTCGAAGCATGTCAAGATTAATTCCAATTTCTCATTTGATTATGTTTGTTCTGCAGCAACCAGGGCTTAATGTGATCACGGAGCTACTCATTGGGTACATTTATCCGGGGAAGCCTGTTGCTAATGTGGCTTTCAAGACCTATGGATATATCAGTATGTCACAGGCACTCAATTTTCTTGGTGACTTCAAATTAGGCCACTATATGAAGATCCCTCCTAAGTCCATGTTTGTTGTGCAGGTAATTTAATTGCATTAATCGCATTAACTAACGGTCGGTTTGATAACCATTTCAGTTTTCAGCTCCTCAAACGGACCCTATTTGTGAAATAACTAATTACTTATACTGATTTTTCCCCTTATCTGCTTCTTCAGTTGGTTGGAACGCTAGTAGCTTCAAGTGTCTACTTTGGCACATCCTGGTGGCTTATCACAAGCATCGAGTACATCTGTGATCCGGCGAAGCTGCCAACGGGAAGTCCGTGGACATGCCCGGGAGATGATGTGTTCTACAATGCTTCGATCATATGGGGGGTCATAGGCCCCCTCAGGATGTTCGCAGGCAAAGGTGTCTACCCGGAAATGAACTGGTTCTTCCTCATTGGTTTGCTTGCACCTGTTCCGATTTGGTTCCTCTCCAAAAAATTCCCCCACCGGAAGTGGATTAAGCTCATAAACATGCCGATAATTCTAGGGGCGACGGGCTCCATGCCGCCTGCTAGGGCTGTGAACTACTTGACATGGCTTTCAGTTGGGATTTTCTTCAACTTTTATGTGTACAGAAAGTACAAGGGGTGGTGGGCTAGGCATAACTACATTCTATCTGCTGCTTTGGATGCTGGTGTGGCCTTCACCGCAGTTCTTCTGTATTTCACCCTTCAATCCAAGAATATTATGGGGCCCGGCTGGTGGGGTCTCGAAGCGGATGACCATTGTCCGTTGGCCGAGTGCCCCACGGCGCCAGGTGTAGTTGCCAAAGGCTGTCCGGTTCTCTAAGATATGATTCAAAAATCAAAACCCTAAACCCTAAATGTGTGACAATGTAATTGTGCAAAATCATATATGTAGGTCAATTCTGGCAGATTGGTAATGAAATATATGAATCTGTACAGTTAAGTGATTAGTCTGAATCACCTTTGCAGCTACAAACTGAGATTTTAGTCTTCTGTAATTAAACAAGTTGTTTTTAGTTTTCATAATTTGAAACTGGAGGATGCAAACAAACTTTTAGTTCTGAAATAAGCGGCATATAATCGACAATGACATGATAGTGTAACAACATAATATTATCAAATATGAACCGACTAAATAATGGGCTAGCAACTCAAATGGGCTAGCAACTCAAATGGTTAGTAGCATTCACGCCTAAACTCAAGGTCCAGTATATTCAGTTTTTCCCTCCCCAAATCGTTACGGGCGACGTTTTGTTATGCATAGTACTATAGGAAATATGCACGTTGAAGTCGTTAATGTCAAGTTTACATTATGTCAAAAAATTTCCAATCATAGCATATAAGGATCCCTTTATATATGTTTTCCAAAGTTAGATTTGTGTCTTTGACTCTATAAGGTTCAAGTCTCTCTATTCAGGTGCCTATTCAATTTCCATCCTCTTTCTCATATTTCAAATATGATCAATTTTAGCAAAATGGGCTCATACATAGCTCAAGCAGTTAAGAGTATCTAAACCTACTTTCCGAAGTTATGTGTTCGATTCCCGCTCCTTGAATTGACTAAATTTATAAAATGTGAATTAATAGCAGGCATTGCATGAAAGGGAGAAGAGACCCAGAGGAGGCAGAACTAGATGCAATTCTTCCTCATTGTTTTCATAAGCAGCTTTGCTTACTACATTGTCCCAAGCTTCTTCTTCCCTTCCCTAACAGCACTCTCCTTCGTCTGTTGGATTTGGAAGGACTCCATCACCGCACAACAGATTGGTTCCGGCCTCAGGGGCCTCAGAATTGGCTCGTTTGCCCTCGACTGGTCCACCGTTTCATAGCTTAGCAACAGATTTCGCTTGTTTGCCACCAGCGAAAGCCGTAAACAATTTGTTATGGTTTGCAGTTGGACTAGTCTTCAACTTATATGTTTACCGAAAGTACAAGAAGTGCTGGGCAAGGCATAACTACATCCTATCAGCTGCTTTGGATGCCGGTGTGGCCTTTACAGCAGTTATCCTATATGTCACCCACCAATCCGGGGATATTATGGGTCCAAAGTGGTGCGGTCTGGAACAAGACGACTATTGTCCGTCGGCCAAGTGTCCGACAGCACCAGGGATAGAGACTAGAGGGTGATGATGATGACATTCACCATCATGGCAGGTTCGGAAAGATGTCACGGGTTCGGAAAGATGTCACGGTTTAGTTAATTAGTTTGAATTACTTTGCAGACTAGTTTTAGTCTTGTGCAATCAAATAGTTCGTTTATTTTTCATAATTTGGAGCCAGAGATGCAAAACATGCTTTAAAACTGAAAAATGTGGCATATAATCCAATATTCAATGTCATTGAAAATGATGTTGGTTGAACTGTATAATATTCTTAATTAGGAGTCTAGATCCTCTTACCAGTAATCCTTGCAGGAGCAAGAACCATCTATGAAACAATGGAACCGATTCCGGTCACGAACAACAATCTCTCTATCAACAATTGCTGATATAAGTTTGAAAGCAGCATGACAGTCCTCACAAACACGAAGATTCTTCATAATTCGAATTGGTGTTCCAGGTTCTGTGTTGATCAACCCGAAAATCAGTGCTAATTTCTCACTATGACGATAGAGAAATTTTTCCTTCTGGTCCTCTTCTATGTCTAGCAGAACAACTGAGGTGTTAGGCACATAACCCTTCAGCTTCATTTTCTCAACTAGTTTTTCCCACATTTGGACAATCTCCTGAGCTTGCGGATGGGTTTCATCCCCGGCAACAAACTCATAAACTACTCCATCCAGTGTGATTGAACTCCAGCCAGGAGTTTTCTTCACACCTCGATCCCTCATTAACTTTCTCACTCTTGCTGTGTCTTCCCACCGTTGTGCTTCTGCATAAATGTTTGACAAAACGACATAGTATCCATCATTAAGTGGATCTAATTCAGAAAGGTGCTTTGTTGCTTCTTCAGCCAGTTCAATGTTTTTGTGAACTTTGCATCCGCCAAGGAGAGCTCCCCATACGACACTATTGGGCTTGATAGGCATGTTAATGATAAACTCGTGAGCCTCTTGAAGGAGCCCTGCCCTACTCAAAAGATCAACCATGCAACCGTAGTGCTCAATTTTAGGAACTATACCATAAATCTTAGTCATGCTGGTGAAGAATTCACGACCCTGATCCACAAACCCAATGTGGCTACAAGCATGCAACAGTCCTACAAAGGTTACATCATTCGGATCCATGCCTTTCTCAATCATCTCAGAGAAAAGTCTCAAAGCTTCCTCAGCTTGTCCATGCATGGCAAGCCCTGCAATCATCGCTGACCATGACACAACTGTTCGCTCTTTCATCCCATCGAAAACCTTACAGGCATCCTCCAAGCATCCACATTTGACATACATTTCAATCAAAGTATTGGAAACACGAACATTTCTGCTAAACCCACTTTGGTTCGAGTACTCATGAATTCTCCTACCCAAATCCAAGTCCCCCAAATCAGCACATGCAGCAAGAACAGCCACTACGGTCACCTCATTTGGCCTCACGCCAGCCTCTTCCATCTCCAAAAACAAACCAATAGCCTCCTTAGGCTTCCCGCATTGAACAAACCCCGAAATCATCAACGTCCATGACCTCACACTTCTACCGGGCATCTGCGAAAACAAGTCATACGCCCCCTTAATTTCACCCCTCTTTACCAACTGGGTTATCATGATATTCCACGTCACAACATCCCTCTGCGGCATTTTATCAAACACCAACCGCGCATCTCGCTCTCCGCCACACAAAGTATACAAATTCAGAATCATATTCATCAGAAACAAATTCGACTGAAACCCAAGTTTCTCTACATACCCATGTATCCCTCTGCCCTTGGAAACATCCAACAAACGTGTACACGCCTTCAGAACGAAAGAAAGCGTAAAACTATCCGGCGAAACACAAAAGCTCTGCAACTGGTTAAAAAGCAGAATTGCATCAATGGGGTCGTTGCCTTCAGCGAAGGCTTTCAGGCACGAGTTCCAGGCTTCCGTCTCGGGGGTTTCAAGATGTTGGAAGAGTTTCCGGGCATAGGAGAAGCTGGGGTTGAGAGAGCAAACGAAGGCGATTCGAGAGGGAGGGAGGGAAGTGAGAGGAGAGTTGGTTTTGATGAGGTGGGCGTGGAGTTGTTTGAGCTCGGATGGGGAGGCAAAGCTGTGGAGGAGGTGGGTTGCTGTGAGGGTTTGGGGAGAGTGAGAGTCTGTATTGTGGTTGAGAGGAGGAAGATGGAGGCAAGTGACCGTTGAAAGCATTGAGACTCTTCAAAAGGTCGTTGCCTTTCAACGGTTTTTCTTCACTTCTGATTCTCTGAAGCGTCGGCCTTGGGTTTTATATAAGGCGCTTCTAAAGCTTCGGGGTTTGGCATTTGGTTTTAAAAACGTCGATTGCTATTGACATGTTATCTACTAATGATATCGTTATGATATATCAGAAATTCGTTCACAAAATTGGGGGAGCCTATTGACTACGAAATGTTAAATGTCAAGACCCGACATCACCAACCTAACACTCGAGTGCAGGTGTAAATGTTTTTGATCACTTGAACTATAATTTCCTTACGAATAATAATTAATGTGATGCCACTTGGTACAACGATCTAGTGGTATTCCTCTTCACTTGTAAGCGAGAGGTCTTGAGTTTGAATTTCGTGGATGACGAATTCGATACTAAATTAGGTTGCCCATTATGTGGCTTAGCTGAACTTCCTCTCCTCTTAATATAAAATACATCGTTGTACTAAAAAAAAGGATAACTAATGTGATGTGTGTACTGGATATCAGGCCTCGCAATTGCTAGCACAACCCGTTGATCCGACATGAAACAACACGAGAATAACAAATTTTGAGTCAACCTGTTAAGGAGTCGGATCATTATTGGATCATCCGCTAAAAATAATTTAACGAGTCTAGTCACTATCAGACCACGGGTTAAGAATCTAATAAGATATCGTTTGTCAAATCTAGATATTAGGCACAAAAATTTCTTGCATGATCCGCTAACCCAACACGAAACAAAACGACACGAACTGCTTACAAATCAGGCCAGTATCAGATCACCTATTAAAATAACGAGTTAGCCACGACACGACACATTGAGGCAATGGATATTACAAGAAAACGATACGTACACGACAAACTCTTCAACCCAGTATTCTAACAACATGACATTGTAAACCCGTCAACAATATAATTTGATGCAAAGGAAAGATAACTTCAGGTGCAAAACTGAATTGACACTTTTGTTCCAATACTACAACCAACCATACTGAAACCCTTTGGTGTCGAAGGTAAAAAGTATGAGAAGATAACTGATATCCAGTTTTTTACATCTCGAAAATTTCTTACAAACAAGAAAGAAATGAAAGTAAGGTCAATCTATCTGAATTCTCTTGTAAGTCACATGTGTCCTCTTAAACCCAGCATGAGAAACTGAGTTAACCGTGAAGCCATTTGCGATACCAAAGGCCGACGATGATAGCAGGTTTTACTTGAATAGTTCTGGGTTCAGCCAGTCCCTGTCATACGCAATTACAATCAACATCAGTTTCAATACTAAAATTGCTTGAAGATAAGATAACATGGACAGTGGTGTATTGCACTCACTTGCTAATGTCATCAAGGTGATCATCAAAATCTACAACATCCTGCCATTTTTCAGTTGAGATATAATCCAGTAGAACAACATTTGCTGATGGCTCCTTGATGGTCAACTGGTTTCCATCAGATCCAACTAGCTTCCAAGTCCTCGATGCATCCTTCTTGTAGATCTGATTTTTCAAAAGGTAGAAAAATAAAGGTCAAAAACTTGAACGAGATTAGGAGGGAGAATCAAGGGAAAACCATGCTGCAACTAACAAACCATGTAATACGAGATTCGATTAACATAAGACAAAGAACATGTCAGAGAATAGATGGAGGAGTCTGAAAAGATAATAATATCGAACATCATGTGTGATGTTACTCGAACAACATTAAGGACGATTGCCAATTCCTTAACCAGCTCTACAAGGTAAGGAGTAAGAAAAAGATTCTCCAAAGCACCTCTTCAAGATGTAGTAAACAGAGATTTTATTAAAACTTCTAGAATATAGCATAGATAAGCAACTGGAAAAGATTGAAGCTTGCGTATATTTGTAGAAAGTAGGTGAATTATGGTATCACCAAGTTTCAGCAATAGCTTATGAAACCAGAAAAATGTACATTCACTAAATGATATCGTAATTAAGAAAAGAAAACTAAATGGTGTATTTACACATCAGGAAGGGAGGAAGGAGGGGCGAGGGAGAGTAATATGGCAATGTATATAAATAATAAAACTTTGTCAGTTCGGTTGGCCAAAAAATAATAACTTTACTAGCTTAACCTAAACAACATGACCAGCCCAACTAGGAGAATACATTCTACGCTCTTAAGTTCTAAAAGAGGGTTAGTAAAGAAGGGGCAAAGCTTCATCCACCTCACATTTAGGTTTGGACTGACCTCCAATCCCATCGTTGGTGTTCCACTTGACAAACAACTTTATAGCTCGTCGAGTTTACCTTTATTTAATTCATTATATTTGAGTAAGACGACTACCATCAATCTATCCAGTCTGGAAGTGTTGAAAAAAGCATGTTAGAAACTTCATAAACACACAAACTACATAATTTTAGCTCCCAAACCATCTTACATGCCATAGTTCACTTCCCACGTTTATCAACATCCATCGTCAACAATTCCAAAGCAGTACTCTAATTTAAAGCCAGAAAAGCATTAAAACCGATACCTATAAAATTCTCAGACTTTTTAGCTAAACCCAGACTATAAGGAGTTCATCCAATAAAATATACTCGTACACTTGCCATATCATAAAATCATAAAAAACCGAAGATACATGCTTTTCCATAACCAAAAAATGTAAGAGATATCGACCTGCACTACCGGGCTGCGGTCCTTAGTCTTCGACAAAGCTTCAAGCTTCCTGTTATCTAGCTAGAAATGGATAAAATGTCGACAAAAATAAGAACCCATACCAAAAAGACTAACAAAAAACACAAACAGAACTTGATGGACTGATGAATTGCATACCAAAAGAATTGCGGCTTGAGGAAGGTAGCGATAAATGTGATCGCCGACATTCTTCGCGATGCCACCGAGCTCGTGATCGTCAAACCTCTCGTTAGCGTGGAAATACCCCACAATGCTCACTCCTTTAGCAGCGAAGTGCTCCTCTATCTGTCCAAATTCAATCACAACAATCAAATTAACCAAATTACAGAGATAGGGCACCATTTGTCTCCCGGGAAAACCCCAAATTGGAGTTTCTGAAACCCTAGAGGAACAAAGTGGTGAGAGAGAGAAAGAAGGGATTTAGGGACCCACCAGGATGAGGGAGATCTCGAGCTGGGGGAGGAGGCCGATGTGGGAGTGAAAGAGAGGGACGGAGTCGGTGATCTCGACGACGTCGTTCTGGGGGGAGACGCGGCCGAGGAGGATGCCGTTGACGGCAGAGGTCTTGTGCTTGAGAGCGTGGAGCACCAGCTTTATGTAGGCATTTTGTGCGATCTCGTAGCGTAACTCGCCGCCCATCACTCACTGTGTTGGACTTCACTTGCTGAATCGCCGGCAACAGAGAAGAGAAAAGGAGATAGAGAGAGAGAGAGAGAGAGAGAGAGAGTCCAATTTTCAGTGTTTCGTAAGGTTCGAGGATCCTCACGTTGTTCTGCGAATATTTCTAATGTTTTTATTTTTATTTTTAATTTTCATCTTTTTATTTTTGTTGTCATAATTGTAAATTTTGTCTAATGAAACAAAATATGAAAATTTTATTTGAACCCATCTAACATCTTTCTACACCCAATTTAAATTTTAAATGTGAATTGTCTATTTTATCCTAATGCATAATTACCATCAAGTACAAGATGAAATTAAAAATAAAACTAAAATTTATCAATAAACCCATCGGCCATATGTCACATAGAATATATCAAGGATTTGATAACACAGGTTTTCTGCTTGCTCTAATGCTTATATATTATGTCTTTGTGATGGTTTCTTGTTTGTTTTATTTTTATAGCCCTGCAGTTTCTCTCTAATGATTGTTATATCATGCAGATTATTAACAACGAATATGCATATCTGGTTGGCGGGGATGTAGTCCTTGCTGTTGATAAATTTCCAAATTATGGCCAGTTATCTGGACAAAAATTGGAACACAATCGGGCTGGTGAACGAGTTGCTGTTGATTCAAGGAAGCGTAATCCAGCAGACTTTGCATTGTGGAAGGTCTGAAGTCCTCAACCATTTACCTCATTTTTGCGGTTTACCTGGATGGCACATTGAATGCAGTGCAATGAGTGCACATTATATGACATTCAAGTTTGATATTCATGGCGGCGGCATTGACTTGATTTTTCCACATCATGAGAATGAGGTTGCCCAGAGACTACACCAGTAGGGACAGCGATCATTTCCGAAAGGGCAAAAAGGGCAGGGTGGGAGGTGACTTCTGCGACGAGGGGGCCGAGGCGGAGCCATCGAGTGATGAGGCTTGCTTCACGAAGTGATCAATGACCTCCTCTTGCTTTTGCTTTCTAAGGGTGTAAAGATAAATTTTGATGGGTGTAAAGAATAAGTTGGGTGTAGAAAGAGGTTGTATGAGTTCAAATAAAATTTCCCAACAAAATATTTTATTGTTTTTCTTGGCCACAAGAAGAATATTTTTTAGGGAACTTTAACGAAAAGATCTCGGTACTGTTCACTTTAACGAAAAAACATATTTTTACACTAAAAAGTCAATCATGTTACTATTCACTTCACAATTTATTTTGTCCTTATTGTTAAAACTCAAAGTTTTTAAGCCATTTTCATTAGTTTTTTTTATTTTTTAAAGTCACCTATATGATTCTATTTTCTAAACCAAATTGGCTCGTCTTTTTGTCTTAGATTTCTTTTTTTGGCTCGTCTTTTTGTGCAATACCATGTTCCAATTACATTGAAATTTTCAAATTGGCTCGTGTTTTTGTCTTAGATTTCTTTTTTTGGCTCGTCTTTTTGTGCAATACCGTGTTCCAATTACATTGAAATTTCCAAATTGGCTCGTGTTTTTGTCTTAGATTTCTTTTTTTAGCTCATCTTTCTATGCAATACCGTGTTCCAATTACATTGAAATTTCCAAATTGGCTTGTCTTTTTGTCTTAGATTTCTTTTTTTGACTCGTCTTTCTATACAATACTGTGTTCCGATTACATTGAAATTTCTCGAGTTGAAGTGTTCCGATTACACTGAAATTTCTCGAGTCGGAGGGCCTACGTAACAACAGCCTTGTGGCTAGTTTCATCCTAGCCCACTGGCCGAAGTTCAATCCTGTCTTCGAGGGATGCTTTGGAACAAGATCCACAATGCTAAATAACCATGCCTAGCACACCAGGCAATTAACTCGAAACTCGGCACGAATTTTGGACCATGGCGTCATTCGGCCAGAGAACAAAAAAATTAACAAGGGACATTGCCTCAGCCAAGAAAAAAGGAGTGCCAGAGATAAGAGGGTAAATATAATTATACAAGGAATTACTAAGTTAAATGTATCACATTGTTCAATCGAAGGGATTGACATCCACTCAAGATCTCTATGTCCAGAGATCCGGACATACCCACTTCACAAAAATTCAAAAACTTGAACAATCCAAATCTCTCTCTCTCTCTTGAATGGTTCGGATCTCTCGGTCCACAGCTCTGGACACAAAGATCCCGAGTGAATCTCATTGCCAATAAAAAATACAGTCATCAGAAACACAAAAAGAAATTTGAAAACAAAGAGTTAGGACAAACTGTCAAGCTCAAATATGATAAATACAATGAGGAAATCGCTCACATAGTAAAGAATCTTAACGAAAAAACATAAGCCCCCTGAAGTCTCAACTAGATTAAAATCATGTATCTTGGTAATTTATATATTCCTCACAAGAACCCTAATGAATGAGCACATACAAACTACAGCCCTGGACAGGAAACACGAATAATAGTATCAACGCATCAAATTATAAGTGACCAAATGCTAACGCAAACATCACAGGCTCGGCTAAGCAGATAAATTAAACCATGGAGCATCTATCTAGATCACTAATTAGATTGTAATAAACTCCATAATACGATACTATAGTCTACAACATACTAAATCAAAACGACACTACAAGACGTTGGTAGCAGACACCAAGTGTTTCAATCTACAAAGTTTTTCTACACCATACAACATAGAAATAGACTAATAAACTCTTCTGGCCATAAAAGTTTCCCAAACTGCAACAATAGGGAGTCTCTAGCAGTTCCAAGAAAGTGCCTAACCGAGTGCCAGACACAAATCTAAGCAACCTGTGTGAAACTTCTAGGGCAAAGCTTAAGCAACTGCATCGAAATTCCTTCATCACTATCCTGCATAGGGATGGTAGCGACTATCGCCTTCTATTTCTACCTTCCATAGGGGTGGTACCGACTACTGCTATTATATCCCCCCCTTCCATATGGTCCACCTGCTCCTCCACCATAAGTAGCACCAGGATAAGAGTCATAGCCACCACCACCATAGTTTGAACCTCCGTAACTTCCATAGCCTTCACCACCTCGGCCATAACCACCTAAACCACTTGCACCATAGCCCCCACCATAACCACCACCGTATGGTCCAAAGCGGCTAGAATAACCAAGAGAAGACTCACCACGATAGCCACCTAAGCTACTGCTGCCAAAACTCCCATAACCACTGCCAAATTCGCCACTATCGCTACCATAACCGTAGCCATAACCACCACCATATCTACCACCAAGACCACCTGGTGTCCTATAGGGTCCAGGGCCAAACCCTCCATCAAAACCACCATAAGAACTGCCATATCCACCAAAGCCATCATTAAAAGAACGAGCCCTAGAATTGCTACCATATGCAGGAGCAGATGGTGGATTTGAGGCTTTCTTTGGTTCAGCTTTCTTGATCTCCACCTACAACAAAGCAACTTAGTTAACCTAGGTTTTTAGAAATGGAGCTACTGTGATCACCCTCTCCTGAGAAGACCTATACCTGAAACAACCTCCACCCAAAATTAGTTCCAAACAACTAATTTGAATTATTAAAATAACTAACGGAAATGAAAGATAACAACCCTTTAATGCATAGATTTAACAAAACAGGAGGATGCAAACATTGATGCTCCATGTCAAAAAGGATTTTGTATACATGCTGTTTACCCGGAGACCATCTAAACAAGCTCACCTGGGTACCCGCCATATCAATCATGTTTCCTTTAGATAACAATTCATCTACAACTTCCTCATTGTCAAAAATTACAAACCCAAAGCCTCGAGACCGATTGGTCTCATGATCTCGTATGATCTGGTGTTCTACCACTTTCCCATACTCAGAGAAGAAACTTTTCAACTCATCTGCACAAATTTAGCAAACCAAGTAAAAGGAACGAAGAAGGTAGTGCGAACAAGCTTAATTTGGCAAGCCTAATTGGAAACCAACAGCCTTCCGAGTTGAAAACACAGAAGGCAGGATAAAACATAAAAGCATACCCTCAGAGACGGATGATGGAATGCCACCCACAAATATCTTCTTTGTCCTAAAATCCTTTGATTGCCCTTGACCTTTCGGAATGGTTCTCTTGATCTCAACCTGCATTATCCACATATAATTAAAGTCGTAGATAAAATTAAATTGCGTAAAAAAAAAGTAATAGCAGCAATCCATGAGCAAGATATATCTATAATAAACCAGACAAAGACACAGACTTAAACATCTAATTTACCTCCTTTCCATTGATAACATGAGTTTCCTCAATAACTGTATCAACAACTGATGGATCGGCGTAGGTTATAAACCCAAAGCCTCTAGGGGTACCCGTGAAGCGATCTTTCATTATCACTGAGTCCACTATCTCTCCATATTTCCCAAAGTGCTTGGTAAACGTAGCTATTGATTCGAAGCAAATAGAACAAAAGAGAGTGCAACACATCAGTAACATAACAAAACAATGAATCGAATTTAATCTAAAACCATACAAAGTCAATTAACCAAGCAAAATCTCGTATCTCAGAAGATATGGCAAGTAAGCTAAAAAATAATCTAAAACCATCCAAATTCAATTAGAAAACCAAAAATTCGCCATCAGCATTCTATGTATTTCACTAAATTTCATGCCACATAATTTCGCCGCACAATGCCTGAACCCGAATTTAAATTTACTTCTTAAAAAGGAGAAAAAAAAACCAACCTTGCTAATTTACTTTGCTGAACACAACGAAAAGGTAAAAAAATTGTTAACATTTACTATAAAAAAAAAAAAAAGAGGACATACCATATGTAGTGTCTTTTGCTAATCCACCAATGAAGATCTTTCTGCGAATTACGAATCAAATATTACACAAAAATTAGCAAAAGTGAAGAAACGCAGCAAACGATGCCCCAATGCTTGAATAATGATAAAATACAGGAATAAAAGAAAAATCCAGCTATAAAAAGATAAAGATACATAAAATCTTCGATTTTATCTTCTCAGAAAGATCTAATCTTCTCGAAAGTCAAACAGAAAACACCTAAATTGGGCGTGGGTGTGTGTGAGAGAGAGATACAGAGGGAGAGGGAAGACGTACCCGGGGCTGGCGCCGTCGCCTGAGTGAGGATGGCCGGGATTCGACTTCGAACCCATTGCGTTCGGAATCGGATTTTCTCGGGAAAATTTGAGGAAAAGGAAAAGGCACGAGCTTTGAGAGTTGCGAGCGACGAGAGGAATAAAGATTAGGGCTTTTGACTGGAGAACATTATCTACCCCCATACAAAGGAGGGATTTATGTGTATGTGAAATGTCAATTTTACCCCGACTCGTTTTTTTATTTAACTTTTTTTTATAATTCAAACAATGTAGAGTAGAAAGACAAACTGAACTCACGATCTCAAGTGCATCCTGTCCACATGCCGGTTTGAGATACTCGCTCTAGAAAGCGATTATGCTCATAAACGCTTCTGTCACAAGTGCTATTATAAACAAACGAAATTTTTGGTTAAAATCTAAAAATATTTATTAGAAAACTACTTTTAAGTGATTCATAAAGAAACATGACATGTGCTTCTCTGTAAAATGCTTCTAAACATTTCTGTAAATCACAACCCAAAGTGCTTTTGGCCACCAAAAAGCACTTCTAAAATTTTCTCTTTTAACCAAGTGATTGTTTTTGTGACTAAAGCATGGATGATATCAATTCAGTACATTGAGAAGACATAAAAAATAAAGAACATCCCTACAACTCTCTGTCTGAATGTGCAGGATCTGCAATCGTATGCCCTTTTACTTGGGGCAACATGTTCTGCAGTTTCTTTATCATCTGCTTCAGCTTCCTCAGCTTGTCCATCTCACCTTCCTGAAGCAGCAAGCTCTCCAATGTCCGAAACGATGCTTCGCTCATATGTCTACCCCTCCCCACCATTTGTGTAGAGCACTCAAAAGCTTCGTTTACCCTACCCCGGGAGCACAATCCCGTTACCAGAAGGTCCAATGCATGACTGTGAGGACAATATCCTTTCTCCACTAGGTATCGCCACAAATGCAAACCCAAATCAAGCTGATGGTTTACACAGAAAATTTTTAATATCATCACAACCGTTCGTGTTTTGGGCACGAAACTTATATCAACCATTTTGTGATATAGCCTAGAAACGCCTTCAATATCAGATGTCCTCATCAAGCCAGAGAATATGGTGTGGTAAGTCATATCGTCCTGCTCAATATGATTCTCTTCCATCTCATCCATCAAGGCGACCGCGGACTTCAGATGTCTTGATCTAATAAGTGAACTCATCAAAGCATTATAAGAGCCAGTGTCTGGAAGCAAGTTTCTCAAGCGAATCTCATCAAATAACTGCCGTGCCTTGATTGGATTTCGAACAACCCCTGCTCCATGGATCAGTGTAGTGATTGTTTCCAACGTAGGTGACAAGTTTTCCCGTTCCATTCCTTCAAAAAGTCTCAATCCATCAGCGAAGCAACCTTTTTTACAGTAAGCATCAATTCTAATGTTATAAGTTATACTATTTGGCTTAAAGCCTCTTTTAACCAGTTCATGGTAGAAGAGTTCTATTGCAGTAATATCTCCTGATTCCTTGAACCCTAGGAGCAAAATGTTCATGGTCTTCGTGTTGGGTGGAAAGCGAGAACGCATCTTCATGAACACTGAACGTGCCTCTTTCATCTGCCTTTCTGTGCAAAATGCTCTAAGGAGTACATTGAACTCATCAGTACCAAACTTCCTCAGAGCGAAAATATCATTCTCCAATTTTTCAAATGCTTCAAGGACATCTTCATACGATTTGAATTTTGCTATTTTTGACAGAATGATGCTCATTGACTTAAGGGTAAGCAAGGAAGGGTGCATCCTGCTTATTTTTGCCATCAACTCCCACGCTTTATCAAAATAACGCATCCTGGTAAGGATGTGCAGCATCTTTTCAAAAGCGTCTGAGCTTGGACATAACTGGGAATGACTGAGGGAATAATTGAAGAATTCAAGGGCTTTAAGACCATTGGAATGGGCTGCGAAAAGGTGACCAAGAACGTTCTCCACAAAACTGGTGGAAAGAACTTGTGGTGGGATGCGCTGGAGAAGAGTCGGTTGAAGTGGTTGATCAGGGTAAGGATGGTTGTTAATTATTCTGGTGATTGTATCAATTTCAATGCTGGATTCTGACAACGGATGTATTTGGCTGGATAATTTAAGGGCGTTAACGACAGAAAAATTTAGCTTTTGAGGAATTTCAGTAAGCTGATTGGATATCTTTAGTCTCGTCAAATGGAGCATTCTCTCCTTGGTTGAACTTAATGACAAGCGCAACTGAGTCGGCAATTTGAAATTTCCATTTGGAAACGCTCACTGATACCTCAATATCCTGGATGTCCAAGCAAACAAAAGTTAAAAGTCCAGTAACCTAATGAAAGACAAAACAAAACAATTACAAGTATGAGTGGTAAGATGGAAAGTAGCTATAACAGTGCAATCTATGGCTAAGGTTCTAGGACTAGTATTGAAAACACATGAACCACTTCACGTAGCATAATAATTCACAAAAATAATTCTTCTCAAAAAAAAAAAAAAAAAATCACAAAAATAATAACACCACAGTGATTACACACACTAATTCATAAGCTACAAGCACGAACAAACTATTAAATTGGTCTAAACTAATTTTGGAATCATGATTTGTAACGATTAATCCAAACTCTCATAACACTCTGGATTTTAGCTACACCCATAAATTCAAAGAGACGATCAATTCATACAAAGAAGAATGCTTTCACCGGATTTCAACATCTGCCGTATATTTTTTGATCCAAGATGAATTAGGAAAAGGTCACAAAATTCAACACCACAAGAAAAGGTATAGCACTAATTCTTTCTAAACCAATCATCCATACCGTTCACTACCTCTGCGATTTCTGAAATAAATACTCGGATACCCTGAAACCCTATTAAGAATATTGAACAAAGTGCTTGGTAAACGTAGCTATTGATTCGAAGCAAATAGAACAAAAGAGAGCGCAACACATCAGTAGCAAAACAAAATGATGAATCAAATTTAATCTAAAACCATACAAAGTCAATTAACCAAGCAAAATCTCGTATCTCAGAAGATATGGCAAGTAAGCTAAAAAATAATCTAAAACCATCCAAATTCAATTAGAAAACCAAAAATTCGCCATCAGCATTCTATATACTTCACTAAATTTCATGCCACATAATTTCGCCGCACAATGCCTGAACCCGAATTTAAATTTACTTCTTAAAAAGGAGAAGAAGAAAAAACAACCTTGCTAATTTACTTTGCTGAACACAACAAAAAGGTTAAAAATATTGTTAATATTTACCATAAAAAAAGAGGACATACCATATGTAGTGTCTTTTGCAAATCCACCAATGAAGATCCTTCTGCGAATTACGAATCAAATATTACACAAAAATTAGCAAAAGTGAGGAAACGCAGCAAACGATGCCCCAATGCTTGAATAATGATAAAATACAGGAATCAAAGATAAACCCAGCTAAATTGGGCGTGGGTGTGTGTGAGAGAGAGATACAGAGGGAGAGGGAAGACGTACCCAGGGCTGGCGCCGTCGCCTGAGTGAGGATGGCCGGGATTCGACTTCGAACCCATTGCGTTCGGAATCGGATTTTCTCGGGAAAATTTGAAGTAAAGGGAAAGGTACGAGCCTTGAGAGTTGCGAGCTACGAGAGGAATTAAGATTAGAGAGCTTTTGAATGGAGAACATTATTTACCCCACACAAAGGAGGGATTTATGTTACGTGAAAAGTCAAATTTACCGCGACTCGTTTTTTTATATAACATTTTTTATAAGGAACTGTTGTTATTAGCATTCCAAAAATCTTATTCTACACTCCTCACAAGTGTTATTTTCTTTCTAATTATAAAAATTTTGGAGTGCGAAATGAGATTTTTAAAGTGTCAATAACAATTTATTTTTTATAATTTGAACAATTTAGAGGAGAAAGAGAAACTGAGCCCACGATCTCAAGTGCATTGTGTCCACGTAAGGGTTTGAGATTTTCGCTCTAGAAGGCGAGTGTGCTCATAAACGCTTTTGTTATAAGTGTTTTAATTATAAACAAGCGGAAATTTTTGTTAAAATCCAAGTACTTAATAGAAAACCACTTGAAGCGATTTATAAAGAGGTGTGTTATTCACACACCCCAAATTACTTCTCACACACCTTTGTTAATTTCTGTCTGTTGATCTTCTTCAATTCATCCGATCCGACGGTCGAAAATTAAAAGAGTGTGAGAAGTAAAATAGGGTGTGTGGATATCACACCCCTTTATAAAAATAACATATGACATGTGCTTGTCTATAAAGCGCTTCTTTGAGCCAGAAGTGCTTCCAAATTTTTCTGTAGATCACAATCAAAAGTGCTTTTGGCCTCCAAAAAGCAAATTCTAAATTTGTCTATTTAGACCAAGTGATTGTTTTTGTGACTAAAGCATGGATGATATCACTTCAGTACATTGAGAAGACATAAAAAAATAAAGAACATCCCTACAACTCTCTGTCTGAATGTGCAGGATCAGCAATAGTATGCCATTTTACTTGGGCAACACGTTCTGCAATTTCTTTATCATCTGCTTCAGCTTCCTCAGCTTGTCCATCTCACCTTCCTGAAGCAGCAAGCTCTCCAATGTCCAAAACGATGCTTCGCTCATATGTCTACCCCTCTCCATCATTTGTGTGGAGCACTCAAAAGCTTCGTTTACCCTACCCCGTGAGCACAATCCCGTTACCAGAAGGTCCAATGCATGACTGTCTGTGAGGACAATATCCTTTCTCCACTAGGTATCGCCACAAATGCAAACCCGAATCAAGCTGATGGTTTACACAGAAAAATTTTAATATCATCACAACCGTTCGTGTTTTGGGCACAAAACTTCTATCAACCATTTTGTGATATAGCCTAGAAACACCTTCAATATCAGATGTCCTCATCAAGCCAGAGAATATGGTGTGGTAAGTCGTATTGTCCTGCTCAATATGATTCTCTTCCATCTCATCCATCAAGGCGACCGCTGACTTCAGATGTCTTGATCTAATAAGTGAACTCATCAAAGCATTATAAGCGCCAGTGTCCGGAAGCAAGTTTCTCAAGCGAATATCATCAAATAACTGCCGTGCCTTGATTGGATTTCAAACAACCCCTGCTCCATGGATCAGTGTAGTGACTGTTTCCAACGTAGGTGACAAGTTTTCCCGTTCCATTCCTTCAAAAAGTCTCAATCCATCAGCGAAGCAACCTTTCTTACAGTAAGCCCGCACAACTATAAGAAACACAAGGAACTAAAGGATCGGAGTTCAATGCAAACACTAGGCAAACCCGCAGAAGCACTTACCGGGAAAGGGTGTTGGTGCTGTGTTACTTGCTTCAGCTTTTACAGTTTTTTCCGTCATGTTCCGTTTTTGGTGGTTAGAGAAGAAGGCGAGTATATCAACTGCACAATCTACTTGGAAGGACTGAGATTTGTTTAAGCTGATTAGCCAAATTTTCATTGGGCCTATTGTGTATTAGATCTATTGGAATTTGGGCCTCTTGGTATTGAATAGTCTTTAATTCCATTGGAAATGCTCCCGAATATTATTTTTTCACGAGTGAATGGTTGAGAATTAACCATTTAGGCTATCTCCAACCGACACGGTCAAAGGATCATAGGGCTAAAAATAACTCAGAATTGCACAAAAAAACCGTCTCCAATTGAGGATTAGGCCAAAGGGTTTGTGGGCCCCACCTGGCCTCAACCCCCAAATCAAGCCAGCCCTCCAGCGCCAGAATGTCAAGCTTGACATTTTGCTAGCTCTCCAGCTCTAGAATATCAAGCTTGACATTTTGCCAGCCCTCCATCTCAGCTCATTTGAATGTCAACGGCTACTTGGCATCAGCATAACGCCAGCTAGCAAAAGCTAGCTAACGTCAGGTTACTGTTGGAATTATAAAAAAAAAATTGGACGAATTTAAAAATAATTAATTAATTAATTAATTTTTTTCCTATAAATACCTACACCATTCTTACAACATTGAAAGCTGAAGATAAAAAGTGTCACGTATATAAGAATCATATCTAAAATTTGCACAATCAATTACATCTCAACAAGTGACACTCAAAATCCTGTCCGAAAAATTATTAAGATTACATAAAGATAATAAATCTGGAGAGTTACTCATTTTAGCAACACGTGTCACTTGAAATCCTATTCGAAAAATTATTGAGATTACATAAAGATAAGAATTTTGGAGAGTTACTCACATTAGAGATACGTATCACTCAAAATCCTATCCAAAAAATTATTGAGATTATATACATATAAGAAATCTAGAGGCTTATTCATTTGGCGACAAGTGACAATCAAAATATGTCCAAAATCTTTATTTTAATATAGTAGTTTAACTTAATTAACCATATTAATTTAATTAAAATAATAAATTATGTTTGACCTATGGCCTTTTGGTCCCCTCGGTTGGAGATTGTCACAGCCCGTCCTGAGATTTTCTTATTAAGGACGTGAAATGACAAGATTACCCTTAGCGGGTACTAAGGTATGTGTGTGTGACATGTTTTGAATTTACATAATTCCCTAAGTTTTGGAAAGTTTGAATTTGGAATTAAAAATAAGGTTGTATTTTTGTGTGGTTAGGGATTTAAAATTGAAATGGATGGTGATGGGGTATGTTGGACAACACACACACACAGTCAACCCTTCTCTCTCTCCTTCCCCGTGCTCTCTCTCTCTCTCTCTCTCACTCTTTCACTCTCGAAATCGTACGGACAAGCTAGGAACCTCCCATTTCTTCACGGATCGAAGGTTTTAAGGTAAGATTTGAACTCCTAGTAAGCTTGTGAGTTTGTATATGTGATTTTTAGAACGTGAAACCCTCAGAATCGTCGTGAAACCCTAACCCCGAAAATGTACACTGTTCATGCACACGTAAAATCTTGCATTTCAGGGAATTTCAAGCTCACAGTGAGCTTAAGGAGATCATCACGAGCTCCGGGGTACTTCGTTGGTAGAATTTGGACGTCGGAGGACCGAGATCGGAGTTTTTCAAATTCGGCCAGATTATCGAGCTTTCTCAGGTAAAATCTAGTGATTTTTAGAGCCGTAAAGTAGTGTAACGTGATTCTACATGCTTAGGGCTTCATTTTGATATAAAATACGAAGAAAATGGTTGAGAAACGAAGGAGAACAAGGAGATTGAAAAATCTCCAATTTTCCGGCCACCGGAAAACTCAGTTCGGCGAGCTCGAGGAAGAAGACGCGCGTGGGAGGCGCGTAGGTCCGTGCCCCTCCCGGCGCGTGCGGCCTCATAAAATTTTTCTAAAAATTCCTTAACGTCCGTGACGTCGAGTAGGTCACTATGGTATATTCATATACCCAAATTGAGCACCGTATGAGAAGTTATTACGAATTATTGGTTATGTGCTTTAAAATAACGTTTTTATAGTTATTTCGCATATAGGTGATACCTATCCTGTGGACGAGCGCATCCAGGGACGTCATGGGGGCTACGACCCTTCGACTTATCAGTGAGTGGGCAATATTTTCTGTTTATACCTATATGCTATTAAAATTCCCAGAAATTGAGTTTTAATGAACGTATGTTTCTAAAATGCCATGTGTGCATGATATGCATGATATGAATGATATGAGATATATGAATTGATAATTGATGCATATATATATGTGAATTGGTGATGTTGACGCACAGGTAAGTATCAGGTGAGTTTTATGTTATTCATGTGCATTGTTGATGATGTGTATTATGTTGATAGCTCATAACCTGCAATCATGGTGTTAGTGCTTATATTATTCACCTCGCACCGCACGCTCACCTTGGATCTAAGTAGGTGCATGTCGTACAGACCATGAGAGGGTTCCGACATGTCGTACAGACCATGATAGGGTTCCGACATGTCGTACAGACCATGAGAGGGTTCCGACTGATAGGTGACCTTAGATTATGTGCACAGATTATTGATGAGAGAAGCACTAGAGCGTATTATTACACCATTCATGTCGTACAGACTACTTCAGGTAGTTCCGACTTATATGCAGTGTAGTGCCGTACAGGTCACCGAGGTGACTCCGGTTGGATTGATTGTTGAGCTATAGAATTAACCGTACAGGACCAACTGCAGGGTCTCCGGTTAATTCATCATTTCACCTGTTACATTGATGCATCATTCATTCTGTTTTTGAAATATTAACATGGCATACTTTCTGGTTTTTGAGAAAATTTGATGATTTGAGATTTATGAAAAGTATTATGCTATTATGCTATTTTCTGGGAAAGTATACAGGTTTTACAGCGAGGGGTTAGAAATGTTTTAAATGAAAGGTTTTCGAAAAGTTTTGTTTTACTGACCCACTCAATTTTGTTTTGCGCCCCTCCAGGTTCTAGTTAGCAGTTGGTGGCTCACGAGGTTTCGCTTCGGCGTTCTGACAGACTTCTACATGTAGGACTCACATGCGGGTGTTGTAATTTAATTATAGTCCTACTTGACTGCACCTATTGCTTAAACTCTGTTTATGTGTGCACTCACACTTTAACTCACTCTAGCATGCTATTTGGTCATTCTTGCTAGTAGTTGATTTTGTTTCCTTTGTAATTCTCTTATCTCTGCTTCCGCACCGCACTTATGGTTACGTCATGCTCACGTGACGGCCAGCATACCTTGATTCTAGGATCGAGGTGTGTCAGAGATGGATTTTTGTCAAAGGGCTATGTTTGGCCTATAGTCATTTGGCCCCCTCGGTTGAAGATGGTATAAAATATGACCTAGCACTGTTTATTAAAATATAATTTCTTGCAGAGTTATAGGGCTAAAGGAAGCCATTTGGCTCTCCTTTGGTTGGAGATGACCTTATTATTCTAAAATAATGTGCAAGGAGACTGATATTCCACACCCAAGAAAAGGGTTAGTCCAAAATTTCCAAACTAAAATGCACATTATTTTTCATTTCTTTGGTACATATATATTTTTTCATTTTTTTCATGTATAAGAAATAATGCACCATACATTGATGACAAAATAATCTCCTCGGTAGCACATGAGGCGGTAGCGTAAATTTGGTCCATGAGTCAAACCATACACCAAAGCAGAACCAATGTCGCCAAAAAATACATTTGTAGAAGTTCGAACTCGAATCAAGCGCTCCAACTCTTTGCTAGCTTCATAAACTACGACTATGGCCGATACATTAACAATTAATGGATTTATAAGGGTATAGAGAGCCACTTTTTTTGGTCAAACGGTAACTTTTATTCAATCAAATACGAAAAACAATGTTACATCTTCAGCAAGAACATTGAAAAGAAATTCAAGAAACAATATTTCCCATCTATGAGAGCTCTATTATTGGTAGGAGTGTGCTATCCACACACCATTTTTTACTTCTCGCACACTTTTTTTATTTTCGGCTGTTTGATCGAATAATTTGAGGAAGATCAAAAGCTAAAAGTTAACAAAATATGTGTGAGAAGTAAAAATTAGTGTGTGGATAGCACCCTCCTTATTGGTTTATGATGCCACCAAATGCGCTGCCCTATTGCATGTTCGAGGCGCAAAAGCAAACTCCATGGAATTCAATTGGTTGGCAAGCTCTCGAATATCAAAGAAGAGTATACCTTCAACAATCAGCAGCAGCAGTCGAAAGCACTGCAGTCTGCAGGCAGTAAACTAAATTTACAGCAGCAGGAGGAAATTAACATGCAGTCTCTATAACATGGCTGCAACAAATTATTACATGCATCTAATCTAATCCTCAACAACATTCGACTGATCGAGTCTCGAACACCAATTACGCAGAACCGACCATGAGACGGATCAGTTAAACGTACTCATGCCTTCTTCCAACTTGTTCGCCTCATTCCCCTGGTCTGATTCGTTCGATATATATGTACATATATAGGGAAATGCTAAGGAGAGACTCACTCAAAAATGAAAATCTTTATGGACTTTCTGTTACTTCAAGTTTTTTACACAATGTTTTTTTACGTTAGTTCAGAAATTGTGCTAAAAAAAACATGAGGTAGTAGAGAGTTCATGGAGAGCCCCACTTTGAGAGAGTCTCATTAGCATTTCTCATATATATATAAAGGGTTAGGATCCGGAGACACATTTTTGACATATTTTTATACCTATTTTGTAGCCTCACTTCGGAATATATTTTAGCGACCTGAATCTTATATATTTTAGAACATCATTCATAGATCGTTCTTGACAAAAATTAGACAAATCAAAAACTACTAAGACATTCATTTGTAATGAAAAAAAAATAGACGAATATGATTCTACAAATAAACACTAAATTTATCAAAAGGCCATATGGTTTCGGATTTAAATGAATTTTTATAGACATGATATTTAAAGTAAAACAAAAAAAATAGACAATTTGATCGATGAAATATATTACGAAATGTGCTCCACAAAAACACATTCAAAATATATGTCAAAAACATGGATCTTGAATTACCCGTATATATACCCAACAAGAATATATAAATCATTTTTTGTATCCAATAGACAAATAATATGTAATCATGTTTCCAATAGACAAATAATGGCAACACTCGTACCAAATGTGGAGTAAAAAATTGTCATTAATTGCTCTTTGCCCTAAAAAATCAGCATTACCAACGTAAAGGAATGATGCTGAAAATATGCTTTCATTGTTCCGAATACCACTTATGATCAGGACGGGGAAAGATAAATGTTGAACTTATATAGTTTAACGGTAATTTACTTTTCTTGATTGAGTGTAAATATGATAAGAAAGAGTGGCCGAAATAGAAGATAAGAGCAAGTCCACCGGAGGTGGAATAGCCCAGCACCCAATCAAAAAACCAGGCTGGGACCCTGTCAACCCACTCCAGCCCACGGGATTGACTGGCACCCAGCCCACGGGATTGCCTGGCACCCAGCCCAAGCTGGTCTCCAGGCCAACCCAAAATTGACAGACCTTGGGACCGGCCTATATGACGTCAGGCTGACATCATGATTTGAAATCGTTGACGACGAACTCCATCTCCGGCGAGGAAGACGTCTGGACGACGCTACCTTCTAGGACGAGGCCGCCTACCCGGAACTTGCTGTTGAGGACGAGCTGGTCTTGGAAGTTGTTGAGGACGATGACATCAAATCCGGCGATGCAGCTGAAGATCAGGGCTTAGGTCCAGAGGAGGCGGGTTTGGAGCTGGCAAGCCCAGGCACCGATGTCGACCAGTTTGGGGGGGGTCGGACCGCGGAGGGCGGTGGAGAGGAATCGGAGAGTGAAGGGGAGGTGGGGATTTGATGAAGGGTGGAGATGGGGGGTGTGGGGTTGGCGTGCTCTGGTCTGAGGAGCATTTTTGGAGAGAGAGGGAAAAAGAGGGGGAGAGAGAGCTCACGGTGATGATGAATGTGGTGGTGGGTTGGCGTGCTTTGATGTACAATCTGTCAAATTATTATTTTTTATTATTTTATAATAAAAAATAATAAAATTTTAATAAAATTGACTAGGCTATTTTTTGTTAGAGCAAGTCCACCCCTAAGAGCAAGTCCACTCCTAAGACTTTGTGCCAGCACCCAGCGCATTTATCCACTCAAGTGAACAATAATAAACCCCAGTGAACAGTAACAAACCAAAGCATCTCCATCCCTAAAAAAATGCGCTGCCACCCAGCGCATTTATTTGGTGTGTTTTTTTTTTTTTTAAGTTTATTTCGGATATGATTTTTAACCAATTTTGGATAAAATTTCAAATAAACTTAAAAAAAAACACACTGAAATAAAATTACATACTCATCAAATAAACTTAAAAAAAAACACACTAAAATAAAATTACATAAACTCATCAGATAAACTATATAAAGAAATTATTTTTTTTTTTTAATTTTTTGTATTTTTTAATAATTTTTCTGTATTTTTTAATAATTTTTAATTAAGTTAATTAATCTGGACCGTTGATCTTTGATCGGACGGTCCAGTTTAAAAGTAAAATTAAATTTTTTTTTACCGTTGGAAATCCAACGGCTATCATAACGCCACGTCGCTGAGCCCAAGTGAGCTGACACATTTTCAGGAAAGCCTGAAACCCACTCGTGCCTTGCGCGCTTGTGTTGCACGCGCCTGAGAAACAGGCCAGCTTCTTGGTCAGTCCAAAACGTGCTGGGCTGTTGCCTGGCATGGGCTGGGTGCCAGGCAACTCCACGGGCTGGAGCAAATGGATTGAGGGCCAGCTTGCTTTTTGGACTGAGGGCTGGGACATTTTGTTCCCGGTGGAGTTGCTCTAAGGATTTTGCGCCAGCACCCAGCGCATTTATCCATTCAAGTGAACAATAATATACTGGAGTGAACTGTAATAGGCCAAGGTATCTCCACCCCTAAAAAAATGCGCTGGCACCCAACGCATTTATTTGGTGTGTTTTTTTTTTTTTTTAAGTTTATTTCGGATAAGATTTTTAACCAATTTCGGATAAAATTTCAAATAAACTTAAAAAAAAACACACTAAAATAAAATTACATACTCATCAAATAAACTTAAAAAAAACACACTAAATAAATGTGGTGTAAGGTGGAAGATGAGGGTTAGGTATTTATAGAAAGAAAAAATAACTTTTTTAAAATTTTACTGTATTTAAAAAAAAATTATGTATTTTTTTATATTTTTAATTAATTTTAATGTAGTTAATTAATCTGGACCGTTGAATTTGAAAAATATTCAAATCCAAGAGCTCAGGATCGGCCACATGGCCATGCGCCAGCAAATGGCCTGGCTTCATGGTCAACCTGTTTTGTGCTGGCCCAGAGACCAGCATGGGATGGGTGCCAGGCTGTTGCGCGGGCTGGAGGACATGGACAGGGTGTTGGGCTGCTATTTGGACTGAGTGCTGGGCAAAGTCCACTCCGGTGGACTTGCTCTTAGGGGCGGAGATGTTTTGGCCTATTACTGTTCACTTGAGTGGATAAATGGGCTGGGTGCTGGCACAAAGTCTTTAGGGGTGGACTTGCTCTAAGATGATAGAAAATCGGTTAAGGTGGTTTGGACACGATTTGAGACGGAGGATCAGGACAAAAGGTGTAAAATAAGATCTAGGAAGACTTAAAATAGACCTTAAGAAAAAACATGGAGTACTTGGAGTTAATGTAAGCTTTGGCTCAAAACCAAGAGCAATGACGTTCTAGAATCATATAGCCGACCACACATAGTAGGATAAAGCTTGGTTGTTGTTGTTATAGTGTTATTTCGTTTCATAAAAAAAATATTTTCTAATTAAAAATTATTATTAAACGGAGGGATAAGATTCAAAATTATCACAGTAATTTAGGGGAGGGAGAGTTTCAATCCCGAGATTATGAGTGGAAACCCAATGCTCTATCCACTAGGATATTAGATCACATGCAAGTGAATGAAGTGGGACGCTTTGCAAGGTAGTGCTTAAGTTAAACTCTTCCTCTACACTTATGTTCTTGAAAAAAATAAGTGACTTATCAATTTTTTTTTCTTTTCTTTTCTGAAACACCCCAACCCCCTTTTATATTTTAAAATTGGTTTAGTCCTTAATTGGTGAGCCCGTGGGGCCCACCTTGTTTTATTTTTATGTTTCCCGGTCTCCCTCTCTCTTCTCCCAGTTCTCTCTTCTCCCTCACCTCTTCCGCAACTCTCTCTCCCTCACTCTCTCGGCTCTCTCTATCTCAACCCCTCCGAGAGTTTTTCTTACCAACAAACATCACCATCGTTTTTATCTCGTCGCTACGAACTCAACCATAGTATTGGCATCTTGAAAGTCGAACCACGAAGCCCCGTACACGAGCTCCGGCAAGCACCTCCCATTTCGAGGCCATTTCCGGCCAAACCACGGTGATTTGGCCCACGTGTAAGGTATCAATCTCTTCGTCTCGCTGAGTACTACAACTTTCCTTTTTGTTTCACTCAATTTCGTTGAGTATTGAAGAAGTTATACTCATTTGAATCTTACCCAGTTTCCGGCTACCTCAGTGGCTTTCGAGGCATTTTCTGGCCAAACCATGGCGAGTTAGACGTCGTGTGAGGTATCATTCTCTTCGTCTCTTCAAGGGCTACAACTTTCGTTTTTGTCTCGCTTGATTTCGTTACGTAGTGACAAAGTTATAGCCGTTTAAAGTTGGGTGGTTTTCCGGCCGGATTTCCAGCCTTCTTCTTCGGCAAAACCAGGCCTCTCAGGCCGTTTAGAAAACCCACGGGCCTTAATTTTTGAAGGGGCCTTGGGCCGGTTTAATTCAAAGGGCTTAAAGCCCTGTTAGTTTTTGTGAGGCCTTAGGGCCTTGGTGCCGTGGGTGTGTGTGTTAGGTGTGTGTGTATGTGTTTATGCATGCACATGCATGCCGTGTGTGTTTGTGTTTGTGGTGTATATGTGTGTTTGGGCTTAGGCCTAAACCCCATTTCTTCACCCTAAATCATTTTAACCCAAAACCCTAGGTTCCTAAAATCCTTTAAAACCATAAACCCATCCAATCCCAAATCCCCTATTTTATTTAAACTCTAAACCCTAATCCGGATTCAAGCCTAAAACCCGTTAGACCTAATTTGACCATTGACCCCCGGTTAACGTTGACTTTAGGGTTGACTTTTCGGGTTTTCGTCCGGGACCCTTCTTAGGGTAATTCGACGTTTTGAATCCGTTTCCAATGTCCGTTTTCCCAAATTCAATTTCTATTATATAGTTTTATTTATTGGACTCTTTATGTGCTTAGGGGCAATTATTGTGACGTTTCCGTCTTCGCTAGTGGCGCAGCTTTTGGCAACTAAGTACTGTGAGTGGACCCCTTCTAAAATTACATGATTTTATAGTTTAATTGCATAAATGATTAGCATGCCTACGAGTTTATGATTTGATTTATGTGAAGCCTGTTTATTGAATATATTGATTTTCGTCTCGTGTTTTTGTGAGGAATAAATTGTTAGCCTATATTGAGCTATATTTTGATATATCTTATTTCTATAAAAACCATGAACTGGTAGACTATCTGATGGATGACGATAGGATGCTAGAACATGTTTTCGAAACCCCTCTTTATAGTATAGACGATGGATGACTTTATACTATGAAGTGGATATTTATGAGAGACGTAACTATTTGTGCGTACCTAGTAGACACTATGCCGCTTGGGGCGCGGATCTGGTGTTGGCAATTAGGCCGGGAGAAATAATCCCTAGCGAAAGGCTGAGGGACACGGAGACAGGCATTGGGCCGGGATGGAGTTATCTCTGGCTACGGGCACAGAGACTGAGGTGCATGCATTGGGCCGGGAGTTATATTTATTCAGTGATCTTTCTAGCAGCACACCGCGTTATACGAGACGATTTATGATACGTTTACTGTTTTGATTTCCGCGATGCGTTTCCGCGATATGGCTTTTGAGATATTTGGCATTCTAGGATTTTATTAAATCCATCACTTATTATGCTAGTAGTTTTCATTATATATAAACTGTGGGGGTTAGTACATTGATAACTGTTTTATCATTATTATATATATAAACTTGGTCCACTCACCTTTGTTTTGCGCCCCCATTCAGGACTTAGAATCAAGGCACATAATCCCGGCGTCAAGACACTTCCGCAGCAGCATATTTGAGTCTTCTCGATGTAGGACCCACTTCTTTATTCAGTCAATTTTATTCAATTTTATCTCAATTCTTTTTAGTGATTAGGTTTAGTTGTATGTTCTGAACACGTTCCTAAATTATTAATTCATTGTATTTAAATTCATAACCTTTATTTATTTCTTATTCTTAGATTTTGCATCAATTAATGGCTTTCGTCACCCTCGGGTGTCGGCCAACACGTGTCTATCCTGGTATTCGGGGAATATCAGGGTCGGGGCGTGTCATTTTCTGTGCTATGCTTTACAGCTCCGAGTGTCATTTTTTTTGTTGTTGTAAAAACAATATTGAAGAGCGGAGAATTAAACTTGGGATTTTGCGCCAGCACCCAGCGCATTTATCCACTCAAGTGAACAGTAATAGACTGGAGTGAACAGTAATAGGCCAAGGCAACTCCACCCCTAAAAAAATGCGCTGGCACCCAGCGCATTTATTTGGTGTTTTTTTTTTTTTAAGTTTATTTCGGATAAGATTTTTAACCAATTCGGATAAAATTTCAAATAAACTTAAAAAAAAATACACACTAAAATAAAATTACATACTCATCAAATAAACTTAAAAAAAACACACTAAATAAATGTGGTGTAAAGTGGAAGATGAGGGTTAGGTATTTATAGAAAAAATAATATTTTTTTTTTAATTTTACTGTATTTTAAAAAAAAAAATTATGTATTTTTTTATATTTTTAATTAATTTTAATGTAATTAATTAATCTGGACCGTTGGATTTGAAAAATATTCAAATCCAAGAGCTCAGGATCGGCCACATGGCCATGCGCCAACAAATGGCCCGGCTTCTTGGTTAGCTTGTTTTGTGCTGGCCCAGAGACCAGCATGGGCTAGGTGCCAGGCTGTTGCGCGGGCTGGAGGACATGGATAGGGTGCTGGGCTGCTATTTGAATTGAGTGCTGGGTAAAGTCCACTCCGGTGGACTTGCTCTTAGGGGTGGAGATGCTTTGGCATATTACTGTTCACTCCAGTCTATTATTGTTCACTTGAGTGGATAAATGGCTGGGTGCTGGCGCAAAGTCTTTAGGGGTGGACTTGCTCTAAGATGATAGAAAATCGGTTAAGGTGGTTTAGACACGATTTGAGACGGAGGATCAGGACAAAAGGTGTAAAATAAGATCTAGGAAGACTTAAAAGAGACTTTAAGAAAAAAATTGAGTACTTGGAGTTAATGTAAGCTTTGGCTCAAAACCAAGAGCAATGACGTTCTAGAATCATATAGCCGACCACACATAGTAGGATAAAGCTTGGTTGTTGTTGTTATAGTGTTATTTCGTTTCATAAAAAAAAAATTCTAATTAAAAATTATTATTAAACGGAGGGATAAGATTCAAAATTATCACACTAATTTAGGGGAGGGAGAGTTTCAATCCCGAGATTATGAGTGGAAACCCAATGCTCTATCCACTAAGATATTAGATCACATGCAAGTGAATCAAGTGGGACGGTTTGCAAGGTGCTTAAGTTAAACTCTTCCTCTACACTTATGTTCTTGAAAAAAATAAGTGACGTATCAATTTTTTTTTCTTTTCTTTTCTGTGCTATGCTTTACAGCTCCGAGTGTCATTTTTTTGTTGTTGTATTGAAGAGCGGAGAATTAAACTTAGGACTTTGAGCGTAGTGATAAGTTTTCTTGAAAAATTGAGGCCTACATCAAATAAGAAGAAGAAAAAACACTACTAATGCCAACATCAAGAAGGAAAAAAAACCAATAGTTGGAGGAGGGAGGGAGGGGGAGCGGCGGAGGCCGGAGGGTGCTAGGTTGTGGCAATGTTACAACAAACCATTTTGCCACACTATCTATATAAGTTGATTGAGGATGAATTGAAATGCCATACCACAAATACTTTTTCTATTATAATTGCCCATACGCGCATGGACAATTGTCAATTGTGACATATAGTAATCATTCTTTATATGATTTATATCAATTAACAGTTGTGAGTTTTAACGCACATTGCGGCATGTGAATGTAGGTAGTTGACAAGATTCAATGCATTAACTAATTGTCATTTATATATCGAATCCAGACTGTACAATAGAATGAAAAATATTCAAAATCATTTAAAATTCTCGTAGGTTTGTTTGACCCACCAAACGTTTTTACAAGATTAAGTTATCCACACATATGCATACAACTATGAAATACACTAGTAATCCTTCATGAGATTCACATCATTCATCCGATGTTCGTTAAAACCCATAATGTAACGCATGAGTATAGGTAGTTAGGATAATTCACCCTTTTAACTAGCAAGTCAATTAAAATTCATATCGTAACTCATGAGTATAGGCAAAATATGCAAAATCATTTGAAACTCTCGTAGGTTTGTTTAGACCCATTTTACACGTTTAAGTTATGCACACAGACGTGGACAACTATGAAATACACTAGTAATTTCTCACGAGATTTGCATCTTTCAACCCTTGTCAGTTAAAATTCATATCATAACTCGTGGGTATATGTAGTTAGGATAATTAAACCCCGAAACTAGCAAGTCATTGATATCAAATCTAGAAAGCACAAGAGAAAATACATAAAAATCCAAGAATATCACAACAACTCCAATCTATATAATTCAGTAGGGTAACCCTAATTCTCCCACATCAAACGTGGTCTGTTTTCCTCACTATCCCTTTTGGACCTCCCCTAAAATCCCAATTACATCTCAATCCCTAGTCACAAAGTAAAGACACACACATCTCTCTCTCATCCAATCACCCTTTTTCCTGTCACTTTCTCTCTCTTTGTTCTTACCTTTTTTGCCTATTTCCTTTCAATTCCCCAGCAAACAACACACAAATCCGAAATCCGTGTCTCCCAAGATTCTCCGTGTAAAAGCTCAAGCCCCAAATAAATTTCCCAATTCCTTCCGCACACCTATATAATTTTTTTTATTCATTTTCAATATTAGAAATTTATGAGCATTTTTTTTTCACTTTATAAATGAAAATTCTTAAATTTGATTTTAGAAAACGGAAGTTTGAACCACTCTATTATGAGACTGAGCCATCTCGTATATACCATCCTTTGTTAAAAATAAAATAAAAATTTAAAAACCCCACCTATTTATTATTTGAGCTGCCTCTCTCTCACCGAAAGTCTCTCTCAAAACACCAACACACACACAAGAAACAATCTCTCTCCTTCCCCTCCCTCTCTCTCTCTCTATCTCTGTCTGCAAACCAGACCATGAGCGGCGGTGGGGAGACTAGGGTTTCAATAACGGACAATGTAAAGCTCACGATCCAGAACATCAGAGATATGACCGGGAAGCAGCACGGCGACGATGAAATCTACGCCGTGCTCAGGGAGTGCTCTATGGATCCCAACGAGACCGCTCAAAAGCTCTTGTATTTGGGTAATAAAAAGGGGCTATTTTTCTGCATGGGTTTTGTGTTTTGCATTAGGTTTTAGGCTGATGGGTTTCTGGGTTCTGTGTTTTTGGCGCATAGTTTTATTGGGTTTGTTTTGTTTTTGCCTTGTGATCAATGGGTTTTTCTGGGTTTTGATTTTTCTTTAATGGGTTCGTCTCTGTTTTCGGAGAAAATCGAAGATACAAAAAATAAAGAAAATTGAAGATACGAAAAGAAAATTGAAAACCTTTACTTCAAATTTATGAAGTGGAAAAGTGTTTAAGTAGTTGAAAAGAAGCTTCGTTCTTGTTTTTCTTGTTTTGGTTCTCTTTGGCTGCTGCGGACTGGGTCGGGGAAGGAGTGTGTTTAAAGTTTGTGTTTTTTTATGCTAGTTTTTGCACTGAATGATATGAAATTCCGACCCTATAAATGTAAAAACGTGAAATTTAGCTTTGACCCTTACAAAAATTGGTAAAAGTTAATGAGAATCATTTTCGCCATATTATTTTCTTCGCAGAATATTTATTCTTCACGGTTCACTAAGATTTGAAAGCATACACTGACAGGAAAATTGTTGTCAAAGTGCAATATAACTTTTTGTAATGTCTTTGTTTTTGCATTGACCATTAGGACTATTCTAATAATGCTGTTGTGCTTTTTTTCGCTTATCTGTATGAACGCGTGTGTTGCCAAATTCTGGTTATCATGGGGTTGAATTCATTAGTTGGTTTCTTTTGTATCTTAATCTTGCAAAGTAGTTCTGTGAAGTATAGGTTTTCGAGTAAGATATGGTATTATTTGTCACATAATGCACCTTGGTTTTGATGGGACATTCTTATTGGTGGACTCATATCTGTGATAGTAAATTGGGTTACTTTGTTAATACATGTGCTTCCTTAAATAATTTATGGTGACATTTTACTGCATAAGTTCCTAGTTTGCATGTAAATTATTCTTGCGTTTTGTTTTAAGCGATTGAAATATTTGGGATTCACGATTAGCTTGGGCCACAAATATCCTTAGAGAATTTGACTTGGTATCTACATGTCTGAGGCGGATTGCTCCTTTAGTTGTCTTACTGCATATTGCCTGAGTCGGATTCTTCCTTTAGTTGTCTTACTGCCTATGGATTGCCTTGTCCATCTCTACTTGTGTCCTTCCTCATCATTATTTTGTAGAAGTTGTCATTCATAACACTCATGCTTCATGCACGAAGCACCTACCAAAAGTTACCTAACTCCTGAAACTAATGAACATATTGTTTCTGTTGCAGATACCTTTCATGAGGTCAAAAGCAGAAAAGATCGGAGAAAGGAGGTAAATATCTTGTGTTCGTCTATAAGGATATATACATCCAGTAATGCATCCTTATTTATCAATGCTGTTTTAGTATAGTAATAGTTAATATGTTTCTATCGTCTTTTCATTTGTTTGCACATAGCTGTTCCTGTTTCAGAACTCGAAAGGCAGAGCATCTGAAGATTCTAGAATGCCACCAGGCACACAGAGGCGAGTGTCTAGGGGTGGCGGCCAAGGGAATTATTCTTCTAACTTCTCTTCTGGTAAACTTTCTATCTGTTAAATACATACATATATATTTTCTGTGTAATATCTTGCTAGTTCTAGATTTTGTGACGGTATTGTTCTTGGTATGGATTTCTTCGTTATCTTGATGTGAAGATGCTTTTATTGGTATTTATTACCTTGTTTTATGAATTAACTTTCAGATGCTGGTGGTGGGAGGAATTATTCTGCTCGGAGGGAAAATGGGGCCAATCACTTTGCAGATAGAGGTCCCATGCCCTCTCCTGTTAAGCCAGTTCAGAAAACAAAAAATACTGCTCCAGCTCCAGGCCCAAAGTAAGATTTTGCCAATCTTTTAAACGCTTTTTGAATATTTGAGGAATTTTTTTGTGTCCTAACCCTACTGCATGCTTAAGAAGAATATTAGGTCTTATTTTTCCTTTT
The DNA here is from genome assembly GCA_035220775.1 of Malus fusca. Taxonomy (NCBI): domain Eukaryota; kingdom Viridiplantae; phylum Streptophyta; class Magnoliopsida; order Rosales; family Rosaceae; genus Malus; species Malus fusca. The sequence continues at coordinate 2,777,123 of CM069069.1, forward strand.
AATTTATGATATACATCTCTATATACAGAGCTTCAACTGGCTCACCAAATGGGCTAAAAAGCCTGCCAAATGGAAATTCTACACATGTTGGCTCCCCCAAATCCCCTACAGATGTTGACAACAATGTTCGTGAAGGATTTTCAGCTATAGTTGTAAAACAGTCGGGGGCTGCAGCACCTCCTCCTGCTGTTGTGGCATCTACACCTACCTTTGGCTCACTGGATGATGAAAAGTCTGTGTCAATACCTAACCAGACCCCAGTTTCTGCTACATCTGCCCCTGCTTCAACCATTCCTTCCTCTGCATCTGATCCTGCTCTGTCAAATCATACTCAAGGAATCCAAAGAGGTTCTGGTAATGTTATTGGTTTAGAGTTGTCCAAAAGTGAAAAAACCACCCCAAGATCTGTTAATTCTGTGCAAAACGGAAAGACTTCAAATGATTGCAAGGTGGCTGAAAACTATGGAGATATTAAGCATGATGGTTCCTTGGCCCAGATGCCTTCCAATAGTGATAAACAGTCGCAGTCGCAGTCAAAGCCTAATGTTCCTGCCAAAGGTATTTTGATATGTTACAGACTAAGAGTTGCTTTTTATCATCATGCTCTCACGTGTGCTGCATGCATTGAAAGTGATTTAATTCATCATGTACGCCCTGGCAATGCTTGCATAAGTCCCCGAAAACTCTAGACTGGTTTTCTGCCCCCCTGTATCTATTCCATCAATTTACCTTAGACTGCAAGGAAAGTTCTTCAGACTTGAGTTTTCCTTCTTTTCCCCTCAATTTTGTTAGTCAATCATAATTTGTATCCTTGCATGTGCTGTATCTGCAATTTCTTTATCAGCAATAATGTTGTCTGTGTTATTGCTATCTTTGTGTGTGTGCTCAGTATATGCTGTCACAATTATGCAATACTCATTGTGTTTAGTATCTGTCGTTGGTACCCTTGTTTGTGCTTAGCATCTTTCATTACTTTTGTTAGTAGGTTTTTCACTTATGTTTCTTAAACAGTGGTCGCACCGGAGGTTGGAACAAATGCTGTTGAAGCTACTTCTCACTTGCCTCGTGACTTGAGAGTCTCAGTTGCAAAACATGTTACTTTCCCAAATCATATCCAAGTGCCTGAAGCTTTGAAAAATGTATTGACCTTTGGAAGTATCGATGCTCCTTTTGGAGTGAGAGTAGACTCTGTTAAGGGTACTGGTTCCGATAATTTCTCTATGGGAGCTATTGAGTCTTCCCAGGATACTGATGAAACTGCTAAAGAACCTTCTCCTAGGTTGGTGATTTTTGCTTTTGCCTATCTCTGGTTTTGGCTTGTTTGATGTGTGATTTATGTGCTTTTCTCTTCTGTTTAGTGATAAGAGAACTTAAGTTTGAAAGTTCTATCCAATTAGTTTAATCACGGTTTATCTTCCATAGCATAAAGTATTTATATTTATCTAGTGGATTTATTTTTTTGAGAAATTTTGCTCATCTCGCCTTTTATTTTTATTTTTATGCAGCAATAATATTGTATCCTCTTCTGTTCAAGGAGATTATTCTGAAAGTTTAGCCGACACGCTTGAAAACTTACCACCTCTAGATAATGTACCTTCAAGTACAAACTCAAAACTTGAACTGCCGAAGCAGGACTCGCAGTTGCCACCAGAGGGTCACCAGAACCCAACAGCTTTAAATGCCCCGACCTATAGTCTGGGTTTCTTTCCCCCTATGCTAGGGAGCCAACTATTACAAGTCGAAGGGCATGATAATCCGGCTCATGAAACAGCCCGCCTTCCAAGCTTTGTTGTAAGTCCTTCAATTACTAAGAGTAAATTTGTACTTGAAGTGTAGCTTTCCGGAGAAAGTTTCTTTTGTTGTCATTGTATGTTCTGATCTGTGTAATTCATATTGTAGGGTGACAATCCTGCTGCTGTGCCTAGCCCGAACTCAACTCCACCCCTGCCAAGCTCGGCAGCTGTCTCTCAGCAGTCCATTCCTATGTACAGGCAGACTTATCCCCCAAATTTCTATCCATACGGCCACTATCTCTCTCCATATTATATGCCACATATGCAGCAGTTCTTAAGTCACAACGGCGGCTTTCCTCCACAGCCTTCTACTGGGAATGTTTTTCTACCATTGCCACCACCAGGGGCAGCTGCTTCCGGGGTTAAGTATTCTCTTCCGCATCTCAAGCCTGGTGCCAATGCTGGAAATCCAACACAATACAGTTTTCAATCTGGTGGTCCATTTATCACCACCGCTGGTGGTTATGTTCCGGGTCCAACAGTTACATCTGGAAGCTGTGTTGGTAATGAAGATCATGGAGCATCTCAACTGAAGGAAAATCATATCTACACAACTGGACAGCTGGTTGGTCTTTGATTCCATATAATTGAAGTTTTTAATTTCCTTGTAGGACAAGAAAGCTTGAATCTATGTGGGGTGTCATCTTTATGAAATATATTAGACTGACCGCCATATTACTTATTTTCCGTCTTATTTTTCTTATAAAGTGTACCTTTGGGTTCTCTGACTAATACAGTTCCTTTCGGTAATGTGTGTGCAGACAGAAGGCTCATCTGTGTGGATACCTGCTCCAGGACAAGATGTATCCGGCTTGCAGATGAGTTCCATGTACAACCTTACTCAGGGGCCGCGTTTCACCTTCTCACCTATGCAGGCGGGTCACGGTGGCATGCCTGGGATGTATCCACCAGGGCAAACTATTGTTTCTCCGACATTTCTGCAACAACAGTCTCCAGCTGTGGCGGGAGCTGCTGAAACGAAAGGACCCCAGTCCGCTCCTTATCACCAGGCTCAACAAACACAGACAAATTGGAATTAGGTATCATTTGTTTTGGCAGAAATACATGCGAGAGGCGACGACACATCTTCCGAGGATCACGTTTAAACTGGGTATCTGATATCTGGCATGTTTTGAGTGTATATATGAAATGCTGCCCAGAAAATTTTGGAATACCAGCTTGAGTGGCCATCTGAAGTTGAAAGAACAGAGGTTTGGGTTTTCCCAGTGCTCAGCTTTTATCCTTTTTTTTCTTAGTCTTTTCTTTTTCCTTTTATAATTTAATTCGAAAAGTAATATTTTGGTGGGAAAACTGAGGAGGATGATAAGAGTTTAGAGGTGGGTGGGATTTATCAAATTTTCCTTTTCTGATGTCTCACCTGTATATTATGATGCTAGCAAGAAAAATGTCGAATTATACGATTGTAATTTGTACATTGAGAATTGGCTTCTCTATTTGTTTGGTTGGTTAGAAATGTGGTGTTTTTATTTTAGCTACGTTTTCTGGAACTCGATTTTAATCGTACTTTGCTCCCTGTAACCCAAACGTCTCTACTTATGAAACTCAAAATTTGCTTTACTTATTGTCTCTTGCAACTTGATTTTGATCTCATTTTTTCTTCTGAAATTTAAAAGTCGTCATTGTACTCTATAAAACTCAAAATTTGTTTCACATTGTCTTAATTTGTAAATTCCGTTGCATGGGTTTGATTTGGTACTTCAGGGCTAATCAGTTTTTTTTTTCCATCTCTGTAACTCAAGCACAGGAACCAAATTTTAATTCTTAATTTCTTCTTTTCATCTTAATATTTTTTATTGTTGAAAATTAAGGTATAATGAAGATTTATAATTAAATTAATTGGCACGTGTGGCATGATATTATTTCGTGGTGGGTAGCACATATGTTTTAGGAAGGGGCAACTTTTGAGTTTCACGGAGAATAGAGAGATCCACAAGTTAAAGTAGAGAATTTTGAGTTTCAGGAGTAGAGAGTTGACTTTTGAATTATATATAGTAAAGAGATCAAAATCAAATTTTAAAAATCTAGCTAAAAATAAGCCTTTTAATTATTGAACCCAAGTAAGTACCTTAAAGAACAATGCATTGTTTTGTCAACACTCTTTTTCATTGACTAAGAATTCAATTGCACTTTGTCTGTCCTAAAGTGTGGGACATGATTTAAACACTGTGATTAGCCTCTTGTAACATAATTACCAATCCCATGCATCTAATTCCATTTTCTAAGCCCGAACAAGAAACAAAGTTATCAAATTGCACAAATTGCTCGCCCTCAAACTCAATCGAGAAGCCAGCACTGCTCGTCAAGAATATTAATTGGAAATTGCTCGACAAATTTATTTTTACCTTTCACACACTCTTGTTAATTATAGTCTTCAATTCATTCGATTTGAAGACCGAAAATTGAGAGGAGTGTGTGAGGTAAAAATGGGTGTGAAAAACACTACCCTATTAATTAATATTTATGCATATTACAAACAGATGTTTCTTGCTACTATATATGTATCATTTGAGCTTCTGAAATCTCAAGGTTTTTTTTTTTTTTTCATTTTTTTTTCATGCACAGTTGCATTTTCTAGGGGACCATTTTTGATAAATGGGTACCTACAAAAGTCGAGCAAAGACGCGATAGCGTTGCAGGTTGAAGGGGGGTGGTGCGGTCTGAGACTTCATCTCCATGGTGAGCATTTTGAGAGAAATTTTCCATAGATAATCCGGCTGAAAAGAAAAAGAAAAAAAAAAAGAGAGATTCACACACAATTTTGATTATAAAGCTATCCACAATACAGCTTTTGGTTAAAGTGATCCCCATGAGATTGTCTAAATCAATCATTTTGATCATTCCGTGGAAAATCTCCGTCAAATTGAGGGTATTTTTGTCAAATCAACCATTTTACTTGAACTGGTGGTTTCTTCAATTTAACCTAGACTTTTCACAAAATGATCAAAATAATTGAAGGTGGACAATCTCCGATACCACTTCTAACAATTTTAAATCTCAAGAACCACAATGAGAAATTATGACAATCTCGTGACTATTTTGGCAAAAAAACCTACAAATAAAGTTGAAAAATAAAGATCTAGGCATAAGCAATATTGCCAGTCAAAGACGAAGGAGATTTGAAGTTCAGGAATTCTGGAAGTACCTGGCTTGAGGCAGCAACATATATCTTTTCCTCAAGCCCTCCGGCAATCCTCTCGAGTTCAAGTAAATCCCTCCTCGCCCTCGAACGGAATGAGCCTCTTAAACGTTTCAATTCTTTGTGTGCAATATATTCAATAAGTTATTGTCCATGATTAACAAACAAAAGTTAAGGGCTCATTTCGAGATGCTTTTGAAATGACAGAAAGAGCTTTTAGAAAAAATATTTTTGCATTCCAAAAACACTTGAATTGCTTTATGCAAGAAACACTAATTATATGCTTCCTTTAGAAAATACTTTAAGTGCTTTTGTAGAATTTACTTTCATATTTAATAAGGATTGCTTCAAAATATTTTCACCTAAAACGCTTTCCGTCATTTTAAATGGACTTCCAAATGGGCTATAAATCAGTGAATACATTGTCTCACGTGATGAAACATATAGGGAAACATGAACAAATGTGAAATCTCATTCCTGCATTTCACTGTTATAATATACGTATTTGTATTATTGAGATTTTAGATTGTTTTTCGAGAATTTATTTTAATTTGTTTGAAATTAGGTTTTAATTAAATTAGTTTCGAAGTTTGAAGTTTGGAAAATTAATTATTTAAAATGAGTAGACCATTGGAGGTCACAAGTTATATTTTCGAATAGAGATCGATCTCACGAACGCGTAGGCGAAAACCGTTCGTGAAATGGAGTTATAACGAAGAAATTAGAAACGTTTTAGTGGTTGGGAAATAAATAAAAAAAAATGCTTAGAAGCTGCCATGTGGCAGCAAGGGAGAGGGGAGAAAGGAGAGAGTGAGGGAGAGAAAATGGCAGGAGGAGGAGACCAATCAGAGGGAAAGCAAGGAGGGAAAAGGAGAGACCCGAGTTGGGTCGTATTCGACCCGTGAACCCTCAAATTTGACCCGGCCGTATCTCCCTCATCCGAACTCCGTTTTGGGTGATCTTGGTGTCCATGGAAAGCCCTTGACGAGCCCTACATCCTGTTGGTGTTAGATTTCCCAATTTATTTCCCATGTTTCCAGTTCGAAGCCACAAACCCACGGGTGTTCCGGCGGCTTTATCCCTTTCCCGGTGGCTCCGGCAAGTTTCACCATCCATGACCACCACCAAAAGACTTCCCTGAACCCCAGGAACAAAGCCCAAGCAGTGTTGGAGGCGTCGGAGTTCGATTGGAAGCCGAATCAAAAGCACACCCCTTTCTAGGGTTTCGGCGGATTTGAGTGAAATTGAAGTGTTTTCCGGACAAATTGGACTTGGCCACAGGTATAATGTTTGTTCTACTCTTTGAGATCTTCATTTATGTAATTTTTGGTAATTTTTAAAAATAGTTGAATTTTCCGGCAAGTCGGAGCGGCCGACCGCCAGCCGCGGCGGCGAATGCGGCGGCGGCCTGGCCAGTGGGCCGACGATGTCCTTTTAAGTTCAATTAGATGCTCTGATTTCATAATTGATATTCTTGTGATATGGTTTGATTGTTTGAACCTAATTTCATTACGATACGTGGTTAGGTCAAAATATGAATCAACGATCCGACCGTTGGATCGTCACCAAACCTTAATGCGTGATATAACATAATATTTGTGGATCATAGAAACTTACGGATCGAGAATCTAACTTACGGATCTTCCCTAATTGGATTTCTAAGTTTGTAAAATTAAATGTCTCTCGCCACTTGAATTTTGAAATTGGCGGAGATCCGACCGTCGGATCGTGTTGAGATCTTAGTATGTTGTTATTTGAGAATAATGTGGACTTTGAAAAGTTACGGATCCGAAATCCAATATGTGGATCTTCCGGATTGAAATGTGTAGAATTGTGGACCCTACCTTTGACCGAAAGTTGACTTTTGATCACCATGTCTCGAAACGTCCTAATCACTAAAATTAGCACTATGGGGGACTAAGTGAAGTCTAGTGGGCCTACATTGGTTAGATAGCGACTTGAATATATGAAATATGATTATTATCTTAATTTCTTATATTAGTATCATTTATGAATATGAATTGGTGTTATAAATATGATTTCTATTGAAATGTGAATTTTATATATTTAGCCATAGACCTATGCTAATTAAATATGATTTGACTTGTGTATTGAAGATGTTTGTGATATATATGTGTTTAATTAACTTTTAATAATGTAAATGATAATTATGAAGAATGCTATGACAATTATGGGATCTAAATATTGTTTGATAATTATTTGGATATGATTGCCAACTGAATACTTATTTGAACTTGGCACTATTATCTAGCATGAGATGGAGATGAAAGTCAGGAGATGAGTTATGTACTTTATTAGATTTTTAGTAGAATTAGTAATTGAGGGAATTCCTTATGTTGTGCTCCATATGACTAGATGTTGGTTGATATGCGGAATCGATAGCCTGTATGCGTATAATTATGTATAAGGTGTGATGATGAGACTGCATCATGTAGACATGGTGCATGGCTGGTCCTGCTTGGTTTATCCGCATTGGGGGACCATACTATTTATGGATCGCGCTTGGTTGATCCGCGTTGGGCGATCCTTATGACCATTTATACTTAGGGGTGATCATGCTTGGTTAATCCGCATTGGGTAATCACTGCCTAACGGTTCTGTAGGTATGACTCTGCTTGGTTAATCCGCGTTGGGGAGTCACTACCTACTTGGTTATCTTGACCCTGCTTGGTTAATCCGCGTTGGGGGGTCACTAATGGTCCTGCTTGGTATATTCACGTTGGGGGACCATATGCATTCTAGAAGTGAGGAGGATTAGTTGTACTTTGTACATTTGATGGGGGAATCGTATGCTTGTTTGGATTCCGTTGAGTGATGGTCCGGAATCCCTTCTATTCTGCGATTCCGTTGAGTGATGGTCCGAAATCGTATCTAGCTTGTATTTCATCGAATGGTTCGGTTCTATATGCATGGTACTCCTAGATTCCGTTGAGTGGTCCGGAATCCCTTTGGTGTCTTAGTGCCTCAGATTTGTTTTCAGCTTCAGAGATGTAGGCTTCGGGCCGAACTGTGTCGCTCTAGCCCTACTTTTCATGGTGTTGTATGAGATTATGATTATGAGCTGCTGTGATTTGTTTCAGACGAACCGTTGGATGTCTGGGTGACTCCTTCGGAGTTGTTAGAGTTCCTTGGTTAAATTTGTGAAATGTTATGTTACTGCATTCGTTGATTGAATAATTAAATGCTAAGATCACGTATCTTTGATTCATGATTAATTAATTGATGTGATTGTGGAATGACGTTGAGTATGATTGAGATTATTATTATTAGAGTAATTGATTAATGTGACTTGAGAATAACATTGTGCTTTGTTGGTTCTTGATATGTTACATACTATGATTTGCGGTATTCTGTGAAACAGAGTGATTCATATGATGGATGAATTGGAAAGTATCTGTGTGAGAACGGGTTACATACGTGTAGGGAAGATGATAATTGTTGTTTTACGTAAGATTGATGTGTAATGTGGTGCATTATGATTTTCTGTTAGAAGTATTTTACGGAAAAATTAGAGTTGACGATTGACGAACTACGAATGGCTTGATCCCTAATGAGGGTACGTAGGCAGTCTAACGAGGAGGTTAGATGCAGCCATAAAGTATACGAAAAATTATCACGAAATTCGAACCTTGAATTGTGCATTGTCCATATCCCGGAGGCGGGGTATGTGAGTGATACAGGTATTTTGTAACGTCACGTGTCGATCCTGGACGTATGTCGGGATCGGGGCGTGACAACAAACGTAACTAGTCACAAGCTACTAATAAAAATTGAAACCGGGACACAAAAAAGACAATAAACAATATATATAACAAGATTTGGAACCCCTTGTATTGTATTTCTAGTAATTTTCGATTAAAAGTTTGTAACCGGTTTTGTTTATGTATCTACTTGAAACAATACTTACAGCTTGTTAAGAACTCTGTGTCGTAAATCTAGCTGGAATTGGCTTCTCCAATCACCTGCCTCCACATGAGCAGGTCTCTAGTTATTGAGACCAACTCCAACCCTTGGAGTAAAACCTATAATTTCCCTTCTATTCCCCTTCCCCCTTTCCATTCCAACCCTAGTTCTAATTTGAAGTTAGAAGCTAAAACCGAAAAAAAAATGCTAGATTCAGGCCAAGAAATAGCCCAAAGAAACGTGTGGGGCCCACCAGTGAGAGTGGAAATGGGTGCTTGAACGCCAAACGCAAAGGTCGGACGTGCGCATACGAGCGACACGTCAAGGGCAGGCAATGATATGGCCCTACCCACGTGGGCATGTCGGCCACTTGCGTTAGCAGGTAACAGCTACTTTTTTTATCGAACGACTTGAATCAACTGGGCCGTTCTACATTCAATTTTTTTTTTAAGTTTTATATTTATATATTTATTGAATCTAACAGCTGACATCGAATATAATCAAATCTAACGGTAAAAAAAAAAGACCTAACAACCCAAATTTAAATCCAACGGCTAAAATAATTAAAAAAATTATTTAACTCAAAATTCACCCAAAAACTCTATAAATACCTATGTATTTGTTCAAACATCCACACAAAACTCATTTTTTTTCCCTACAATTCTTCCAATTTTTCTTTCTACCATTTCTTCCCATTTCCAAATTTTTCTTCCTATCATGTGTTTTATATGTGATTCATATGTGTTATGTGTGTCTTGTGTGTTTCATGTATTTTGTGTTTATACATCGGTATCATGATTTTCATATTCTTCCATAGTGTTTCATGAGTTTCATGTATCGATTTAGTGATTTTTCCATATTATTTAAATATTTTTAGGAAATGATAGTCTACATAATTTAAAAAAAAAAAATTAGCCTAAATTTATTCTTTTATAATCTGGGGCTAAAATTTTAGGCCAATATGATTTGAGCAGAAAAACTGTTTTTGAGTTAAAACCTAAATTTTTTGGGTCAAAAATTTTAGGTTTTACTTCAAGAGTTGGAGATGGTTTGATATCCATCAAAAGTGGCCAACCAAACACGATCATCAGACTTCAAAACAAAAATCAAATGGATAAAACCAACTAAGAAAATAAAAAGTCAACTATAAACATGTTCTTGCCTTGATCCAGACGATAGAGAGCGATTACTTAGAGGCTTAGAGTTGCAGACAAGATGTAAACAAAGTTATGAACACCCAATTAAAGACATTCTTCAAAAAAAAAAAAAAAAAAAAAAAAAAAACACCCAATTAAAGACAAAGGGAACAAAAGGTGACTCAACTTTCCAAGGTGCTTAACCTTTTTTTTTTGGTAATTACCGTCCTTTATTTATTTATTTATTTTTTCTACAACTGTCATTCCACTCTACTTATCTCTATTATTATTTTTTTACAATCGATAATGTTGTGGAGTATATTGTTAGTTGTTATGAGGGAGGAGATTATATCCACATCATAGTGCATAGACGTTGATGCTTTCTGCCACTGTGGTAAAACGAGATTTGCTACTTATCTCTACTATTTAATAGAATTCTCTTTGTCAATTGTGAGAAGGTGAACAAACCATTCTATCCCTATCAACTAAGCTAAAGAAAAATAACCTAAATATTCTTTCCCTCACACCCATGTAACCATATCGGTTGTCCCAATCTTTTCTCCCACCTCCCTCTCTCTTCCACGTTTTTCTCCTAAATAAAATAAACTATTAGTGACAATAGTTACCTAAAAACAATTGCTAAAAATATGAACAACCTCTTCAGCGACCAAACATTGTTCGAAAGTTGTCACAAAAAAGCTTTAGCTACCAAAACATTTAGATTTTATCTTTTATAAATTTTATTTTCAAAATTTTAACAACCACATTCATAGCATATGTACAGATGCTAATATACCAAGTATAATCTTTATGTCATTCACTTCAACGTGATTTGTTACCCACCTATTGGAGGTGAGGTTTCAAGGATTTAGGGTACGCTTAATTTGACCTCAATATGAAGTTACAATGAATCATTGACTCATCAAATAAAACCAATCACTTTAATGCCCGGTTTAGAAGTCCACACTACTAGGTTTGACTTATATTCTTGAAATTATTTATTAAATAAAGATAAAAATTTGTGGAATTGTTAAAATTTCAAACTGTATTTGTACCAAATGTATATTATTTGCAATTATTTGCCACAAAGTCAATAGTAAAATAAGTTGTGAAAAAAAGCCAGTTATTTCAAATAGGTCCAATTATATCACTGGATATCAGATAGAGAAAGGCTTGGCTCCTTAAGATTGAGGTGGAGTTCCTCCTCAAGATACATTGCGGTACTTATGAAATTTTATGTTTATAATTGAAACCGCTCATATTATAAATCATTTTGTAAAGATTATCTTTGCAAAAAAAAAAAAAAAAAAAGATCATTTAATCAACCAACAATAGCAAATAGATAGCCTATTCATAGTTCTTTTACTCAATTTGTCCATATGTTTTTATATAGTTTGATGACTAAAAGATCTCATATTTTATGGATATATATATTTTTTTTTTGCAGAGATACTCTTTAGAAAGTGATTTATAATATGAACGATTTTGATTATAATCACGAAGTTCCGTGAGTCGGTTACAGATTATCTTGAGAAGAAACTCCTCCTTAATCTTAAATAGCCAAGGTAATTCCTATTAGAGATGGTCCACTTTCTTATCTTGTCAATCGCGGTCCAACGACTCCGCCTTTCCAACCAGGCAATATGTTGCGAGTCTGAGTGTATATATGAACTGCTGCTTAAAATTAGCAAAGGGAAGAGAAATGAAAGAATGTATAATATTTTTAAGAAAGTAGACTGTCGGAAAATGTGTTGCCCCCTCCCTATTTGTTGCACCCTTACATGGTACAAAGTTAAATAACTTTCGTGCAATTTGGAACGTTCAAAAAATTTGAAACGATACAGAGAAGATTAATACGATTTATACGTTATCTTGTGCAAGGATTACAGGTACAAATCAAGGAAGATATGAACTCTCGGACTTGAAGACATGCTTCATGATGAGCCAATCGTTGCAATTCGGGAGAGGCAGAGTCTCGAGGTAGGCTGGCAGACGCTTCTGGCTCACTCATTCACGGCGTTTCATTGATTTATAAGTCACTCTTCTGCAAACTGAGCTTTCTATTGAAGAATGTGGCATGATTTGAGCTTGTATGTCTCACAAATCTCATGTTTTAGGGACTAAATTTATGCCTGTAAATTGTTTGGGACATACAGTAACGTTCATTGTTGATGTAGGACATATTTAGCGTCCTAGTTTCGTTTTAGCCATTCGAGGTCGTTTAGACTTTCAAAAACGCATTATGCTTTCTGTTAATATAATCGGACTTTTTTTTTGTCATCCGATGAATGTCGTTTTAATTTCGTAAGGCCTTTACCCCAAGGTGTTGTAATTATGTTATTTAAGTCATTGATCGGCTCCTATTGGAATCATCATTTTCAATCTTAATCAAAACCCCTTTGGGGATTTCTCTCTAAAACTAATAGATTCCGGACTAGCGGTTCTTCAAGGATTTACGCTTGTAATCCTTAAGCCTCATAGTGCGTCAATTGTTAATCAACTAATATGATATTCTGGTCAATTATATCTAAAAACTGTACTTAACTATACTCTTCTGCCTCATCTCTCTTCCCTACATCACATGAAAAAAGTTTAAAAGCCTCTTCTTTCGGTTTCAAGTTTAGACAACGGTATGTTGTGGTGTCCTCTCCATCCCTCAAACGCAAAAATAAAGGGGTTTTGTAGGCCTGATGCTTGTCGTTCTGTCTTCAGACAACAGTTGCAGTATCTTCTACTTCTGTCTCTACACTTTCTCCGTCAGTGGCTTTGGGTTTTGACGTCGGTAAGCTTTGCTTTGGGAGCTGTTTGCTCGTGCTGTCTTGCGGCTTTTTCAGGTTTAGCGACGTGTAAACAGACATTCCGCAGAGAGCTGCGACAGCCCCGCAAATGCTCAAAAAGCCCGGATCCGAGTTAAATATAAGGTAGCCCCCTAGTAGTATAACACAAGTCTTGAACTGCCCTAGAACAACGTGGGAAGTTGCTGAGGTTGCCCTGCATATAACACAGAACAAGAAAGAGTAAATCCAAACTGTGGAAACGAAGCCCTCGCGGTTAGCGTTAGCGGTGAGGGAGGAAGAGGTAATGGGTGGGGTTAAGATTAGGATGAGTTTCAGCAATGTAAGCGGAAAAAAAGGGCAAAAACAGACTCACCCGAGTGCCAAAGCTCCGGACCATTGGAGGAGAAAACCAAGGACTGCCGATGTAAGAATAGCGGTTGAGTTACTGAAATTCCACTTGAAAAGTAGGACCCCTGGTGGATCCAACCAAGGCATCAGAGCCAGCAAGAAGAATATCGTGACCGGGGTTGTCTTCCACATCAGCCTACAGTTCCACATCAGAATTGTAATTTTCGAGGGGGTGTGTTATTTGACTGATTGCTTCATTGATCACGTTTAAGGAGGAAGTAATTAAGGAGAGAATTCTTACGCGAGCGCGGTCCAATTGCCTTGCTGCTGAAGATTAGACCATAAGATTTTGTTTACAGCACTTGGAACTATCCATGCAATTGCAATCAAAGCACCAAATAAATTGAACTCTAAATCTGTTACAGTTGCTACTGCCACACCTGCTGAGACTACAGCTAGAGCCAAAACCTGCTCAACACAACCATTGAGATAGGAAATTGAAAACAAAAATTTATGTTTCTTTGAATCGTAAACCATTTTACTTACCTTGTTAAAAGAAATGGTTTTTCTGAAGAGAATGAACTCCGTGAAAACAATGGTAGGAGTGACAGCAATTTTAGCCATCTGGTAGAAGCCAACACTGGAGGAAGCAGATCAAGGTGAGGAAACAGGACATTATACGTTTCTAACAAGCTGATTTTCGTGAGGGAACTGATTCTCGCACTCCCTTTCTCTCTCTGCAGTAGTCCCCCTTTTTCTAGGGACATAAACAAAGGGAGGAGTGCAGAAGGAGAAAACGGGAGTGTGAAATCACTACCATTTTTGTAAAGGATGAAAGAAAGCTCACAAAGAACCTGTTATGTTTTAGGCTGGTGTTTGCAAGACCGGATGCAAAAGCCATGACCGCGCCTAAGGAGAAGAGAGAAGTGAAAGGAGTGGTTCTCGAAGGAGGAGCAACCGGAAGAATTGAGAGCGACTTGAAAATGGCAAGAAGCAGCCATGCTGTCACATAATGGATCAATGTGAGAAAGATTGGGAACTTAAATCCAACTCTGCCCATTATCTGCAAGCAGAGAAATGCAACTTAATCATAAGATCGATTATCAAACATAAATATTCGGCAACTCTTTCCGAACGAAAGCCTGTTGACCCTGCGAAATTGCCAAAGCATAGGGACTGAAAAAAGTATCTTACTAGTTTGTTTGCAAGGATGATCCCCACAGAGACTATGAAATTGAAGGACATGGCCACAACCGGACCACAAAAACGCTGCTGTTGGCGCTTGGCGCTTTCTGATGTTCGGAGGTCATTGTAGATAGAGCCTCGGAGTTCTTCGAGCGCTCGACCTGATAATTTGCAGTAAATGAGAAGAGAACTACAAGAACTTGAAGAGATAGAAAATCAAGAGAAACAACCACATATGGTTTTCTTTCGTCAATTTAACTAATTTGACAAGAAAACATCAAGATATAACATATTGCTTGGTGAGTCCTGCCGATTGTTTCAGTACTACTCACAAAGAACAATTTCTTGCATTGTTGAATACTATCAACCAAATCAAAGCATTCAATCAAACTCTTCTATTATTTATTTTTCTTGAAATAAAAAGGCGAACGCCAACAAGGCTCTCCCTCCTTTGCGAGGGTCGCAAGAAGCTTATTAAAAGTGCATTTGACCAACATATTTAAAAAAGGAAAGAACAATTTAAAGGGAAAAAATACTACAAAACGCGGTAAATAATGCGCATCAGAAAAGAATGAAAAACTGAAGCAGCAATAGCCACACCAGAAACAGAACCAATCACAACAACAACAGAAACCAAGCGTTATCCCACTAAGGGGTATCGTTTGTATGAATACTCGAATACCATTGTACTCGGCCTTGTGCCAAGCCTTTCGTTAGTAAACAGAACCGATCACAAAAGAAATATAATATGTAAATAAATAAAAAAAAAATATATATATATATATTTAAGATGCAGCTGAGAATAATATGCATTTAGATTTTCCAAACCTGCTTCTCCTGCATCACTATCTTTTCGTTTGATGAACTTCTTAACTTCGTTCCCCACCAATGAATCCCACAGCCCCATACCAAATGGTGGGATCATGCAGCAGCCATCAAATTTATCACCAAAAAATAATCAGCAACCCTTCAGAATTGTTTCTCCACGCGGAAAACGAAAAGGGTTCTGCGAAAAACGTGGGAGAGAAGAAGGAAAATCCAGTTGCATTAGAGTTCTTCAATCCTATAAACACTGGCTTTCTTATTTTTCTACCTTTTTTTTTTTTTTTTTCTAATTCAATGATATAAGATCACGTAAAACAAAATAAATTAGTAATAATAATAACGATGCTTAAGAAAAAAGAAATGAGTTTGTTAGGCTTTTCTTTTTGCTCAGTTGCAATGTATGTGTGCAGAAGATTTGATCTCGTGATCCGAGACGGACAGATGGGGAAGCATATAAGTATCGACGGGCGGAGAATTCGAAATGATGTAGGTTTCCGGAGAAGTAAAGGAAACAATAGGGAGAGAGATTTGTATAAATAATGACGAAATAGTCAAGATGCATAATATTACATGTCTTAGAGTGTTAAGAGTGACCGCCAAGTGCTCGCTTCTCATTAGTTAGAAAGCCATGGAGTGCTCATAATCTCATGGACTAAAGCATACGTTAGATGGATCTTTATCATTTATTTAATAGAGCGTGGCACCACATTTTTTATATAATTTTTTGTAGAACCTTCTCTATAATGTATTTTAACGAACCGACTCATCTATCGTTTAGAACATCATTCATATATCATCTTTGTAAAAAAATGGACAAAATTCAAAACTATTAAGATATTCATTTGTAGTGAAGAAAATGAACAAATACGGTTCTACAACGAAACCCTAAACTCTCAATCCATTGATTATATGGTTTCATACTTGGATGATTTTTGGTAGGCATGATTTTTGAGGAAAGACTAAAAAATAAATGGTTTGGGTCGTTGAAATATATTACGAAGGGAGCTCCACAAAAAACGTGTGTCAAAAGTTCTGTAAAAAAAATTATTCTACTGATATGTCCCCTTATTTAGTTTTAATTTTACTTTTTAAGTTATCAAATATATCATTGAATTTGATGACACATCCTATAATCATCATCTTTTTTCACATAAATAATAATTTGGTTTAACTACTAATTAACATGACCTATAAGTCATGATCATGTGACTGATAAAAGAAGCGAGTTTAGGTAGAATTAATTTGCAGCTACGTTATATTATACATGCAAAAGGGTATGTTTTAAGCCAAATATCAACCTTTCGGATAGATGGGAATCTTTCACGTTAGCTGGATATGATAGCATGACATCTTAACCTAAAATTTTCATGCAAATGACAAACTTTCGCATTAGAAGAGAATTTAATCTATATCAAATTCGGAAATCACAACGTTTAGTGAATGCAGTCATTCAAGCATGTGTAAGTAATTGTGAGCTATTAATTATTGTAGATAGGGTGAGATTCGTGTCAATCAACGATTGTCAAATGATTAATGCTAAAACAAGCTTAGAGGTTGCTTGAAGTTTTTTCTTGAAATAGCTAAAAGTGTTTTATGACAACTAAAAGCGTTTCTAAATATTTTTGGCGGAACAACTTAAAAATTCTTTTGAATTACATAAATGTTTTCTGAAGTGCTTCCTACAACAACAATCCCAAATGGAATCTTTAATCCGACTACCTGTGGGGTATTTCACAGAGGCTGTGGGAGTTATTTATCCAACGTCACAGTTCGTACCACTTGTATGATTTAGAGCCAACATGGATCCAAAGACGGAAAAGTGAGATGGTGGCATCCTTAACGTTGAAGTTCCAACGAAACAAGTTATACTTTCAACTGTCCCTACTTCTTCTGCTTTCCCAACCACCAAAGCATTAGTTAGCAAACAAATGCAGCACCATCTTCAAGTTTGACGCTCCACCTTACTTGTGGGCTCTCTGCCCTCCCATTTGCGAAGGAGTATGATTTTTTTCCCTTTAAATTTTCTTCTCTTTTTATTTGAACGTTCACGATTAAGTCACGTTAACATCTGATGTTGACTTCTTTACATAGAGAGAAGGAAAAAAATGAATGTGAGAAAGGAGAGGAGGGGAGGGAGGGGAGAGAATGTGGAGAGGAGAGGATCCTAATTCTTTCGCAAAACCTATTGTACTTGGTGAAAATTGAGTGCATGATTGTTTGTCGCCTAATTTTTTCTATTTTTTTATTCCCTTTTTCAATTAAGATTGGTCGGGGTCATGTTTGACATGGACTTGTTAGGTTCACACTTAGGGTCAGCTTTGGGGCAGATTCAAAATTTTGGAAAATAAATACGTAAAACTAATTACAAACTTTTAACCGAAGCTAAAAATTTAGATGAGTTCTAGATTTGTGTAATTGATAGATTTATAATATGCTGGTAGCAATCCAACTAAATATTTAGGCTTGAGCTTAAGTGGGCCGAAACTTGATTATGAGAAGAAAAATATAAGTCTTTGTTGGACAATATCTCGTCATTAGCCTACAAGCAAATCTTGTTAAACGGGTGCTAAACCATGGTTAATATACGACCCATTGTCTTGTAGTTAGAGTTGGTTTGACATTACTGAAATTATTTTAAATTATTTTAAAAGCAGTTTTTTAGAATAGTTGGGGCCGACACTTAATTCTACGATTTAGTGATATTTCTCTTCACATGTAAGTGAAAGATCATAAGTTCAATTCTTGCCAAAAGCGAATTTGAACCACATTATTGCTAGTCTATTGTGAGACTTAGCATACCCTCCTCGTGTAGATAATATTGTTTGTTCCAAAAAAAAAAAAAAAAAAAAAAAAAAAGCTAGGGTTAAAATTGTGTTTGGTAAATGAAAAAAAAAATTGTTTTTCTGTCAAAATCATGGGTCCAAAACAACAGAAAGCAGAAACAACTCTACCTCTTCTTCTTAAAACAACGCTTTTTTTTTTTTTTTTCACAAAACAGCAACCCCAAACTAACCCTTAGTAAGGTCACTGTGCTGGAAGAATTAGTACAAATATTTCAATGCTTCATCTTAATAAATGAATACAATCAAGTAATTACGTGTATAAATTCAAAACTGAAAGAATGGATTACAGTTACAAAGAGTGCACTTATTTATCCTCTGAGACATTTCTCTAGGTGCTCATTTTCCCTCCTAATGGCATCGAGATCGGCTTGTAGTTTGTCTACATTTAAGCTTCGCGAAGCCATGGCTGCTAGCTTCTTCTCAAGCTCACCCACTTCTCGTCTGGTCCTATCGGTTGCCAGGATTTTCTCACGAATTTGTTCGAAGCTCTCGTGGATGCTAGTGAGAATCCTATAAGCCTGCCTCCCAACTGCATCTTTCTTTGCTTCTCTGCAAATAAGTACCGGGATGGACTTGTCAATGTCATAACTGTGTACTTTTAAGGCACAGACAGTTTATGGGTAAATGAATTTCGTACCTGAACACCATTTTATCTACAACAGCATACGTCCGATGAAGACGTTCTTGAATAGAATTACTCTCTAACTGAAGCTCCCTGGTGTCTTTTAAGATCTGTTCTATGTCAGCTTCTTGCTTCCGACTGTTCTTGGTGATCTCCTTTACCCTTTCAATGTAGGACCTTCTTGATGACAGTTTAGGCTGCTTCTCTAGACCCGTAGACAGTTTAGAAAGTTCCTCCTCCCTACCGAAAGATAAAGACATCAACAATAAGCAAGCAACCGAAGTTGTGAAACTGATTAGACAATGGCATTTTATCACAGTTTATACAACAAAGTTTTAAATATCCCCTACATCTTGTACCTTTAATAACGAAATATGTTACTTTTTAAAAAAGTAAAGATTCCCAAACCTTATCATGAATCACAGAAGTTCCGAAGACAGCAGGAGCATTAGACAATATGACCCAGAAAATGCATTTATTTAATTTCGAGAAACGCACCTTTTTTGAATTTCAGATAAGATGGATTGTTTTTCCAG
Source organism: Malus fusca (assembly GCA_035220775.1). Classification (NCBI taxonomy): domain Eukaryota; kingdom Viridiplantae; phylum Streptophyta; class Magnoliopsida; order Rosales; family Rosaceae; genus Malus; species Malus fusca. Next base: position 2,796,269 of record CM069069.1, read on the forward strand.
TTCATAATCTTCCAGCTTTTGGAGCTTTTCCTGAGCATATGGGTTGTTTGCATATACAGACTCCTGAAGACTTTTCTTTTTCTCTTCCAAAGGCTTTCTGACTGCTTCCCTGTGAAAAATCATTGGTAACAGATGAAACAATACATACATATATGCTGGCAAAGGTAGTACCATTTCAAATATTTATATCTACCGTGTGAAGACATGAGCTGTTAAAGTTTAGTTTTTACAAAGGTATGTTTTAGTCCCGATATACAAGTTAGTCGTCATGAACAATTAAATAAAGATTTACATCTTACCACTGTGACGTCAATTCCCCAACGTGATGCTTACGAACATCTACTTGCTCATTAAGTTTCTCAAGGTGAAACTCAACAGAATGATGGACGTCAAACGCCATATCTGCTGCTTCTTTTAAAAATTTCAACTCTTCTTCAAGGTGTTTTAGTTCTGAAGTTTTTGCATTAACCTCTTCCATGAGCAGTTGCTCCTGATTTTGCACTTTTTCAGTCGAATGATTCCCGCTAAATACATTAGTTCGTCTGTCCTTGTTGAATCCTCCCGTGCTAGAGCTGCACACACCATTGACGCTGATTTCAGGCACTTCACCCTTTAATGTGAGTTTGTCCAATTTGGCTCGAGATTTGTCATGACTAAGGTCTGGTCCCTCATCACCAGTTTTGTGGTCCTCCAAACTGCTTTGAAAGCCATCTTCTTTCACTTCCCTTTCTTCATTGACACCCTTGGGACCAGCTTTTTGGCCAACTTCAGACGAATCTGAAAGCCTCTCCACCAAGAATCTTATTAACTTGTACGAGTCCTCTTCAGACGGATACAAGAACTGCCGTAAGCAACACATATAGTCTGTTTCTAAGCATAATTTCAGAATAATAAGAATGACATGAACTACAATCAGAAGAAAAAAAACGCGCACACAAAGACAAAACTTAAAACAAATAAGACAATCTCATATATTTCATATAGATTCAAATTCATATACTGGCAGTTAGTCAGTCACTGTACAAGTAATCCAAAACCAGAATTTAATCAAGACCGCAAAGTTAAACATGATTTCACTCAATCACAATGGTCATAAACGACAGTCTGGATGCTTTATGATGAGCAAATTAAAGTGATTCTAAGTGACTCCGTGTCCTAAACGCCAGTCCCTGGTTTACGTATATAGTTCAATGTTACTTAATTTTCATTAGCAGATATGATTACGTAAAATTATATACTTCTAGCAATTCAATTCAATTATGCTGGCCAAATAAATTTGATTTATTATCGGTACACTGAACGGTGTTTCCTTTTCTTTATTTCTGTTACTTTAGATTTAACGTTCTCTCATTTTCTCAGGAAACAAGCAACGAAACAAGAACTGCCGTAAGCAACACACATAAGAATGACAAGAACTACAATCCGAAGCAAAACAAAACACACACAAATTTTGACTCAAACAAGAAGCAATTACAATCACTCAATTGCATATACTGGCAGTTAACATGACTCCACATACCGAATGCCGGTCCCGAATTTACATATATATTTCAGCGTCACTTAATTTGTATAGTTTTTAAGAAAAGCATGGCTAAATTTCATGATTAATTTTGCATCTACATACCATAACACAAACATTATGACGTCAGTATGTGCTTCTAGTTCATAAACACAATTCAATTCAATCCAATTCAGTTCTGTTAGTTTTTCTTCCAATTGATCGCATTTTCTCGGGAAACAAACACCAAACAAGGAACCCAAAAATCGAAACTTGGCAAGCAAACGATGCGATTCTTACCTGATGGAAGCTGAGGTCGGCGAGGTAACCGAGGCTCTTGATCCCGGAAGCGATGTCCGTACAGAACTTGAACTGGTCGCCCACGGAGCAGTCGGGGAGGGAGGTGGGAAACGGCGTGGTCCTGCCGATGAGGTTGAGAGACTGGGCGCAGATCGAGACCAAGGTCGCCGGCGTCAGGTCCTTGGCAGACGACACGTCGTCCGGGACGCAGACACCGGAATTCTCCAACGACTTCAGCAGTATTTCCCGCGAATCTTCCATTACCGATATTTTCGAGGGAAAATCCGATGAGATTTTCTGGGATTTTGGGTTTTCAGTGTTAAGTGGCTGTTTGACTTCTTTGTACATGTTCTTTTATGGTGTTCTGTTCATTTGGCCCGAAATGTTTGATTCGGCGTAGTTTCTTAAGCAACATCGTATTTTCTTAATTAAAAATGGTAATTTACGAATTTGAACTAGTTCACATAATAAGGGCTGGTTTGGTATTGCTGTGCTTTGAAAAAAAACTGCTGTGAGAATAAGCGGCTGTGCTGTGAGAATAAGCGGCTGTGAAATAAAGCCAGTAGAGTGTTTGGTAAACTTTTTTGTGAAAGTGCTTTTGGAAAAAAAAGCAGGATGATAGTGTGTCTTTTCATTAAAGGAGCACTGTAGCTCCGTGTGCTTTGAAAAAACTGGCTTTTTTTCAAAGCAGCAAATAGCAGCTTCAGCTTTTCCTTTGATTTTCAGCTTATTCTCACAGCAGCTTCCAAAATAAGCCATTTTTTTTCAGTTTACCAAACACAAAAATGACCCTCAGCTTTTTTTCACAGTGGCTTTTTTTAAAATCACCTCAATCCCAAACGGGGCCTAAGTCCGTTGTAATAGTGTCGTATCAAACGCTTCATCAATAAGAGTCGAATCTGATATATTTTTTTTATATAAAAAAAGGGGATGCAAAGTTACGGCAGTCCACCCTTCTAGGGGTCGGGACAAAAGCATTTCAGCCTTTCTTGTCAATAATCGTGTGATTCACACTTTGTAATTTGAATAAGTTAACATAGTCTTGTGAGTCTTTTCTGAATGCTTGTTCACCCTTTCGGGGGTATGATTAAGCAATACAAAAGACTAGCATGTTAGATTCCTGAGAAGGAAATGATGTTTCTCCTTCACGATGGCAAAATCTAAAATACAACCGATTTGTTGTAACAGTTGTGGGAGTGAACGTCCGCATGTTTTAGCCAAAGATAAAAAATGAGGAAGATTTAAGAATAGTAGCATTGTTATTGTTGTGTGATTTTTATCAAAAGACACTCATTTCACTTTTATGATTCTTTACGGATATGGCTTTATATAAGAAGCATTCCGTGTATGATCACAACACACAGAAAATAAAAGAAGTGAAGACAATAATATCAATATCTCTTCACTCCTCTCTGTACTTGCAATCATTTTGTGTTATAGTTACGAAAATAAACAATTGGTACATTGCACCCGTTTCACTCATGTCCCTTAGCAAAAATTATCTCTCTAACTTTTGCCTATTTATAACACGGTTGTATATCTTCTTTTTTTAATCTCCCGCATCATGTAATAAATCACGTACATGACGAACAAGGAAAGCGGAATATACAACTGATTATACAATAAAATCCCCTACCAAAAGAGGGTATGCCACAAAGAGCTAATTCCTAGCCATCAGTTGATCCTTTTTAAAAGAAAATGATAAAGGATGTGTATATCACATGATGATGGTCAGGTGGAGTGAGTCTTTCCGGCTTTTGGAAATGTGGACTTTCATGGCAAAACCACCGGCTGATCTATGTTTATAAGAAAAAGGTCCACACACCCTTTTTTATTTATCACACACCTCTAGTTAAGTTCAGTCATTTGATCTTCTTTAATTCATCTGATCCGACGGCCGAAAATTAAAAATGTGTGTGAAAAGTAAAAAAATGTGTGTAGATATCACACCCCATAAGAAAATTATAAAGGACGTGTATATCTATTTTGTTTAGGGTATGATTATAGAAGGAAGAAATAAAAAAAAATCATATTTCAAATGGGAGAGCTTAAGCAATACAAAAGGCTAGCATGTTGGATTCCTGAGAAGGAAATGAGATTTCTCTTTATGCGATGGCAAAAATTTTAAATACAACCGGTTGTATATCTTTTTTTAATCTCTCGCATCATGTAATAAATCACTTACTTGACGAACAAGGAAAGCTGAATATACAACGGATTATACAATAAAATCCCCTAACAAAAGAGGGTGTGCCACAAAGAACTAATTCGTAGTCATGTTCTTGGTATGTTTACCAAAGCAAAATTTCATATTGGTTGCAATAAGAGTAAGAAATAAAGCAAGCTTTTCATGTCCAAAAACTAAGCACTGAAAGCATGTGGCTCACCAAACAACACCCTGCCTCGAAACTATATAGGCAAGCTTTTGGTTTGTTACAGTTGATTCACCTTCCATAAAAACACAGTTTGATCTTCTACCTAGCTCAGCTTGGTCCGGGCGGGCGAGGTGGTTCGAAAACATGGAAATTACGGGAGAAGAAGAGATTGAAGACATTCCAATGTCACCCCCAACATTGGGGTCTATGCAGATTGCAGGGAGCAGTGGCTTTGGTCACAACCTAGAGTTCATGTCCCAAGCTTACCTCAGAAATAGGTACACGGAGATCGATATTGTAGAAGACGAGACTTCTAATGCCAAAAGAGATGGCCCTCTTCCGATTTTTCTTAAGGTAGCAAAGTCCATGTAATTTGCTCTATCGATTTTTTAAGATCAGACGGGAGTTGTTATCAGTACTCCAAAATAGTCATACTGCACTTCTCGCTAATCAAAAGCAGAAGAGAGGAAGGGCTACATAATGACTATTTTGGAGTGTGAATATTAGTTAGCACCGCGTTTTAGTCCGGTAAAAACTTTGGTGCATGTTTTTCTGTTGCTTATGATCTTTCATGTGCCTGTTGTTGCAATGCAGTTTGAAGATGTGGAGTTTAAGGTGAGAAACAGCAAAGCTTCAAGCAATACAGTGAAGGCAATGGTGTCGAAAGTAGCGTCGCAGCTTAACATGGAACATAACTACAAGGAGATATTGAAAGGGATAACAGGAAGCATAGGGCCAGGGGAAATTCTTGCTCTGATGGGTCCTTCTGGCAGTGGGAAAACTACTTTGTTGAAAGTGATAGGAGGAAGATTACTAGACAATGTCAAAGGAAAAGTAACTTACAACGATATCCGATATAATCCAGCTCTGAAAAGGAGGTTAGCCAATTCTATGAAGCTCCTCTATTTGCTCACGGCATAAAATGTTTCGTTCGAAACATGTAGATGATGTACTAATGTTGTGATCTTGATTTGGTTTTTTTTTTTTTTTTGGGTAAACTCAACAGGATTGGATTTGTGACACAAGATGATGTGCTGTTCCCACAATTGACAGTCGAAGAAACCTTAGTTTTCGCTGCATTTTTACGGCTTCCAAGCACCATGACCCAACAAGAAAAATATGCGAGGGTGGAGATGATTGTAAAGGAGCTTGGTCTTGAAAGGTAGATTATATCTGCCTGAAATTTTGGTGAACCTCCGAACTTTACTTTTGTTCTAAATTTCTCTCCCATATGATCATAGATGTCGTCACACGAGAGTAGGTGGAGGATTTATCAAAGGCATATCAGGAGGAGAAAGGAAAAGAACTAGCATAGGTTATGAAGTTCTTGTTGATCCTTCATTGTTGTTGCTTGATGAACCGACTTCCGGCCTTGATTCGACGTCAGCAAATAGACTTCTTCTGGTTCTTCAAGGACTTGCAAAGGTAACATAGTTTAAGTTTATTTTCATATGCCATTGTGATGAAGAAAATAACCTTAATCTGGGAGCCAATCACGCACTGCTTTGCCTTTTGGGTTTGACTTTCCTACATGACAGCGTGTGATTGACTTGAGATATTGTCATAGTGGCATCCCCGTTATAGGGAACTTACTTCTCCATTGTGACATAATGATCCTTGTGAATATTTGAATTTTGGAAGAACTGCTAAAAGTCGCGTTTGGCGGTTTATAGGGTGGAAGGACAATAATCACAACAATCCACCAGCCATCTAGCAGAATGTTTCACACATTTGACAAACTTTTGCTAATATCAGAAGGCTACCCTGTGTACTATGGAAAGGCAGGAGAGTCTTTGGAGTATTTTTCGTCTCTGAGATTCATCCCGGAAATTCCCATGAATCCTGCTGAATTCTTAATTGATTTAGCCACTGGACAAGTTAATGGCATCAGTGTTCCTGAAGATCTCTTGGTGCCTCAAGAGCAAGGGACTCTTGACTCCGAAAAGGCTGTTATCAAGGTATGGCAACTACTACTTCAAACTTTCACGTACCTAAAATATTTGTATCTTCCTCTCAACATTTGTTCTATGTTCATTATAGTACCTACAACTCAAGTACAAAACACTGCTGGAGACGAAAGAAAAGGAAGAGAATCATCGAGCAACGAAAATACCAGAACACCTTCGAGTGGCTATTCAGGCGAAGAAAGATTGGACAATCACTTGGTGGGAACAGTTCACCATATTGTTCAAGAGAACATTTAGAGAGAGGTGCAGGGATTACTTTGATAAACTAAGGCTAATTCAAGCTGTCGGAGTTGCAATCTTATTAGGTCTTCTTTGGTGGAAATCGAATACTGACACCGAGGCTCAACTCCGAGATCAGGTAAAATTCTCCATGTTCCTGGTCACAAAAGAAATTAGAAAAACATACAAACCTCTCAATATGTAAAACATTTGTGCAGGTTGGCTTACTGTTCTACATCTGCATTTTCTGGACGTCTTCATCAATTTTCGGGGCAGTATATGTGTTTCCGTTCGAAAAGGTCTTCTTGGTGAAAGAAAGGAAAGCAGACATGTATAGATTGAGTGTGTACTATGTTTGCAGCACTCTGTGTGACATGACGGCGCATGTGTTGTATCCAACATTTTTCATGACCATCGTGTATTTCATGGCCGGCTTTATACGAACAGTTCCTTGCTTCTTCTACACATTGTTTGCCATATTATTGGTAGCTGTCACAAGCCAAGTAAGTCAAAATATGCAACAAAATTAAGTTATTTCATCGCGGAGATAGGTAGCAGTAGAGTAAGAGCTAGTTGGTTATTTAATTCTGGTTTAATTATTTCCGATTTAGGGGGCAGGAGAACTGTTTGGATCTCTAGTTTTGAGTATTAGAAGAGCTGGAATGGTTGCCTCTCTGGTGCTAATGATGTTTCTACTCACAGGAGGCTACTATGTGCAGGTAATCTAAATCAACTTGTTAACCTAATTCCGATGAACTGCATTTTCGGGCAGTCATTGTGTTATGTCCCGAACTCACATTCACCGTGGTTTTAATTTGTCAATTTGGTCTCTACGTTTGGCATTTCGAGGGCAAACTTTTAACTTCTGCCAACTCGCTTGCACTACAAGTAACCTACTACATAGCCTCTTGCATGAACATCAGACAAAAATTTATACAGTGGTTGAAGCTCTAATAACTACACATATACATGTTTCTTTATTTAACAACTGTACGTCCATATGTTTGAACATGTCACGCGACGCTACATGTTTGTTATGGTTGCAGCATATACCGAAATTTATCCAATGGTTGAAGTACTTATCGTTTATGTACTACGGGTTCCGGCTGCTGCTGAAAGTGCAGTATTCTGGAGACAAGTTATATGCGTGTGAAAGCAAAGGAGGGTGTAGGAAGCTGCAGAGCTCACCTTCATTTGACACGGTGAACTTGGATGGTGACATGAATGAAGTCTGGATTTTGCTGGCCATGGCAATAGGTTACAGAATTTGTGCCTACTTCTGCCTTCGTAGAAGAATTAGCATAAGCAATATGTAACAGTGTAAATTCCAGAGATATATCTCCATCTTTCTATATTTCTCGTCATGGAACCCAAGAATCTACCATTTTCCCAATTGCGAAGGTTCAAAGATGAACCTTTGGTGTTTGATTAATGGAATTTCTGAGTATCAATTGAATCAATTACCTTTCCGTTTTTTTTACGCAACTAAAACAAATAACGAAATCACAACTTTAAAAGAGATCTCAAAATCGAATATCCTATTTAATTTGTCTTTATAATAATAAGAGACTTATAACTCAAATATTATAAATATTTAACTTTGCACTCGAGCCTTATGTCTGATTTCTCACCTCTCCGATATTAGAACAATTATCGATATGTGGAGAGAAACTGATATGTTGTATAAAATAGTGTCTCTAGCTTAGAGCTCTCTCCTCATCGGCAATGTTGTGAGAGACACTTCCCTATACACAAAAATGTTACTGTAGTGGTATCACAACTTCAGTGTTACGCATTTTCACTTCTTCGCGTAATAGTGCGTGATTGGTTTGAGATACCGTTACAGTGACATTTCTGTCGCATGAAAGTCCTCTTCTCTAGACAAAATTGTCCTTAACCTCATATCAGTTAGGAATCCATGATCAATTTCTAACCCTTGGATTAATCTAAAATTAGATTATAAAAATCTAGGATGGTGATTTGAGTTATACAACAACTTTACTCTTTTTAGTCAGCCTCTTTGACAGGCCCTCCACAAACTATAAGAACAACACAGACTGACACTGTCACACATCATCCTCCTCCAGTTCTCCCTCCTCCTCCACACAGTTTATGGTCAATACCCCACCATTTCATCCTCCCATACCCCACCTGAACTCTCTCTCTCCTCTCTCCCCCTCTCCTCTCCCTCCCTCTCATCTACTCAACTGCCCAATAATTCCCCACCTGAAGTTCTTATTCTCTCTGAGCTCTGTTTTTCTGCACTCCAATCCATCCCACCAACACAAAACAAAAAACCCAACATTTTATAGCTTCAAAGATTCAAACTTTACCCTCTCGCTGTGACTTTCTCTCTCTAAAAAGATGGCTTTAGTTGCCTACTCAGACCCAAGCTCGGAACCCCCCTCAGCAAGCCCTGCTTGGCAAGACATGTTCCGATCAGCCTCAATCCGAAAATCCTCAACCCCAGAGCCCCAGTCGCCGCCGCCCGAACCCCAGGTGCCGCCGCCCAAGAAGCCGCCAAAATCCGCCGACCCAGATCAGAAAACCCCCATCTCCGGCGATCCCCAGGTACGATTAGCCCTCTACATAACCATGGCCCACGCCGGCCTCGCCTTTACTATTTTCATATTTTACGCCGTCGGCAAGCTGTTAGAGGAATACTTGCGGCCAATTCAATGGGCGGTGCTCTGCTCGATTCCTCTGAGAGGAATACAGCAAACCCTCGTGGGGTTTTGGTCGGAGCCCTTGAGGCTTGGCCTCACTGAAACTGTTCTGGCAGTTCCGGTGGCCATTTTTCGGGTTTTCGTAGGTACCCTTATCGAAATTAGGGAGGTTTGCTTTCGGGTTTTTCTCCGAAAGCCGAAATCTGACTACAGGAGGAGGCACCGGAGTGAGTTCTCTAAGTTGTTAAGGTGGTTGGTGTCTTTTTGGATACTTATACTTGCTTATGAGAAAATTGGTGGTGTTGCTTCTCTGGCAATTCTTGGACTAGGCTTTATGTTTAGTGCCAAAGGCGTGGAGTCGACAATGTCAACTGTTTCCTCTTTGAGATGCAGTAGCTTTCGCCGTAGCCCGATTAGTGCGTTTTTCACCAGAAGGATATTGACAAGGTTGGAGACCATCGTTGCAATTGGGTTGATGTTTTCTATGATTTTAGGATTTTTGGTTGGTGTCACCTTTTTTTCATATAAGATTGGGATCGAGAGCAAAGATGCAGTGATTTCGTTGAAGTTACATGTGGAAGAGAGCAATTACACGGAGAAGATTGGCGTTAAGCAGTGGATGGAGGAGAATGATGTGCCTGGAATGGTGGATAGGTACAGTTCAAAGTTTTATGAAACTGTGTCGGACCAGCTAGATAGTTTGGCGTTGCAGTATAATATGACAGAATTGGCAACTGGAATTAAGCATTTTGTAGCAAGACAGTCTGCTAATTCTTCCGGGCCTTCAACAGCTTTAGCTAGCCCATCTCAGTACACAGAGAAACTTGTGAGTTTGAGGGATCGGATTAGTAAGAGGGAATGGGGACTTATGTACACAGAGGTTGATGCAATTGTTAGGGAATTGGTAATCACCAGAGAGGATTTAGTCGAGAAGGCAAAAGGGTTTGCCATGCGAGGTATGGATGTATCACAGCGCATACTTGCTAGCGGTACATCAGTCCTTGGAGGCAGCGCAAAACTCATGTTCTCTATCGGTAGTTCCATTGTTTCTGGAGCAGCTGAGGTTTTCAATTTTGTGTCTCAGTTAATGGTGTTCTTCTGGGTATTGTATTATCTGATCACATCCAAATCTGGCGGAGTGACTGAACAAGCAATGAGTATGCTTCCAATTTCAAAGTCCGCGAGGGTTAGATGTGTTGAAGTTCTTGATAATGCTATATCTGGTGTTCTTTTGGCTACAGCCGAGATTGCAATTTTCCAGGGATGTCTCACATGGCTTTTATTGACGCTATTCAAAATACATTTCTTGTACACGTCCACCATTCTTGCAATCCTCAGTTCTGTGATACCAATCTTTCCATCGTGGTTTGCAACTATCCCTGCAGCTCTGCAACTGGTGCTGGAAGGTAGATATATCATAGCCATCACCTTGTCCGTTATTCATCTCGTGCTTATGGATTACGGAGCGTCTGAAATTCAGGAGGACATACCTGGCCATAGTCAATATCTTACCGGACTCAGCATCATCGGTGGAATGACTTTGTTCCCATCCGCATTCGAGGTAAATATACCATGGATGATGACTTTGGTTTTACTTTACAAAATAAGCCAATTGAAGTGTTTAGCTAGTTTCAAACTTACATGTTTTTTAAACTGGCTTCGAGGAAGAAATTCTCTTTCCAGTTTCGACAAATCAAAAACTTAAGTTCATCATTCTGGAACAAATTTTTTGAAACCATCTTCATTACTTAGGTAAACAATCTTCATTACACTGGGGAGATTCACGCAATGTCGATAACCAGATAGATTAAGGTTCGTATATTTAGCCAGTTCACATAACCTTTTCAACTTTGTCATCCTTGACCATTACGCGATGATACCTAGTCCATTTCTGTTGTCGATACCTAGTCCATTTTCTGTTGTCGATACATCCATTCGCTTCTTAACATGGTCCCGATGAATGTTGGACTGTATTGCTTGCAGGGTGCAATCATGGGTCCGCTCATAACAACGGTTGTGATTGCTATTAAGGATTTGTACGTGGAATTTGTTCTGGACGAAACCAAGGATAAAGCCGAGTAGAAAGCATGTTTGCCCGTTTTCCCGCAGTTTCTAGTTATTTGTTGGCAGCTTACTCTGAAGTGTGCAAGCACATTCATTGTATCTTAATTTATGCCATCTGAGGCAGGCTGTTGTGAGTTGATTTGTATTTCTCTATCAGATTGGTTTCTGTATATGTATCCTATCAATTGCTGGCAATGGAATGAAAACTTGTAGATTTTATCCTTCTGTGCGGTAACCCTAACACCGGATTCGTCGGGTCGATGATATCTTTTGCTGTTGAACTTTCTTTAAATCACTGATTGGTGCTGTTTTATAAACCATTCATTGCATCCCTGGTGAATCAAAACTCATAAACTCGAGCCCTCGTAAACTCATAAACGCGTCCTTACGGACACTGTTTCGTAAAAACGATCAAGTAAACAGAGATATACAAACAAATAGGAGCGAGTATAAACAATCGCATTACCAAATTCAAGAAATTCATAAGCAGAAGCAGGTAACACTCAAATCTCAAGATCCAGCTTACATCTTTAATGTGCATTCAATTCCAACATTACAGCACATACAACTGTTAAAGACGGAAAAGTTTCTTTGGTCTTCGATACTTCAGGGTTACATCTCAAGAGAGCGATTGAAATTAAGGTCTTACTTCATGTATTTCTGCAGGAATTTGCGGTGAAAGTCACTCCTGACGGTATCATTGATGAAGCGCTTAGGAGTCTTGGTTTCACCACGGGCCTGATTCTTGAACACCACATCGTCATCCCATCTGAGCCAAAAGATCCACAAAGAAGAGAGCTATTAGAAAAGTGACCGGGTGGAGCCATTGGAAAACCGAAAATCCTAACTTGATCACAGGACATGGTAGGAGTAAAATTTTGACTAACCTTCTTTTCACACTAAATGATGCGGGTGCTGCACCATTAAGCAATGGGTTTCCTCGGAGAAGCTCTGCTTCCTTGACTTTAAGCTCTTCCTCCCTCTCTAGTCGTTCCTATGGAAGCAAAAGGTACAATTTTTGTTATATTCAGTGATATCAAAGCAATTGATAATCTTAAATATTCCGTCACATCACTTCATTGAAAGCTCACCTTCCGTAACTTCTCCTCTGCTTTTTCCTTCTTTATTTGTTCGAGCTCAGCCAGTAGAGCTTCCATGTCATCCTCCTCGTCATCGTCATCTTCACCACTATAATCAAAGTAATTGTTCCACATATATTAGGGAAACACGTAGTAATATCATTACACCTCAAGAAATGGATTGAACTATACAAGCAAAGGAAAAATTACTACCAACAAATTAAAGGCTTGTTATTAGTCTGAAAGTATCCATTTTTGAGATGCCGATATTGTTATCGTTTCAAATGGAAAGTCGGCAACCATAAATGGATGTAATATTTACTGAGAAAAGTCCAAACTAAACTGTAAGCATACAAGTCATGAGTGATTGTAATAAACCATGAAATTCTGTGCATTGTTCTCCAGTTTGGAGTTAAGCTAATAAAGCCCATCGCAACCATGAAAAAAAAACTGGAACACATGACTGTTCATCTAGTCAATACATAATGCCTTATAAGCAATTCTTCTTGCTTAAATTCACAAAACCATTAGAGTTATATTTTATATATCCAAGCATGTCTTGCATCAAAAGATTTGATAGAACTTTAATAATTCAACATCAAAGCTACGCTAGCAATTGACTGAAACTATTTATACGTTTGGATTCGAATATATCTGCAAACAATACTGACCTTTCATCATCACTTTGAGCTTCCACGTCAGAATCATCAGCATCTATATTACGTGGCACAATTTCAGTGTCCCTTCTGCCCCCTATGAGCAAAAATATTTTTAGTTAGTAATTGAGCAATTACTTATTTATCAACTTGCTACCTTAAAATGTAAAATATAAGATTTAGAATATACACCTTCCAACAACAGCTGGTTTCCCCTCCTGCGATCTCTGTCATCTGCACAATGCACATATCAATTAGAAACGATGAGGAAATAACATCACATCCCCTATAGACTCGAGAAATATAAAAAAAGAACTAGTCAACCCGCCCCTAAGTGCTTGTAAAAAATCTGAGGAACATATCATACAACTATAAGATTTATCCTTTGATGAATAATGCTTTCTTTCGCTCTCTTCCAGTTCCTCCCGGAGGTTCTTCTTCTGCAACTCATCCTGGGTGTCTTGCCCCGGCTTTCTGTAGATACGCATACCAAGAAAGGCAAAGTCCAAAATTAGAATCCCAAGAAAACCCACTCACATATTACTATAACCAGAAAGATAAACAGAACAACGGAAATTTGGAGGGGAAAAAGAGGTATAAACACATGCAGAGTTGCATTGTACATGATGCACTCTAAAAATGTTTAACACACATAAGAATCAGTAACAATGGCAAAAATCTACCTGGGCTTTAGTGATGTATGGGCAGCCATGTCCCTGGATGAGTATTTCTGTGATGGTCCAAAAATCCGAGTACCACCTTGTTCATCACCACCTTTCGCAGGTGCCCACGTGGGTCGAGCAGCCGTCGTCATGTCTTCTAACTGTCTTTACAACACCTGATAACCAAACAATAAGCACAACATCCAACAATCATCCACAAGCCTGCAATGACTTCGTATACTCGCAGAATGCTCATCACATACATCTGAGTGCAACGAGCACATCAAAATACAGTGACTACGTACGTACACATAAACGGGAAAGAGTATTCAAATTCAAGTTCATTTCCTATAAATAAAAAACACACACCAATTCGACAATGGTGCTCTTTTCCTAGTGGTGGAACGACAAAAACAAAGCCGAGGATAACACCCAATAAAAACCGAACCCTAATTCGAGTTAATGCAACCCAAACTTTCAATTTCTCTTCGTTTCCATGCTTTTCACAGCAACCAATCAAACAAATTCATGAAAGATTATATAAAGTAACCAGATGGTTAACAATCCCACCTTAATTTCCCCAATTCTTCGAACAAAATTTTGAATTTCTATCAGGTTTTTTTTTTCTCAGCATCCAAACGTAAACCTAAACAAAATCGGGATTTATTTCTAGAATTCAATAATTTTAAAAGTACAAAAATTGGCACGAACAATCGATTGAATACATGGGTAAATAAATGAATTCGACTTCCTAATTGATTGGAAATTAGGGTTTTCACCTGGTTGAATTTTCGTTCTTCGAATTGACTTCAGACTGGCTGTTTCCAAACAAATGAGGAAGAAGAAAGAAAACGAAGCGTTTTGTAGTTTGTAAACATATAGGAAATAATGGCGGCGGTGCCGGGTTAGGCCCCCGGGTTTTTATTCGGGTTGGGCCATACTTTTTTTATTTTACTTCTATTTAATGAACCTTGTTCCAATGGGCCTTCTTCTTGGTGAAAATCATTTTACTGTTCATTTGAGTCACTTCTTAATCACTTTTTGTGTGCTAGTTGGGTGGAATTCTGAGGTGGGAAAAGAGGGTGAGAAGTCTCGAATTCGAGTTAAGGATCACAAAGGTGCTTGATTTTCACTATAACATAAAAAATAAAAGTAAACACTTGAGAGATGTTTCTCATTCTATACTATAAATTCGTTATACGTCTGATATTTGTGAGCTTTAAAATGCAATGTCAACCAATAAGATGTGTTGCGTTATTGTTACATGTGATAAATTTTCAAGTAAAAACTTCTGCACACAATGCACAACTAAATGGAATAAGGGGGAAAATGAACCTCGGTCCTTTTTTCGCATTTTTTTCTTTTGTGCTCATTGACTATAAACTTTTTATTGAAAGACACATTATTTGAAAGTGGTAAAATATATTTATTATCTAAAAGGAAAATCAAGCATTATCCATTATTCTTTTTACAAACATAAAAATTCTTTTTTAGAATTAGAAAAGTACTGGAAATTAAAATTTCATAGCCCTTCCTTCCGTACCAGCGCTATCTCCAACTTTCTATTTTTACAAATTGAAAAAAGTGTATAAGTTCATATGCTTAGATTTTTTTTATTTTCCACCTTAATATCCTTGCAACCGACCACATGTGAATACAGGTTATCCTCCATGGAAAGGGATCCTCTCCGGATCCTTTCCACTAAATCCACCAATCTGAACCTTTGAAATTTGATCAAACGGCTAAAGCTATTATAAATTTTAAAGGAGACCCCTGTTTTTAGTCGTTAAATCAAATTTCAAATACTCGGATTGGTGGATTTAGTGGAAGGAATCAAGAGAGGATCCCTTTCTGTCCTCCATTTTATTAAGTGGTTGGAAAAGGCACGTGCATTGCACGTGATCATTTAAAAAACTTGGCGCATTTGGTGCTCCGGGAACACAGTTGGAGGTCCCTCGATTTGCGCGCTCTTGTTCGTCTTTTGTTTATGTACGGAAACAGCTAAGCTTTCTCTCTCTGGTCTGCTCCGAGTCAAATCGAAGAACCCAAATTTCAACCAGGTAAAAACCCTAATTTCCAATCGATAGGAACTCAAATCCAATTCGTTTTGTCTCCTCGATCCCCATAGCAACCCACATTGCCCCGGATCCCACCGCCGCATTTCTAATTTGTTTATTCAATTGTTTTTGGAGCCGTCTGAAAGGGATTTGATTCTATGTTTTAACATTCGATTTGATTTGGAAGCTGATTGGATTTGATTGGGAAATTTCTGAGGATCTGAGTTTTGTAATGATTTGAAGGTGTTTGGGAAATTGGATTGGATTGGATTATTTTGTATTAGAGAGAGATGGATCCGTTATCTTCAATCAGCGAAGAGCTGGCGGAGATCGACGGACAAATCACCGACATTTTTCGCGCATTATCGTAAGCCTCTGTTTGGTTTTTGATCGAATTTCTGATTATTTTATGATTCCTGAAGATTACAGGCTTTCTAATACTCTTACGTGTTTGGATTTATGACAGAAATGGGTTTCAGAAGCTGGAGAAGATTAAGGACTCGAATAGGCGGAGTAGACAGCTGGAAGAGCTCACTGAAAAGATGCGAGACTGTAAGAGGTAATTTAGTTTTCACAGTTTTATCCTCTTTGTTTCTTGTCTCACTTAATGTGGGTTAATGTAGTGCAAAACCGAGCGCAGTGGTGTTCTAGGATTCATACACCCCACACGTAGTGGGATAAGGCTTGGTTGTTGTTGTTGTTGTTATTGTATAAGTTGGTGAATTTCTATGCTGAGAGTTATTGAATGGTAAATTGGGTTTTTGATTGTGATGGGAGGTAATGCAATTGAATTAGCTTAAATATCAGCAGATGGGTAGTTGACCAAGAAATAAATGAGTTTCAGTCCACTAAGCTCCATTAGATCTTGATGTTATAGAATTTTAAACTTGTTCGTTTCAATATTAAGGGTTCGATTTTGACTTATGTATTGACATGCCATTTGAGAAACAAGTGCTATAATCTTATGGAACCGTGCTTAGTTTACTTCTTTTGGCCAGCATATGGGGTTTCCTGCCATCGATTTTCTGGCATTCATCTGTAGGAGATGCGGCTTGAGAAGGAGCTCCTAACATAAACTGACACTATTCAATGTCTCGAGGCCAATTGCCCGCTACGCCCCTATCCAATTCAAGTTCTTTCTGTTAATAAGGTTATATGTTGTGTTGTTTTCAGGCTTATCAAAGAATTTGACAGAGAAGTGAAGAATATGGAAAGAATAAATGATCCAAATACCAGTAGAATGCTGAATGAGAAAAAGCAGTCGATGGTGTGTTTTCAATCCTTACTTTATTTCCGGAGCCTGCTATGTTTACTTTTTATTCCTTTTCTAATTTCCTTTGTTTTAATTGTCGTCTTGTATCTATTAATTGTTTTTACCATGTTACACGTGTGTTAATAGTTTTAACTTTTATGCAGATTAAAGAGTTGAATTCTTATGTGGCTCTGAAAAAACAGTAAGTTAGCATCAGCAAGAAATTACATTAATTGATTCACCATTTTTAAAAGAAGAAGAAGCCTGAGTTTTACTATACAGGAAAGTAATTTGTTTTTATTATTTGTTGAAAAATAACTATTTTATTGTCCCATTGGACGATCAAAGTACTGGTTTATATTCGGGTCAAAGTTCTTTTCTAAATTGAAGATATATATTTTTCTTATAAGAATTTATAAAAACATTTGTTGTGCCTTTGGTACAGATATGCATCAAACCTTGACAACAAGAAAATTGATCTCTTTGATGGACCAGCCGAAGACTTGGGGGAACAGAATGTCTTGCTAGCCTCGGGTAACACGAAATCCAGCCCTGTATACTTTTGCACTAATTATGGGCTTAACAATTCACCATCAACATATTGCCCATCAGCTGAGATGCTATGGTTTTATATATAGCTCTCACAAAAGTGCTCTTGTACATGCACATATATGCTCACTCACACATACAGACACTCATACAACTATATAGTGGATGCCATAACATCCTGCATGGTTGATGTGGAAAGGAAAAAATAGACACTTTAGGGGCACCAATTGAACTGCAATATTTCCTTATACAGCTTCTCTCTCTCTCTCTCTCTCTCTCTCTCTCTCTCTCTCTCTCTCTCTCTCTGAGGCTCAAAAGGACACCACATACAACCTTTTACATTTTTTCCTCTATTTGTTTGGTTGCATTATATAAATGGTTTGGTGGTCTTTATGTATGTGCTTTGTCACAACTCTAAGTTGGAGCTCATTAAATCAATTGTAGATAAATTTGAATACCAAATTACTTGTCTACGTTCACTGATAACATTGAGAAATAGTAGGAAGTGTATTCCCATCCTGGAATGAATTATATTGCAGTAATTCATCATTGAAAACAGTGACTGCATAATGGATGTATGCCTTTGGTAACCAATTACACATATGCCTTTGGTATAGGGTTAGAGGTTAAACTTGGTCATAAAATAAAAAATAAAAAAACTAAGCATATTAACTTTTAGAGAAGTTCCTAAGAGAAATGCATTTAGGTAATAACTCTAACATTAGTATTTTGTTTAGATGGAATGCTGAAAATGAATGATGCATTTTATTGAACGTGCCATGTTGTCTTACCTGAATGACAATAAACATATATTCCATATGAGTTATTTGTTAACCGGAGTCCATATGTTTGGCAGCTATGACGAATCAACAACTTATTGATAATGGAAACCAAATGATGGATGAGACAGATCAAGCCATTGAGAGATCAAAGAAGGTGGGTGCATCTGCAAAAGATCGATTTGATTATTCAAAGAAAAACTTTGTTCCTCAGGCGTTGTTAAAGGTGATTCATGTATAACGTTTCTTTGTGTTCCTGTTTGTAATAGGTTGTTCATGAAACCATCAATGTTGGAACAGAGACAGCACAATCTCTCAAGGCTCAAGTATGTAGTATTCAATTATGTTTCCTCATTTTCCTTATAGAAAATTGGAGAGGCATGGTAACTGAATTTTTTTTTTTTTCGTGTTTAGACGGAACAAATGAGCAGGATAGTCAACGAGCTGGACTCTATACATTTCTCAATCAAGAAAGCTTCTAAGCTGGTCAAGGAAATTGGTAGGCAGGTCATTTTCTGAATTATCCACTTTCTTTTTCCATATGTTGATGATATTTGCTACTTTTATTACTCATTATGATTGTTTTTCTTTCCTGTTAGGTTGCAACTGATAGGTGTATTATGGGATTACTCTTCTTGATTGTCGTCGGGGTCATAGCCATCATTATTGTGAAGGTATGAATACGCTTGCTTCTAGTTTTGTTACCAATGTGTATTAAATGAAATTCCATCTACTTAATTGTGTTCTTAATTTTTTTTACGAAGTGTAGCCTGATAGATGCTAGAGAAGTATGGTTTTTACCCTCCTTTATTGCTGCTGACACCACTCAGATTATTCGCTTTTGTATGCTGAAAATCTATCCCTGATCTTCAATTACATACAATGTATTAAAAGCGTGAGGCGTGGGCGAGGCGTCTGAGGGATAAAAATCACCCTGAGCAAAACACATACATTATAAATACATATACACACATATATATACATATATTATATTATATATATATATAATAGAGGATGAAAAGCACAATGAGCACACATATAACAATGCGCGTAGACAACACACACATCCATTATATAAAAAAATAAAAATCAGAAAAAAAAGGCAGAGAGATGATAGTGCAAGGAAGAGGTATGAGGCAGTTAAAACCTTACCCAAAATTTGGGTTTGGGAGTAAAAAAACAAAAAAACGAAAAAAACAAAAAAAAATCCCTTGAGGTGCGCCTTCCACCCACTCCCTCAAAACAGAGGCGGCAACCCTCAAGCCCAGCCTCACAAGGCACCTAGGCACACCCTGAGGCGAGTAATACTTCGGAAGTGATAAGGTGTACTTGAATGTCTCTACTTGGTTGCAAGTATTCTTCTGAAATAATTTCCGACGAAATCTTTGTTTAGATTTTGAGTTTCCTAGTTACCTAGTTCGGCAATGAACTAATTTGCCTTTGATTATGGAGTAATTGTTTCCTCTGTTTCTTTTAACTTACGTAGAATTTTAAGCGATTTCGAGAAACTTAGTTCCCGTTTATTAACAAGAGTTCAGATGGTTGGACTGTGATTGGTAGTTGGACAGTGCCTGGTGGATATATGGTTCAATTGTTTTTATGTCTTAAATTTCAGCTGGTTCATCCAAACAACAAGGACATTCGAGATATTCCTGGATTAGCCCCTCCAGCAATGACTCGAAAGCTACTGTGGAATTCTTATTGACGAGAGCTCAAAATAGACCGTGTCATGAGATTGCCAAGAAGATGGTTCGCATCATACTCAAATGAATGATAAACTTTCACCTTGTGATGCTGTTCTTGGCGCTGTTTTACGGAGCAGAATGAAATCTATATCCCCGCGAGTTTTGCTTTGGAGACGGGCTGGTTTTCTAGGAAGCGAGTCTCGCTACTGTTGTTGTGCCGTGTCTTATCATTGTTTCTTCCGTCGACTGTAATACAATGTGTATTGTAATTGTGTAATCACACTGTTTGGTAAATTATTTCATGTACCAAAATTAATGTCTTGTTTCTGGCTAACATCGTTCGTCGATTTAGATACCCTTTCATGAATATTCAGTCATTGACACAATGCTTCTTACAAACTTTCCAGCAGACATCGCTGGAATACTGCACGCATTGTGCGGCATTTTCAAGCCGACGACGAAACATACAGGCGATCAGAGATGATTTGCATTCTTGTGGCGCTGGGATATGAATAAAACGTGGATGATGAGTGATCTCTGAATTCCTCTTATGTTTTATGGTGGCTGAAATCAAACACCAAAAAAGAAAGATACCGAATTCGGTGTCATATTACCATCCTTCACTTAATACTAGCAGTTATATCACAAAAGTTATCGGTATTATTAGAAATGAATTTTTCACATATAAACTGTGTATTAATTTGTTATATCTCCGATGTGGGACTCAATTCTCCGATGTGTATTAGTTTTCGTGTCGGTAGTTGACGAGAAACTCTAAGATTCGATTTTTGGACCAGCTCACCCCTACGGACCGGACCCAACACAAAAAACATTCACTTACCTCACCTCCCTGATTTGTCATGCTAACCTGTCCCACTTTTAGTCCCCGTCCCTCCCCTCTTTCTTCTCAAACAATCCAGATTGGGGGTGTGTTGTACCCAAGGGAATTGGAAATCCAGATTGGGGGTGTGTTGTACCCAAGGGAATTGGATCCGTTCCGGACAAGGTCTGGAGCCTAGGGACCAATTCATTTGGACCACACAAATTAAATTCAACAGTCCCCATTAACTTATTTTCCTAACCTACCACACAAAACTAACAACTCTGATTTCTTTTACACACCAATCAACGGCCCAGATGATTTTATCCCTAGGCTCTGGAGAGCGGATCCAATTCCGTACCCAAAAACCTCCCGTAGTTGACGTTTTATGAGAGATTGATGACTTCAAAATGCGTCAAGTTTGTGATACGCGTAACTAATGCTAGCACTTCCCGTTACCAGATAAAGATAAAACTTGGGTGATGAGTTCGACGACGTCATTCATAAGAGGATATTTTACAAAAACAAACTCCATGTATTTTGATTTCACCCGACTCCATGCTGCCAAGCTCAAAGCAACTTTTGCCACTGAGATGACATTCTTGGATATCTCCATCTTATAAATAACCTGGGGAAATATGGATACAATACTCTTTACAAACAGACTGCAGAACACGGCGAGATGCCACATTTTCAACAAAACGGAAACATAGAGACAATTCCGAGATGATTTACAGTATTTCAAGTAAATCACGCAGAATTAACCTCAGATAAATTCACCACCAAGAAGTTAAAAAACATCCCCCAAGATTATTCCCCACACATACTAAGGTAAGTTCCTCCTATACATGCCTGCCCATAATCTATCAAAAAACTGCTTCAATCATCACAGCAAAATACCATCGTGGTTATCACGACAACCCTCGGAATAACTTTGTTCAATGAATAAACAGAGGATCGATCAAGTAGCGCTCAAGCAGTTCTCCCATGTCCCATACTTTGAGCTGAAACTTCCTCCACCGCTCTGCTGCGCATGCTCAGAAATAACTGCACGTGCACAGACATCCCAAGTCCTTGCTATCTCCCCAAGGGACATGGGTTGTGAAATGCTTCTTAGAGATATGCTAAACCTCGACTTGGCCTTCACAGAAAGATCTTCATACTCCTTACTGCAAAAGTAGAACATTTACAGTCAATTTATGCTTTAAAATTTAGCACATGAAAGCAAAATGAGTACATGAAACTCAAAAGAGAACGAAAAATAATTGAGAGACTGTGTCTCATCGTCATGGCACCACGTACTTTTACCGAGACAAACTATAAATTGAATTGGGAAATAGAGCATGAATCTAATGAGCGCTTTTTTTTCATCGAGAAAAGATGACATTTGAATAAGGATTTCACCAGAATGCGGTAAAAGAAAAAGGGCAGCCCGTAAGGCTGAGAATGCGCAATGGGAAACGTTTATGTAACAGCAGCAACATTTAAAGTCAGAATCCTTGTTTTCTCACCTGACTTCAACTGGAAACTTGTCCAAGAGAACCGGAGAGCAGTTGGGATAATTTGTAGGAACAAGCAGTCTTAATGGCTGAATTGGTGACTGCAAAATATTGAAGCCAAGTAAATACCATATATCTAGTATTTTGGAGAAATGTAAAAAATCATGGCATTAACGTTTGAGAGCCCACCATTTGTGCTGAAGCATACTGCGATTTCAAGCTTGGACTGAGAGCCACAGCATCAAAAGAGCACTTGACAACAGTACCCTCACCCCCTTCGGCAGCAGCTGCACTAGGGTCAACATCTTCATCACTGATATCAACAACTGTGTCGATAAGCCGCCTATTTATTTCTCTTATTTCTTCCAGAAGAGCATGATTAGCCTGCAAGATAAGCCACACAATTATGTTCAATGAAGAAGCAGGAATAAGCCTTTTTATCAGACAATGAAAAACTACGAGATAGGAATTCCTTAAATAAGCAAACATTGAGTCCAGATTAGCAATGGAGAGACGTACACACACCCGAAATAAAAATCATTCAACAAAAATTATCATCTTGAACAATGAACTCGCATGCAGGCAAATGCCACTCAGAATGTACCAGTTGTCAAAGCACTCCAGTCACATAAAGTGTATGCATAGGTGCGCAGCAAAACAACTAGCTTTGAAGTCTTGCTGGAATTTTCCACTTTTTTATGTAAAACTTTAACTATTTCAAGTTTCCCCAACCACTGCTCTAACAATTGCAACAGCTATAATTTCTAGGAGTATATAAGAAAGATAAATACCTCAACCCTAGGCCTCTTAATACGAGATGTTGCAGTTGACTCTAGGTCAGATGTCTCTGAATTGATCAACTGCTTGAAACTATCATTCATACTACCAGCAGAAGACACAACATTTAAGGGCATGGCACTAGTGTAGCGCCTCATCTTCCTAGTCCCATTTGATCCATCCTGAGTCATAACGTTTCTTGCTTGCAGACGACACTTTGTCATTGCAACCAAATCCTCACCAACTGCAGCTCTAGATCCATTACCTGGGGCTGACCCTGCTATCCTATCAATCATACTAACTACTGAGCCAATGTCACTGACAGATGCACTCAATGCATTAGGCGACATCGATTTCACCTGCAAGTTCAAAATACAGATTATTTAATTTAAGCACAAGTTAGGGAAGGAAACGTAGTAAGTACTGAAACATCATTATAGCACTCAAAAGGAGAAAAATGTAAAATAAATCACTTTACTAACCGCCTTAATCAAGCGTTCAAGAGGCTGCTCGGTAACACTCGACTTGCCAGAAATAGTTGACAAAGCATTAACATGAGTAGCGTCTGGTACACTAAATTCAGCAAGCAAAGGAGAGGCTGATATCCCAGGGGTGCCAATTGCAAGGGACTGGACCGGTGCTCCCACCCCAGCTGCTTGTTGATGTCCGATATTCCCAGCATTCGATAGTGAGGAAGGCTTCTCAGAATCCCCTGGCATGGGGGATGGGGCCATGGGAGTTGATGGAGATGGAATGACAAAAGGTGAACCAGCAGTTTGCAAAGGGGTTCCAGCTTTCGGGTGAGTCAGTATATTCTGCTGGTCAACTTGGGGAGAAGAATGTTGCGAAATTTGAGGAGATGCAGCCTGAAGGAGTTGGTTTGTTGATGGAATAGGAAATGGAGATCCTGATTTCAACTGCTGTTGGGGATAAGCACGCTGGCCTGCGGGCATATGTTGCTGAAAAACCCCTGGCTTAACACCCATCCCCTGTCTCATCTTCAAGTCATTTACATCATTCATTTGATGAAGCTGTGGCATTTGGTGTTGGTGCACCTGCATCTGTGCCGGAAGCTGTTGCTTTGCTTGCTGCAAGTGTTGCTGCTGCTGCTGCTGTTGCAGCATCTGCTGCTTCTGCATCAATTGCTGCTGCAATCGCTGTTGATACTGTTGCTTCAGTTGATTCTGAAACATTTGCTGTTCCTGCTGTTTTATTTGCTGGTGTTGAAGCATACCAGAATTTGACTGAAGGGAATTAATATTTGGCTGCAGCATACTAACCCCACTCTGTGATGACAAGGCATTCATGTTTGCTTGCTGGGGAGCACTGACAGGAGTTTGTTGGATAGATCCCACCGGAACTTGCTGCAAAGAGTTCAGTGCATTTCCCTGTCCTGAATCCAAATTTGTACTCGGCTGCAATGAATTCATCATGTTCTGCTGTGCTGTTGAAACCCCAGATATAGAAGACATCGAATTTTGCTGCAAGCTTGTCATATTGTTCTGCTGCATTGTTGGCACAGAACCTTGTAAATTCATTGTTTGCAACTGCGGGTTCATTTGATTTTCATGTGACTGCACTTGAGTAATTTGAGATTGCGGCTGCTGCATGGAGTGCATATGAGGTGGGGGGAGCTGCCCTTGTTGCAGAGGAGGAACTTGCTTCCTCGGTCTATTTGTATTAATAAAATTTACTATCTGCTTCTCATATATACCCAACTTCTCTTTCAAACCAGATGTAATGCTACTCTTGGGAATCTGTAAGATTGATATGAGGCGCTCCAACATGGTTTTGAACATTTTTAGCTTCTCAAGCTGCTCTAACTTTGGTTGTTGTGGAAGAGAATCGTGCTGGCAAACAGAAAGAACAGACGTCAGTAAGCAAAAGAACAGCAATATAAGGAGTAACAAGACTTTGTTGCAAAAAGTTATTAGCATTATTGGTGAGGTAACAATCCCATGTAGACTGTCTACAATAGTTAAAAGGGAGATCTACGTAGAATCTATCAAAGAACATCACCACAATAACCTAGCAGGGAAAGCCCGCTTATTGGTAAAAGTTCAAACGTTATGAGAGAAAAAAAAATTGAATTGATTACATACCTGCTGAAGTTTAGTAGCAATTTTCTGATACATTTCACTTAGTTCGGGTAAGTACATTTCCTTCATGCTCTTGATCTGCAAATGAAAGTCATAAGTACAAAGATGATGAGAAAGAACTTTGCTGCATCTACATGCTCGCCAACACCATCATATCATCAATGTCAATGGAAAAGATCCCGTGTATGCAACCATGAATTCAGACAGCATGAGATCATGTATGCTTGTGTCTAATGAAGCAATTTTTAATTAACTCCCAACCGATGGAAGCTTAACAAAGCTGCCCCACAATCAAGTTTTAGTTAACTCCCAACAGATGGAAGCTTAAGTAGTATGTATTTCTTTAAAATCCCCAATCAAGGCAATTTTGGCATTAGTATAATTATTTTCCAGTGGCTCTATTCCCACCCCCACACCTAATAATTTGTATTTTATGTTAAAATGTTGCATGTGAAAGCCATCAATAGGCAAGAAGTCTGGCCATCTTACTTTTTGATAGACATCCTCTTGCCAATCACCCCCAGTTGCATGTCCAGTCTGAGCTGTGGAATCTAGAGATGCTACAAAATACACAGGGATATATGTCAATGTTTGCACATGAAAATAACTTTGGGCACGAGGGTTAAAAATGAGAAGAAAAAAAAAAGCATTGCATTCAAACATTGACAAAAATGGAAAAACTATCATTCCCAAAACAGTTGGGAATGATATTAAGAATTCTAACTAGGCTATTTATATGAATTTTATTCTGTTAGTCGGGTTTAATAACTATGTCCTTATCCTCGTGGATTATTATTTACTATAATTATTTCATTTCCTTGGGGGGTTTTACTTTAGATTATATAACCACGTCAATCTCTATTACTCAACCCTAGTTCAGCCTATGGATATTAAGAATACAAGATTAACTTTGAATTTATTTTTCTTTCAGTTTGGTATTTAGCTTCTTTTATTTTTCCTCCCCTGTGCTGCAACATATAGTATAATGGTAGTGAATGCCCTCTGTTCCTTTTATATACACTTAAACCACACTGATCATCCAATTACCAAATATAAATTTCAAGTCCACTACACATATCAACCTCTACAAAGAAAAGCAGGGAATCAAGAAAGACCAAGGCTTGCTCTAGCTCTACAGTTTCATGTGACCACATATTGTGCATAGGACTCTGGTTCTCCATTCCATGATGGCTAGATGCTGAAGGAACTAGCAAAGAACAGAAATTATCGTGTTTGACAGAGAAGGATGATGCATCTCTTTAGAAGTGATGGTGACAACGAACATGTGATGGGAAGGTGGGATACACCTACTTGGCATGATACCCAGGCATAAAAAATTCTATTGACCAAGTCCAATGCACATCCATGTTATTTTCTAATACACGAAGTTACATATGGTAAAGATAAAATTCCAAAACTAGATTATTTTCCATAGACAGTCTAGACCCCTACATCTGGCAACCATAACAAAATAATATATTACCAAAGTCATGCAAAAAAATTGTACCCCCCATAAAAACATATAATGAAGACCGTTTTTAGTAACAAAATCAGATCAATCACATAAAAATGACTGTTATTTACCCATAATATAATATGTAAACTGACCCAAATGGCACATAATATGAAAGTAAAATAAAAATATAAAACAAGATTCTGTCCAAAATGTGCAGCTATGATAATCCAGATATCATGAAAGCACATGCATAAAAGAAGGAAAGTGCATAAGTGCAAAAAACCATACTCGATGATGTCTCAGGATGGGCTCTTTGAGTTTGATATAACTGCTTTTGCTGATCCATTACGTTTTGTGGTTGAAGCATGGTTCCTGATATCTGACCTGATGCTTGAAGTCTTTGTTGCATATCTCGTTGCAGTGGATTTGACTGCTGTTGCAAACTCATTTGTTGCATCTGGGCAGGCTGTGATTGAATCTGTGACATCATTTGTTGCTGTGATGCCTGAGGTTGTGACTGCTGTCCTTGAGAAGGTAACATGTTAGATGCATTCTGATGTTGTTGCTGCACTTGAACCTTGGATTGTTGCAACAAGTGTACAGAGTGCTGATTTGGTTGCATGCTAGAATTACCACTTTGAGTTCCGAGGTGCTGCTGTTGCTGTAATCCAGTAACATTACTCTGAGAGCCCAACTGTTGCTGATGCATATTTGAAAGGTTGCTTTGCTGCTGTTGCTGTAACCCGGTAACATTACTCTGAGGGCCCAATTGTTGCTGATGCATATTAGAAAGGTTGCTTTGTTGAGCCATTAACTGCTGTTGTTGTTGCTTTTGCTGTTGCTGCTGCTGCTGTTGTTGTTGCAGTTTTAAAAGATTATTCTGATGGCTTAGCAACCTGTGTTGTTGCTGCTGCTGCATATCACCGACATTGTTTTGTTGTCCAATCATCTGATTCTGGGACACGTTTGAAGCAGTTGTCTGTTGCACCATAAGCGGCTGCTGCTGCTGCTGTTGCTGGGGTAATATTGGCTGTTGTGGCATTGGTGTTTGCTGTTGATGAACAGCGGCCTGTTGAGGCTGCTGTTGCTGCCTGAGAACTGGCTGTGAATGCTGCTGAAGCATGGGTTGTGTTGACTGTTGCATAGCAGATTGTTGATTCTGCTGATGACTCGAGAGCGATGATTGAACCGAAGGCTGCATAACAGATGATGTTGGCATAACAGATTGCTGTGAAGACTGCAGCTGAGTCGGTTGTAATAGGTTTTGCTGCTGTTGCTGTTGCACAAGTTGTGGCATATTTCCCTGCTGATATTTGGGCTTCAAAAGCGAATGTTGCAGCTGTTGAGGGTACATATATTGCTGCGAATTCTGGGATTGCTGCGGCTGCTGCTGTTGGGGAACTACCTGTTGCCTTCCTGGCATTTGCCTTGAATTAGCAAACATATTGGAGGGTACCCCCTGGCCCATGGAGTTCCCTAATGAGTTCTGTGAACTTCCAGACATATTTTGCATGTTCGGATTTTGTCCAACAATACTTGGGATAGGAGTCTGGGTTGAACCGGAAGAAGGAGGTAGTGCAGATGATAAGCCAGACGAACTTTGAACTCCAGCAGGCGGAACATTATTCTGAATGTTCTGGGATAAATGTTGTTGGCGTCCTTGAGATGGATTAGCTGGCAACGGCATAGAGAGTGATTGCCCTTGATTGGGGACTTGGGGTTGCATAGCAAAAGACCCTACTCAAGTAAAACAGAAAGAATAAACATCACATAAACAAGCGTCAAAACAAGAATACAATAAATGTCATTTATACTCATCATTTGACCCATTAAATACGAGCGAATAAAGACATCAAGAACAAATAATCTCAGTTAAGAAATGCAGAAGTAATTAAGAAAAACAAAGAATGTTTCTAGCAACTAATTAATGATCATGAAGGAAGCTACCTCGGAGAGAAAAGGATAGCTGAGAGCATAATTAAAATTTACATCAAATAGGAGTGCAGTTTTCAATAGTTGTTTTTACCTGGATCCGGAGGCCTGTTGCTGTTACCAGCAGAGTTAGATTGTAAGGAATTGGCCATTGAATTCTGAGACTTGGTCTCCATTGTGAGCATCTTCAGCGAAATTTTCCGTAGATAATCCGACTGTAAAAATAAAAGAAATCCATGCTAAACTAAGAATACAATTCTATCCAAAAACAAAGAAAGTTCAAACATAGACAACATTTATTTAAGAAATGACATAAGTAATAGATCAATACGTATTAAAGTACGCATACATGTCATGCACAATGAAAAATTAAAACCCAATATCATGGATGTACCTGGCTTGTGGCTGCAGTATAAATCTTTTCCTCAAACCTTACAGCAATTTTCTTGAGTTCCAGTAATCCCTCCTGTCCGGAGAAGGGAAGATGCCTCTTCAACGTATCCATTCTATACATGCAATAAATCAACATAAGTTACTGACTACCAATGCATGGAGGTAGCATTGATAATATCAAAACTGGAATCATATTCAATCCCCTAAAATCTGTTTTAAGTTCAAATTCCTCTCCCCTTATTTTCGATTAGATTATGCTAGATTACACTACCGCTCAAATAAAAAAAATCCAGACAAAGAAAAACACTTACATCTTGTTGACAATTCTTTGCCTTGAATCAGCCTGCAGCTGACTCCTCCAATCACCAGCATCCATGGCAGGCTCTCCACCTTGAGGAGGCCTCCAGTTGGTATCCATCAAATCCAATGAACCCAACAAAACTGCCAAACACAAAAGCACAGGATTGAGCAACTTGAACCAAAACCTACGAAAAGAGCACAAAATTCGTACAAAAGCTGGCTATTCGAACGACGATACAGTTTATAATTACGCAAGCATTTTTTGCATCAGAAATTGCATTCAGTCAAGCTGATTCTAAACACGAATCGATTTAGGTTGGCATGAAAAATCAAAACTTTGAAATTCATATACAATCGAAAACCCCATACGATTTAGGCCAATCAGATCACAAAAAAACCAACAAAACGAATTTCACACATAACCCTCGATCGATCAACATCTGAAACAAAAAAAACCCAACAAAAATTGATCAAAAAATTACCACTTCTCTTTCAACAGGAGAGTTAAAGATTGGAAGGTCCAGGCAGCTTGGAGTGAGAAATGGCGAAATTGCCGAACTGGGAAATCGAAGGATTGGGAAAGGAAGGAGGGTTCTTGCTCAGAAGCTTCAAACTTTGAGAAGATTGAATGGATTGATGCGTCCGAATGTTGTCATTTTCGTTTAAAGTGGGAAGGGAGAAACGAACGAAAGATTCTATTTTTATCAATGTCTGATTTTTTTAGTTTTTTACCTTATTTTTAATTTTGATTTTGTGACAAAAAGACAATAAAACCACTGTCATTGGTCTTTGTAAGCACTTTATTCTAAACCTTTTAGGCTTTCTCTAGTCAAAACTCAATAGGATAGGAAAACTTCCAATTGAGGCAAAAGAACAAAATAATAGTACCCTTCTAATGATTATGGATAACTAGCTTCTCGGCACGCGCCCAAGCGCGCGTATTCACGTTTAAATGGTAATTGATACGGTGGCGTTTCTCTAGTTTTGTGTCTTAGTTGATCGCTTTGAAACTTATTTATTTGTAATAAATAAGAAATTGATATATTAGTTGCTGGTGTAATAAGTTTGTGTATCTAAATAGACTCATTTTCTTATATTTATTAAATTATTAAATTGATCATTTATACGGGTAGTGTTATTCACACACATTTTTTTCTTCTTACACACCCTTATTAATTTTAGCCCTTAATCTTTAATCATCCATTTGATTCGACAACCGAAAATTGAGAGAAGTGTGGGAAGTAAAAATTGATGTTTGGAGATCACTATCATAATTATATAACTTTACACTTTACTCTTTTTGGAAGAAGAACAGAACGAGAATGCAATTAACAATTTCTCAATTAATCTAATTCTTGACTTTTTAGGTATTAAATCACATATAGTAAGAGTGTCATGCAACTTTCATTTTCATGTGTTAATAAACTTAAGAATCCAAATGACCATTAGTACAAAGGTAGAAGATGTCAGATATTCTAAAAGATGGGTCACTGTCCCACTCCTAACCACACCAATATTTTCAACTTAACCACCTATTAGTAGGTGTTAGATTTTATTACCAAAAACCTCGGTTTTATTAGGAGTGAACCATACACTTACAAATTGTGTTTTATTTTCTCAATCCCCCTGATGTGGGACTTATACTTAACAGAAAACACAACCAAGCCCTAGGGATTGCAATTTTCTTCCCTTTAACAAAAGTCAATACATTTGATATCCCCTATGTAAAGACATGTCTCCAAATACTTCGGTTTTTATAATTGTATAGCGTGAATTTACGAAAATGCCCTTTTAAGGAAAAATCGTTGAATTTTGTTGATCTTCCTGTCATGTCGCGTAAGACTCTTTTCCTTGGCGTATCCTTGTAGAACTCGTCGTTACGAACGCGTGGGCGCAAACGAAATCGAATTTGGAGCTAAGATGGAGATTTTACGAAATCACGAACGTGAAGGGTAATTTGGTAATTTTACGTTGGGAGATATTTTTTTTATGAGTTGTTTTGTGATCCGTGGGGCCCACACCCCACTTCTCCTTCTTCCCCGTGTCCTCCCCTCCCCCGATCATTCACCCTCTCGAACACTCTCTCTCTCTCTTCTTGTCCTTCCCCTGTCTCTGCAACTCTCCTCTCTCCGAGCCCAGCATACACAACAACGACGACAACACCCACCACCACTGTCATCAACTCAGCCACCTCTAGCCCTTTTTCTCATTGGTAGAGAGGGAAAAGAATTAATAATTTGCGTAGGCTGATTTGGCTATTTGTGTCATTGAACTCGGATCTAAAGGTTGAATCGTTAAGCTTGATGTCCCGGCACCACTACAATTAGGCTTTGTTTAGTATGTCGAATTCTACTAATTATTTCAGTCGGATGGTGTTTGGCTTTTTGCCGGATTAATTGGACTTAGGACTGTAAATTAATTTTCAAATATGGTTGACAATGTTTTTTCCCGTAATAACTTGTAAATTATATATACTCTTCCAATGTCAAACCCTTCTTGTCCTTGTTTCTTCTTCTAGCAGCAGCAGTAGCGGCAGTAGCAGCACCACGCCGATGCCAACGCCCAGCCTTTCCAGTTTCCACCTCTCAGCAGCAACTAGTATCTGTAATCCCTTTTTCCTACTATCAACTTCTTCCCATTTTAGTGTACAACATTTGCTGTTTCGTGTGTGGAAAGTAAAAATAGGTGCGTGAATAGCAGCCATAAAGATCAATGAGGTGTATGTGGACGAGACAGAACGGAGTGGGATAAGGCGTTTCGTCTCACGTTTGGTGTGCCTAAAACGGATGGAATTCTACGGACGAGTTATGGGTGAATTTTCGTTTCATCTCACCCCTGGAACGACTCGTTTCACATCCGTGAAACATAAAATTATAATATCTCTGTCTCTTTCTTCCTTCTTGTTTCTATCCGAGTGCATCTTTACTTCCTCTCCGTTCCGTCTCTCCCTGACCCGTCCTATTCCGTTCTGTCTCGTCCCGTTTCGTCTGCATATCAAACAATACCCAAAGGAAAAGTGAATTAATCAAATTAAAAGGCAACCTGTTTTACTCTCTGAAGCCCCAAAACAAGGAAGAATTAAATCAATTTATGTAATTGCTAAACAATATGATATAGGGATCAACAATATTCAAATGGAATAAGGTAAGAAGATGAATCTTACTTGTCAAAGCTGCTTCCTTTCTAGTGATAAATAATGGCCACGAACAGATGGTGGGCACAGAGGGTCACGAACCAGACGAGCAAGGGGCCATCGGAGTTGCCTCTCGCAGTAATTTTCCGACCTTTCACGACGTCACCTGACCCCCTTTGCCCCCTATTGGATCCGTCGGTGACCATAGATACATCAAGAGCTGCATATATGCTAGCTTAATGAGACAATGAGACCAAGGCTATTAATTTTGGGGGCTCACTCACATGTAAGTTTCCCCACAAAAATTGATTCAAAATAAAGCCTATTGATTTTGGGGGCTCCCTTAAATAATTTGTTTTTCCTAGTTTATTTATGAGATAAGATTAAAACGAGCAAAGGTTTGGAATTTCTGATTCAAGTTCGAATTCTCACAAATGCATTTTTTGGTATGACAAAACTCGGCTTTGGCACGCAATTTAATCTCAGGATAAAAATACATTGCCGCCTCATGCGGTTACATCTTATATTAAAAAAAATGAAGTCTTATCCAAATTTGAAACGTATAACAAAATCTCATAGGCCTTTGAAGATCCTACAAGGTATCTTTTGCATGGGAAACGTGATGGTGGGCTAATGCTACGTGGTTTGCTGCTAAAGGATGTGAGCAAGTTGGAAATCATTTTGAAACTGTATGATGTTGCAGTCTTAAGTTTTGCTTGTGTTCAAAGCTAGGTATGTTTAAACTTCTTTTTTATCATTTATTTTTCTATAAAATTCAATGTTTGAAATATAAGCACAATTCATAGACACAAAAACCTCATGAAATTGACCCTATTTCTTAAAAAAAAAAAATATGACTATGTTTCTTCCTAATCATAATGTGTAATTTAATTTCTTTATTGTCCAAATACGTATAAAATAATCAGATGTTGTAGAATGCCAACTCAATGTGGTAAACGTGTCGTTCAATGAATCATACACCGAACAAACGTAATTTTTTGATATTGAATGTGTTCTTATTATAACCATGCGGTCCTATTGAAATTTGAAAGTATGTTCTTGATTCTTCCTTGGATAAATCAAACAAGACTACCCATGTAGCAGGATAATTTATATCAAATCAAATAAGATGGAGAGAGATTCACTTTAAATCTTACTGTTCGGAGCTCAAAGATCAGACAATTCGGACCGCCTAAATTGAATCTGACGATTCCTATTAACTCATTATGTTGGCTCACCTTAACAAACTAAGGGTTCCGATTTCACTTTCACACTCGGATTTTCTGATCCTTAAGTTTCGGATACTAAGGTATCCAAATTCAGATATGACTACCCATGTGGCAGGACAATTAATGGCATAAGATAGGATATTAGAGAAAGCCAGAAAATTGGTGTGGCCTACGTGACAAACACAACTCAAAGAGGAGTGCCATGAAGCTCCAAAATAATGGAGCTGCTGACAAGATTCGTCGGCCAACTGCTTAACACGAAAATGTGTCACAGCCACGGGGGCGCCGTACCCGCCTAAAACTCAAATTAACAAATGCTTAAGTGTCAAATTGTCACTTTATCTCCTATCTAATCAACTTTAAAAGTCTATAAAATCTTTTGCTTTTCTCCTAATTTTCTATCAGAGAAAAGATAAAGATGCAGATAGAGAGATTTGCAGCTTTTTGCTTGCTGAATAAATAAAAGCAGGAACTAGGAAGGAAATTAGGCCAACGGTTAGCTTTCTTCCCTCCAAACCCTTGTGATTCCCTTGGAATCAAAGCTAAACCCCCTTAGCAGTTGGATTTCTGGTCACCATCTGAACCCAGCTTCACCTTCCTGACATACTCTCAACACCCTTCTCCTGCTTCTCAAATTACTTGATACCCCCCCTTCTTATAAATTTCAACTTTGTTCATGTTTTTTCATATTTGAGGTCTACCCAGTAAAGAATTTGACCCATTCTGCAAGTTTTGTGCTTTTGGGGTGAGAGATTTAGGCCTTGGAAATTTTGGGTTGTTGGGGCTGTGAAGATTTTGGTGTAAAGGTGATTGATTTGTGCTTTTGAGTGAGAGATTTTGGCCTTGGAAGTTTTTGGGTTTTTGGAAATTCTGGTGTGAAGTTGATTAATTTATGGTATGATCCAATAAAGTTATTCAATTACAGGTGCTTTAGTATAAAGCTGTAAGCTTTCTTGGATTTTGGAATATTTAAGAGTTGGGTTTTGGAGGGGAGAGATTTTCAGAGGTCTGCAGTTCATTTGCAATCTGAAGGCTGAAGCTTTTTCAGATCCAAAAGTGCTTTTGGCTGCTCAATTCAAATGGTATTTTTCACCTGTGTTGCTTCATTTAACTCTCATGACTATACTTGAAGAAAACATGAAAAAACATGAAAGTCGCATGAATGTTATGTAACACAAGCTTTCCATCAAACCCGACTGCAATTGCAGCCCACCACACATTTGTGAAAACTCCCAGCACAATTTTTGTGATACAACTCTCATATATTTCACGTCAGCCTCCCAATTTTAGTTCACACCATACAACACTTGTATAAGGCGCCATATTTATAGTTGCCAATAGAATCATTCTTCTATGGATAGCCGTTACATTTTTCAATCAGAACCCATGTGCCAATCTGCTTCCGCTGCATTTTCATTTTCCTCAAATTATCCGGGAGATGATGGTGCGGCAGTTAGTTTGGTCAGGACAAGGTCCTCTAGAGCTCCTCCTTCATTCTTAATGAGAATGGCTATGAGAATATCTAGAGCAAGGTGGTTCACCTTCTTGAGAAGAGTCTTCCACTACCAAAATGGTTCGAGGTCCAATCTTGGATCAAATCCTTTTGATAACAGCACTTGGATGATGCTGGAATTCATGGCTTTGGTTGTTCAAATAGGCGTGACCACGATTACCTTGGCTGTTTCGAAGAAGGAGAGGCCGGTTTGGCCTATGAGAGTTTGGATTGTTGGGTATGATATTGGTTGTGTTCTCAATATGTTGGTGCTCTTTGGGCGTTACAGGCTACTTTATCTGACTCAAAGTGATGGTTTCAACCTCTCCGATTTGGAACAGCAGAGAAGCACTGAAGATTCCAGGTACTTTTTATTGGCTTTGGTTACTTCCATTTAGTTACGAAAGATTTGTGTATGTATTTGTAGAGTAAATCATATGGAATCTTTCACGTTTCGGAGTTTGATATATGGTGTACAATGTATATGTGTAAAGGACCACACATTTGATGAACAGGTGTAGAACCTCACTCGAGCTCTTCTTTGCCGTATGGTTTGTGATGGGTAATGTTTGGGTCTTCGATTCTCGCTTTAGTTCGTTTACTGGAGCCCCAAAACTTCATGTGCTCTGCATCTCTCTGCTTGCTTGGAATGCCATTAGCTACTCCTTTCCCTTCCTGCTGTTTGTGCTGCTATGTTGCTGTGTACCCCTAATTAGCAGCCTCCTTGGATACAACATGAACATGGGATCCATCGATAAAGGGGCTTCTGATGACCAAATTTCTCAGCTTCCCAGCTGGAGATACGAAGAAGTTAACACCAAAATAGAGCTCAGAAATGATTGCGATTCAGGATCCCTAAATGAAGATCCAGTAAGTCATAGTCATACATAAAAAGCTAATTTGGCCTTGTTATATTCATATAATCTTTGTTCTGCTTGCGGTTTCTTCACATGCGAGAATCTCCATTTTTCTTGCTTCGATGTACAATCCTAGCAGTTGAATCCCTTAACTTTCTGAAGTCAAGAGCCTTTGGAATCGAAACCTCCGATTCTCTTCGCCATTTATTTGTCAACATAATCCGAAAAGTAGAGAATGGGGTTGTAATTTATACCTATATGTGGTACAAACTTAACTTTTAAGGTCTACTGGTTATCTGAACCATATAGCGTCAAGAAACGCCTTGTAATCTCACATGGCGGCTCATTAATTTCGTCTCTTAATCCTTTTTCGTGTGCTCGCAGGATTGCTGCATTTGCCTGGCAAAATACCGAGACAAGGAAGAAGTACGGCAGTTGCCATGTTCCCATATGTTTCACCTCAATTGCGTCGATCATTGGCTCAGAATCATATCTTGCTGTCCTCTTTGTAAGCAAGAACTGCAGAGATAGGAATTACACCAACAAAATGGTTGAGTTTTTTCTTCTTCTTTTTCTTCGATTCTCTCATCTTTTCAGCGCGGTTACTCGAGCGAGTATTTTGCCTGTACAGGGGAGCTCACCAGTAACTAAACTATACCCAAATTTTACAGTGGTTGAATATACAAATAGGTAGCAAGAGAATGATGTTGGTATCCATACAAATTTCTCCCGTATGTATACCAAAAAAAAACATTCTTTTTTTAAGTTTTATTAATATTATGGAATAAATCTGCTTGTGTAAGTTTATCTTATGCCGTCGGTTCAAGGCTGGATAACAGAGGAGGGAGAAGGCGTCAGATAGTCAACAGTCGGCATTCCGTTTTTCACGTCAAATTCCTATGACTTTGTTTGTTTTAATATTATGGAATATATGTACATAGAAATGTGATAAAGAATGTATCAAACCTTCGTAATATTCATTAAAAGCTTGTGCTTTAATACTTTACTTTTCTGATTTCTGCTCGGAAAATGCAATTTAAGGCTCTAGTTTGGATGGAGTTGTTTGAAAGAAAGGATGGCTCTGCAGGATAGGGTTTCTCTTTTAACTCATGCATTCTGAGTTCAAACTTTCCGCTTTCTTTAGAGCTTAGAATAGTAATATTGTTTATAATTATAAATAAAATAAAACAAAAATAAAGCTTGTATTGAAAAACAAGTGCCCACAATTACCGACTACAAAATGTAAGACTCGAGAAAGTTATGAATAATGTGGTTAATACTTTCTGAACTTAAATATATTAATCGTAAATAACAAACTACACTTGTTGAATATGAATGGTGACAGTTACATTAAAAAATCTATCCTGAATATAAGAAGGACTCCAGTTATCTTCCTAACCCAATTTCCCAATATTTTTTTTTCTTCAGAAAAGAGGACCAGTGGGTAGCTTCGTCATGGCAGTCTACCATTTCGGGGGCTAAGAAGACTCATAGAGGCATTTTATGCCTCATCTTGACCATCATCGTGTGATTCACCAACGCTAAGAATCGAACGCAGAACATGCAATGTTAAATAAGGGTATGAAATTGCCACTTAGTACTACGGTCTAGTCGTATTCCTCTTCACTTCTAAGTGAGATGCCTTATGTTCGATTCTCTCCAAAAGCAAATTTGAACCACATTATTGCTAACTCATTGAGAGGCTAAGCTCATCCTCATCCTCTTTAGTGTAGAAAATATCGTTTGTTAAAAAAAAATATATGGACATGAAATTTATCAACCACTAAACTACCCATAATAGTTAATTTCTCAATATTTCGAACTGATCCCAACTCAACCCAATACATGCGACTACAACTGAAACTGGCTCTTTTAATGAGAAGTAGGCGGTCAACGAGCCCATGCATATTATAGCCTTTAGATGCCACCGAGTAAACGCCGTCTTGAAGAGCAGAGATTTTTCAATGTGATCGTCATATGGGTGTCGTTATATAAATTGTGATATGTATATTAAAAAATTAATAACTTAAAAAATAAAATTTTCTACTACTTACATAAAAACACGTGGTGTACTACATGTGTTCTCGTCATAACTAAAAACTTCTCCTTGAAGGGATGGGTTGGGGGTTGACTTTGGCGGCTGGACTTGGTTGGCTGGCTCCTGGCTCACATACTTTGACTGAGTACCGAGGAAGGACGTGGTTGGTCAGATGCAATCTTACCAAAGTTTACTTTGGATCATTATTGGTGGGCACAACTAAAAACTAAGTTGTCCTAAATTTGTCTTTCTTCTAACGACCACATGATGGTTCAACAGTCGAAAACAAATTTCAGACTCGTATTTCTATGATACATTTTGAGTTTGACTCTAGTACTAATAAATCACATTATGGTGGTTAGAAAAGACTAAAATGCTTATGTGAATTTTTTTTACATCTATAAAAGTAAAATTGTTATGACGAAGCTACCGCCTGATCTCTTTAACATAAAGGACAAATTTGTCTTTTTCTTTCTCTCAATTTCCTTTTTTGTTATTTGGATACTTTTTCTGATATAAAAAAGGGAACTTTAACGAAAAGCTCCCGGTAATATTCACTTTAACGAAAAATCATATTTTTACACTAAAAAGTCAATCATGTACTATTCACTTTACCATTTATTTTATCTTTATCGTTAAAACTCAAAATTTTCAAAACTTTTTCATTAATTTTCCTTATAAAAAATTGGTAATTCCAAAGCCAACCAGACGTGAGTTGTTGCCAAACTCTCTCTTTAGAGTTCAAAGCTTGGGGCTGCCATTTAAAGACACAACTCCTTCTCCGGCTGGCATTTAAAGACCCAACTCCTCCTCCTCCTCTTTCTTCCACTCTCGTTTTAAAAGCTCATACCTTCTCCTTCTCACACCTCACCCCTCACCCCTCACCCCTCACCCCTCACCCCTCACCCTTCTCTCTCTACTCTCTCTAAATCTGCAGAGAAAATGGGTGATTTGAGGTCTAAGTTCTTGGGCGTTTACTCTGTTTTGAAATCTGAGCTTCTCAATGATCCGGCCTTCGAATTCACGGACGTTTCTCGTCAATGGGTCGAACGGGTATTTCCATCTACCCCTTTAATCTGCTTGTAATTCATAAGTCAATGTGCATAGCAGTGAAAGATTAAGTCTTTTTTCAATGATTTTTTTAAATATTTTGATTGTTGGTGTTGCTGTTACACCCAGTTGAATTTTGTAAGATTTTCTGCTTTGAATTTTGGGAGGGGTGTGATCCTTCGCTCTGTCATAAGGAAGGTGTTTGAATCGAGGAAGATTTAATCTTGGCTGTAAATTTTTTATGGGATTGTTTGTTAAGACTTAGATTGGTGAGATTCTGTTGAAATTTTGTAGTAGTATCGTTCCGATCTGATTTGGAAGTCTTAATTGACTCGAAAGCATTTGTTTTTCGTCGAAGTGAGACGACTTTGCTGTGCATTTTTGTTTTGCTTGGTATTCTACATGAACTGCCCCAATCCTATAGTACCAGAGACATTCAATTACCATGATTTAGTTTTGATTGAAAGATTAGATTTATCGCATGATTTTGGGCTCGTCTGGAAGTGTTTTTGGTGAAAATATTTTTGGAACCAATTCTTAGTAAAAGTGCAAGTGAATCCTGGAAAAGAAGCATTTAATCGCTTTTAAAACCCAAAAACATTTCGGCTAAAAGTGCTTTTAGTCATTTTAAAAGCACATAGCTAGTGCTTCTTGCAGTTGCAGGAAGCACTTTAAGTGATTTTAGTTTCCAAATTTTTTTTTGTTAAGAGCGCTTTCAATCATTTTAAAAACACTTCCAAATTTGATAAAAAAAAAGCACTTCCAAACACAAAAATAGGAGAAAAGTTATACCAGTGATCTTCTGAGGTGAGAGGCTTGATGAATCAAGGCATTGCCTTTAGAAGAGTCAAAGATTAGAAAAATGACTAAAATACGATTAAGATGGAATACATACTTATCAGGAAATACGATTAGAGAGCTGCTATTTGCAATTGAGAAAAGTTATCCTGCACTCCTCCTTGTTTAGTGTAAAATAAAGGGAGGAGTGTAGAATGACGGTTTTGGAGTGCTAATGATAAGTTCCTATTAGTTAATGTGAATGTCAAATAACTGATATGGAACAGTATCTGATTTGATTTATCCATATATAAGGTGAAATTATAGTAGCAGTTTGTAAATCTAAAATACACTGATGTATAAGTATACGTGTGTGTGGATATGTGTATGTGTCTGGGTTAGTAGTTGTTCTTCTGCACCTAGATTATTGGGTTGAAGGCCAATTTATGTATAAACAAGTCTTGAGCTTGAGAAGGCCGTGAATTTGAAGAAAGTGTTTGACAGATTACGGAAATATAGTCTTTGTCTTTTACAATGGCACAAGTTTATTCTCAATTTTACTGTTGTTCTGAACACCTTAATTCCTATTTCATACTAATATTTCTATGTCCTAATTGAATCGTTGTGCCCCGTTTGTTGCAGATGCTGGACTACACTGTGCCAGGAGGTATAGAAATGTCACGATTTCTAATTTTTATTTGACTTCTTTGTGATAGAACTTCTGCTCATAATGCTTTTGCTGTTTGCAGGAAAGTTGAATCGAGGTTTATCCGTTGTTGACAGCTTAAAATTACTCAAGGATGGAAGGGACCTAACGGATGATGAATTTTTTCATTCATCCGCACTTGGATGGTGTATTGAATGGGTAGGACAACACATAATGGCTCCTACTGTTTATCATACCTCCACACCTCTCGTCTGCATTGGTTACAAACTTACAACAGAATTCTGACCTTCATTTTTATTGAATTTTGCAGCTTCAAGCATATTTTCTTGTTCTTGATGATATCATGGATGGCTCTCATACGCGTAGGGGTCAGCAGTGCTGGTTCAGACTACCAAAGGTGAGAGCCTCTAACACGACTGATGCTTTTCTTTGTGCCTTTCTCTTTTAAATTGCTATGAATATTCTAAATTTCATAATTGTTAATCCTAGATTGGCATGATTGCTGTGAATGATGGCATACTACTTCGCAACCATATCCCACGAGTTCTCAAAAAGCACTTTAGGGGAAAGCCCTACTATGTGGATCTGCTGGATTTATTTAATGAGGTGGAGTTTCAAACAGCTCATGGACAATTGATAGATTTAATTACCACTCATGAAGGAGAGAAAGATCTATCGAAGTACTCATTGTCGCTGTAAGTAAATATTATGACGGTTTCAAATTTATATGATTGATTCCCAATTAAATCTATTTCCTTTTCCCGTTTCTAATGCTCAAGTGGTTGTCTTTTCATGCAGTCACCGCCGCATTGTTCAGTACAAGACCGCTTATTACTCTTTTTACCTTCCAGTGAGTACAAATTTCTTTTACGCTTTCATAGCTCATGGTTCTCAGATTCATTTCATCTTTATAGTCAACGCCCCTCTAAAACGGTTAATTGTCAATTTTGCTTTAGAGAAGATTTCAACCATGGTGCCTTACGTAGGTAGAAAGTCTGCTTTCTAATTGGCTTGTAATGTAAAGGCTGTTAGGCCTAGTCCTTTTCTGTGTGAATGAAACTGAAAATTTTGAAGACTATTTGGTTTCTGATCATATATTTGAATAGCCGAAAACCTCTATAGACGGAGTTTTTATTTGCTTGATTTCCTCCGCAAAAGAAGCTGGTTTAGATTCATGTGTTTCTATCTTCCTGAACACCCGAAACCATATGAAACAGTTAACGTTCATCCCAGGATTTGATGAAATTTCTTTGACATAATCATGCTTATAACCAATCTATGCACTCAGGTAGCATGCGCGTTGCTAATGGCAGGCGAAGATCTTGAACGCCATGCTGATGTGAAGACTATTCTTATTGAAATGGGAACTTATTTTCAAGTACAGGTAATAGTTAATTTCACGTATAAATCCTCTATTATTTTATTGCTGATAAACTGTAGGATGACTAGGGAAGAAGAAATGGAGGATTGCCAAACCCACAGCTCCCCGATCAATTTATGACCACCATTTTTCTTTTTCTTCCATCAAAACCCCTTCTTTCTTATTTTAACCGAACGATATGCTGATGTATTTTGTAGGATGATTATTTGGATTGTTTTGGTGATCCCGAAGTGATAGGAAAGGTATATTTTAAGCTATTCTCATTTGGCTTTTGGTCATGCAATTCCCTACCATCGAAGCGTTATGAACCAACTGTTTGTCATTTGAAATATTAGGTTGGGACTGATATTCAAGACTTCAAGTGCTCTTGGTTGGTTGTGAAAGCTTTAGAAATTGCTAGTGAGGAACAAAAGAAACTATTACACGTAAGCAAGTAAATCTATATTCTAATGTATTGTATACTAGTCCCGATGTTATAGTTCTTGATTACATGTATTCGTGTTTGTGTTATGTTACCAGGAGAATTATGGGAAAGATGACGAAACATGTATTGCAAAAGTAAAAGAACTATACAAAGTCCTTGATCTTGAGGTTATTCTCTCCGTCTTCTTGTTCTACTTTACTTTACTTTACTTTTCTGGAACCGCATCTTGAAGCCTGGAAAACATATTGCATAACATCAAGGGTTTATTTCTTGTGCCTTTTTTTTCTGTATTTCGAACCTAAGGTTTTAACATTACCATTTTATTTAACTTGCGGTTTGTAGGGTGTGTTTCTGGAGTATGAGAGCAGCAGTTACCAGAAACTTACAAAATTGATTGAATCTCATTCAAGTAAAGCAGTACAGGCAGTGCTGAAATCATTCTTGGCAAAGATATACAAGAGGCAGAAGTAAGCAAAGAAGGAAGCAGATACCGAATGCTTAGCAACGGCAATGTTACTGCCTCATTTTCTAATAATTGACTACGACAAAGGACAGTAGAAAAAGCTAAACACGTTTGTATCCCTTCTCTTCTGGTTTTCCTGCTTCGGATTTCCCGTGAAAAACTCCCCTGCTGAATCTGTTAGGCCAAACTATGTCAATTTTGGTGACTTTCATTAATTGCATTTTTATGTTGTAAGATTTCGGCTTTTTGGCCTTGGAGAAATTAGACTCGTAAGTTGATTTATTTGCCGTTATCGGAAAAAAAAAGGACTCAAAGCTGCTGTGTTGTATTGTATTCTCAGAGGTCAATTTTGTTCCTTGTGGCTCCATGCCTCCCTGAAGCAAATGCCACTTACTTTGCAGCTCTTGTGCAGATTCCTGCCCGGCTTAGTATGCTCGTCTCTTACAGAAATGTTGCAGTAAAAGTAATTTCCTGCACTTGCATAACCGATGCATAGTGTGTGCACATAAGAAAGCGTTCAAGTTAACATAGAGATATACATGCAGACATATATCCAGCACAACCAAATTATGATCAATAATTTGACATTCAGAACTTAATTTTCAGTTTCTTAGACAAACAATACGATAATCAATAGTAAACTACGGGAGAACCTCGAGTGCAAGGGCGAATGCTCTTAACCAATTGAACTACAATCTACTTGCAACGTAATTTTCAGTTTTATCTAGTAGCTTCGAGACTCGTTTATTTTTGTATACTCTCCTCTCTTTTTTATCTTTTTCTTATTAAAATTCTGAACCACTAACCATTTTGGTTAATTTTAGAATGGAAGGTGATTACCTATTTTATGAATTAACAAATATTGAGTTGTGAGGGCGAGCCTTGGCGCTACAGAAATATTGTTTCTTTGTGACCGAAATGTCACAAGTTCAAGTCGTGAAAACGACAGTAAGATTGCATACTTCATAGTTTTCTCCTGACCCTCACAAAGCGGAGAGTCTTGTTGGCTTGCTGTGAACACGGAAATTTCCTGAAACGAAAGAGACAAGAACAACGTGCACAAACAAATATTAATGTATTTTGATGATTTTTGGGTTACAATCTCTCTCAAATTTGATCCTCTGATTCGATCTCCGTAAGGTGTGTATTTGCGGATATTTCGTTGATCCAAGGGCCGTCGATGCTTGATCTTGGATGAACTGTTGAAAGTTTCTTCAAGGGGTCGTGGGCTTGAACTCGAAGAACAGTGACGAACTGATTTTCGAGAGCTTTTGGGCTTGAACGGATCTTCGAGGGCTTTTGGGCTTGATCTCGAAGAACAGTGATGAACGATGAACGCTTTCTTCAAGGGTCGTCGGGGCTTGGGCTTGATGAACAGCGGATGAGCGGATTTGTTGATGTTGTCGATCCAAAGGGGCCGTTGGGGCTTGATCCTTGAGGATGAACAGTTGATGAAGAATGAATAGGGCTTTCTTGGTTCTTCGGGAACCTGGATGCTTGGGAGCTTCGGAGTTTCAGAGCTTCAGAGCTTCAAGAATTTTGCCTAATGATTTTGGTTCCTCCAAAATGAATGAAATGGGCTTGTATTTATAGAAATTTCCAAGGCCTAATTTTGAATATAATATCTCAGATGAAATAAGTCGTTTCTGCCAGGTGTTGACATGTGTCCTGTTTGATGACTTTTCCAACTTATTTCGATTTTTGTTTAGACACACGCTACGTGTAAAATTTAT
The DNA here is from genome assembly GCA_035220775.1 of Malus fusca. Taxonomy (NCBI): domain Eukaryota; kingdom Viridiplantae; phylum Streptophyta; class Magnoliopsida; order Rosales; family Rosaceae; genus Malus; species Malus fusca. Next base: position 2,840,597 of record CM069069.1, read on the forward strand.
GTAATACATGAGCGTTGAAATTTTGATTTATCGGTCAACATTTATTTACCGAAATTTCGATGTCTACAAATGCCCCCACTTCAAGGCGCGTCATATACATGTGCTTGTCACGTGTAGGAGATGCGTTTTGAAGTCCCTTACTGTAGATGTCGATCCAAGGGCCATCGAGGCTTGATCTTGAATTAGGCTGGAGATTTCTTCAAGGGCCGTTGAGGCTTGATCTTGAATTGGGCTGGAAATTTCTTCAAGGGCCGTTGAGGCTTGTTCTTGAACTTTGTTTGAAATTTCTTCAAGGGCCGTCGAGGCTTGATCTTGAAGGTTGAAATTGGACCACAAGGAGCTTCATGTGGTAGATGATCTTTGGCTTTGGTAGTGGATGGATCGGCACGTATTTTGTTGCGCTTGTTGACTTTCCACAGCTTTGATCTTGAACTGGGTTGGAGGATTTTCTGGTTTCCTCCAATTGTTTGACTTTCCACAGGCTTATTCTTGAACTGGGTTTGATTCAAGGGTGGTGGACGCTTGATCTTGAATCGGACTTGTGATTTACTTAAGGGTCGTCGAGGCTTGATCTTGAACTTTGGCTGGAAGCTTCTTCAAGGGCTGTTGAGGCTTGATCTCGAAGGTTGATTCGAACATATGGCAAACAGGCACGAGGTAAAGGTGACGGCCTGTTTCTTTGTTCAATCTTTCTAATTCACACCTGAGCAGTTTGGTCAACGGTATGATCTTCAAGATTGATGGGCTCTTCTTCCAGTTGGTGACTTGATCTTTAAGGATTCGATTCAAGGGTGGTGAATCGGGACGTGCAGCCCACAACGCCTAGCGAGTTGACCCAAGAATTTGAGGGTCAAAACGAGTCATCCACCAGAGTGATTGCAACCCTGATGATATGAGATACTTTTGCTTTTGAAGAAGTAGCGGATGAATCGGCACATGCTTTGTTGTGCTTGTCTCTACATGCTTCAATGTATCATTTTCCCTTGCCTTATCTATTCTTCTGGCAGAATGTGGCATCTTCTCGAGTTCCTCAACTCAGACTCCTTCTGCTGAGTTGACTGTGCAGGCTGCATTCTTCTCTGCTTGTTTCTTTTGCACGTTGTCTCCACATGCTTCAAGGTATCATTTTCACTTGCCTTATCTGTTCTCCAGGCAGATGTGGCAGCTTCTTTGGAAGTAAAGTAGCAGTGGAAGACGAGTACTCGAGAGCAGTGCTAGGTAGGCAATCAGGGAAGGGTTTCAAGCAGTCGGTTCCTTACCCGAGTTTGAGTGGAGGTTCCGGCATACTGCTTTCTTCATCCTTGTCTTTGTAGGTAATAACAAGGACGAAGGAAAGGACAGGGAGAAAGCATGATATGAGATACTCTTGCTTTCTACCCTGGTGATATGTGATACTTTTGCTTTGGTGTCATTTGTTTGCAGAGGTATCCCAAGGGATGAGAAACACAGAGTAACTCGAGAGGCTTCGTTGGGAAGGCATTCTCGGAGATGAAGAAGTGCTGAGAGGGTTTGCCTTTGCAATGGATGGCGAAGGTAGACGTTTATAGGAATGATTTTTCACAGCCGAAACTGTTTCTTTACCCCTGTCGGCAGCCGGTGGATGGATGAACAGTACAGGTTACGCGCTTTCTGACAAAGCAGCCCGTAATTTGCGCAAAGCTGACAGCGCGTGACGAGTGACGACAAATATGGAAAAGCTGCTCGCCTCGTGATTCCTGACTGCTCCAGCTTTTGAGAGAGGCGCCCGACTTTTGAGAACGGCGTCCGACTTTTGAGACGGAGACGCCGCTTTTGAGAAAAGAATCCGGCTTTTGAGAAAGGAGCCCGGCTCTTTTATTTGCGAGAGGACACCTCTTCGACTTCTGAGGAGCGCCTCTTGATTTCTTCTTTTTATAGAGGTGCAATTTTGTTCCACAACACACTTAAGCTCCATCCTGTAAACACTTCCTCCTGCATTTTCTTTAATCTTGATCAGTTCGACTCTTCATTCTTAACACCTTCAAATATGTCTTGCCCTTCTGACCGTCGCCTTAACTTGAATGTTGGGGAAGATAGTGATATATCTTCTCCAACCAACATTTGGCAGCCGTCCTTCATATCCCCAAATGGTCATCTTACAGTTGGGGATTCCATGATGATGAATGAAACAACCGCATCGGTGGTGGCCAGAAATCTGCTCACTCCTAGAGACACTAGGATACTTTCCAGACGGTCTGACGAACTGGCTGTTCAGGACTCTATGGCCTACAGTGTCCGATGCGCAGGCTCAGTATCAAACATGGGCCAGCGCCTTTTTGCTCGATCTCGTCAGGTTGAGTCGTTGATGGCTGAAGTGGCTAGTCTTCGGCAAGAGGTCAGGGTGCTTAGGCATGAGAATAAGGAGTTGCACATGCTTGCAACTAATTACTCAACAAGCATGAAGAGGAAGCTTGATCAGCTGCAGGAGTCCGAAGTGCGGATTCAGAGTGATCATCAGAGGTTTGTGGCGTTACTCCAGAGGCAACTTCTGCCTTCATCCTCTGGCGCTTCACCAAGTGTTGAGGCTCCGGATAATCAATCTCTGGTGCTTCGTCTTTCTGGAGCTCCGCCGAGTGATGAGGCGGCTCGCGAGCAATGAAGTCTTCTTCCTGTTTGTTTATTTTGATTCATGTATATGTACATATTTGTAACTTATCGGAAACATCAATAAATGAGCTTTATTTCACTTAGTGTCCATATGTACATTTCTTTTTTTTTTTTAATTTTTTAATTTTTTATTTAGCACCATTGTTATATAGATATATATATATATATATATATATATATATATATATATATATTTCTTCTGTCACATGGTGACGCGCACCATTCATGATATCAATTTATATATATATATATATATATATTTTTTTTTTTAGTAAGTGGAGATAACAATCATGTTAGAGTAAGTGGACATCAATACTTTAGCTTTCTTTAGCACATTTCAGAAATGAGAGCATTCAATCTCAAACATACAGACTGTATGTCCTTGTTTTTTCCCCAAATATGCTGCTTGCAGTGTCGGGCAAATATGGGCTATGCAGGTTGGTAAGGCTTTTCCCAGCTTTATCAAAAGAGATTTTTTGTGTAGGCTGCTGCATGTGAGTATCATCATTCACGGCATGTGCTCTGTAATGTTGGTCCCTTTTTTTTTTTTTTTTGGTGTGTATAAGTAAGCCTTCCTGTAAGGCTTTTAGACATGTATTCGATCCTTACTCTATTCCCATCAGCTGGAAGGTTTTTTTTTTTTTTTTTTTTTTTTTTTTTCAACCTATCAAGTGTAATTCTGTCTATTTGCACCAAACTTGTTGCTTCATATTTGTGCAGGTTCGCCTGCTTCTCTGGACACCACAACCGCGCAACAATTTCACAGCCAGTTGCGCAGCCACTACATTCTCGCCGCCTTTTACCGTCACTGCCAAGCCATTGCACATCCACCATCCTTGCTGCACTGCCTTTGTCATCCTTGCTGGTTGCCACACTGCCTCACGTCCTCGTTGCACCAACTGCCGCACACTATTGCACTGCCTGTCATCCTTGCCTTTATAATTGAGCACAGCCGCCGAGTACAGCAGATCGTCAAGCAGCTGGAGAAGTGACGATGAAATGACGTCGACGTACGAGGGGTGGCTAGTGGAACATGGTAAGGATACCCTTTGCGGCGGAAAGTTCAACCTGGCGGAGAGTGGGATTGTGGGCTGGCAGATAGTGGGATAGTGTCCAACAAGCAAAGTTGATGCCGTTGATGCTTTGTCGGTGCTGCAAAGTTGATGCTCTGTCGGTATTTCATGAGCCCACCATTGCAAGAAAGCTCTGCTTTCAGTTCGTAGGAAAATAATATACCGTTTCGCCGCCATTCTCCAAGCACTCGCATCTGACTGAGCAGATCATCACTGGTTTTTGTTTCCACTTGTTGAAGGACAATGAACCGGGAATCCCGGCTTCCATGAGTTGTAGTTTTCCTACGCCCAGGTAAACTAGAACTTCTATCAAGAGAAGAGGGCAAAGAACCGATATTCAGCCCACTAATGACTGTAGGTGTTCGAGCTGATGGGGAAGAAAGCTTTGAGGCCTACTTCCTGACTCCACCGCCAGCACTACTTATCCAATGAGGAGGTCGCCCTTCTTGAAGAGGAGGATGAGGTGGACGGTGCAGGTTTGACAGCATGCTTCCTGACAGTCTCTTGTTTACTTACACTCACATTTGACAGGGATGATTTATTCAGACTCCGATTTAATGGCGATCCTGAAACCGACTCTCCAACTTCTGAAACACTGATTCTAGTCGAAGATTTAGTAGTAGCAACTGAAGGCCGTGAACTCCTTCTAAGCTCTGGGAAAAAAAAAAAAAAACAGCCTGACAGGATCCGCGAGCCAGACCCGTACAGGAGGTCGTCGAATCTTGGAGTATGAGAGGACGCCATTTTGGGGAAGGAAACACCTGGATCTCTGCATGCATATATATATATGGCAGGTAATTGGCTTGTCCCGTCGTCTGCATGCATATATATATTTTTATTTGCTTGTTTGTCTTGTCATCCGCATGCATATATATATATATATATACATTTGTTCCTTTGGTGGCGTCTTCTGCATGCATATATATATATATATATATATATATATTTGTTTGTCCCATCACTTGTCATCCACATGCATATATATATATACATTTGTTCCTTTGGTGGCGTCTTCTGCATGCACATATACATATATTTGTTTATCCCAGTGTGCACATATATAAAATTTCTTATAATGTGCGCACCCCCACTGATGGATTTCTTTGTCGTAATGCCAGGGATCTTTAATTACGAAGCTTTCAAAGGCGTGGTATTTGGAGTGAGCAGGGCGTGAGCATATTTGTGCTTTCTGCTGCCTAGGGTTTGTGCAAGAGACTGCAACGGGGTTTCGCTGCGTAATGCCTTTTGTTCACAGTCTTTTTCCCTCGGTGGTGCGCTGCCGTGTGGAGCTGTGCAAGAGACTGCATCGAGTCTATGTTGTGTAATGCCTTTTGGTCATAACTTTCCTTGGTGGTGACGTTGATGTGCCTCTTGCCGCCGCTTGGAAGGACCGTCTTGTAGCTGCCCTCTTTGCCGTGCTGCTTAAGTTTTGTGGCTGATTTTTCTTTGAGGTCATGGTATTTTTTAAGTGCTTTAAGAGCAGCACCATCACCATTCTTGCGAAGGCAGGCGATTCGCAAGACAGAGGAACGACGTTGATGCTTTACGAGCCATTGACCGGTCCTAAGGCGCTTGCTCTCCCCGCAAAAGATAACTCCATGCATATTAAGTCGTGGTCTTCCGAAGTATCTTGGGGGGTGGCAGATTCTATTCAACCGGATACGAAGAAGAAGGCATGCATCTCGAAGATTCTTATCTTGAATCATTCGCACCATGCTGGCGACAATCATTCGGCCACGTTTAAGCTTCTCGGTGATCACATCCGCAGCGGGGCTATGGCTTGGAATGGTGCCCTGTCGACTGCTGGAGAAGCCGTTTTTGATGAATTTTATTGGGAGTGGCTTGAAGATGTCTTAAGCCGATCTAAAAATGTGCTTACTAACGTGGGCCTTTACCACACTGTGTACGCATCTTTGTTTAGTTATGATTGTCATCCTTCCGTCATTCGTGCGTTCTTTGAGCGTTGGTGTTCAGCGACCAACACACTTCACACGGCGCAAGGGGAGATGTCAATTTCACTTTGGGATCTTCACAGGATAGGAGGCTTGCCGATCCAAGGTATGTTTTACGACGAGGTCGTTCCCAGCGCGGATGAACTTTCTCTTTGCAATAGTCGAGGATTGCCTGCGAGTTGCCGCTGTTTGTTTTGGGCGTATCACAAGCTTTTCCAGGATGCTCAAGATAAAGCAGGCGTGAGGATTTCCTCGTGGATCCGATTTTGGTACTGGGAGGCCATGAGGTATAAGAAGCCTTTGAAGAAAAATGGTCGTAACAAGACCACTAGGCCAAAGGGAGACTCAGACCCGTCCGGTGTTATTGGCTTAACCAGGCGTCGCTCTTCTGACGAGTTGAGAGCGTTTGAGGATCTTGGCATAGCATCAGAGCATGTGGAGGAGTCTTACCTAGCTGCTTTCTTAGCTTGTTGGCTTTGTAAGTTTGTTTTCCCAGCAGGCGACATCAACTTAGTTCGTCCTGGAGTTTTCAAAGTTGCTAGCAAGATGGCTGCAGGTGAGTCTTTTAGCCTCGCTATTCCGGTCTTAGCCAACATTTACAATGGCTTGAGTATTGTCTCGGACTCGGCAAGCACTGAAGATCGTGCTGCGGTGCTTCCCTACCACTATGTGTATGGTTGGTTGGGTGAATATTTTGGCACTCATTTTTCTTTGTCGACTCTTGGCAAGTCAAAGCATTCTTCATCGACTGGAGCTAAACTGGGGCCTTTGATGACGAAGTATTCAGGTGTGCTCTCCGCGAAGAGCCTTGATGATTTGCAGGCACGAACGCTATTTAAAAGTTATGAAGGTTTGAGGATGGACCCCTTAGCGAGAGTTGGCTCGGTGCAGCGAGGCATCGTGGACAATTCGCATCTCCGCTTCTCGGACTTGTCTTATCTTATAAGTCTTCGCTCGGGGTTTGTTTCTTTACGACAAGAAGACCGATGCATTGTTCAGCCATATAGTCCTCACCGTTTCAGCAGGCAATTTGGTTTTGTCCAAAGCGTGCCAGGCAAGCTGAAGGAAAAGAACCAATCGGCATCCCTGCAAGCCGTGTACATGCATTGGGAGTCTTGTACCCGTTCATGCACAAATGCTGTTATCACGCTGCCAGCCAAGGATGAGTTCAAGAGTAATCCAGTGACCTGTGTTTACGCACGTTGGTGGTCAAAGACACATTATAAGAGCTTGGGGATGGCAAGCGGTACCAATTCTTCTCACTCAGGCGATGATATGTCGAGAGAGGGTTGTCCTGTGGTTCCTATGCGACTGGTGCATCTTGATTGCGCGAGTGCGGCTCCCTTACAAGATAGACCTGTAGCTTTAGCTCTTCAACGGCCATGCTCGTCTCCTCGACATCCGGATGCTTCTGAAGAGGTAGGAGATGAAGTTGACTCGCACGAAGATGGATTTATTTTGCAGCAGCGTCAACAAGTTTCAAACAAGAGACCATTTGAGGATGCTCAGGTTGACAGCGATGTCAATTTTCGTCATAAGAAGAAAGAAGTGTTTAGACCTTCTCTATTCGATGACTGTGCGCCATTTGAGAGAGATGTATGTACTTCATTTTCTCTCGTGATTTCTTCTGCTTTAATCATTTTGGCCTTCGTTTCTAACATCTTTCTTTGTCTTCTTTAGGTTGGGCCTTCTTGTCATTCTGATTTGGCAGCTGCAGATGTTTATTCCTATACGGAGATGCTATTTGCAGGTGAACTACCTACAGACAAGGAGATCGGGGATCCGCCTGGTGCAGAGCTTGTTCCAAATCCGTTAAACTTCTCTAGTTTGCCATGTGTAGGTGGAGGTATGCCAGAACCCATCACACGTCCAACACCTTTGCCAGCTAGCTCTGAGATCTCTTTGAGAGGGCCGAACCTTAGCGGTACTGAGCGACTCATCCATCGCATCAGTCTTGGTGCGGCAATGGAGATCAAGGGCCATATCGAGGAGAGGATTTCTAAGTGTCCGCTGGAAGACCTTACATTGCTCAATGAGGATTTGTCGAAGTTTGTTTCCGTGATTGACAACCTTAACGTTGATTCCTCATCCTTGAAGATCAAGATTGCCGAACTTATGGCCGCCTCGACTGAGTATTCTTCCTTGCGTGCCATTTCCTTGGAGAAGTTGAGTCCAGATGTCAGAGCTCATCAGCTAGCAGCGATAAACTCGTCACTGGCTCAAGTTCGGTCTTTTCAGCAAGCTATTTCAGGAGATTATCAAGTCACGGGGGTTGCTTTAACTTCTGTCCAGGGGCGTCTAGATGCATTGACGCGAGAGCGGGAGCAGTTGGTAATCGAAGCATCGCAACTTGAAAGTGTTCTTGCGGAGCAGGGAACTGCACTTTCTCGGTACCGAGAGGAGATTTCGCGCCTAGAACGAGAGGAGGGCATGACTATGGAGTTACCCATCTTGTCCCCCGCCGAGGTAGAGACTCTGAAGACTTTGGAAGGCTCGCTTGAAGATCATCTTCGTAGTTTTAGGGACATAGTTTTCAAGTAGTATCTTCTTGTAATAAGGCCTTGGAGTCAACTCCTTCTTTCAAAGAAATAAAGCATTCTTGAATTTGCTCTTTAATCTTCAAAGTGTTATTTATTATTATTATTATTTCTTTTAGATGGTGTGACTGTACTTGAAGTTTTGACACTTCGAGTTGCCTACGTACCCTTTGTCGATGAGGGATCAAGTCATAACGTAGTTCAAAATACATTTTTTTTTTTTTTGGGCCGTACGCAGTTTATGCTCTTGCGGGCCAGGAGCTTTAGTTCATGCAGTTTAGGCTCGTGCGAATAAAGAGCGGGAATTTGTTGCCTTTCAGGGGTAGTAGCGCTTCAAGAATCTGCCGTTGATAGGGCCGATCTTCAAGCCGTCTTCCGCCATGATTAAGTAGGCGCCATTGGTGTAGACTTCTTGTACTACGTATGGTCCATCCCGTTTTGACGTGAACTTGCTCTTTGTCTTGTGAGTTGTGATGATAGGCCTACGCAATGAAAGGACGAGATCTCCCTTTTGAAAAGACCGAGGGAGAACTTTCTTGTTGAAGGCTTTAGAAAGTCACGCTTGATAACACTCCAAATGTTGCTGGGCTTCGAGTCTTTTCTCATCAGCGCTTCCAGTTCTTGAAGACGCAACTTTGCATTCTCTTCGTCAGTCAAGCCTTCTTGTATAGCCATCCTTAGCGAGGGGATTTGACTTTCGAGCGGTAGAACAGCTTCCACGCCATATACAAGAGAATAAGGTGTGGCTTGGGTAGGCGTTCTATATGTTGTCCTGTATGCCCACAGTGCTTCGCCTATTCTTTCATGCCAGTCTTTCTTTGTTCTACCGATTACCTTCTTCAGAAGGTTGCACAATGTCTTGTTGAATGCTTCTGCAAGACCGTTGGCCGGAGCATGATACATGGAGGATTTGCGCTGCTTGAACTTGTATTTCTCGCAGAGCTCGTCCATGAGTCGGTTTGAGAACTGCTTTCCGTTGTCGGTGACAATGTAGCGAGGCACACCATATCGGTGGATGATATGTTCCTTGATGAAACGGACGACAGTTTCCTTCTTGACTTCCTTCAGGGGTATGGCCTCGGCCCACTTAGAGAAGTAATCTGTTGCAGCCAGGATGTAAGCCTCTCCTGTATATGACTTTGGCGCAATTGGTCCTACGACGTCCAATCCCCATGCATCGAACGGCCATGAAGTAGCTGTGGGGTGTAATGGTTCAGGCGGTTGATGTATGAAGTTGGCGTGAAATTGGCAGGCTTGGCACCTTTTGGCGTGTTCTAGGCAGTCCTTTACCATGCTTGGCCAATAATAACCCATTCTTTTGAGCTGGAAATGAAGCTTCGGTCCGGACTGGTGCGCCCCACATATTCCTGAGTGTGCTTCTTCCATGGCTTGATTGGCTTCTTCCTCGCCTAGGCATCTCAGAAGTACTCCTTCAAAAGATCGCCGGTAGAGTGTCCCTTTGTAATAGAGGAAGCGATGTGCTCGTCGACGTACTTCAGAGCGATGTTTTGGATCATCTGGAAGTATTCCGTGCTCCAAGTAGTTGATCATGGGCTGTCTCCATTCTTCAACGTTGACTGGAAGTATTGAAATAACGTTTGTATCACTTAGTACCATTTCAGTGACAAGCGGGATTACCCATCTCTGGCAGACTGGCACGTTGGCAGCTTCGTCTTCTCCTAATGTCATGCTCGATGCTAGGTTGGCGAGAGCGTCTGCCATTTGATTCTCTTTTCTTGGTACGTGTTCTAGTGTTACGGCCTCAAACCTTTATAGCAATTGCGTTGCCAGCCGGAAGTATGGGACGAGATCATCTTTCCTCACCTCATATTCAGTCAGGAGTTGATTGATTATGAGCTTGGAGTCGCCATATATCTCAAGGGCTGTGATTTCCATGTTGATCGCCATTTGGAGCCCGATGATCAGTGCTTGGTATTCAGCGACGTTGTTGGAGCATAATTCACTTAGCTGGAATGAATAAGGTAGTATTTGCCTTTGTGGCGACATGAATACTACTCCTGCCCCTGCTCCGTCTGGTCGTGCAGATCCGTCGAAGAACATCGTCCATGTCGGGAATATGTCGATGCAGAACACCTCTTCGTCAGGCAAGTCGTCTGAGATTTTCCAATCGGCTGGGATTGGATGGTCGGCAAGGAAGTCTGCTAGCGCTTGTCCTTTGACGGCTTTAGCTGGGACGTAGATGATCTCGTATTGATTGAGAAGTAATGCCCATTTAGCTAGTCGTCCTGTCAAAACTGGCTTAGACATGACGTATTTGACCGGGTCAGCTTTAGCAACCAAGTGGATGGTGTAAGCATGCATGTAATGTCTGAGCTTCTGGATGGCAAACATCAAGGCAAGGCACATTTTTTCTATTGGGGAGTAGTTCAACTCAGCGCCGGTGAGCGTTCGACTGAGGTAGTATAGCGCTCCTTCTTTCTGGGATTCGTTTTCCTGTGCTAAGAGTGCTCCAATTGAACTTTCCTGAGCAGCAATGTACAATATGAGCGGTTTCCCTGGTACATGTGCCCTCAGGACAGGTGGACTTGATAAATACTTTTTTATGCTTTCAAAAGCATTGTTGCATGCTTTGTCCCATACGAACGGAACATCTTTCTTCATGAGTTGACTGAACGGTTGACAACGCCCTGCAAGGTTGGAGATGAAACGTCTGATGAAGGGTAGCCGTCCTTGTAGACTTTTCAACTCGTGCAGGTTTCTTGGCTCGGGCATGCTTTGAATGGCTTTGATCTTTGATTGATCCACTTCAATGCCACGATGCTTGACAATAAAGCCAAGGAACTTTCCAGATGTGACGCCAAATGCACATTTTAACGGGTTCATCTTGAGGTTGTATTTTCGCAACCTTTCGAACACTACTCGCAAATCCTTCAAGTGATCTGATCTTTTCTTTGTCTTGACCACCACATCATCTACATAGCATTCTACGTTCTTGTGTAGCATGTCATTGAAGATCCTCTGCATTGCACGTTGATATGTAGCTCCAGCATTCTTCAGACCAAAGGGCATCACCTTGTAGCAGTAAATACCTTTTGGAGTGCGGAAGGCTGTTAGTTCCTCATCTTCAAGAGCCATACGAATTTGATTGTATCCAGAAGAGCCGTCCATGAATGATAGTGCCTCATGGCCGGTGGTCGCGTCCACCATGATTTCGATGATTGGCAAGGGGAAGTCATCCTTTGGGCAAACATCATTGAGGTTTCGGAAGTCTACGCAAACACGTATTTGTCCAGATTTCTTAAGGACTATGACGATGTTGGAGATCCACTTGGGGTATTGCACCTCTCGAATGAAACCTGCTTCGATCAACTTGTCAATCTCGGCCTCGATTTGTGGGATGAGCTCGGATCGATAGCGTCTTTGAGTTTGCTTTATTGGTCGCGTTCCGGGCTTGACTGCAAGATGATGCACAGCAATGATAGGGTCGAGGCCGGGCATTTCCTTGTAGGTCCAAGCAAAGACGTCCTTATACTCTAACAGCAGCTGGTAATACTTATCTATCTCGTCTGCACTTAGTAATGCACTCACGAAGATAGGCTTCGGCTTTTCACTTGTGCCTAAGTTGAGTTCTTTGAGGTCGTCAACCGTGGCTTGCCCCCCATCTTCCAGTTGTGACGGTGCTGCAATGACATCTTCCTCGAGGATTTCATCTTCTTCACCTTCTTGGATTGTGATGTGGAAGACGTCTTGAGCCTCTTCTTCGGTGTTGACCTCTCGAGCTTGTTGGCATGACGATTGTCCAGTGTGGATGATGGTGCGCCTTTTCACTTTCAATGATCCAACTGTGTTAACCTCCAAAATTGCTTGGCGCTTCATTCTTGAAGGAATAGAACTTCGAACGTCATCCTTTTCTGTCAGACGATCGATCTTTTCTACTTCCGGCGTCGTTTTTCTCCTTCTGGAAGGCTCTTTGGCTTCTTCAAGTCTTTCCATAACTGACTGTCGTGGAGGAAAGCTAGTCGTATTGCTTTGCTTCCTAGGTTTTGACAACCGTTTGAAAACAGAGCTTCGGGATGCTGACGTGTTAAGCCTTTTGAAGACGGAAGTTCTGTTTTGATCGCCAATGAGTTTAGGTACCGAGACTCTGGGCCTTGAGCAATTCATTCTATCGAATACTGATGTCTGGGGGGCAGGTTGAAGTTCTTCTTTACCTTGTATAATGCTCACGCTGATGTGTTGAGCGTTAGCATTTTTTGCCTTGCTGGAGATCTTCACCGGTGCATTTGGTGCGAAGCCAAGTCCAGCTTTGTTGTTGTTGACCCCGTAACCATGCTCCTCCAACTTCTTCTGAGTTTTAGTGAGACCGCGTTCGTCGTCTTTGACGGTGTTCAAATCATTCTTTCCCAAATTTGCAAAGGAGGTGAAGTTGTAACCAGCTTTCGACATGAGTTTGTAGGCATTTGGATCAAAACCTTCTTCGGTCCTCTTGGTTGGGAGAAAGCTTGGCTCTACCCCCTTTGGTAGGCCTTTCATGAAGCCTTGTGATGGTTTTGCAACCTTAGTGTCGCCTATCTGTGTCAGAGGCAAAACTGCATTCGTTTTGAGCAATTCTACATTATCCATGTGCCGCTGTGCATTGGCTTTGCTTGCTGCAGTTTCAAACGGGGATTGACCATTCTTTCTTCTCGACGTCGGGATGTATCGGAAGACGGGTATGCTTGGTCCATTTGAGGCCGTCCTACTTCCTCTGGTTGTTGCGGGTTTAGCAAGCTCATCGTCGTTTTTGTTTGAAGATGGCATAGCTTCTTCTTTTTGCTTCTTGGGCACGGCTTGCCACTCCTGCTTTTTAGGTGCTACTTTGCCCATGGATTTGATCTCTTTTAGAAGAGTTTCGGGCACCATGTCTTCATCCATGTAGAACTTGGCGTCTGCGAAATGTGATTCGGCTTCGATGAATGGCTTGGTGTCACCATAGATCACCTTCACTCCTTCTCGGTAGAACTTTAAACATTGGTGAAGGGTGGACGGTATTACTCCATTCGCATGGATCCAAGGCCTTCCTAAGAGCAAACCGTAGGAAGTTCTTGCATCAATGACGTGGAATATTGTGCTTGACTTGAGTTCACCAATGGTCATCTCCACTCGGATCATGCCCATCGCTCTTTGTCCTCCTTGGTTAAAACCTTGGATTAGTAGACGGCTTAGGGATAGTTCATCCACCTTGATGCCGATTGTGGTCATTGTTGACTTTGGCATGATATTTATGGTTGACCCGCCGTCCACAAGCATACGGCTGACTTTATGCTCCCTTACGTACCCAGAGACGAAGAGAGGTCGGTTGTGAGGCTTGGATCCTAGCAGCAAGTCTTCGTCGGTGAAGTGGATTGTGTCTTCGGCGGCACAGCATGTGGCACACTCGTGTGGCTGAAGCCTCAAGCCTTCGTTCTTGCTTTCTTGCACTCCGCGATCGTTTGGACTTGCTAAAACCGCTGCCAATGCCATTCGTATCTTCTTTGGCAATTGTAGCGCTTCCTCGATGCTAAAGTGTATTGGCAGACCTTCTTCAGATGTAAGAGTATTTTCTCCCTCAGCGGCGACAATTTTGCCTTTTGAGGGTTCTTCCATTTCTACTTCGACCATGTGACATGCGGTGAAAGTGCAATGTCGGAAGAAGTCCTCCGGGAAGTACTCGTGCAAGGAGACGGGAATGCGTGGCTTTTGCTCCGCAGGTTCCCCAGTATGTATTGGCTTAGCAGCTCTTATGTTTCTTTTAGGTTTCCTATTGCCGCAAAGGCGGTGCTTTCTCCCTTGTTCCCCTTTTGGCTTTATAGCTTGCGGTTTCGGTTTCCTCGTCCTCTTATAGGTCACCAATGTCCATCCTTTGTCATCGTCAGTAGGTGCGTCCTGGTTGCTTGCCCCCAGTGACGATGGTGCAAAATGTGCAGTGTGGTTTGAGTATTGCCGAGCATGGTCAGGCATTTCTTGAAGAAGCACGGGATCAAAGGATCCGAACACGACCGTAGTAGTGTGCGTCGCAGCTGTGTCTTCTAGGTCGAGCTCAATCCGTCCTTGTTGTGCCAACTTCATGATGAGTTCTTTTAGGATGAAACACTTGCCCACATGATGACCCACGATACGATGGTACTTGCAGTACTTGGGATCATTGATGCGATTCATTTCTTCAGGGCGTTTGCATTCGGGTAACTCAATCACCTTCTTCTCCAGCAGGTCGTCCAGCATTGCGTCCATGTCGGAGTCCGGAAAAGGGTATATCTTCTGCTCCAATTCCCTCAAGGTGTTTTTGTACCTATCTTGGATGTGGGAAGGCTCACTTCTTTTTATCTCCCTTGCTTTATTGAAGGAGATTTTGACAGGTGCGGACGAGGTCTTGATAGGGGTGGTATTGGTGGTAAAAGCTTCATTGGCGAGCTTTTTTCCATGGTTGTCTGCTCTTGAAGTAAACACCTTATCCCTTTTGAAATCGGTGATTGGCTCCTTCTTTCCATGGTGGGCGATGCTCAGCTCCATGTCGTGGGCCCGGGTGGCTAATTCTTCAAAAGTCCGTGGCTTGATACCTTGAAGGATGTATTGTAAACCCCATTGCATGCCCTGGATGCACATCTCGATTGAAGAAATCTTGGAGAGCCTGTCCTTACAGTCGAGGCTTAGATTACGCCATCGGTTGATGTAGTCCATGACTGGTTCTTCCTTCCATTGCTTCGTGCTCGTCAGCTCTAGCATGCTCACAGTGCGACGGGTACTGTAGAAGCGGTTGAGGAATTCCCTTTCCAACTGTTCCCAGCTGTTGACGGACTCGGGCTCCAAGTCCGTATACCACTCAAAGGCGTTTCCTTTTAACGAGCGAACAAACTGCTTGGCGAGGTAATCTCCCTCTGTCCCTGCATTGTTGCAGGTTTCGACAAAATGTGCGACATGTTGCTTCGGGTTTCCCTTTCCGTCAAATTGCATAAACTTCGGCGGTTGATAGCCCCTCGGCATCCTTAAGGCATCAATTTTCCTGGAGTAAGGCTTTGAGTACAACGTGGAGGCATGGGAGCTCCCTTCGTACCGTGCCTTGATGGTGTTGGTGATCATCTCCTGCAGCTGCTGGATGGAGAGAGATCCCATGAGCGCCACTGCTTGGTCTGGCTTCGGCTTCCCATCGATTTTCTTCACCGGAGGTTCTTCGTCTCCGCCAGCTCCTCCCTTTAGTGGATCATCCTCTGGGTCGGGTTTCTCGTTGTCCTGCGCCTCCAGTCGGTTGACTAATGCTGCGATTTGCAAGTCTTTTTCTTCCACAGTTCGAGTCAGCTTTGCAATTGCTTCATTCATTTGAGCAAGCAATTCATCGATTGAAGTTGCTCCAGTGGTCATGACTTGCATGGCTGAACTGCCGCTTGAATCGGCATCGGAGAGCATGGATTCGGAGTATTCCCTTGGTCTTTCCCCCCTTGGTGCCCTTAGTGAGGCTAAGGTGATCACAGGCTCGTGCCTTGGGTACTCTCGTTCCCTTGCCAGAGTTGATGCAGAGGTGAAAGAGGTGGCAGAAGTAGCTTTTGCTTTGCTTCGAGTCGTGATGCCCAAAGTGAAACCACTTGCGACGAGGGCGCCTTTGTTCTTTGCGCCGGTTATGGGAACAGCTTGAGCCTTCCTTGATGTCATTGATTTTGGAAGTGTGCTTATATTTCTTGAACGGAGGAAGAGATGAGAGGTAGAGATTGTCCCACTGGGCGTGCCAATTTGTGAACACGGAAATTTCCTGAAACGAAAGAGACAAGAACAACGTGCACAAACAAATATTAATGTATTTTGATGATTTTTGGGTTACAATCTCTCTCAAATTTGATCCTCTGATTCGATCTCCGTAAGGTGTGTATTTGCGGATATTTCGTTGATCCAAGGGCCGTCGATGCTTGATCTTGGATGAACTGTTGAAAGTTTCTTCAAGGGGTCGTGGGCTTGAACTCGAAGAACAGTGACGAACTGATCTTCGAGAGCTTTTGGGCATGAACGGATCTTCGAGGGCTTTTGGGCTTGATCTCGAAGAACAGTGATGAACGATGAACGCTTTCTTCAAGGGCCGTCGGGGCTTGGGCTTGATGAACAGCGGATGAGCGGATTTGTTGATGTTGTCGATCCAAAGGGGCCGTTGGGGCTTGATCCTTGAGGATGAACAGTTGATGAAGAATGAATAGGGCTTTCTTGGTTCTTCGGGAACCTGGATGCTTGGGAGCTTCGGAGTTTCAGAGCTTCAGAGCTTCAAGAATTTTGCCTAATGATTTTGGTTCCTCCAAAATGAATGAAATGGGCTTGTATTTATAGAAATTTCCAAGGCCTAATTTTGAATATAATATCTCAGATGAAATAAGTCGTTTCTGCCAGGTGTTGACATGTGTCCTGTTTGATGACTTTTCCAACTTATTTCGATTTTTGTTTAGACACACGCTACGTGTAAAATTTATGTAATACATGAGCGTTGAAATTTTGATTTATCGGTCAACATTTATTTACCGAAATTTCGATGTCTACACTTGCGATCGCCCTTTATTTTTTCAATAAATATTGAGTTGTACTATTAGCCAATGGTACTTCTGGCTTTGGAAAGCTGTTATTCTGTTCTTTTTTCTTGGCACAATAATTAGTTAAAATTAAAAAATATTTAGGGATGGAAAAAATGGAAATTAGTGGCTACAAACTTGTGATGAAGGAGGCACCACAAATTTGCAACTCCAAAAAAAGAAGTGGTTGAAACTTGAAGCCCAAAAATTCAGCTATTTGTGACTGCTGTCAATTTTGTTCATATTTCAAATCAAGATTTTCTTCCATTTTGTTAAGGGGGTGGGTTGAAAGATAAATGTGGTAGCACCTCCTTTCACCATCTCACCCTTCTCTCCTTGCAAGAAGCCAGACAACATTTTTTCTGGCAATTGGGGAAGAACTTCTACCACTTCCCAAGTATTCTCCTGCAGGTTTACATATATACTTTTCTTGTCAAGATCTTCTGATTTCAAACGTTTTCTTTCGTTGATTCTATTTGTTTGTTTTTTCTAATCGATTTTGAATATTTGATAACGAGTTTAACACAATGCTTGCATTATTGCCATCCTCCGATCGCTTTGTATATCTCAGCCATCGAATTGTTTGTTGAATGACCCTACGGAAAAAGTCATGAATCGGTATAATTTTGATGATCGTGTGTTAGTAAACACGCAGAAAGTCGAGAATCATCCCTAATCATTTCAGTATGCGTTCTATGTGAATAAATATGCCAGAAAAGTACTTGTATCGTTGGTAATCTAGTATCTTAAGAACCCTTTATCTTTAAACAAATCGTAGTTGGACTCAAAATCTCAAGTGTATGGGTGAATACATGTATAATAACGGTTGTTAGTTTTTTCGTTTTGGTTGAAGTTTGACAGAAAAATATGGCTGAAAAGGTGGAGCAAAATCCCCGAACCCCAAGGACGATCAAGTGCAAGGGTCAAAACCTAACCATACCAGAATTTACCATAGAGGATTTGAGGAAGCATAATCACATGCTTGCTTCACCAACATCACAAGGAGGTACTCCAAAATCAGCAAGGTGGAAGAACTGCCTCTGCTCCCCAACCACTCATGTTGGCTCATTCCGCTGCAGACACCACCGAACTTCAAGTTTCGGCTCGGGCCTCAGCCGTGTAGGGAGCTCCGTCGGCTCCAACCTCTCGGAGCTCGAGAACCGAAAAGTAGAGCCTAGTCCCCTTAATGACTCAGTCCCTGCACAGTAACTTCTTCTGATCATATGGAAAAATGTTGAGTTGAGTGAATATTTGGCATGCATGCGTGTAGCTTCTTCAACATAAGAAAAATAATATATATAATATATACTGTCAACACCAAAACGAAGATCCTGATGAATTTTGGGTATCAAGAAAAGGCGAACTTATATGTGATGAGTGTTGTATAAATTTGTTAGTATCTATTGATTAGTATACATTAAAAATTTAATTCAAACTGTTTTTGTTTATGCTAAAGCACGTATTGTTTCCTTTTATTTCTTAAAAGGATGTTGAGAGATGAGGATTCGGACTTCGGAATTTCGGATTAACCACAGAATAACCAGCATCAAGAAATCTTTAATCTATGAGGCCTAACATATTTCAGCCACAACTATTTCTGGGAAGGAGAAAAGAACTTACCTAATTGTGATTGAAAATTGATTGTGTAATGTGGATTAATGTAGAGGGACATTGGCGGTTCAGATTATATATGAACTTGAATTAGAAGTTTTAGAGGGATGAAACGGTTCTAGTATATATAAATCACGGTTTAATACCCTTTACTGTCTGTTGATCGGCACTCGAGAATATATCTTTGATTAAAATTTTGTAATCAATTCTATGAGTGCATATTTCTTATTCAGCAAATAAGAACAAAAAGAAAGAACCAGCAGAACATAAAAAAAGATTCATCAAAATTCAAACATAGTTAAAAAAAAAATTAATTGTGATTAAAAAAAAAGTTAAAAAAATTTAATCAATTAACTTGATACATGACCAAGGACCTAAAGGAGAATAGTGAACATCATTCGTCTTCGAAGGCTTAGAACAAAAGAAACCAATTCTCTGTTGCTTTCTTGAGCCAAGATCCACCAGAACTAACAACATCTTTCGCAACCACGTCGAACTGCGGATACCTTAGGGTTTGGAAAGCCGGATCGAAGAAGTCCTCAACCCCGTGAACGATCAGCCGTCCGTTGTTATAGAGATCCCACTCAGTGACTTTGACTAGGTTAAGAGAAGCATGTCCATGTGCGCCGGCGCCGCCCGGTAGGGAAGTAACAACGAGAGGATGACCCGGCAGAAGAGTGTCAACCTTGGAACCGTGACGAAAAGAGGCCTCCATGGAATCTTTGTCCATCTTGAATGGCACAGCATGGTACTTGAGGAGCGTCAATGGAGGCTGTGGGTACTTGGAGTTGAAGAAAGCCTTGTCTTGTGGGCAAAAGAGGGTAAGAGTGGCGTTAGGGTTTATAGCCTCAAGAATCCTGTCTAGGGTAAGTGACATGGCGTGATACCCTTTGTCAGAGAGTACGGCTGACACCATACCGCTGTTGGTCGGCTCCGATGGTTCATGTTGGTTTGTTTCTTCGTAGGGTTGGACAGCTTCAGCTTGCATGGTGTTGGTGACAAAAAGAGGTGCAACGAGAAGGAGAAGAACAAGAAGAAAACGGAGTGCAAACTTGGGATCCATGGGAGAAGAGAGAGCTAGGTTAGTTTCAACAAGAGAGTTTGGCGAAAGAAAACATAAGGCGGAGCACGTATATATAGTACTGAGCCAGTTTCTTAATCCTACCCTAACTCTAATTGATTTCCAAATCGTTAAGGGATTCCTTTTTCTTTTTGGAGATATGTAATAAAGTTATAATTTGGCTCTCGGTGGTTTTCAATTTTTTTTTGTTGCCAAATTATGATGTCAACACGCAAACAAACTTAAAAATTAAAAAAAAAAAAAAAAGACCAGCTGGTAACTTTACCACGACAGTCCACCATTCTTTGGGACGAAAAAACTCTCAAAAGCATTTAAACTTTATAGTCATCATCGTGTAATTCACCAGAACTAGAAGTGAAACCCAACACAATGACGTATGGAATCCGTGTAAAATGATAAAATCCATCAAGTTGAAGTTGAACTCACCCTAACAATCCGTGCAAAACAACTTGACTAATCACTTGGAATCCACATGTAATAAGAACCAAGTAGCCATACGGATTAGAACAGCTTACATGTAACCCAATTATGCACACGTCATTTGACCGTCACCCACCTTCTTCTCTTCTCATCATAATTAATTAGTGTTATCAATGAACTCATGTTCAATACATAATACATTCGTGTAATTTATAATTATCAATATTATACCCTAAAAATTCGCATGTGAATTAGTAATACTACGTTAAAGTGTTATGATCACAAAACCACATATCCTTTCTATCCTCGCCTCCTTTGAGGGTAGGTCGACTGCAGAGTTGTCATGGTCAAACTTTTAAGCTACTCACAACGGCCTACGACATCAAGAAACTTGAAACCATTTTTTCGTAAATTAGAGTAATTTGAAATATCGTCTTATTTCTCTCTTCACCTCCTACAACATCAAAGAAACTCGAAACCAACTAGATTGAATTCGATTCGATTGCAAGATGAAATCTGAGAAGAAAAAAAAATTAATGTTTTATTTTATGCTCCCTTAAACCATAACCTCTTCATTGTTTTAATTGATTTTATTTTTATTTTTGGAATTTTGGGGTGGTAAGGAAATTAAATTTTTGGGGTGTATTGAAGTGGTCTTTTGTTTTGCAGGCCGGACAGAAGATATGGGTAAGGATTAGGCCCAGTCCAGCTGCCCAAGACGATAACAAAACTGAAGACAAAACGACATCGTTGGGCATTTCGGCCGTTATTTCGCCGCCTTCCATAATTTCCATTGGCGTCCACACCAAAATCAACACCCAAACCTCCACCTCCACAAAACTTCAAAATTTCCTCCCCAGTTTCGCAGTTGCAGACGATTTAGGGTTAGGGTTTTTGAAAGGGGTTTTCTGCTTCAGGCTTTTCTGCTGCTTCTGAGGTCCAAAGGAGGAGTCTTTATCGGGTAAGGAGATTGGGTTCTGATAAATTTCACCTCAAAAAGTAATTAAATTTCGATTTCTTTTTTAATTTGTAGTTCATATTTTGAGCCAGAATTCATGAAAACAAACATAACCCATTATTTATTAGATATAAATGATCTGATTAATATTTGTTTACCATTTTCATTTTCATTTTCCCTTCAATTTAATCTTAATCAATAACTTGTAGCTTTAGCAGAAGTAGGGTTTGGCAAATTCCCAATCGTGAGCTGCAATGATTATTTATGTCCTAATTCTATGTTTTTTCAGGTGATCTTTATCACCAAGATGCCAATGTTGACTGCTGCAAGTACAATCGTTAACTCGCCTGTATTGCCAGCAGGTACTTATGACATTCAATTCCTAAATTTCTCTGGTTTTGAAGGCTTACAGATTCTGTTATTTGATTTTCCTATCGATTTTGATTGCTCGTTTATGGGATTTTGTAACAAGAGTTTCTCTGTGAAGAACTTTTTTCCGTAACTCTGTTTGTCGGAATTTTCAGTTTGGTGATATTTGTAGGGTTTTCTTTTGAGAATGGCATGTGATTGTTGTGATGTTTGGTTGTGTATGTGAGAACAGTAGGCCAATGCCGTGGACAATTTAAGCTTTCTAGCCGTGGACCGAAAAAGGTACATGTTGATGGAAAAATGGTGCATCTTAAGATGGGAGCGGTAGGGCTTGCACAGTTTCCACTCGAGAAAAGAAATCCAGTCATGGTTTCCTGTCGAACACAGTCTGCTTCTGTAATATGCGCTAGTGCTTTGGTTAGTTCGTTCTCTCATATCTAGTATCATTTCTTACCTTGCCTTTACATAGGAATATAGTTTTGGTTTGTTGCATAATGGATTGCTATCCTATACTCTTCCGTAGCAATTAAAGATAACCGAAGCATTTATGGATCATGAATTCATTGATTTGAACCCTGAGAATGGTGACCCTGTAGGATAAGCCGATGCATTTTGTTCCTTTTCATATTGGTGATGCAAGCAAGATACGGGCATGGTTTTTTAAAATTCATTCACCTGATTGAGTCATTGGCTACAAATGTCTGGAATTAATCAGTTACCTGGTCCAGTTATTTGTACTACTTATAAATTTTGCACTTAAGTCTGCATGACCTAAAATAAGCACCGAGAAATTGTTTTTGCATAGCTGTTTAAAACGTTATTCAAATTATGGAGTCTACGTTCTGTTCTTGCTTCTTATAGTTGTTCGTTTCTTCCTTCTGAATTGATCCTAACTTCCTCAATCAAGGAACAAAAAGGAAAAGAAGTTTTGATTTTGCTCTTTTATTTTGCAGAATGCCAGATGCGGTGCAGAACAAACGCAGACTGTTACACGTGAGGCTCCAACAATTACACATCTTCCTGGTAAGGGCCGATATTTTGTATTAATCTCTTACTAGTGCTGCAGAAAAAATCGTTTTGAAACATTAGAGATGAAGTCATCTAACAGTTGAGTGCGTGCAACTACAGGCAAGGAGAAGTCCCCACTGCTTGATGATGGAGGGAGTGGCTTCCCTCCTCGTGACGATGGTGATGGTGGTGGCGGTGGAGGCGGCGGTGGAGGCAACTGGTCCGGAGGCTTTGCCTTTTTCGGCTTTCTTCTTTTCCTAAGCTTCTTAAAGGATAAAGAAAGTGAGGGTTCATATCGAGAAAATAGGAGAAGGTGATGGAATTTGAGGGGATGTATTGTGAAGATTTTGCATTGTATTTTTTCTGCGCAAATGAATAATAATCAACTTTTATACTTCGAAAAAGATCTGTTTAATGTACGGTTGCCTAATATTTAGGCATCAACATTCAACACAGCTTTGTATTCTTTTTCATATTTCATGCACTGACCAACACGATCTAATAAACATTTCGTTTTTAGTTTTTAGCTTGATCGATTCACTAAATTTGGAGTTGTTGACGATTTCTCCACGAGGGAGCAAGGCCTAGCAATTTCTTGCACGATCTATTAACTCAATACGAACCGACATGAAATAACAAATTTCAAGTCATCTGTTAACAAGTCAGATTACTATCGAGTCACTCGTTAAAAACCCATTAACAAGTCAGATTGTTTATAAAAGTACTAATATATCCTTAATGCTTAATGTTAAGGTTTCTCACAACAACCAAAACCCAAATATTGCATATTTGAATATGGATGGAGATTTAAACTACCTTCAGATGTCTACGATCTTTAACTATACCTTTAGATATCTGCAACCTTTAAACCAGAATGAAAGCATGAATTAAAACAGCTTCCATGGAAAACGTAAAAAATAAAAGAACTTGGAAGATTAAAATATAGAGAAAACCATTGATTTTATGAAAAGGGGAGCTTTGAAAGCGTAGGCTTTCTGGAAAATGAGTAAAACATAAATTAAGACCAAATAAATATACCACAGAAAATCCTCCAAGGGCCAGTGTGAAGTAAAACATTTTTTTTCGAGCATAACTCTCAATGTGATGAGGAGGGAAATCGTCCTCCACCCGTAGTCCTTGCCGTCCTGCTACTTATGGAGTCAAATTTTGTTTGGCCACCAAAATCTCTAATTCTTGCAAAGGCATAGAAAGGATATGGCAAAAATGTTGCTGGTTTTGCTTTTTGATTCATGCTTTCATTGTGCAGAAATTCGGAAGGTTGCATGAAGTAGTTCAAAAGTTGCAGAGAATAATGAAAACAAAAAAGCGATAGAGATTAATTCCTCATAATAAGGTTGTTTAAAGGTTGTGTGAGAAACCCTAATATTTAGGGTATATTAGTACTTTTACGTCAAATTTTGGTTATAATTATAATAAAATTAAAACAGTGGTTATAACTCTATATTTGGTCTAAAATTTGGTTATTTTTCCAAAAGTCCTGATTGTTATCAGATCACCTGTTCAAACTCGATAAGATATCGTTTGTGAATTGTATTGATATTAAGCATGACAATTTCTTACATGACCCACATGACCCGTTAACAAATCGGCTCGTTGTTAGGTTACATGTTAATAACCCGTTACAATAACAGTTTGACATGACATAACCTATTAAAATAAAGGATATGACACGAAAATAACACGAACACAACTAATACAACCCGTTTGCCGAAGTTTTATTTCCTTCCCAAACAATAAATTGGCAAAAATTTGTTATTGTATAGCAGAATGTATTCCTAATCCAACCCCTAGATTACAAAAAGCAATAACAAATCACTGTAATTAATCCTATCTACTTAAAAATCTCTCAAAATCTGTAATTAATCCTATCTACTTAAAAATCTCTCAAAATTTTGAAGACTCATTTTGTTGGTTTCGTCCATGTAGTTTCCGAGGTCACGGTATTTCCGTAGTAAACCTGCTTTGAGGATTCGTCCCAGTAGGCCTGCAGAAGTCGAAAAGAAGAAAATCAGCTTTTGAACAAGTAACTCCCTTCCGTCTAAGCCAGAGAAAAATAAGTGCTTCACATTTAACGGATTAAACAATAAGCACATAACCAAGAAGGCGAGCAAGACTCTCTAGGTGTAAGTTCTTTCTTAGTGGGTTTCAACGCGATCAGGATCAACTTAAACAGAAATGTCGATAAGCAACAACAACCCTTGTTTAAAGCAGACATCAAAGCCTATTAAGGAATACAACTACTGATGTGCTCAGTAAGACATTTACCTGCCATCCGGATGGGAGACCGTTTGATTGTTCGGTCATATCAGGCTGCTTGTTCCCATCAGTAGGAGCCTCAGATGCAGATGCTGCTGCAGTTTTTGCAGCTTCACGGGCTAATTGAGCTTTTCTTCGCTTCACTTTCTCACGCCTGCAGGAAACAGAACTATCACATCAGAAGAAAGTTGATGTAACTCAGTGTCTAAAGACTTGGTGAAAGTGACCAAGTCATCCCAAAAATAAATGAATATAAGTGCAAACTTAGAATTTACAGTGACATGTTAACATAATAATTTAGGTTACCCTACCAGTCGCCACCCAGAGGCTGAAAATTAGCATTATCTTTGGCCTCTCCACTGGTAATTTGTTGTGCATACCATTCCTGCAACAATAGGAACGTAAGAAACCAGAATGAGCCAAAAGGCCCAAAACACATTACTGTACAAATAAAGTCCAGCGCAAACCTCTATTCCCCTTTTTCGCTTCCTCTCTAACAACTCGTATGCATTTTCAGGTTCCTCCTCGTCTTCAAGCAACTCCTCTTTTGCTGCTTTCCACTGGTTAAGTTGAAACAAAATTAGGGGATCGATAATTATACAATGCAAGTAGGGATATGAAAGAAT
This sequence comes from Malus fusca, assembly GCA_035220775.1. Classification (NCBI taxonomy): domain Eukaryota; kingdom Viridiplantae; phylum Streptophyta; class Magnoliopsida; order Rosales; family Rosaceae; genus Malus; species Malus fusca. The sequence goes on from CM069069.1 coordinate 2,865,653, forward strand.
TAGACAAAAACATACCTTGTCTACTAAACTGGACACTTTCTTATTAGACCTCAAGGAGGAAGCAGCTGCAATTGTCCGCTTTTTTGTCCTTGGAACTGAATAAGAGAAAAGGAAAGTAATGAGTATGCTTATAATCATACGCGAGTCACTAAGACCTGTCAGAGATTAAATCCATCATTCACGTGAAGTAGGATGACAAAGAAGAATGTCATGAAAAGAAAATTACCCAATTAATTAGGTTTCAAAATCTTTACCTTTAGATTGAACCTTGGTAGCCACTGATGTGGCAGAAATAGATGCGGTGGTAGGGACAGAATTAGTTGATGGCACAGAAACAGTTGCAGGTGCTTGAATTGTGGCTGTGGTGGTAGAAGGAACGTCGATAAATCCCCCATCATTCCCACTATCAACAGAAAAATGCTCAATATTCACATTTGAAGCGCTGCTGCCTGCTCCTGAATAGGAGTTGATGGATCCATTCTGATCAGATGCCAGGTTTCCATAGCTAAGAGGAGCAGCCTCACTGTGAAACTGCAAGGGCTCTACACTACCGACTACAGGAGCAGCAGGTCCTGTGCCATCTTGAAGCCCATAATACATGACAGACTCAACAGGGTTAACTGCAACCTGAGCAGTTTCCGTGTAGGTGCTAGGAACTGCACCATAGTAAAGTGGTGCCTGGGGTATCGCTACTTGGGACCCTTCAGGATGTCCAAAAAAATTAGTGTTAGGAGCTTCAGTGACAGTATGCCCATAATACCCAAAACTGGAAGCTGGATAGGAATAATTGTATTGCTCTACATAAGGAGGTTGCTCTGTTTCAGGGTAAGATGGATGAGGAGGATATGGGGGCTCAGGTGGTGGCTCATCAGGTGGGGGCGGAGGAATTTGTTCATTATCAGGAGGTGGTGGGGGAATCCATTCCTCATCTGGGGGAGGTGGAACAGTGAATGTATCATCTGACACTAAAGATGTGTATACTGAAGGTGGATTAGGATGAATTGGCTGCTCTGGTGGAGCAAACTCCTTGGAATTCAATGCACATCCAATAGTTGTGTCTCCTGCAGAGTTTGACTCTTCAACTTCCATGTCCACATCCATGTCAACCTCTTCCCCAGCACAACACTCATTTTTGGTAGTCGAGTCATCGGGAACTACCACCCCATTGACTTGTTCAATTTCGCCACTATTCGTATGTCTAGTAGGAGAGACAGATGCAGACACATGCTCAGCATTTGCACCCGAACTTTTAACATCTTGATCTTTGGAAACCGTCACTGATGTATCAACAATGGGAGTAACATGACGATCATCCATGGTTCCAACTCGATCTACTTCAGTTTTATAGCCCATGCTTTCCTGAAAATTGTTTTCTCCCTGGGAGAAAGATGGATATGTTGCCTCAACTTCATTCCACTGTAGAGATTTAACAATCTTGGACGTTTCATCATTAATAGCACTCTCTAGTTGTTTAAGTTGTCTTTCAGAGTGCATCCAAAACGGAAGCAGAGATGAACCATGAGATAAAAGAGACTTAATATCAAATAGCCTTGTCTCAACTTCCGTTGTGTACTTTGAGATCCAGTTGAGACCTGGCAGCAGGTCCTTCGACCTGAAACATATAGACTAATTTATTAAACATGTCAAAGAAAAGAACTAAAACAAAGGGAGCTAAATGAATGAGCAAGCAAATAAATTTAAGAAAAATGGATGCTTGTGTTGCGGGTGGGTTGGGGGAAAGAAGGGCAAAACATGTCGTACCCATGTAGTGATTTCAATCTTTCTAACAAAGCCTCACAATGTTTGATGAGAGCAGAGGAGAGATCAATCGCTGATTCATAATCTTCACTAGCCGTTGTATCGTGAGTTGCTCCTTCATTGAATTCTAGATTCCACTTGTCCATTTGGCACCCATGCCCATGTGATTCTATTCCATGAGGGACCATATTGGCGTCCCCTTCAACTGTGACAGAATTAGAGGAACCATCTAACTTCACATCAGAAGCTAAGTTAGACTCTTCTGTAGGAACACTGTCTTTTGTTCCAACAACAGTAGGCATTTCCTGGTCACCTAACTTCGTTTCCTGGGCCAAAACATCAGGGACTTCCCATGAAGTTTCCCCAGTTTCAGTATTCCAGTAATAATAGCTATGACTCTCTTCATGCATTACAATCTTCCAACCTGAACTAACATCTCCTATGACTTGTACACTAGAGGTTTCAGGAACAGAGATTTGTTCTGTCAAATCAGATTCTTTACTTAAATCACTAGTGACGATATGATCATTTTCTCTATTATCACTGTCCTCCATGTTCTTGTCACAATCTTGCCGGGAAGAATTTGTATTACCTCCCTGTTTCTCAACCTTCTGAGAAGCAAGATCTTCACTAGAATTGGAATCCAAATGCTGACGAGATTCACCAAGCAAACTTTTAACCTGAAAGAGGCAAAGCATTTAGCATGTGGTGTACATACAAAAAGAGAGGTTTGCAAGGTGGACAGAATTTACTTTTAGTACCTAGCTTGAGCATTAGTGCTTAAAGAGAAACCCAACTTAGCACGTCTTGACATCTAAACCCTAAACCCTAGAATAGTGTAAAGTACCGCTCACCAAGCTTCTCAGAAATGGTGGAAAATAGAAAAATTTATTTAATTACCTCATCATTGTTGTCAGGCGAAGAATTTTCTACAGAAACATTGCTATGATTTGAATCATCATCCAACTCGTCATCACTATATTGCCCAAGTAATTGCAGCGGATTTTGTGGCTTCTGACCTGCAGACATAATTCTAGCATGTTAACCACTACCCAATCCATCAAATTATCTACTTACTAATCTTTTGATAGAGATATATTATCTACTTAGTAATCACCAACTTATCAGCACCCAAACAAACAAAACGGCTGGACTACTAATGTAGACAGGAAGTAAGAGCAACTAAGATCGAGGAGGAAAAAGTTGTCTAAGAATGCAATATGCAAATTTGAAGTTAGAAGATTAGGATCTCTTCATTGCAGCCACCTGTTACACAACGAAGAAAAATGTCAGCAAGTACAATGTAAAATAAAGCCAGGACATACGAACCGATAGAAAAAATAATCCCAGCCGAACTCTCCAAAAGGCTTTGCGGCTGCCAAAAAGGGCATAACGAATGGGTGTGACTCATAATTTCACTGTGGCAGGGCTCGACATGATCTGACAACGGATGTTGCCACCCTGCAGTCTGAAAACAAAATATCGGGGGGCAAATAACATAACATGTCTTGCACATATAGTATCCAAATTCCACTGAACAACACTATGTCGAGCACACATGTCGTCTGTACAAAGTCCTTTTTGAAGAAAACTGACGGAACCCACCTGAAGAAGATGGTGAATTGGGTAACCCAGCATGGCCTTTGGATTTAGTTTCGTCTCTGTGTTCATCGTGTTCAGCAGAGGCACCCAAATCTCCTATAAAAGCAAAACAAAGCTCCTCAACATAACAACCCAAAATCCATATAAACTCCAATCAAACCATTTCTAATTTTCTATATTTACCCAATCCCGCAACACAAGATGTCATCTTTACTAAAATATAGTGTCCGTAACGATAGTTAGAACCTGTTTGCGACTGCTAAGCACTTGCCTTTATAATAATATTTTCAAAATGCTTATAAGAAAAGCACTTCTACTCATTACATAAGCAGAATATCTAAATGCTTGGTAATAAGAGACCTTCAATCCACCATTAATCTAAAGTAAACCTCTTTCCTGTCAAAATTGCATAAAATTTTACCTTAACTGTTCAGCACACTTTTCAGACAAGCTAATCAAAATACGTAGTCTCAATAATTCAAGCACAAATACAAACACACACATACATAAATGCATATATACATACATACACATACACATACATATATATACATAGAGAGAGATTACCAGAGGGTTCCGCGAAGAGATCGAGCTTGACTCTGCGACCAGCGCTGGTCTTAGCTGCAAGACGACGCTCTTTCCTCTTCCCCATCGAGTACAACTCTCTGAGTGCTTCTCTTTTTCAATCAAATAGCCTATTTACACCTGCGACCGTCCTTCCGATTTCCGTCGGACTTTTTTTTCCCAAATTCCAAAAAAATTGGATTTTGAAGTTTCCGATTTGAACAGACAAATTTCAGCTGGAATTTTTGAAGGATTTTGATTGCGTTGCGATTCGCTATTTTTATTTAGGCCAAATTTTTTTCGTGATCGTTGTGGTGATACATACAATTTAAATAGAAGATGGGGTGAGAAAGTTATTAATTGTAATTTTGCGGTGAAATTCGATATCCATCATAGTTTAAATTGAATTTTTTCTCATTCTTTTGTCATTTGTAGGGATAAAATTGTTATTTTTGTTTTTATTGATTCTATTGACCAATCATAAAGCGTTATATGAACATAAATTTTTTTACTTTTAAAACTTTCAGCACTACAATAAAAAAATAATAAACAATAAAATTACAAGATTCATATTATCAGACTTTCTTATTTCAAGAGAGCCAAGAGTTCAAATTCAAGATTTAAAAAATCACAAAGTACCTCATCGCGTTTAAGTTAGAATATAAATTATTATGCAAACATTGAATTTAGTTTCATTTTAAGAAAAATAGTGGTGGGCGGGATGACTAGAGTTATGTGAGAGAGAGGGGGATAGGTGGTGGGTGGTTGTCGTGGCTGCGGCTGCGGCTGCGGCTGGCAAGGATAGGGATTGGGGAGGGATTATTTATTTTTATTTTTTCCTTATATTTTTGTTTATTATAAAAAATGCAATTTCCAAAAAGAAAAGAAAAAAAAAGAATGAAATAATCTTTTTACCCCTGAATGCGGATGAGATTTTGACAAAAATTTCAATTTGGACTACGATTGATAATAAGATTAATACTTTTTTAACACTTCATATGTATATAGGTGCTGGATCACTCATCTGCAAGCCCAATTAACTTAAAAGTAAATTCATCTGCTAGAGCCAATGGACCTTAACTTTTGTTCAGATATTTACGAAAATTTTGGGACTATATATATTTCTATTTTTTTTTTGTCGATTAATTTTAAATCAAAGAAGGCAGGATTTGAACTCTAAACCTTAATTTGACCACCGCTTAGTAAGAGGGTCGTTTAGAGATTATGATGCCAAATAGGTTTTGTTAATTGTTTTACAAGGAAACTACAACAACACGACATTATTATTAATAAAAAACTAAAGCAATGGCCGAAAACAATAATCAAGGCTTACCTCACTAAGTGGGATCAGCTAAACTAAAGTAATGTTCAATTTGAACAAAAAAGGAATTACGCCCTTCCTTCATTAGAAAAAAGTCATTAATACTTTCATAACAAAACTTCATCAATATTTGTTAAAAATATTACATATACTTTCATAAGAAAACTTCATGAATATTTGCTAAAATTTTACGTATAATTGTCTTAAAAATGTACTTAAAACTTATGGTATATTTGAAAATAACCCTACCGACTTTTGCCGATTTTTGATACTTTTACATTTTAAAAGTACTAAGGAACAAAATATACCAATAATCCAAATGTATCATAAAATCACTTACACCAATATTATAGATAATCAAACCTATTTCTAATTAAATTATAAAAAAATATTTAATCAAATTCTTAAAAATAACAGATGGAACAACGAGGCGCCTATCAAAAAGCCACATAAATAAAAAGGAAAACCAATGAAAATGACTTGAAAACTTTGAGTTTTAACGAAAATGACAAAAAAATGTTGTAAGTGAATAGTACCAATATTGATTTTTTAGAGTAAAAATATGATTTTTCGTTAAAGTAAATAGTACCAGAAACTTTTCGTTATAAAGTTTCCTAAATAAAATCATTAAATATCTAAAAAGCATGTTAAACTTTTCGTTAAAGTTTTCTAAATAAAATCATTAAATATCTAAAAAGCATGTTATAATAAACAAATAACAGTTTGAAAACTTTTTAAAAGTTAGAATGATTGGCTACCCAAAAAAGAACATATCCTTATCTTTTTTTTCCAAAAACAATTAAAAACAAAAAATAAAAACCAAAACAAACAAATACCCTCCAATAATTCTCTAGCGGCGGGTGGCAATCTGCCCATCCAACATCAAAACGTCGTCGTTAATGGTTTTCGCATCATAAAAACAGTGTTTCTAAACAACTCAACAACGTCGTGCTCTTCTTCTTCTCTCTCACATTCGTTACTCCTCTTTCGCTACAACCACAGCGAGTTGCACGGAGATCCCAAACCACCGCCTCCTCCGCCGCGAAGCTTGCTCAGCCACCGCGACACCTCCCCCCCCCTCTCTCTCTCAAAGTAAAGTTTCCATCTTTCTTCGTATAATTCTCCAAATTTCGAATCTTTACTTGTTTTTTCATTTCTCCAAATCTGTTTTCAATTTTTTCTCGGATTTTCTCTGGCGCCAAACGGATCGTTGAGCTCCTGCTGTTTAAATTTTGAGTCTTCCGATTGCCTTCGGTTGGTTGTGTTGGATCTCGGATTCGGATTCGAGGATTGCGAGCTTATTTTCATGTTCCTGTTCATTGCTGTGAATTTTTTTATTCATCGATGTGTGATTGGTTAGGGAAATGAATTGTGGATTCAGGAGTCACTTTCCGTGATTTCTAAGCCAAAATTTAGTGCGAAATTTTGCACATTTATTCGTCTCTGCTCTCGGATACGTTTTCTTATTGGATTGTTTCTCAGTCGTGTGTTTCGAAAGCAATCGAAATGTTTATGGGGGTATGAATTGAGTGAGCTGAGTAAAGATTCATAATTGTAATTTCGTTTTCATGGTTTAAATTGAAAGTTTATTTAATTTTGTGGGTTGTAATCGGTATAAGAATTTGTGTTTGTTTAGTTCTATTCAAATCCCATTAGATGTTATGACTCCGAAAACGTTGTGGTATTTAGAAGTAGAAGATAGTTGTCAGGTATTGTAAATAGTACTCCTAGGATGCCTATATCATGAAGTTTTTGCTCTTTTTAGGATGGAAGGATTCTATATATGTTAAAGGATTTCATTATGATCAATTTTTTTTTCGGTTGCCACATGTGATCGGACTGTTCTTCTTGAGTTAGAGAGTTTTCGTTGGTCGAATCATAGGCATTCCCTTGTTTAGTAATTGTGTGCTTACCCTTGTTTTTGGCTTTAGGAGTGGAAAACTTGTTTTTGAAAACGTTTTCTAATCTATCATTCTACTTGTTTAAGTTCAGCTACTATCACAAGCTTCACAGGAGATATAGCTTTGGCTGCCTCCAATTTTACGATCTTGGGGTTCGGGCCGTGAGTTAGAAGAAGCAGGAAATGGTTAAAAGGTTTGTTCTGTTATTTACATGCTGTAGAATCCTATCTTTTGTAGAAACACTTAAAGGTAGTCTCATGTTATGGTTTCATTTTTTCATGTGAACCAGGTATGGAGTGTTTTGATCTGCAGAAAATATCATGTTGCGGTGCATAGACGGGGTAAAGCATTTATGTGCTTCCTTCCTGAGTTGCTGTGATATTGGCTTGTACAAACAATCGAGAGGCTTAGAAGACCCTGAAATTCTAGCAAGGGAGACAGTGTGTATGTCAATAAATGAGCAATTTTTAACTTCTAATGCGTCTAAATACCCACTATTTTAGTTCTAGATCTAAACAATCGATTCTCATTCTACTGCAAATTACTGTTTCTTATTAAATGCAGTCAGTGTAAGTGAAATAGAGGCACTTTACGAGCTATTTAAGAAGATCAGCAGTGCAGTGATTGATGACGGGTTGATTAACAAGGTTTGCATAATCTTTTTGTTCTTTAGGCAATGCTTTCCACGTATGCATTTGGGTCAGAATTGTATTTGTGATTTTGTACTTTCTTACAAGTTTACTTTTTCTCCATTCCGTTCTTTTTTATATCTTTCTCTCAAGTTGTTTCTTTTATGCTATTGTGTAGGAGGAATTTCAACTGGCATTATTCAAGACAAACAAGAAAGAGAGCTTGTTTGCTGATCGTGTACGTTTTTCTGTGAGATATTACATCTTCATCATATTTTGTTATATTCTTTTCTTTAATTCCATCATCTAAATTTCATCACTTGTGCATCTTAAGGCATTTGCCATGCCTTAAGTGGCTTGGATAAGCCGCTGCTTATTTATTGCTTTGTCATTGCAGGTATTTGACTTATTCGACACAAAGCACAATGGAATACTAGGTTTTGAAGAGTTTGCTCGAGCTCTCTCTGTCTTTCATCCCAACGCCCCTATTGATGATAAGATTGAGTGTACGTTGTCTGTAGTTGACGATTTCTTTCATGCTGTTAGTTATATACTTATAATATCTCTCAGTTAATGTTTCAACCTAGATTGTAACTCGTGAAATATGATCATGAAATTGAAAGTTAAGTCTTTAATAAATCAATTATGCCTTGTCTTGTATCGTTTTTTATTGTTTTTTCAATACTAATTTTGAAAATGTCAAATTCCAGTTTCGTTTCAATTATATGATCTCAAGCAGCAAGGCTTCATTGAAAGGCAGGAGGTAATAATTTATTTCCGAGTAAACTGTTGTTTATCTCCCACTTTATTGTTGAGCTTCGATCTGCTTCTTTCAAACAGTTCATTTATTCTTATTTGTCTTTCTGTATCTAGGTGAAGCAAATGGTTGTGGCTACTCTTGCAGAATCTGGCATGAATCTTTCGGATGATGTTATAGAGAGTATAATTGATAAGGTGCTTTCTCAACCCAACTTTAGTATTTGATCTTTTGGTGTATGATGTTCCTGGATATATTTGTTACGTGGAAGAGTACTTGGTATGTTACTGAAGTTGATTTGGTTTTTGCTTTTCTTGTTCTGGAACTTTTTGTTTCAGACCTTTGAGGAAGCTGATACAAAACATGACGGGAGGATCGACAAGGAAGAGTGGAGAAGCCTTGTTTTGCGGCACCCGTCCCTTCTTAAAAATATGACGCTCCAATACCTCAAGTAAGTTTCAGATATAATACTCATTGCAGTTGTCCCACAAGTCATTGATCTTACAAATGACCCCACTTTATATGCCTGCTGAGAACAAGATAAATTTTTCCGGCCATACAAAGACAGGTCTTGTGGAAATGATTTTGAGACACCATGGTTTTGTAAATCAACGTTGTTATGTTCATGTATGCTTATAGCCACAGGGCTCAAGATATATCTACGATATCTGGTTTTGATTTTCCTGTGATGGACAGCCAGCAAACGATCATTGCCACCTAAAAACTTTAAACTGAATACGTTAGAAATCTTTACGAGTACTAAGTTTGAGATTTAATTGAACTCATTATAGCAGATTCAACTGCGTGTTACTATACACTTCTGACCATCAGGTGTTTTGTGTTCTGATCAGAGACATCACCACAACATTCCCAAGCTTCGTATTTCACTCACAAGTGGACGACACCTGAAGTTGAAAACTTCCGTTTTTAAGCTCCAACGGACATCATTCTCTGATTCAGTTGTGGTTTGCATGTTTCTGAAGAATGGGAGGGGCTCGCTATTGTGTAAAAGGGTCAAGTAGAAATTTTTTACACCGTCATATTCGTTGTTTCTTTGTGTGTATTTTATGATCGACGACGACTGAAGTTGCCTGTCAAGTATAATGTGGCTTCCGATTTCGGCTTCTTACGAGACTGAATTTGAATTGTAGAGAGGCACACTAGTATGATTTTGGGACGTAAAAGATAGAAAAGTGCAAGTGCAAGGTCTTTGCTATCTTGCAATTTGTCATTCATTGATACTTCAGAAAATATCTGTCCACTTGATATAATTTGGTCCAATGAAGAATTTCTGCCTTCTATCTGCATTTGATGTTGAAAATGAAGTAAGACGATAAAGATGTGACGCTCCAAGAAATATACAAGTGTGACAGTCATACCGCTAACAACGCAAGTTGCAGTTGGTGCCGGATGACAGAGACTACTAGCGGAGAGCAAAGGGCATCTTTACGTAACACCAACTCTACAGACTGCCAAAGCTTCCTTGCACTAATCTACGAGAAGTGAAATTTAAACATGATTGCAGAAGAAGAACACTGTTCTATCAATTTGACTACGCGCTTTGACTGGATGCTTTTCATTCTCAATGTGAGAAGCGGACTACTCGTTCTCAATCTCCGATTTGAACCTAATAAATCAAACTGTTGGTTTTCGTTCTTGGATTTTCTGGCAAATCGATCAAGAAATCATACGGGATAATCAAAGTTTCATATTCGAGACCGATACTTATGTTTGAATATGTACTTAAATATGAAAATACGTTATTTCTTTCGTAAGTAATTGTCAATCATGAAATTTGAACTCAACGACTTCCTCTAGCGAAGGAAAGCTGTCCTATTAATTTATAAACTGTACTAAATTGTTGTTAGATCAGATCCAGCAGCAAGCCCAACAAAGAGGACAACTTCCCATTAAACAAGAAGGTAAAAAGAAGACGTTGGTAAAACAAAATCTAGTGCTACCCAATTGTCCCCAATCTCTCTCAATGAAACCGCATCAACCTTTTCGATCCAAGAAACCATATGGTAGCGTCCCAATCAACATTGCTTTAGTAGGCGAAAGCATCATGACAATGACACCCCGTCTATGCAAGTGCGTCTATAATTTATAGTAATGGAAATTCAACTTCAACAAAATTAGAACAATAACACTTTAGCAAAAAATCTATGTTCATTGGTTCTTTAACTCATTAAAACGTGCAATTATGATTATTTTCGTCAACTCCGTCAAAATTTCAGTAAAAAATAAGTCATGGCGAAAAAAACCATTGCTACAGTTAGGCTAAAGTTGAAAGAACATTTTTTCAATTAGGTTAAAATTTAGAAACTATTATTCCAATTGAATCAAAGTCGAGAAATCACTAATACAAATTTTTATTTTGTTTTCATATTTACTTCTTTGTTCAGCTTATGTGTGACTTATTTTGACGCATGCTCTAACAAAGACCATATTTACACATTTTATGAGTCAAAAAGACCAATAAACATAAATTTTAATTGAACTTTAACAACTGCTATAATTTCTTCTAATTTGTAAGAGAATATTACTTATAGAAATTAAGAAACCAATAACCCAGATATGCCTATGATACATCAACTCTGAATTAAAATATAAAGAATTTTAACGAAACGCTACTAATACTGTTTACTTTTAACAAAAAATCATATTCCATGATACTATTCACTACACCTTTATTTGTCTTTTTTCATTAAAGCTAAACTTTTTTTCAAACTTCTGGTTAATTTTCTTAAAATATAAGATAACAAAGGAGAAAGAGAGCCACAAGAGATAATTGTTCCAAAACGCATTCATTAATAAAAAGGTAATTATAATATCCGATACCAGACAGTAGTAAACCGTCCAAAAATACAAAAACTTAGAATTTAAAAGAAAAATAACTACTTAAGGGGGTGGGGTAAGAAAAACTACTGCTGGCTGGGTGGGGGGTTAAATCACTCAAGAAACTTAATCGACTTCCTCCATCTTGCTGCCCTCTGCATCAGCATCAGCATCAGCGTCCTCCAATGGTGGCATCTCTGCGTCGCCCTCGACAGCGTCATCATCAATGCTCAGTCCGAGCTTCAACATCCTGTGGATCCTGTTGCCGAAGGTGTTGGGGTCGTCGAGGCTGAACCCGGAGGTGAGAAGAGAAGTCTCGAACAGGAGGAGGACAAGGTCCTTCACCGACTTGTCGTTCTTATCTGCATCAGCCCTCTTCCTGAGCTCCTCCATGATCGGGTTCTCGGGGTTGATCTCCATGGTCTTCTTGGAAGACATGTAGCCGGCCATGCTGTTATCCCTCAAAGCCTGAGCCTTCATGATTCTTTCCATGTTGGCAGTCCAGCCATACTCGCCGGTCACCAAACAGCAGGGAGAATCGACCACACGGTCAGACACCACAACCTTCTCGACTCTGTCGCCCAAGACATCCTTGACGACCTTGCAGAGACCCTCGAATTTCTCCTTGAGCTCTTCCTTCTTCTTGGCCTCGTCTTCGCTCTCATCAAGCTTCAGACCTTCCTTGGTGGCTGAGACAAGCTTCTTGCCCTCGAATTCCTTGAGCTGACCAACAGCATACTCATCAATGGCGTCAACCATGAAGAGAACCTCGTAACCCTTCTTCTTCAGCTTCTCAAGGAATGGAGAGTTCTCTACAGCCTTTTTGCTCTCACCGGTGATGTAGTAGATGTCTTGCTGGCCCTCCTTCATCCTTGTCACATAGTCCTTAAGGCTGGTCATCTCCTCACCGCTCTTGGTGGAGTGGTATCTCAGCAACTCGGCGAGCTTGGTCTTGTTCTGGGAGTCCTCATGGATTCCGAGCTTGAGGTTCTTCGAGAAGGACTCGTAGAACTTGTTGTAGTCCTCCTTGTTCTCAGCAATTTCCTGGAACATCTCAATGCACTTCTTAACCAAGTTCTTGCGGATGACCTTCAAGATCTTGTTCTGCTGCAACGTTTCTCTTGAGATGTTAAGGGGAAGATCCTCAGAGTCGACAATACCCTTAACAAAGCCAAGGTATTCTGGGATCAACTCCTCACAGTTGTCCATGATGAAGACACGGCGGACATAGAGCTTGATGTTGTTGGGCTTCTTCTTGGTGTCGAACAGATCGAATGGAGCCCTCTTCGGGACGAAGAGGACAGCCTTGAACTCAAGCTGACCCTCAACCGAAAAGTGCTTCACAGAAAGGTGCTCCTCCCAGTCATTGGTGAGACTCTTGTAAAAAGCAGAGTACTCTTCCTTGGTGATCTCCTCTGGCTTCCTCATCCAGATAGGCTTCTGCTTGTTAACCAAAGACCATTCATGGGAAACCTCCTGGATCTTCTTCTTTTTCTTCTCTTCCTTCTCTTTCTCCTCGTCAACTTCCTCAACCTTTCCTTCCTCTTCTTTCTTTTCTTCCTCATCCTCGTCATCAGAAATTTCCTTCTCGGTGGTCTTCTCAATCCACAGAGAGATTGGGTAGCTGATGAACTCAGAGTGCTTCTTGATCAAATCCTTGAGGCGACGCTCCTCAAGGTACTCAAGCTGGTCCTCCTTAAGGTAAAGGGTGATCTTTGTACCCCTGCCGAGAACCTCACCAGTGGTGTCTCTGGTCACAGTGAATGAGCCACCAGCCTGAGACTCCCACACATACTGCTCATCGTCATTGTGCTTGGCGGTAACAATGACCTTATCAGCAACAAGGTATGCAGAGTAGAACCCAACACCGAACTGACCGATCATGCTAACATCAGCACCAGCAGCCAAGGCTTCCATGAACTCCTTGGTGCCAGACCTAGCAATGGTACCGAGGTTGTTCACCAAATCTGACATCACAAATCAAGATTAAAACCATAAGTACAACATCCCAATTGGATTAGCATCAAATAAACGAATCATAAATCAAACAACATCAAATAACAAATTAAATAGTGAAAATCAACGTACCAGCTTTGGTCATCCCAATACCACTGTCGATAATGGTCAATGTGTTGCTGGCTTTGTCAGGGATGATATGGATGAAGAGCTCTGGCTGGCCATCGAGCTTGCTCTTGTCGGTCAAGCTCTCAAATCTAATCTTATCAAGCGCCTGTATACATAACATAAACAAATAAGTAAAAAGAGTGCCAATTTCATATATCTCAACAAAAGAAATCACATTAAGACAAACATATAAAAAAATATTTAACTACACAATTTCCACACCTTTAAAAACCAAGATCACTATTTGTATAAATTACGAAAACAATTTCAAAAACGGTCTGTAACTTTAAAATAAAAATAACTACTCGTATAAAACTCAGTAACATATAAAAAATTTATACCCAATTGAACTTAATAACTGGCTTTAAGGATGAACAAAATAATCCCAGAATATATCAAAATCCTAACATTAATCGAAACCCGGAAACCCTTAATCACAAATTCTACAGTATTTTCAGGCCACAACAAGAGATCTAACCCAAGGCTCTTTCTACAGTAATCGAAAATTTCAAATAAACAGAACAAAATCGAAGATTACAGAACAAATCTACATACTTTAGCATCTAAATCAACATGTTCAGATCTCTAATCTAACCTAAACAGAATCAATCGCAGAATCCAAACGCCCCAATTCCAAATGCAAAAATACAGCACAACGATTCATACAAGAAACCCCAAAAACACCGAAACTGAAAGCAAATAGAACAGCAAAAGGATCGAAGACTCACATCAGAGGCATTGCTGATGAGCTCACGGAGAAAGATCTCCTTGTTGCTGTAGAAGGTGTTGATGATCAAACTCAGAAGCTGGTTGATCTCGGCCTGGAAGGCAAACGTCTCAGCCTCCGCCATTGATCTCGCGTACAAGGATTTTCTGAAGATCTAGGGTTTTGGAGACGACGTCGTAAATAGAGAGTGGGAGAGCGCAGGAGAGAGTGGTTCCTGGAGAGAGGGAGGCGAGGGATTATATAGGAGACTTGACTAGGGTTTCTAGATCCTTCGATTTGCTATTTTTCGCTAATTAATTGGATCTGATTTTTTATTAGGAATTTTCGGGGTCCGGTTCGCGTACGGGTTGGGGAATTCCTGTTCCGTTAGACCTGGGCCGCTGCGGTGCCACGTGTCGGATCTAGACTGTTCGAATTTGAGGGGTTTGGCTCCTTGTGTTGAAAAATTGCCCCCAATAAGAGAATCAAAGAGGAAAAAGGGGAGTTTGAATCCGAAACTTGCCAAGAAGTTCACGTTTGAATGATTCTTCTCCTTTTACTTTTGAAAAAAACGATAGCCTTAGTGACGAAGAAATTTCGATTAGAATACAGAATCTTGGTAGAGTTTGTCCTTGTAACGGAAGATTTTTAGGTGCATATGGAATATAGACACATACGTTATATATTATTATACAAGTAGTTGAGGGATACTTGAAAAATAATTCTCACCACTGGTATATAATATATGGCGTAGCATCCTATATTCCTGGCACATTGAATCACCATTATATAACCTTAACTTGGCGAGGTGATGAGCTGCTCCCTTACAATTACGCGAGATATACAAAATACTACGGAAAGAGATCCTCTCTAGATTTCTTCTTCCAACGTCACGGGATCATATGATCTAGGCCTTTCAAATTTCATCCAACGATCCACTTGTTTTGACTTTTTAAAAGTTGTAATAATTTTTTATCGTTTAATGAAATTTGAAATATTCGGATCACTTGATCCGGTGACCATTGTGAAAGAGATCTTGTGACTTAGAAGTCAGCTCCTTAATATCAGAAGCAACAAAACCCAGAGTTGAAAGGTCATTTGTACCTCCATTGCAGGCAGCCACAGCCTCTAAAGAGTCAGACTCCACCTGCAACAGATTGCATCCAACCATCTTTGCCAGTTGCAAACCTGCTCGAATTGCAAGCAGCTCCACATGTACGACAGATGAAATCCCTTTTTTTCTTTATTTTTTTTCCTTCCTTTATAAGAAAATGATTTGGTAATTTCCAAGTACTTATAATACCTAAACACAAAGATTGGGACTTTTTTTCTTAAGGACTTGTAGTTTAAATAGTTAACAATATTTATTAGTCTCGTAGTCAGATATTTACTAAATAAAACCTTCTAACACTATCTAGTTAAAAAACCAATTAATATGAAAGACTTGGTTGAATGATATTTTCAAAATCTAATCAATCAAGAAAATCTAATGTAGATTCATTGGTTTAAGGTTACAAAATTGTGAAATCCCAAGTTTCTTTATTACAAATTTATCATTTGTCAAAAAAAAAAAAAAGTTTATTTTTTACGTTATTTGATTTAGTTCTCTCATGAAATACACATTTTTACAATCTTACTTTATGTTATACTCAAACTCATTGCATTTGTGATAGTGAAAATATAATTTCTTTTTATAAATAGAGAGAATGACATCTTCGTACTTGAATTTCTGACATTAACAAAGAAAATACTACTAAATCAAAATATTAATTTGTATTTTATCATTCAATTTCATTTAATATCAATCAACATTAGATCTTAAAGTATGGTTAATTTTCTTCTTTTTGAAATTAATGGTTGATCTTTTTCACGGATATAATTATTTCCTTTTTCGCATAGACTTAGCGCTTGTTTGGAAATGCTTTTAAAATAACTAAAAGCTCTTTTGTTGTTAAAATTTTTGGAACCAATTCTTAGTAAAATGACAAGTGAATCTTGAAAAAGAAAGCCTTTTATTGTTTTATGCAAGAAGCATATAAATATTGATTTTTGTAGAAAGTACTTTAAACGCTTTTGAAACCCAAAAACATTTATTTTAAAAACGCTTTAAGTCATTTTTAAAATATTTCAAACAAAACTTAACACTATACCTACTTTTTTCTATGGCTCCAAAAGAACGGTCCATATGGTGGACATTGAAACTCAGTAGGAAAAATCTCCATGCCTTCTCAAGCTCCCCACATTTTATCCGTTATCTCCAAGTTCTTCAACTTCCATTTGCCAATGGAAGCTCTCTCATTGCAAACCCTACTCCAGCTCCATTCTTCTCCCAGAACAATTCCAAGGTAAAAGTTTCTGCATCTTGACATATATATTTGGTTTCTCGGGAGAAACTTACCTACACCGGAATGTCGATAATATGCTAAAATGGTCAGATATCAAGTCATTATGGTATTGCCATGCGTTTCAATTTCTTTCACTTGACTATGCGTGATGGACTCGGAATACTTCTGCAGTGACCTCCTCGTTGAAGATGATAGTGTTAGATGCTAGTTTGAAAACTAAATTTATGTGATCTTTCCCACTTCACTGAATCTAAATGCAAGTTCCTTTTCAGTCTTCACTGCTACAATCGTTTTAGATTGCAGTGACCAAATTTTATGTCATCTGGCAATTGATATTTTGGTTTAAATTTTGAGGGAGTTGGTTGATTATGTTGTTGTTGCTTGAACCAGTCATGTTGAGAAAGATCAATCTAAAATTAACGTGGCCAGGACCTTGCATGAACGATTTCACTCACCACCGCCGAAAACATTGCGAAGAAGGCTGTTTTTGCAGTTCATGGGATTCTGCCCAGTTCTAGCACATCCTGTTTTTGCGGCACCAATGCCAGAGATAAAGGAGCCTCAAGTCATCCGATAAAATTTTATATGTCGACCTTTCTTTGTTTCCATTTTGTGTTTTCAATTTGTACGTGAAATTTAGGTCATAATTTGGGATGCAAAGGTTTTGTTGAGCTTCTTATTGGAAAATTATATGAGTCTAATGTGATTTTTGTTTGGAAATTGAAGCATTCAGGACCGTAAAGCTTCCCTGCGGTGTCAGGATTCAAGGTACAGATTGTGCAGATTAATTCATGCGACTCCAAATGATATCTGCTCGTGAATGGTTTTGGGGGCGTTTGAGCTCCGAATGTTGAAAATCGGTACATCGGCATTCTCTTTGTATAAAATGTAATATATATATGTATATTCAATGGAGATGTATGTTTATTATATTATATGACAAGTTAACTTGTTTAATACAAGAACAAATAAAAAGTATGTACCCGGAAACCGTGTGTCATCGAAAGTCCTGATGGAGTTTGAAACGTCATCACAAGTTTAAATTACACCATATGGCCCTCCTTAATATTCAGGAGTAAATTATAACTATGATCCCTTCACTTTAACTCAATTGGAGCAATGATCCCTAAACTAAAAATTTATTACCATTGATCCCTCAACTCATCAAAACGTGCAGCTATGGTGTCTCAACTAAAATTTCATTACCATTGATCGCTCAACTTTAATTCAACTGGAGAAATGATCCCTTAACTTTAACCCAATTGTAGCAATGATCTTTTCAACATAACTCGTTTTGACAAAAATTTTGACGTAGTTGACGAAAAGAACTATAATTACACTTTTGATGAGTTGAGCGACCCTAATTAAATAAATAATTATTCCAACATAACTTATTTTGACGAAAATGACTATAGCTACTTTTTTTGATAAGTTGAAGGACCAATGGTAATAAATTTTTAGTTGAGGGACCATTGCTCCAATTTGATTAAAGTTAAGCGACCATTATTACAATTTACTCTAATATTCGGTGCAAAAATCTCTATATTTTCCCCTAATTTTAATTAACAGATGCAAATGTTTCGGCCCCTGCTTGTTCGTTTTATGGTTCTACCAATTAATATCTCGTAATTAATTAGTCAAGTAGTGTGGGTTTTGTTCTCAGACCTTCCATAATGCAAAGTCTGCAGCCTTCTTGAATCAACATAATGGATGGTGACCGATCCCAATGTCTGAAGGACAGCAGGATAGTCACGTGCTGACCGACACCCGAGGATGATGCATGTCATTTAATGAATGCATATGCCGAGAACATGAGAAACATGCATAAAAATTTCGCGCGAACTACGCAATGTAAAACTTACCAAAATAATATTCAACCGTTAATAAAATGATATGTTCAGAGCATACATCCAATTTAGAATACAACCAGAAGGTATTATTACAAGTAACGTCAAGAGCAGAGGATGACACAGTATCACATGTAGGCGAATGTCTCGTAACTCGGATCGTATGTCTCGTTGCTAGGTCCTGAGGGGAATGCCTCGTAACTGAAATCCTAACGAGGTAACTAGCTCTACTCTTGTTTTTTATAAGTTTCTGGAATTTGAAAATCCTATGTTAGAACCAAAGGGAAAAAAAATCCTAACATAACCATTGAGTTTTTGGTTTGATTTGATTCAGAAAGAAAACCATAGGCAAGAATCCCAGATGAGATGAAAAGATTGAAGAAGCAATACCCATTAATAATTTTAATTTTTTTTATGCAGGAAAATGTATTTGGAGAAAACGGAAGGGTTTCAATTAACAAAAGAGTGGCAAGAATGCATGTATGCAGACGCAATGGAAAGGCTAAAAGCGTAGACTGGAGAAAAGAGATGATTCTTCCTCCCGTTCAGAAGCATATTAAGAAGTAAATCTTTTTTTTTGTTATTTTTTCTTAAACAATTTATAACTAGTTAAATTGGAATCCCCTTAGAAATTAAAGTGGAAGAGTTTGGATATATGTAAAGTTTTAGTGAAGAAAATATTTGAAAATTTGATATTGAAGTTTGCTGCGGTGAATAATCTTAGATTAAATTGATAATGCTTACCGTATTTGCTTTTGATTGTTTAGAGATTTGAGTTTATAACCACTTAATTAGCATATATGGTTAAATTTTGTAGTAAAAAAATCATGTAAAAAATTTATTGCACTGCAATAGACTTGGATAGAGTGTTTTTTTGGATGGGAGAGTGTAAATTACATGTGAAGTTAAAAATTTAATATGCCTAAAACAAATATTCAGTAAGTAGACATAAAAAACTGAATATTTGTTATAGGTATATTAAATTTTGAATTTCATATGTAATTTACACTCTATCATTCAAAAATTGTTTTACACAAGTATATTTCAATATAATAAATTTTTAACAAGAAATTTCTACTCCAAAAATTCAACCATATGTGCTAATCAGGTGACAATAAACCTAAATCTCTAAATAACAAAGACAAATATAGTAAACACTATCAATCTAATCCCAAGAGTATTCACCTTATCAAACTTTAATATCAAATTTTCATATATTTTCTCACTAGAATCTTTACAAATATCCAAACTCTTCCACTTCAATTTTTAAGAAAATTTTAATTTAGCTAGTTATAAATTGCACAAGAAAAAATAACAAAAAAAAAGAATTATATCTAAATATGCTTCTGAACGGAAGGAAGAATCCCCACTTTTCTCTAGTCTACGATTTTAGACTTTTTGTTGCGTCTCCACACTCATCCACACATTCTTGCCACTCTTTCATTAACTGAAACTCTTCCATTTTCTCCAAATAAATTTTCTTGTATAAAAAAATTAAAATTATTAATAGTATTTCTCTCAAATAGACTTCTCCAATCTTTTTAACTCATTTGAGATTACCACCTATGGTTCTCATTTCCGAATCAACTCAAACCAAAAGTTCAATGGCTACTTTAGGACTGTTTTCCCTTCGGTTACAACATAGGATTTTTCAAATTCCAGAAACTTTCAAACCAAAAGTTCAATGGCTACTTTAGGACTGTTTTCCCTTCGGTTCCAACATAGGATTTTTCAAATTCCAGAAACTTTCAGCAAACAGAAGTAGAGCTAGTTATCCTTAGGATTTCAGTTTTATTGGGCTGCATTTTCTTATTTTTGGACGGCGTTTTCCTTTTTCTGGATATATTTAAAAGTTTATATAAAAATTTATATAAACAGAACAAAATCGAAGATTACATAACAAATCTACATACTTTAGCGTCGTAATTAACATGTTCAGATCTCTAATCTAACCTAAACAGAATCAATCGCAGAATCTAAACGCCCCAATTCCAAATGCAAACATACAACACAACGATTCATACAAGAAACCCCAAAAAACCGAAACTGAAAACAAATAGAACAGCAAAAGGATCGAAGACTCACATCAGAGGCATTGCTGATGAGCTCACGGAGAAAGATCTCCTTGTTGCTGTAGAAGGTGTTGATCTCGGCCCAGCCTCCGCCATTGATCTCGCGTACAAGGATTTCCTGAAGATCTAGGGGTTTGCAGACGACGCCGTAGAGAGAGGGAGAGCGCAGGAGAGAGTGGTTCCTGGAGTGATGGAGGCGAGGGATTAGATAGGAGACTTGACTAGGGCTTCTAGATCCTTCGATTTGCTATTTTTCGCTAATTAATTGGATCTGATTTTTTAATAGGAGTTTTCGGGGTCCGGTTCGCGTACGGGTTGGGGAATTCCTGTTCCGTTAGGGACCAGGATCCTCTCCTGAGCTAAGGATGAGGATCCTCCTCATCAATGAGTGTGAGCCGTTAGATGAAAATTCAACGGCTACAATTATTATAATTTTAAAGGGATTCTCTGTTTGTAGCCGTTGGATGAAAATCCAACGGCCCACACTCATTGATGAGGAGGATCCTCATCCCTAGCTAAGGAGAGGATCCTGGTCCGTTCCGTTAGACCTGGGCCGCTGAAGTGCCACGTGTCGGATCCAGACTGTTCGAATTTGAGGGGTTTGGGTTTTTGGGTTGAAAAATTGCCCCAATAAGAGAATCAAAGAGGAAAAAGGGGAGTTTGAATCCGAAACTTGCCAAGAAGTTCACGTTTGAATGATTCTTCTCCTTTTACTTTTTGAAAAAACAATAGCCTTATAGCTGGTTTGGTATTGCTGTACTTTGAAAAAATGATGTTTCTGTTGTGCCGTGAGAATAAGGAGCTGTGAAATAAAGCAGCAGATTGTTTGGTAAAATTTTTTGAAAAAGTGCTTTTGAAAAAAAAAAGGCAGTATTATAGTATTTGGTAAACTTTTATGTAAAACAGACGTGAAAAAAAGTCAGTTTTTCAAAGCTGGGTTTTGCAGCTTTGTGTTTTTGGTTTTTTTTCACCAAAAACTGTGAAAAAATGCTGAAGTTGAATGTTTACCAAACACAAAAAAGCTCCCAGCTTTTTTTGATACCCATTTTTTTCAGAATCACCTCAGTATCAAACCAGGCCTTAATGACGAAGAAATTTCGACTAGAATACAAAATCTTGGTAGAGTATATCCTTTATAAAGGGAGATGTTTAGGTGTATATGAAATATAAGCACATATGTTATTATATAAGTTGAAGGACACTTGAAAAAAAAAATTCTCACCACTGTTTTATAAGATATAGCGTAGCACCCTATATCCCTGGCACATTAAAAAACTTCTTTTATAACATCTAGAGTTTCCTCAAACCAAACTATAAAATCATCGTTATATGACCTTAACTTGACAAGGCAATGAATTGCTCACTTACAATTTTCCCAAATATACAAAATACTACGGAGTATGATTTTTTTCCTTCCTATTCTCATCATCTTTCATCTCCTTCTCTCACACATTGTTTTTTGTCTTATTGTTTATAAAAAAAAAATCCATATAAGATGTTGATGTAACTTAACCGTAACTGTTCAAGTAATAGAGGAGGAAATGGAAGAAAGATTAGGAGGGAGAGAATCCTCCTCCATACTACACTCTTGTAACTCGGAAGCCAGCTCCTTAATATCGGAAGCAACAAAACCCAGTGTTGAAGGGTCATTTGTACCTCAATTGCAGGCAGCCACAGCCTCTAAAGAGTCAGACTCCACCTGTAACAGATTGCATCCAACCATCTTTTCCAGTTGCAAACCTGCTCGAATTGCAAGCAGCTCCACATGTACGACAGATGAAATCCCTTTTTTTCTTGATTTTTTTTCTTCTTTTATAAGAAAAGAATTTGGTAATTTCCAAGTACTTATAATACCCAAACACAAAGATTGCGACCTTTTTTCATAAAGACTTGTAGTTTAAGAGCATTTCCAATGATTATGTTAAAAAATAAATGTCAAATGTTAATTTGATGGGTAACGTGGCAATGTCAGATTTTCTCATTTTCCAACCGATATGTTTTTTTTTATTATAAATGATATTTATAGGACCCATTTTAAAAAGAAATCAATTAAAATAAATTTTCAAGATTTATAATTGATGCATTAATGTGATCTACATAATAAAATAATTAAAATTATTTGACATCACCTTTTATCATATGTCAAATTTGACGTATGAAAACTCATATGTCAATCCACATAGGATTGCCATATCGGTTGGAACTTGTTCCTACCTTCAAATTTGATTACATGACATTCCACTTATGATTTAACATTTCATTTGGAGATGATCTAAGTAGTTAACAATATTTATTAGTCTCGTAGTCAGATATTTAATAAATAAAACCTTCTAACGCTATCTAGTTAAAAAAACAATTAATATGAAAGACGGTTAAATGATATTTTCAAAATCTAATCAATCAAGAAAATCCAATGTAGATTCATTGGTTGCAGGTTACTAAATTGTGAAATCCCAAGTTTATTTTTTACAAATCTATCATTTGACAAAAAAAAAATGTTTCTTTTTTACGTTATTTGATTTAGTTCTTTCATGAAATACGCATTTTTACAATCTTACTTTACGTTATACTCAAACTCATTACATTTGTGATAGTGAAAATATAATTTCTTTTTATAAATAGAGAGAATGACATCTTCATACTTGAATTTGTGACATTAACAAAAAAAAATACCACTAAATCAAAATATTAATTTGTATTTTATCATTCAAATTCATTTCATATCAATCAACATTAGGTCTTAAAGTATGGTTAATTTTCTTCTTTTTGAAATTGATGGTTGATCTTTTTCACGGATATAATTATTTTCGTTTCCGCTCGTTTGAAAATGTTTTTAAAATAGCTAAAAGCTCTTTTGTTGTTAACATTTTTGAAACCAATTCTGAGTAAAATGACAAGTGAATCTTGAAAAAAACCTTTTATTGCTTTATGCAAGAAGCATATAACTATTGTTTCTTGTAGAAAGTACTTTAAACGCTTTTGAAACCCAAAAATATTTACTTTAAAAACGCTTTAAGTCATTTTAAAAATATTTCAAACAAAACTTAACACTGTACATACTTTTTTCTATGGCTCCAAAAAAAGGTCCATAAGGTGTTATATGGACTTCGAAACTCAGTAGGAAAATTCTCCATGCTTTCTCAAGCTCCCCACATTTTATCCGTTATCTCCAAGTTCTTCAACTCCCATTTGCCAATGGAAGCTCTCTCATTGCAAACTCTACTCCGGCTCCATTCTTCTCCCAGAACAATTCCAAGGTAAAGGTTTCTCCATCTTGACATATATATTTGATTTCTTGCAAGAAACTTACCTACACCGGAATGTCAATATGATAATATGCTAAAATGGTATATATCAAGTCATTCTGATATTGTCATGTGTTTCAATTTCTTTCACTTGACTATGCGTGATGGACTCGGAGGACTTCTGCAGTGACCTCCTCGTTGAAGATGAAAGTGTTAGATGCTAGTTAGAAAACTAAATTTATGTGATCTTTCCCACTTCACTGAATCTAAAAGCAAGTTCCTTTTCAGTCTTCCCTGTTATAATAGTTTTAGATTGCAGTGACCAAATTTTATGTCATCTGGCAATTGATATTTTGGTTTAAATTTTGAGGGAGTTGGTTGATTATGTTGTTGTTGCTTGAACCAGTTATGTTGAGATTGTGCAGATTAATTCATGCGACTCCAAAAAAAAAAGTATGTACAAGTTAACTTGTTTAATACAAGAAAAAATAAAAAGTATGTACCCGGAAACCGAGTGTCATCGAAAGTCCTCATGGAGTTTGAAACGTCATCACAAGTTTAAATTATACCATATGGCCCTCCTTAATATTCGGTGCAGAAATCTCAATATTTACCCATATTTTTAATTAATAGATGCAAATGTTTCGGCCTCCGCTTGTTCGTTTTATGGTTCTACCAATATTAGTCTCTGAATTTATGCGGTAATTAGTCACCTAGTGTGGGTTTAGTTCTCAGACCTTCCATAATGCAAAGTCTGCAGCCTTCTTGAATCAACATAATGGGATGGAGTAGTCGAGGCGGCCGAGAGAGGCGTAGTCGCGTTGGTGTTATGATCTCACATCGGCTACACAAGAAATTGTGTAGTGGTACTTAAGTACAAGGGGTCCTTCCACCTATCAGGCTAGTTTTTTGGGTTGGGTACCTCCCTTGGGCTTGAGTCCTAACATTGGTATCAGAGCTTAGGTTCCCGACGTTGTGGAGGGGGCGACCTGAAAAGGGTTACCTTAACGGGGTGGCGCAGAAGGTGCTGCCGTTAAGAGTGAAAGCCACCAGAGTAAGGGCCGCCGTGGGTGTCGGCTTCCGAAGTGTGGTGTAATGTTATGATCCCACATTGGTTACACAAGAAATTGTGTACTGAAAGCCACCAGAGTAAGGGCTGCAATGGGCATCCCCTTCCGAAGGGTGGTGTAATGTTATGATCTCACATCGGCCACACAAGAAACTGTGTAGTGGTACTTAAGTACAAGGGGTCCTCCCACCTATCAGGCTAGTCTTTTGGGTCGTGCTATCTTTTGGGTCGTGCTATTCCATTGGGCTTGAGTCCTAACAGTTGGAGCCTCTTCAGGTTCAAGATGGGGTGATGGATTGGTGGATATCGTGGCAGAGGAGAAAGGCGTGGATGTGTTGAATCTTGACTAACTTTGACTTGCAGCATTCTAAGGGACACTAGTCGCTCGTTCGCTAAACCGCAATCAAAATTGAAGGATTGAACTAATGAGGAGTTGGAATGAAGAAAAGTCAGAAATGGATTCATGTTGAAGTTTATTAAAACTTTATGGAATCGAAATAAAATTGGTGTAGATTCCATATAAACGGTTTACTAATTCATTAGAATCGAAATGAAAATCAGTATAAGTACTAAAATGCCTTAGTTAAAATAAATTTATTTTATATACTAATGTTTTTGGTTAAATTCTATATACTAACTAATATGAAGAAAAAAAAAATTAAATGCCTCTATTCATTAAATACTAAACACACTTAAAATTTATTTTCTTAATATTCTTTTAATTATTGTTATTTTATTGTTAAACTTCATATTAAACTGAGCAACGGTTAGGGTTTAGGAATAAGTGAGATTATAATAGGGAGGAAAAATCAATTCCAATTCTCCCCAAAACCAAGAATACAAATACCACCTAAACGTAGGCAATCCAATTCCTCTAAAATTCGGAGTTGAACTCAAAATTCAAAGTCCCGGAACTTGTTGATTCCCAACGTTCGTCAAACATTGAAGTATCAAAGTTCTGCTGTCCAAACAACGTCTAAATTAGTTAGTTTAGGTCATATTTGTTACTGAAGTCTAATACATAGTCATTGGGTTTTCCAACTCTCATATCCAAACACAACCGTATATTACATAATTTACAGTCTCCAAAAAAAGCCTAATCAATCTCCACGTTCATGTTAGGGTTGCCCTAGCCTGCAGTAGCCACGCCCCGGCCGGCTCCTTCCATTCTCTTAACCATTGCAATAACAGTTGCCTGCAAACCATTAAATTTATGATATATATACATCAAATTTACCTCTTATTGTCAATGAGACTAGTGACCCATCATTCATCGTCGTCTTCTTCATTGTCTTCATCGTCATCATCGTATTTTCATCATCGTCTTCATCGTCATCATCGTCTTCATTGTCCTCATCGTCTTCATCATCTTCATCCTCTTCATCGTCTTCTAGCCAGATACTATAGACTAACAAATGAAATGCATGATGGTTAAGAACCCCAAACATCACTAAATTGAAAGTTCTCTGAATTTTAAGTGCTTCAGACAGCTGATACTTACTTGGATATTCGAATCCCTCTCTAGTGTCATGCATTTTTGACAAACGGCCATCAGAATTGACCAGACCAAACAACATCGTTTCCTTTTTGTCACTCGCCTCAACAACTATTGCTTGGTAAAGCTTCTTTTCATAAGTCGTGGGGTCAGCTGCCTCAAAAGTTAGATAAGCCATTCTAGCAAAAAAACACAAGGTGGTGAATTGGTATGCCTCCACCACTCTCACAAAATGCGCTTGGAGCCCCTAAAAAAGAAAGCCATGCAGAGTATTATATTAAAACAAGTGCGCTATTAAAGATTACTCCTAAAACAGAACATGCTAACGTAAGAAATAGTGCAGCAGCCATTACAAATTCAGATCCGAACCTTTACTTTTCTGATTTCCTCCAGGGCGTAACGGGCATGTATTTCAGGCCTCGGAGAAGGCAGATACATTGGAGAGAAATGACCAGGTCCAGTCTGTTTAAATAAAGGCAAGCGGAACAAAGTTAGCAACATATAGACCTTATTTTATGGTCTTGTATGCAAATGCACAGTTAAGTAATAAGCTGCAGCCAAGTAGCGTGCGCACACATATTCACATATACCATTTTGTTGTTAGGCACCCAGCGCCGCAACGGAGGTATGTAGGTTCCTGGAAGACATCAGTTCATACCATATCATAAATCCAAAAAAGAATTGAATTCCAAAAGTACTATATCTTGATAATATGTTTCACCGTCAATCATACCCATATAAATAAATAGTCGGAAGTCAAAGATTAACCATATGTTTGCATCATACTCGAACCATAAACCACCAAAAAAAAAAACAGTACCAACGTCAATATTTGGAGTAGAGCAGCTAAACAAGTTTTAGGCTTAAATGAAGAATGGCGGCAAGAGAAGTATAAGATCAAAGCTCCCAAAATTTATTTAATACCCCCAAGAAATCACACGAAAGCATATAATGGGTGTAGGTAGGACAGGATGGCAATGGGGTGGATCGGCTTTTGACGTGCCATCCCCATCCAAAACCGTAGAATCCCTGAACGGGTATTTGCGTAACCCAACCCATCAGATAAAGGATTTTTCATTGGGTAACAGTTTTCCCCATTATGATATTTTTATATTTATTTATATATTAATTAGATAGTGGATTTTAAATAAAAATGAGATTAAATAGACTCCTACTACTAATACAATTGAAGTGATGCATATAACAAATATTATTAAATATTTATATTACCAAGAAAATATGTATACTACTGATAATTGATAAGCATATAATTTATACTGTTAATATCATTAATGCATATAATTACCAGCACGGACTTCCAAATTTAATAATGAAAACGGTTTCATTTCGGTTGTGGGTTCTGGGCGGATACCACAGTAACCATAACTGAACCTAAAACCGAATAATTTACCCATCACGTGTGTATATGACAATGTGTGTACAACATCATTGACTCTACTGTTTGTAGTTACTGACCTGGATATGTTACATCACGCCCCAGTTGTTCCAATTCAGAACTAACATTCTGTCCAGCTTTCTTGAGTAAGATGGTAAGTTCCTTTGCGCATCCAGCATTAGCGGTTGTAAAGAATGTGTATGCTGTTCCTTCTGCTGCAGCACTTCCAAAACGGTCAATGCGGTAAACATAATCATCAAGGGATCCTGGAAAGTCGTAATTGATAACATATTTCACATCCTTCAGATCTGCAAATTAAGCATAAAACAGATTATTAGAAACAAGGCTTCTGGCCATTTCACAGGATAAATGCATTCAACAAAAAATTGCCAGGTTGACACACCTGCAACCCCCATAGTAAACAAACAAACCCTAGGTTACTAACAGGACATGATTTTGGAAAGGGAGATGTCGACTAGTAAATCAAACAAAGCCTTCAACTGTGACGAGATTGAAGAACGTAAATTTCTTTCTGGATAAAATTATAATAGTAATAATAGATGCAACTGTTGAGGCACAAAAAAAAAAAAAAAACAGAGTTCCTTTCGAGTCTTTCACAAACTAAAAGAAATTCTATTGATACCTAGAACATGAGCGGCTACATCTGTTGCAATCATTATGGGGATCCTGCCAGCTTGAAACTCAGAGGCAATACCGACCCTTTCCGCTTGACTTTTGTTTTCATGAAACGAGACTGCGTGCAGACTGTCTGTGCAAAGCTGCAGAGCGATCTGATCTTGTGATTCACATCCTTTCTTTGTATCCATGAATATCACTACTCTGCTGCCATCCAATATACCATCTAGCAGCGCAACCAACCTGAAAATTTGAAGTCATCAGAGATATATATAACCTCAAACAAACTGCATGGGGACAACCATTAGAATGCCCCCTACTTGTTATATTTCTGATCCTCAGTAAGGACGTAAACAATTTGGTCCACCGGAGGTGTCACTTTCAGATCTGGAGAAATTATTTGAACCTGTTGAACATCCAAAGGTTAATATCAAACATGTATTGGGTATTGCACATGAAAAAATACGCCAAAGAGTACTATTGTAATCACAAGATAGAATTAAAAGGACATTATGTGACAACCAATTTCATCCAGTAACAACAATTAAAAACGACTATGGGATGCAAAAAAAAAAAAAATAATAGTAAGATACATTACTTTGCATGGGTTGTGAAGGAATAGTCTTGCCCGTTTATCAACATCTTCTGGCCAGCTACTACCCCAGAATGATTTTTGACAGTCTTCACGAATCTGTATTCAACAAACCCATAGACAGCAATGAGAATTTCAACTGAACATAAACTTTGGTATATAAACACACACGCACACACGTATGTACACACAGTTACACGCATGTATGTGTGTAAGGGAATTTAAAAATGCTAAAGAGTTCATCTGACTCTTTAATGGAATCCAATAATCTTTTCCAGCTTTTCAAGAGATTGACGTTAAAAAAATAGCAACGCAGGTATGAAGAACCAAGTAATGGTAATATGTCAAACCTGAGATAATAGATTTCGTATTTGAGGCTCATGCGTGTCTGATAGCATCCAATCAGCACCATCCAACACAAGGTATGTGACGCTTTTCAAGTTTGTACGTTTTCTCTTTAACGAAAGAAGCAAGCCACCAAGTGTGTAGATTAAAATCCCACCTCCTGAGCCAAAATATGAATTGCAATCAATAAGTAGAAAAACTGTATACTCAAAGAAGAAATCCCCTTAAACAATGCCTATAACAGAAAAACAAGTAGTAAAGGTCCAACGCATGAAATTCCGTCACAGTAGCACAATAATAGCAATAGATAGTAAAATGTAGTTCACCACCACCACCACCACCACCTACCACAAGTCTGACCACAATTTTCAGGCTTAAGCAGGGACAAGCCGAATAAGACTTTAATGTTGTAAGCAGCAGCAAATTTAGCACACTCTTGATGGATTTGTTCAGCGCGTTGAGTGGTTGGAGCTAAAATCAATACTATTGGGCCATCTCCACCACGAGCTGAAGAAAAATTATAAAATGGATAACTTCATTCCCGATGCATATATAACCAAATATATGATTCAAAGAGCGAGGATTCGATTATCTCAAGGATAACTAACATATATAATACTCACATCGTTTTGGCTGGGAGTTTGCATGGAGAATTGCAGGGATCAGATACGCTAGCATCTTCCCGGATCCTGGTTGAGCAATACCAATGAGGTCACGGTCCTCCAAATCCATTGGCCATACTTGAGCTTGAATTGGTGTAGGTCTAACAAATCCAGCTTTTGAAAATTCTTGTATAACATTTTCTGTGATGATCAAGAGAATTGAACAATTCAATACATATATGTATACATTCAAAGGGAAATTAATTTATGTTTGTTATATTGTATAACAAGTTAATTTGTTTAATACAAGAAAAAAAAAAGTACCCGGAAGCCGAGTGTCATCAAAAGTTCTGATGGGGTTTGGAACATCATCCCAGCCTACAACACGGATTCCCCTCCGTAGCCTATACTCCTCGACGAGGTCGTCGGGCGTATAAGAGGTGCCATCAGTAGTAATTTCCCTCTTGTGGTGGTCCTGCGTTTCAGACGGGCCGCCTTGAGCAGTAATTTTCCTCCGCTGGCTCCTATACTCCTTGCCCTCGCCGACAGTATTTGAGGAGCCTTGAGCGGCAGCAGCAACAACATAATGCTGTGCTAACCGTGCCGAGCGACGACAGCCTCCCGTAGCACCACCACCAAAAGCGTCCAACCCGCTGAAACAAACATCACAAACTTATGAATTTTTTCAATCACCTCTCGGCCGGGTAACCGCTAAGTACTAACAAAATTTAGCAAATTTAAATTCGTACCCACAATTCCTCATATGAGAGAGAGAGAGAGAGAGAGAGAGAGAGGAGATAGAGAGAGGAGTTACCTTCTTTTTGTCCGACGGTCATCGGAGCGCGTCGCCATATTCGAGATAGCTAGCCAGGGTTACGGTATATCACGTGTTATTAAATAAATTATGAGATATGTATGCTAAAAAAATAATTACTTAAAAAAATAAATTTTTTTATTATTTTTATTAAAACATATGATGTAGCACTTGTGTTCCCGTCACAACTAAATATTTCTTGAATTACGGAATTTTGGTACTAATTACGATCACGCTCGAAATTTTAACCAGGTGAGACTTTTTGTTGCTTTTATTTAGGTTTCTGATCGCTGCCGACCTAGTTCGATTTGGATCAAGTCCATTATTTGATTGGATTGTGTTATTATCATGTCTTATTCCTAACTTCTTTTTTATGTTCAGATATCATGTGGACTTGGGACCACCAACACCGTAATTTTCATTTTTATTTCTTCCTTTATTCGATTGGGCTTGTGCTGTAGTTTTGTTCTGCAGAGGAAAGAGTCTGATTGGAGGGATTAATTCTCACCGATTTGTATTAGGGTTTTTATCACAAATGATCATTGAGATTGATCAAACTCATCATTTTGGTTTCTTACTTTCAATATCAATCAATGTCATCATTGACTTCCACTACCCCACATCAATTTCATCATTCCGTTAAGATTTCGTTAACTATTCTGTTAGTTTGTATGTATGACCCACGAATCGAATAAAATTGTGACACGTGGATTACACAAAATAAGGATTTTTATCACAAATGGTCCCTGACATTGATCCAACTCCTCATTTTCGTCCCTAAGATTCAAAAATCGATAAATGTGGTCCTGACTTTCACTACTGCATATCCATTTAGTCATTCCGTTAAAATTCATCAATATTTGCCATAAAAATCCTACTACATAATAAGAAGTTGAATCAATGTTAGGGACCATTTGCGATAAAAATCTTTATTATGTGTAATCCACGTGTCACCATTTCATTGAATTTGTGGGTCCCATATACAAACTAACAAAATAGTTGACGAAATCTTAATGGAATGAACAATTTGATGTCCGATAGTGAATATCATGGACGACATTAATTGATTTTAAAAATGAGGGACCAAAATGATGAGTTTGATCAATCTTAAGGACCATTTGTGATAAAAACCCTATTTATTAATTCTGATTTTAATTTTGATTTCTAGCTTTATTAAATCACGGAGAATTAAAAGGAAAGACATACTTGTTGGAAGGAGAGAAGAGAACATAGCTTTAATTTTGGATTTTACTTTTTAAATGGGTGTATATATAAATTTACATATTGAATTGGGTGTACGATGGTAGTTTAGTAAGTAAATTTGAGTTTAAAGAGATATTAATAGTTTAATAAAAATAATATGATTTTCATCACAGACGGTCCTTAAAATTGACTCACTTCATGAAGATGGTTTAGAAATTGAAAATCGATCAATGTAGTCTCTGAAAATTGGTGTCCCAAATTAATGTGGTTATTCCATCACAATTCTGTTTCTATTTTATATGCTGATGTGACAAGTCTAATTAAATATTGTCATGTGGATTAATATTATTTAAATAATAATAAAATTTTATATTATTTATTTAAAAGCTTAATGTTTGATTAAAAAAATTTAAAAGCTTAAAAAAAAAAGGAAAATTTTGTTATCTTTTTTACTTTTTTCTTTCATTTTTTTTTTATATTCTGGGTCTTCTTCAAATCAGGTAGTGACTGTGAAACAAATCTGGGTTTAGGCACATGAACGGTTGGAGGCGTGGGGATCCTGTAGTGACGGTGGTCTAGTGCGAGATGGTACGGTGCAACAATGTAATAGGATCAAGGAGCTGTGGCACCACCAGAACGCGGGTTGGTCTAGGTTGTTCTCAGGTGGGGAAGAGGAAGATGAACAAATGTTTATTTTTTAAACACTAAATAAAATAATTTTATTATTATTTAAATATTTTTAATCAACATGACAATATTTTATTAGAGTTGTGGGACCTAGTTATGTGCCACATCAGCACATAACAGAATTCTTAACATAATTGGTATGGTAGAGCCACATTCATTTGCGACATCCATTTTCCAGGGACTATATTAATAATTCTCAATTTTCGGATTATCTTTAATATGAGTATAGAAAGTAAGTTGGTGTAGGGTGAAATTATATGGATGACTGAGATTGATAGCATAGTATGAAAATCCGGATCATACATATTATGATGAAAATAATGAATTCAAAATAATTAGGAGTGTTACTTAGTACTACAGTTTAATGATATTCCTCTTCACTTGTAAGTGAGAGGTCATAGATTCAATTATCGCCAAAGGTGAAGTTGAACCACATTATTATGGCAAACTCATTGTAAGACTTAGCACATTCCTTCACTCATTTAGTATAGATACTATCAATTGTTTAAAAAATAATAATAATTAGGAGTGTTGTTCAATAAGTTTTTTTGTTTTAATGTTATTGAGACGGGTTTGAATCTCTTGATTCTCTAACTTAAGGATTTTTATTTTTTCTTTAATTTTGTTTACTTTATGTTGTAATCCTTAATTGTAACTTTTTTATTTTACTAAATTTTTATAAAGTTGTGCAGAGATAGATTTTACTTTGAGGATTATATGACTGGCCAGTACTACTTTCTCTTCGACTTAATAATTTCTTTTATTTTTTTAATTATTAAGATTTTAACTTTGGATCATCAATTTTACCAATAAATTGTATTAATTAATAAATCTTCTTGTTCTTCTTGTTTGGTTAAAACTAATTTTTTTTTTAAACAACTACCTCTGCATTATATTCTTATGTTTGGGGAGTTAGATTTGACTTTTAAGAATTGGATTCTAAGTCTAATACTAACATTTACCTTTGTCAAACAGAGAATTTCAGTCATTCACATTTTATTAACTTTGACAGTAAATTCAGGTTAAACTTCCCAACTTGATTCTCGTAAGATAAGTTAACTATTCGGCTAGAACTTGTATTTTGGGTAATTTAATTATGTACTAAACCCATTCTCATGCAATTAGTAGATAAGACCCGTTAGGTGTGGCCTTTCGGGGATGTGTTGGAATATTTGTGATCATATGCAGGTGTTCTCAATTAGGCATACCATATTTTAGGGGAAGTTTTGTCAAAATTTCAGTAGAAATATATCGATTAATAATGACAGTTACATCTTCATGCATATTATTGCTCCATCACTCATTAAGGTAATGGCCAACACGTCTCGAATTCGGTGCCTACTTGACATCGGGTTTGAAGAGTGTCACATATTTAAGATAAGTAAACCTGCCATAAATGTGTCGTAAACGCAAGAGAAGTTAAGAATCCTAGTGATTTCAATATTTGTGTTAGTAAACCCAAATGAAGTCGAGGATCAGAATAATCATATACTTTAGGTAAGTAATTTAAAACTAGAGGTAATGTATGCAGCGAACAAGAATATGATGAAAGCAAAAGGCTAAAATACTAGACACTTCATTTCTACAGAAAATATTCAACTGATTTCCAAATATACAAAATCACATACTCCCTAGAGCTACATCCAGATCTCATTAATCTCACATTTGTAGGTTCGAAATCTATATTTATGAATTAAAAGGTCCAAATGAACACCTCTACAATCAATTTTTAGAATTAATAAGTTTTCAAATCGTACATTTTGATAAAATTGAAACCCTTGTTAGACGATCATAATCTTCAAAGGCTGTGGAGAATTTGTCGACGTTTTATATTTGGATAAGTAAAGAAGTTGAATGTTATCTCATCCGTACAACTATAGAATCAATATTATTTAATTAGTTTTTCAATTTGATCCAAATTAATATGTTTTCTTCCGTAACTATTATTAACGAGAAGTCGGTATTATATGAGTACAAATACGTAGGGAAACTCGCAGAAGATCAATCTCATCAGTGGATTCAACTTTGTCATTATCTTCTTCTGTATAAATCGTGCCCTGTAAAAAAATAAAAACACATGTCTCTCTAATCAATTTTATTTCTCACCATTTTTAAAACCCAATTTAGGAAAACCCAATTTAAATTATTTCGGCCATTAAAATATTTATCTAAAAGCTTTGAACTTTAAACTGAATTTAGTTATTGTATTTGTAGAATGCATCTGACACGTAAGCATCGCAGATCAACAGGAATTGCTTTAGCATGTGTTTGATAGTAATTTCATCGGCACCCTCAATTTCCTGGTAATCATGAACCGTGAACATCTGTAGTGTATCCTTCACAAAAACAAATTTAAAATATTAATTTAATTTGTTGTAGTTAGTACAAAAATGTAATTATAACAAAAATAGAGAGATTTAAATAGAAACTCACCAACGGTCTTATTGTTGCTTCCTCGCCAAATGGCCAGTCCTTCTCAAAGGGAAGTCCACACCTGGATACATAATGAAGCTCGTCCACTACACTAATGTCGCAATCCGAATGGATCTTCACCATTTCTACGAGCACATCTTCTCTATCTTTTTTAGTAACATCCATACCGGCCTTTAATGCACACTCAACAAAAACGCCCCTCGCTATACTCTCGTTAGAGAGTATAGATGGTGCAGCTTCTCTAGTACGCATAAAGTAGTGAGCTAATACGCAGCTACAAACGTTGCTAGAGACGCACACAGCTGAAAATAAACGTAATTACAACCATTAAACAAAGAGAACCCCATACCTAAAACAAATATTCAAATTTTTATGCCTACTTTTGAACTTCACATGTAATTTACACTCTCTCTCATCCAAAAATTCTTCTATCCAAGTGTATTCCAGTACAATAAATTTTTTTTACAAGAATTTTCTACTCCAAAATTCAACCATAGATGCTAATCAGGTGGTCATAAGCTCAAATCTCTAAACAACAAAGACAGATATGGTAATCAATCTAGTCCAAGATTATTCAACAAACTTCAATGTCAAATTTTCAAATATTTTCTTCACTCAAATCTTTGCATATATCCAAATTCTTCCACTTTAATTTCGAAGGCCATCTCCAACCGATGACTGGCCAGATGACTCGTTTTAGCCATCTAGCCCTCAAAGATATTAATATTTTAATGAACAGTACATGGCCATATTTGACTCCGTCTCCAACCGAGGGCCAAAGGGCCAGAGGGATCGTTTTAGCCATGTCACAAAAAACCGTCTCCAACCGAGGGCCAAACATAATTTATTATTTAAAAACTACAACTTAAATGTTGTTTAAGTTTCATGTTGTTAAATGTTTTTTTTATGTTGGTTAATGTTATTTAATGTTGTTTCATATTGTTTAATGTTTTTTCATGTTACTTAATTTAATTTAATGTTGTATAATGGCTTAGGAAGTTATAGGAAAAAAATAGATTTTGTGAAATAGAAGTTATAGGAAAAAATAGAATTTAAAATAAAATGAAACAAATTTTGTGAAATAGAAGTTATAGGAAAAAATGGAATTTAAAAAAAATATATGAAACAAATTTTGTAAAATAAAAGTTATAGGAAAAAAATAGAATTTAAAAAAAATGAAAAATAGAAGTTATAAGAAAAAATTTGTAAATAAAATATAATAATAAAACTGTTAAAAAAAATTCAAAGCATTCCTGTCGGTTAGAACCGATAGGATTTCCATTTTTTCTGGCCATCCCTCCAGCCCTTTCCGATTCCGTGGGGCCTTCTCAGATTCCACAACCCTCTGGCCTAGCCCTCAGTTGGAGATGATTTTCGGTCTATTTTCGGCCCTTTGGACCCTTCGGTTGGAGATGGCGTAGAGGGATTTCAATTTAGCCAAATAGTTATAAATTGCACAAGAAAAAATAACGAATAAAAGACCTACGTCTTGTATGCTTCTGAACACGAGGAAGAATCCCCTCTTTTCTCCAGTCTACGCTTCTAGCATTTCCATTGCGTTTCCACACTGCATCCATACATTCTTGCCACTCTTTCGTTAATTGAAACCCTTCCATTTTCTCCAAATACATTTTCCTGCATAAAAGAAATTAAAATTATTAAGGGGTAAATAAATTTTAATCCTTGTATTAGATTAATTTTTCATTAAAACCTGGTGTAGGATTAGATATCTCATCTTAGTCCTCCATGTCATCATGATTATTATAACTCATATTTTGTTATTTTTAAACTCTTTAATGACTCTTTTTGTTCCCATTGTGCCCCTGTAATTAATTATTTGACCTTTTTGGTAAGTTCCAAATTATTAGGAACTCATTTTTACTTTGATTAATTTATGCTTGATTTCTTCCATGATTATGGTGCCTGAAAAGATTTTTCATATCATCATGCCTAAATTACAAGATGAAAAAAAGTTAAGGTATCACATGTATAATACACCAAAAAAGTGTATGTATCTAAATATTAGTACCTAGCTAAACACACCTAAATTATAGTACCTAGTTGAAAACACCTAATCATAGTATCTAGTTGAAGGCACCTAAATTATAGTACCTGGTTGAACGCACCTAACCGAATACATCTACGTTATAGTACATAATCGAATGCATCTACATTATAGTACCTAATCAAATGTGTCTAACTTGTCATACCTAATCGAGTATAGATGCAATAGATCAAACCCAACTCCAAAATCAACAATTCATAAACTGACAAAATGATCAAAACCCGATAATAAAATCAACCAACACAAAATAACAACAAAAACTAATAAAATAAGAAATATCACAAGCACAATGCCACAAAAAAAAAAAAAAATTACTGAACCCATTCTCTTCGTTGCAAATCGTTAGAATCCACATACATACACAAGCCATATACCATTCAAAACCAACAGAAAGAAAATAGAGAGAGACCTACTACAAATGATGAGAAAAAGGGAAAATCGTAATTAGAAGATGTGTGTGAAGAAATCAGTCAATACATGGATGGTTTACCTAATCCCGTTTTCAATTGCAAAAGCCTAATCTTTTTTTCTAAGAAGCCTAATCTCTAATTCCTTTGATGTTGCATCTTTAAATGCCGGATGCTCATTTTGAATTTAAAAAAAAAATCATTCTATTGTGAACCATTGAATAGCAATATTTAGGGGTAATATAGGAAGACAAAACATAGTAAAATTATGTAAAAGAAATTAATTATGACGTGGAATATAAATGCTGATTTGGACACGAGTCAAAGGACTAAAATTAGTTTTTAATCTTCCTTACGGTATTTGCCTAAAAGTAATCATTTTTAAGGACTAAAATATAGTTTTCTAAATTATTAATTGCTTCTCCAATCTTTCTATCTCATTTGGAATTCCCGTCTATGGTTCCCCTTTCCGAATCAAAACAAAGCTCAATGACTATTTTAGGACAGTTTTCCCTTCGGTTCCAACATAGGATTTTTCAAATTCCAAAAACTTACAAAAAAACAGGAGTAGAGCTAGTTACCTCATTTGTATTTCAGTTTTCTTAGGCTGAGCTTTCGTTTTTCTGGGCGGCATTTTCCCTATCTCTCTCCCCCTTCACTGAGAGCGCTGGTTTTAGAAAATGGGAGCTCTGGCAAAAGAGTGAGAGCTGGCTTTAGAAAATAGGGAGCTCTGTCAAAAGAGAGTGGGTTTAGGGTTTTATCGTTCAGACCACCTACCGTTTTGTTTCCTTTTCATATTAAAAAAAATTGAAAAAGGAAAACAAAACCATTAATGTGGGCCCTCTTCCGTACATCAACGTGAACCAATGAGGGCGGAGGCACATTCACGAAGAATAGGTCTACCTTCGAGTGTCTGCCAGCATGTGCTTATTTTGGTATTCGAGGAATATCGGGATCGGGGCGTGTTATATTTCACCGAAATTTCAATGTCTACAAATGTCTTCACTTCAAGGCGCGTTGTATACATGTACTTGTCACAAAATGTATAAAATATCGATGATATCGGTAGTCCAAAAACACGGAAATTTCGATGGAAATATCGAGATATTATCGATATCGATAAAAATTGAATAAAAACCACGGAAATGAAAAACTTGGAAATTTTTATTGAAACTTTGCAGGATGTTTATTTAGTCA
Source organism: Malus fusca (assembly GCA_035220775.1). NCBI lineage: Eukaryota > Viridiplantae > Streptophyta > Magnoliopsida > Rosales > Rosaceae > Malus > Malus fusca. The sequence goes on from CM069069.1 coordinate 2,904,303, forward strand.
ATTATCTATTAGTTTATCACAAAAAATTGGAAGGAAATGCATTGCATGATAGATATAACTGATTTAAGTTGATTATATAGCAAGCTGGCAAACACTGTGAGTATAGAAAATATGTAGTAATTAATGAAAGAAGTTTAAACACACCATAATCATTTATATATAATGAATTAGTACAATATTTTACACTTTATACATTGCATGGTAAGATACATGAGTGACTTAGCAAGGTCTAAAATATCGATGATATTGGAAATATCGGTAGTCAAAAAACACGGAAATTTTGATGGAAATATCGGGATATTATGGATATTTTAGACCATAGTCACAAGTAGAAGATGTGTCCTGAAGTTCTTCAATATAGATGTCGATTCAAAGGTCGTTGAGCCTTGATCTTGAATTGGGTTGGGAGCTTCTTCAAGGGTCGTTGAGGCTTGGTCTTGAATTAGGCTGAAAGTTTCTTCAAGGAACGTCGGGGGCTTGATCTTGAATAAAATGGGACCACGAGCAGTTTCACGTGGTGGGTGATTTTCAGCTTTGCTGGGGATGAATCGGCACGTGTATTTGTTGTGATTGTTGACTCTCCACGGATTCGATGTATCATTTTCACTTGTCTTATCTGTTCCCAAGGCAGAAGTGGTATCATCTCTAAAAGTATATCAATAACTGAATATGACTACTCAAGAGCAATGCAAGGTAATCAATCAGGGAAAGGTTTCGAGCAATCAGTTCCAGATCAGAAATTTGATTTCAGGTTCCGATTGATTACTCTCTTTCTCCTTGTCTTACAGATAAGAACAAAGGCAAAGAACAAGCATGATATGAGATACCTTTGCTTTTGAAGAATTAGCGAATGAATCGACATGTGTTTTGTTGCGCTTGTTAACTTTCCACAGGCTTGATCTTAAACTGGGCTGGAAGATCCGAGCAAGGAAGAGGAGAGTTCCCTGGCGATGGTAACGATTTGACGGTGTTGCACGACGAGGCTTTGCTCTTCGGCGATGGTGTCAGCGAAAGACTATTGAAGCTTCTCAAGCTCTTTGATTAGAGCAACGATGCTAAGCTTGGATTTGACTTAAACTCATCTGTCTAGATTATGCGGTTATGCAGGGAAGGGCGTCGTGCTATAGTGATATGTTCCAACTCATCATTGTGCTCGGGCTCAGATGAAGAGCTTGCAGTTTCTTTTGCCAATTGTTTCAAAGATGACCAAACTCAGCTTGCAAGGGCTGCTGCAGGCAAGCCGAGTCGCATGTGGGCATAGCACATCCACTTGGGCTGGCTGTGGAGGACACAGGCCGAGATGTGAGCCGAGACAAGGACAAGCCCATCTCGCAAAGGTTGCTACAGGCAGGCCGAGTCATATGTGAGCATAGCCCATCCACTTGGGCTGGCTGTGGAGGACACGACCGAGACGCGGAGGCCTAGTAAGAAAGGTTTGCTGGCTATGGGCTTCGATTTTGGACATAGGGCTTTTGGCCCATGAGTTGTGGTACAGTGGCAGCAAGCCCAAAAGGCTGCTGCAGGGGTCCAATGGCACGGCACGGCTAGGCTTCAAGCCAACAATGATGCTAGCAGTGGTGCCCATAGTGGCTGCAGTGGTGCCATAATCCCAAATTTTAATTTTTTTTTGGACATCCCTAGGGTTTAAAACCTTAAATTGCTTCTAATTTATTTAGATGCTTTGACTCACAAATTCCACATAGAAAATAATTGCGTAATGCATGAAACGTGTATATATATATTGGAAGGTAAATATAAATGTAATGGGTTCATGCATCATGGGGAATGTTTTCATGTTTCACGAACGTTTCAAATATCTTCCTTTATTTTAAGCGTACATGATTGGCAAAAAAAAAAGTCTTTGAATTTTGTGGAAGAAAGCCTCCTCCTACGATCCTTCAGTTCCTTAGCTTCTGGCAAGAGCGTGCTTATAACGTGTTGTAGGCCTATTTAATTGAACTGTATTTAGGACAAGAGAGGGAGAGAGGTCGGCGGCAAAGAGAGAGAAGAGAGAGATTTAATCTTGAGGTGTGTGTTGTATCACCCCCATTGTATCTTTATTTATAGTAGTAGGATAGGTAGAATCCTTACCCTTTTAGGATTACAACTTAATTAAGATACTAACTCCCAATAGGAATCTAAAAGATATTTCTAGATATTCTAGGATTTACACAATCACATTCCTATTCCAAATATGACTGCAACAATAATTATATTATTGATTTTTAAGTAATTGTTATATTGTAAAAATATTATTTGAATTTGTTTAAATTTCATAATAGGACATTAAATGCATAAATGTAAGAGTTAAATTTCTTAAATGATTTTAGGGACCTCAATTAAACTATTTAAACAAACAAGGTTTCATTCTAACAATTAGGTTAACTAAGGACCGGAACTAAAATGATCATTTTAGAAATAAGTGAAGGTATAATAAGGAAAAAAATTCATTCTGATTCTCTAAAAAATCAGGAATTCAAATAGCACCTAAACATAGAGAATCGAATTCCTCCAAATTTTAGAGATGAATTCTAAAATTTGGGTGAATCCCGCCAACTTTTTGATTCTCAATGTTTATGTTTGTTAGACATTGACGTATTCTGAATCGGAATTTAATTCGGAGTTTTGATTCGGATTACCTTTGTGTAAACGTGACATAGCAAACGAAGCAACCATTGACACCCAGTAGTATCAAAACTGTTGTTCAAACAACGTCGAAATTAGTTAGTTTAGGTCTACTGAAGTCTAATACATGGTCATTGGGTTTTCCAACTCTCATATCCAAACACAACCACATATTACATAATTTACGGTCTCCAAAACAAGCCTAATCAATATCCAGAGTCATGTTAGGGTTGCCTTAGCCTGCAGTTGCCCCGCCCCGGCCGGCTCCTTCCATTCTCTTAACCATTGCAATAGCAGTTGTCTGCAAATCATTAAATTTATGATATATATATACATCAGTGCAGATAAGTTTTCTCCTTTATTACATATAAAGTTTCAAAAATAAAATCGCAAACATAATAAAACATCAAATTTACCACTTATTGTCAATGAGACTGGTGCCCCATCATTCATTGTCGTCTTCATCGTCATCTTCATTGTCGTCTTCATCCTCATCTTCATTGTCGTCTTCATTGTCTTCATCGTCCTCATCGTCTTCTCGCCAGATACTATAGACTGACAAATGAAATGCATGATAATTAATTAAGAACCCCAGATATCACTAATTTGAAAATTCTCTGAATTTTAAGCGCTTCAGACAGCTGATACTTACTTGGATATTCGACTCCCTCTCTGATGTCATGCATTTTTGACAAACGGCCATCAAAATTGACCATACCAAACAACATCAAATCCTTTTTGCCACTCGCCTTAACAACTATTGCTCGGTAAAGCTTCTTTTCGTAAGTTGCGGGGTCAGCGGCCTCAAAAGTAAGATAAGTCATACTAACAAAAAAACACAAGGTATAGAATTCGTATGCCTCCACCACTCTCACAAAATGCGCTTGGAGCCCCTAAAAAGGAAAGCCATGCAGAATATTATATTAAAACAAGTGCGCTATTAAAGAGTACTCGTAAAACAGAACATGCTAACGTAAGAAATAGAGCAGCAGCTATTACAAATTCAGATCAGTACCTTTATTTTCCTGATTTCCTCCAGGGCGTAACGTGCATGTTTTTCAGTATTGAGGTAAGGCAGATACATATGAGAGAAATGACCATATCCAGTCTGTTTAAATAAAGGCAAGCGGAACAAAGTTAGCAACTATAGACCTTATTTTATGGTCCTACATGCAAATGCAAATGTGTAGTGCACTCTGTATTCGCACAGATGGTGCATGCCATTATTTAATCTTCTTAAATGCAATAGCACAGTAAAGTAATAAGATGTAGCCAAGTAGAGCGCGCACACAAATTCACATATACCATTTTGTTGTTAGCCTCCCAGCGCCACGTCCGAGGTATGTAGGTTCCTGGAAGACATCAATTCATACCCATATCATAAATCCAAAAAAGAAATGAATTGCTAAAGTACTACCAACCATCACTATTTGGAGTAGGGCAGCTAAACAAGTTTTAGGCTTAAATGAAGAATGGTGGCAAGAGAAGTGTCAGATCAAAGCAACAAAATTTATGTAATACCCTAAGAAATCACATGAAAGCATCTCGTCTACAGGGTGCGCGTAGGACAGGACGTGTGGATCGGATGATGTATCATGCACATACCTGAATCTGTTTATTTTCTCTGAACTCAAAACCGTAGAATCTCTTAATGAGTTTTCGCGCAACCCAATCCATCAGATGACAGATTTTTCATTGGGTAACAGTTTTCTCCATTATGGTATTTTTATATTTATTATATACTAATTGGATAGTGGATTTTAAATCAAAATGAGATTAAATAGACTACTACTACTAATACAATTGATATAATGCATAGCAAATATTATTAAATATTTATTACCAAGAAAATAATTACTGATAATTGATAAGCATATAATTTAGGGAACTTTAACGAAAAGCACCCGGTACTGTTCACTTTAACGAAAAACCACATTTATACACTAAAAAGTCAATCATGGTACTATTCACTTTACCCTTTATTTTGTCATTATCATTAAAACTCAAAGTTTTCAAGCCCTTTTCATTAGTTTTCCTTATAATTTATACTAATAATGATATAATGCATATAATTACCAGCATGGACTTCCAAATTTAATAATACATGATTATTGGTAACCAGTTCTCCATATAATAAATGTTTATATTCTTTTATTAAAAAATGAAAACGGTTTCATTTCGGGTAAAGGTTCTGGACGGATACCACAGTAACCATAACTGAACCTGAAATTGAATAATTTACCCATCACATGTGTATATGACAATGTGTGTACAACATTATTTACTCTAGTGTTTGTAATTACTGACCTGGATATGTTACATCACGCCCCAGTTGTTCCAATTCAGAACTAACATTCTGTCCAGCTTTCTTGAGTAAGATGGTAAGTCCCTTTGCGCATCCAGCATTAGCAGTTGTAAAGAATGTGTATGCTGTTCCTTTTGCTGCAGCACTTCCAAAGCAGTCAATGTGGTAAACATAATCATCAAGGGATCCCGGAAAGTCGTAATTGATAACATATTTCACATCCTTCAGATCTGCAAATTAAGCATGAAACAGATGATTAGAAACAAGGCTTCTGGCCATTTCACAGGATAAATGCATTCAACGAAAATTTTCCAGGTTGACACACCTGCAACCCCCACAGTAAACAAACAAACCCTAGGTTACTAACAGGACATGATTTTGGAAAGGTGGATGTCGACTCTTAAATCAAATAAAGCCTTCAACTGTGACGAGATTGAAGAATGTAAATTTCTTTCTAAATAAAATTATAATAGTAATAATAGATGCAACTTTTGAGGCACAACCGAAAAAGAGTTCCTTTCGAGTCTTTCACAAACTAAAAGAAATTCTACTGATACCTATATCCCGAGCGGCAACATATGTTGCAATCGTTATGGGGATCTTGCCAGCTTGAAACTCAGAGACGATCCGGACCCTTTCCGCTTGACTTTCGTTTCCATGAACCAAGACTGCGTGCTGACCGTCCTTGCAAAGCTGCAGGGCGATCTGATCACGTGATTCACATCCTTTCTTTGTATCCATGAATATCACTATTCTGCTGCCATCCATTATACCACCTAGCAGCTCGACCAACCTGAAAATTTGAAATAAATCAGAGTTATATATAACCTCAAACAAACTGCACAAGATCAACCATTAGAATGTCTCCTACTTGTTGAATTTCTGATCTTCAGTAAGGACGTAAACAATTTGGTTGACCGGAGGTGTCACTTTCAGAATTGGAGAAACTATTTGAACCTGTTGTACATCCAAAGATTAATATCAAACATGTATTGGGTATTGCACATGAAAAAATACGCCAAGAGTATACTATTGCAATCACACGATAGAATTAAAAGGACTTTATGTGACTACCAATTTCATCCAGTAACAACAATTAAAAACGAATATGTGATGGAAAAGAAAATGGTAAGATATATTACTTTGCATGCGTTGTGAAGGAATAGTTTTGCCCGTTTATCAAGCTCTTTTGGCCAGCCAGTACACCAGAATGATTTTTGACAGTCTGAGCGAATCTGTATTCAACAAACCCATAGATAGCAATGGCAATTTCAACTGAACATAAACTTTGATATATAAACACACACCTGCACACTTACACACGTGTGTGTAAGAACCAAGTAAGGGTAATATGTCAAACCTGAGATAATATATTTCGTATTTGAGGCTCATGCGTGTCTGATAGCATCCAATCAGCACCATCCAACACAAGGTATGTGACGCTTTTCAAGTTCGTGCTTTTGCTCTTTAACAAAACAAGCAAGCTACTAAGTGTGTCGATTAAAATCCCACCTCCTAAGCCAAAATATTAATTGCAATCAATAAGTAGAATAATTGTATACTCAAACAAGAAATCACCTTAAAATCATCACCTACACAAAATTGCATGTTACCATAACCAATGTCTATAACAGAAAAAAAAAGAAAAAAAACATAGCAAAACACAATAGCAATAGATAGTAAAATGTAGTTCACCGTCACCGCCATCACAACCTACCACAAGTCTGACCAGAATTTTCATGCTTAAGCAGGTCCAAGCCGGATAAGACTTTAATGTTGTAAGCTGCAGCAAATTTAGCACCCTCCTGTTGGATTTGTTCAGCGCGTTGAGTTGTTGGAGCTAAAATCAATACTATTGGGCCATCTCCACCACGAGCTGAAGAAAAAATTATAAAATGGAAAACTTTATTCTTGGTGCATATATAACCAAATATATGATTCAAAGAGATAGGATTTGATTATCTTAAGGATAACCAACATATATAATACTCACATCGTTTTGGCTGGGAGTTTACATGGAGAATTGCAGGGATCAGATACGCTAGCATCTTCCCGGATCCTGGTTGAGCAATACCAATGAGGTCACGGTCCTCCAAATCCATTGGCCATACTTGAGCTTGAATTGGTGTAGGTCGAACAAATCCAGCTTTTGAAAATTCTTGTATAACATGTTCTGTGATGATCAAGAATTGAAACATTCAATACATAAATATATGTATATATATATGTATGTATATACATTCAAATGGAAATGTATGTTTATTATATTGTATAACAAGTTACTTTGTTTAATACAAGAAAAAATAATAATAGGTACCTGGAAACCGAGTGTTATCGAAAGTCTTGATGGGGTCCGGAACATCATCCCAGCCTACAACACGGATTCCCCTCCGTAGCCTATACTCTTCGACCTCGTCGGGCGCATAAGAGGTGCCATCAGTAGTAATTTCCCTCTTGTGGTGGTCCTGCGTTTCAGGCGTGCCGCCTTTAGCAGTAATTTTCCTCCGCTGGCTCCTATACTCCTTGCCCTCACTGGCCGTATTTGAGGAGCCTTTAGTGGCATCAGCACCATAATGCTGTGTTAGGGTTATTGAATTGGGGACATTGGACCGCTTCGCCATATTCGAGAAAGTTAATCTAGGGTTACTGAGTTTTGAATTTTGGTACCAATCACGATCACGGTCGAATTTTTAAGGAGCATTTTGATACATGTAAGGCTTTTAGAGATTTGATCAAACTGCTGTTCTACACTTTTAATTAATTTACTAATTAATGTACTAATTAAATCTAATATATACCAAACTCCTAAAATCTTGCAAAAGAATATATTGTTAATTTATGTTCCATTAATTTAATATATTTCAAAAGAAAAAAAAACAATAAAATTTCTATAATAATAATATTTAAAAAAAACGTTGAATTATGGGTGCAAAAAAGCCGATGTCTTTTTAAGGAGCAATAGGGTTTAGGGATTTTGATACATGTAAGGCTTTTAGAGATTTGATCACGATCACGGTCGAATTTTTAAGGAGATTTTGATACATGTAAGGCTTTTAGAGATTTGATCAAACTGCTGTTCTACACTTTTAATTAATTTACTAATTAATGTACTAATTAAATCTAATATATACCAAACTCCTAAAATCTTGCAAAAGAAGATATTGTTAATTTATGTTCCATTTATTTAATATATTTCAAAATAAAAAAAAACAATAAAATTTCTATAATAATAATATTAAAAAAAAACGTTGAATTGTGGGTGCAAAAAAGCCGATGTCTTTTTAAAACAAAAAAATCAAAGTGAGAGGTTTTAGGTTCAAATCTCTTGTATGGCGAATTCGATACCAAATTAGGTTGGCTATTGTGTGATTTAGCCGAACTTCCCCTCTCCTTAGTGTAAAAATATCGATATACTAAAAAAAAAATGTAACAATATACTCCAATTTTATTACATACATGATATATTGAAACACCCCAACCCTTCTTAGGGTAATTCAACGTTCTAAATCCGTACGAAATTTTTTATAAGGGTGGTAGATTGAAACACCCCAACCCTTCTTAGGGTAATTCAACGTTCTAAATCCGTTTCCAATGTCCGTTTTCCCAAATTCAATTTCTATTATATAGTTTTATTTATTGGACTCTTTATGTGCTTAGGAGCAATTATTGTGACGTTTCCGTCTTCGCTAGTGGCGCAGCTTTTGGCGGCGAAGTACAGGGAGTGGACCCCTTCTAAAATTACATGATTTGATAATTTAGTTGCATAAATGATTAGCATGCCTACGAATTTATGATTTGATTTATGTGAAGCTTGATGATTTAATATATTGATTATCGTCTCGTGTTTTGGTGAGGAATTAATTGTTAGCCTATATTGAGCTATATTTTAACATATCGTATTTTCTATAAAAACCATGAACTGGTAGACTATCTGATAGATGACGATAGGATGCTAGAACATGTTTTTGAACCCCTCTTTATAGTGTAGACGATGATCGGTAACCTACGCTATGAAGTGGTATTTACGAGAGGCGTAACATTTTGTGCGTACCTAGTAGACACTATGCCGCCTGGGGCGAGGATCTGGTGTTGGCATGTAGGCCGGGAGAAATAATCCCTAGCGAAAGGCTGAGGGACACGGAGACAGGCACTGGGCCGGGAGGGAGTTATCTCTGGCTACGGGCACAGAGACTGAGGTGCAGGCATTGGGCCGGGAGTTATATTTATTCAGTGATCTTTCTAGCAGCACACCGCGTTTACGAGACGATTTATAATACGTTTACTGTTTTGATTTCCGCGATGCGTTTCCGCGATGTGACTTTTGAGATATTTGGCATGCTAGGATTTTGTTAAATCCATCAATTACTATGCTAGTAGTTTTCACTATTAAACTTTGGGGGTTAGTATGTTGATAACTGTTTTATTATTATTATATATATAAACTTGGTCCACTCACCTTTGTTTTGCGCCCCCATTCAGGACTTAGAATCAAGGCACCTAATCCCGGCGTCAAGGCACTTCCGCAGCAGTATCTTCGGATCCTCTCGATGTAGGACCCACTCCTTTATTCATTAAATTTTATCTTAATTCTTCTTAGTGATTAGGTTTAGTTGTATGCTCTGAGCACGTTCCTAAATTATTAATTCTTGGTATTTTAAATTTCTAACCCTTATTTATTTCTTATTCTTAGCTTTTGTATCAATTAATGGCTTTCGTCACCCTCGGGTGTCGGCCAGCACGTGTCGGTCCTGGTATTCGGGGAATATCAGGGTCGGGGCGTGTCAGATTGGTATCAGAGCGTGGTTTGTTCAGAGCATACTTAGGATTCTCTTCTATTCTCTTAAAGTGTCGGTTTTGACATCATTTGGATGTCACGACTTCCGGATTTTGTGCCGGTTGGTGCAGTTGTGCAAATATCTCTCGGATTGAATTGTCACCTTCTGGTTGAAATTCGAGAATTCGTGTCGGGATTGTGCGTCAGCAGTGATGAAGTGGATTGTTGGACGACTTTAAACATCGAATCGATACTCAGTCGACGTGTTTTAGAAATCTTAGTGAGCGGAAGTTTGGTAAAGACTAACTGTATATTCGAAATGGCGATGCCACTCTGCAACATGCGTTCCCTAGGAATTGCGGGTGGAGTCGGCTCAACATCGAAATCTTGAGAAACTCCTCAGTAGCAGACGCTATTCTCTTTAATTTCCGAAATGAGTTGCAATTCTTGTTGTTGTTATAGTTGAACTTGGATGAGGAATATCCAGTCTTGTTTGGATAAGCAGATTCCTTGAACTTCACCTGGGTCTGGTACTCGGTGGAAAACCCTAGTTCCTCGTTCGCGTACTTTTCGGCGAAGATGAACTTAGTCTTTTGCTTGCAGCCTAGTTGTTCAGCCTTGTAATTTTCAGTGTAATGGCTTGAGACTCTATCATATTCATCATTGTACGAAGATCGAACTTTACTCTGAATTCCCCTGAACTCATTGAGCTTTGGTTTGCTCAAGGGCATCACTTTAAGGTAGCTAATTGTGTCACTATATGCATACGCAAGCTGTTTCGTATCTTCCTTCTTCGTCATTCTGTTGATTCAGAGGTTCTATATTTAATTTCTGAACTTTGAAACAACTCTCACAAAGTATTGTGAATTTCAAAATGTTTTTGACCTCGTCAAATCTTATTATCAGTTCTTAACTATTCGTGAGCTTAGACCTATTTCATTTTTGGCTAAGAACCAGTTGACCATACTGTGATGATTTGCAAAATAATCATAAACAGTGATTTCTATTTCTGCATCTTTATCTTCCTTCGCTTGTTGGTTTCTCAATGTAAAATTGAATCATGCCGGAACAATAGGAGTTTGTTCTTGGCGTGGTTTCTGGTTCAAATCCTGATTTCTTGTAATCTATCTTTTTATGGAATTGTTTTGACCCTCAAATTCTTGAGTATTCTTTCAACCTTCTCGACATGGTTTCTCGCCTAATTAGTGAGAAATTCACGATCGATTGTTTCGGTGAAAGTGGGCACCCAGTTTGTGTTGATTCGGACAGGAATGTTGGGAGCATAATCTTTTCACAAGCTTACCAGACTTACCAGAAAGAGTTCCACGTGGGTGTGAAGTTTGAGTTGTCCTTTGGTAAGAGACTGGTGAAGATTGTGGTGCAGAAGGTCAGCATATTGTATCACCATCTTACTAGAATTCATTGGCATCACATCGGTTATTTTCCAACTATATGTGTTCGTCTCAACGCATATTTCCACTGCTTCACTTCTGAACCTTATTGTTGTGAGTACGTGGTTGTTAAAACATTTCTAGCAGATCTGGTTGGTGCATTCTGGAATGGCACTACAGGACGGTCGAGGTAAGAATTGGATAATCTTTGCACTTCTCTCGAAATGTGCGTGTTCACTTTGGTTGTTAGGATGACCATTTGCGAGTCGTTCTTCTTTCCACCAACTTTGACCTTGTTTGACTTGAAATCTGCAACTAAGCAAAACTGGAGAGGTGGATTGAGCACTACAACAGTTCCCAAGAGATACTGCGTGTTGAGGAAGATAGGATGCTTGGTGCTGGATAGAGTTTTATGACGACAGTCTCTGTTTGTTCAGTATGGGGTATGGCACTGTTGCGACATGGTACTAGAGTTTCTACAGGTAACATTGGTTGTTAGAGGAGTTGTGCGAGCTTATATTTGGAAGATCGAATTTTCGACGTGTAAAATTGTCCATCCTTAGGGAATTACTGCTTGCTTATCGAGACAACAAATGTATGATCGATATCACGGGCGGCCGACCGGTATATTGATAGCTTATTTGTTGGGTTCGTTAAGCAAGTGGGCGGGAAGATTCGTCTACAGTAGCTGGTGCAGATTCAGAATTGTTCTTCTTGGGACTCGACCTAAAGACACATTTATTCTCGAAGTACATGACGTTTCGAATTCTTGGGCGAGACCCACTCTCATTTTTCAGTTTTGGTTTTCAGTTTAAGTATTTTGAACTCCCTTTACTCTAGTTAATTGTTTTGACGTTACAAATGTTTTTGGAAGAGTATTTATGTTTTCATTTTTTAAGTTGATTTGAGTTTTGATCTATATATTAGTACATATCTATTTTGGCGTTATCTGGCCTTAAATTATTTTGTGTTTTCAACTGTATATTTTATTAAAGTATGTTTTCTATTTTTACACGGATGGGGAAAGAAAGTATGAGCCTGGAGGCATGAAAGATGGAATCATTGCAGCCGATCGCGACGGCGTGGCATTTTCCCTTTTGTGCAACCGCTCTGATTTGATTTCTTCGTTACGTATATATATGTGTATCCTTTCTCGTATTTTCGAGTTTTTCAGTGTAGTATGTTATTTTAAATTTCGAGGACGAAATTTTTTATAAGGGTGGTAGATTGAAACACCCCAACCCTTCTTAGGGTAATTCAACGTTCTAAATCCGTACGAAATTTTTTATAAGGGTGGTAGATTGAAACACCCCAACCCTTCTTAGGGTAATTCAACGTTCTAAATCCGTTTCCAATGTCCGTTTTCCCAAATTCAATTTCTATTATATAGTTTTATTTATTGGACTCTTTATGTGCTTAGGAGCAATTATTGTGACGTTTCCGTCTTCGCTAGTGGCGCAGCTTTTGGCGGCGAAGTACAGGGAGTGGACCCCTTCTAAAATTACATGATTTGATAATTTAGTTGCATAAATGATTAGCATGCCTACGAATTTATGATTTGATTTATGTGAAGCTTGATGATTTAATATATTGATTATCGTCTCGTGTTTTGGTGAGGAATTAATTGTTAGCCTATATTGAGCTATATTTTAACATATCGTATTTTCTATAAAAACCATGAACTGGTAGACTATCTGATAGATGACGATAGGATGCTAGAACATGTTTTTGAACCCCTCTTTATAGTGTAGACGATGATCGGTAACCTACGCTATGAAGTGGTATTTACGAGAGGCGTAACATTTTGTGCGTACCTAGTAGACACTATGCCGCCTGGGGCGAGGATCTGGTGTTGGCATGTAGGCCGGGAGAAATAATCCCTAGCGAAAGGCTGAGGGACACGGAGACAGGCACTGGGCCGGGAGGGAGTTATCTCTGGCTACGGGCACAGAGACTGAGGTGCAGGCATTGGGCCGGGAGTTATATTTATTCAGTGATCTTTCTAGCAGCACACCGCGTTTACGAGACGATTTATAATACGTTTACTGTTTTGATTTCCGCGATGCGTTTCCGCGATGTGACTTTTGAGATATTTGGCATGCTAGGATTTTGTTAAATCCATCAATTACTATGCTAGTAGTTTTCACTATTAAACTTTGGGGGTTAGTATGTTGATAACTGTTTTATTATTATTATATATATAAACTTGGTCCACTCACCTTTGTTTTGCGCCCCCATTCAGGACTTAGAATCAAGGCACCTAATCCCGGCGTCAAGGCACTTCCGCAGCAGTATCTTCGGATCCTCTCGATGTAGGACCCACTCCTTTATTCATTAAATTTTATCTTAATTCTTCTTAGTGATTAGGTTTAGTTGTATGCTCTGAGCACGTTCCTAAATTATTAATTCTTGGTATTTTAAATTTCTAACCCTTATTTATTTCTTATTCTTAGCTTTTGTATCAATTAATGGCTTTCGTCACCCTCGGGTGTCGGCCAGCACGTGTCGGTCCTGGTATTCGGGGAATATCAGGGTCGGGGCGTGTCATATATATATATATATATATATATATATATATGCATGCCCATATATTTTAAAAATTAGCATACCAGTAATTTGGTACATTATTGAAAGGGCTACTTTGTAAAGTGTTAGTGAAAGAAGTTCTGGTTTTAGAGGCACATCAATCTTGGAGTGATTCCAATGCACCTTCGTTGTGAGGCTGAACACTGGTGTGATGCGAGATTTTTTCTAATTTCTCAGGGTCTGATGCCAAAGGCCGAAGTGAGAAGCAAAGCTCCAGTAGTTTTATTCAATCATCGAATCTCCACTCAATAAAAACAATCAGCTTGGGTGGATTTTCCTCATGTGATTTTCTGTTCTAAATATCACTACTTTTCAGTACATTATAATGTTACTAAGCCAAATCTATTAGGGTTTTTTTAGGGGAATTTTGATAAATAACCAAAATTTGAATCTCATATAGAATTCTAGCCACATTTTGTAATTTATGATAATTATAACCAAAATTTTGTGTGAAAGTACTATTATACCCTCCATAATCTTATGTGTTTGCCAAGTCTCGAGCTTTTCTTTTCATGTCAAATGTTGTTGATGTGTTGCTTTGAAGTCGCACTACAATGGAGGCACAAGCTTCTTTCTTTTTATTCATCAAACACAAGGACAAGTTGCAGTAGCAACAGTAGCACCTTCCTGCCCAGAATTTCCTCTTCAACAACAACGACGTCATGTCATCCCCAAGCCGCCGTATGTACCCTCTCCCTTGAATTTTCCCAAAAATCTGACTGCATTTTGTTTACTTAAGGTTTAGGATTGGAATGGTAGTTGGGTTGTAATCCTTCCAAAAACTTATTCAGGCTCGAGGCCAATTCAAAGCAAAGGTTTGTAAATTTTGTAAAATTTCCAACTCCTATGCTTTCATTTGTTTATAGTAATTGGCTGGTACGGTGCTTCGAGCGCTGGTACGACGGCGATTCGGAGTAGGAGGAGTGGGTCAGGGCTTCTTGTAGAAGCCTCTTGTTCCTGAAATCAGAGCCCATGATTTGCTCCTCGGCTGCCACGGATTGCTGCACTTTTTTGCAATGGCTGGGTGGGTACCCTACGATCCATGATCATGATTTGCGCAGTTTTTTTGTAATACTTTTTCTAATTTTTATGGGTTTTTGTTAGGTTTGATAAGGCTTGCAACTTGGAGACTACTATCAACTTGGTTTTGAATTTAAAGCACCTGTTTGCTTTTTGGTTCTTCTATAAACCTTATTTCAAGGGTATATTAGTAATTTCATCTCTACTTTTGGTTATAATTATCAAAAACTTAAAAGGGTGACTATAATTCTATATGGAGTCTAAATTTTGATTATTTTTAAAAATTTTCCCCTTTTGGGGGGGGCCGTATTTGTACATAGTGCAATCTTGCCTTGGTTCTCCTTTCCTTTTTTCCCTCCTTTTTCGTTCTTCATGCCGACTTCGATCCAATTTAATAGACATAGGGATCCTTTCTAGTTTAGGCTCAATAAACTTCCGTAAACCACGATTCACTTGGCAAGGCTTGATATGTGGCTTGGGCCCACTTTCACATGTAACATGGTTGGCATGATTTATTATTGGCATGGCATGATCGTAGATTCACATATCTCTCGATTTCGCACTTTTTGCATGAATTTTTCGTTCTTCTTCATGCCGACTTTAGTCCAATTTAATAGACGTAGGGATCCTTTCTAGTTTTCGCGTAGGTTCAATAAACTTCCGTAAACCACGATTCACTTGGCAAGGCTTGATATGTGGCTTGGGCCCACTTTCACATGTAACGTGGTTGGCATGATTTATTATTAGCATGGCATGATCGTAGATTCACATATCTCTCGATTTCTCACTTTTTGCATGAATTTAAGCTTGGTACCTGATATATGTATAAAGAGCTAGCATATGATGCAATTTCCAGCTGCGGGAATGTTTGATCATGAAGAAGATCGATAGTCCTGTCGTTCATCAATCAAACAATTGAGAGGACCGATAGTGTTCGCTTAACAAGTAGTGATCAAACCCAGTGGATGGTACCTCTCAGTAATCTGCCAGAAAAATAACATAATATATTCAATTTCGGCTATAAAACTGTAATGTATTTAAGTTATGCATCCAGTAACAGCAAGAGTTCGGGCAGGGAGCAGCATAACCTTAGGCAATCCAGTATTTCAAGTTCAAGATGGGGTGGTGGACTGGTGGAGATCATGGTGGAGGAGTCAAAACTGGATTCATGTTGAGGTTGTTTAGTAAAATCTTATGGAATCGAAAGATAATTGGTACATATTCAATATAAACTGTTTACTAGTTAACCTGGAATGAAAATCAATATAAGTAATAAATGCCCTTTGTTGAAATAAATTTATTTTATATACTAATTTTTTAAGGGAAGTGTTATTGACACTCCAAAAATCTCATTCTACACTCCTCACAAGTGTATTTTTCTTTCCTAATATAGAAATTTTGGAGTGTAGAATGAGATTTTTGGAGTGCTAATAACAATTTCTTTTTTTAAATTCTATATACTAATTAGGCCTAATCGGATAAATAGTCCTCGTGGTGGTAAGGTAATTGGAAAATAGCCCCTGTGGTAAAAAAAATTAGGATTTAAACCCTCATAGTGTAGTCCGTTAGCAAATTTTTTTAGTCCAAAGATGATTTTTCCGTTAAATGTCCATTAAATGCAAAGGTAAAAATGTACATTTGACGTGTGTCTTCTTTTTCCTTGTCTCCTTCCTCGTTTCTCTACTCTCTCTAAAACAAGTACAACCAATCAACCCCAAAATTCCAAAAATCCATGGATTAAACCGCGACGCAATCTCAAAACTATAATAATTCATTTGATAATGCTAAAAAGATTAAACTAAACTAAAACTCACTTACAGAACCCAGATATCTAAATTTAGTAACACAAAAAATTCCAATCTACAAAATTACAGTTCCTCAATGGAAACAAAACTTAGAGCACCTGAGGCTTCCGAGTGTAACAACAACACACTCCTTGCAACCTTGACGGCGTTCATCGCAGATAAGAGGTCTAATGTGCAGAGCCACCTTCACTGCATTCTCTGATGCTTCCATTGAATAAAATTGTAAGGGAGAAAAAAGAAAGGGGTTTGGAAAGAGATATGGGTTAATATTGTCAGAAACTTGGGGAGTTTATGGGGAAGGCGGGAGTGGTTTGAAGAGAACTCTAGAGGGACTTTTGGTATCAAGTCAAATCAATGTGTCCTTTCTTCTTCACTGGCGGTGGTGGTGAAGTGAAGACTATGCTGCTTTAATTTCCCAATTACTCTCCAGAGCCCCGGCTCCTCCTCCTCCTAGTCCGAGTGACGACTATCTCAGTGAGCTCTGTTCCCACTTGGATACAAAAATATATAACAAAGGTGGGCAACCTCCAGTCTTGAGCGGCAATAGGGTGGGTGGAGCTCAAATTCATCTTAGCCACCATCTCAACGACTCAAATTCCCCAAGTTTTCACACAAGCAGAGAGAGCAGACAGACAATGAAGAAAAGGTGCACATATTAAAATACGTTTTTACCGTCGTATTTAACAAACATTTAACGGAAGAATCATCTTTGGACTAAATTTGTTAACGGACTACACCACGAGGGTTTAAATCCTAGTTTTTTTATCACATGGGCTATTTTCCGAATACCTTACCACCACAAGTACTGTTTTTCCGATTAGGCCTACTAATTAATATGAAGAAAAAAAATTTAAATGCCTCTATTCATTAAATGATACCTGCTCCAAATGATATCTGCTCGGGAATGGTTTTGGGGGCATTTGAGCTCTGAATGTTGAAAATCGGTACATCAGCATTCTCTTTGTATAAAATGTCATATATATGTATATTCAATGGAGATGTATGTTTGTTATATTATATGACAAGTTAACTTGTTTAATACAAGAACAAATAAAAAGTATGTACCCGGAAACCGAGTGTCATCGAAAGTCCTGATGGAGTTTGAAACGTGATCACAAGTTTAAATTACAACATATGGCCCCCATTAATATTCGGTGCAGAAATCTCTATATTTGCCCCTTTTTTTTAATTAATAGATGCAAATGTTTCGGCCTCTGCTTGTTGGTTTCATGGTTCTACCAATATTAATCTCTGAATTTATTTTTAACAAAGACTGTATGAAAGATGTGGTAATTAATTAGTCAAGTAGTGTGGGTTTAGTTCTCAGACCTTCCATAATGCAAAGTCTGCAGCCTTCTTGAATCAACATAATGGGATGGTGACACGCCTCGATCCCGATGTTCGGAGGACAGCGGGATGGCCACGTGCTGGCTGACACCCGAGGGTGACGCAAGTCATTTAATGAATACATATGCCGAGAACATAAGAAACATGCATAAAAATTTTGCACGAACTACGCAATGTAATATTCAGATAAACCTTACCAAAATAATATAATAATATTCAACCGTCAATAAAATGATAGTGATAATGCATGACATATTCAAAGCATACATCTAATTTAGAATACAAGCGGAAGGTATAACAGAAGGTGCTAGAGTAGAGGATGACACAGAATCACTGGTAGGGGAATGCCTCGTAACTCGGATCGTATGCCTCGTTCCTAGGTCCTGAGAGGGCGCAAAACAAAACACGAGTGGACCAAATTAATATATAAATTGTACTAAAACAGTTATTCTACAACGTACTAACCCCCAAGTTTATGAAAACTCAATAGCATAATATGTAATAGGTTTTCCGAAAACTCTAGCATGCCATAAAACTTTATAAAAAAGATATTATATATAGTGTGCTTAATAGTGGTATCATAATCGCCCAAAGGCCCTACATCACCCAACCGAAGCCATATATAAATATCTTCTGGCCGAAGCCATCTACCAACGCCTGGCCGAAGCCATACATAAGTATCTTCCCGCCGAAGCCATATATAAGTATTTTCCGCTCGTAGGCACATAGTGACCACTAGATAAGCACAAAATCATTGAACATAGTATTTCCAAAATATATCTCATCAGAGCTCAATATCTCAAACATCATATCATAAATCATATTCGTAAATATCTCAGTAAATGTAAATCCAGTAAAGCATGATATATCATAAAGCGTAAATCCAATTTACTCATAAACATTTCATAAAACGTAGTCATAAAATCATGTTTTTCATGTATGCATTTCTAATAGTAAAATATGCATTTTAGAAGGGGTCACTCACAGATACTCTGTAGTCGAAGAGCCATACGAAATAGGAAGGACAGAAACGCCACTAACAAACGAACCTAAGCACATAAAAGGTCCAATTAATAAAACTCTACCATAACAATTGAATTTTAGAAAACGGAAGTCATAAACGGATTCATGACGTTGAAAAACATAAAGAGGAACATCGAGCAACCCCACGCGCCCTCAAGCGGCCTCACGGGGTGGCGGCCCAGACGGTCATGCCTCGATTTGGGTCGCCAGAAAAGTCGACGGTGCTGCAGTGGACAGCGACGAAGCACAGTACCTCCGGCGGAGGCGCGTGTGCTCCACGTGCCAGCCAAGACAGCGCCCACACGCCGACTGGGTTCTAGGATGTTTATGGGTTTGGGCTGAAGGCTGGGTTGGGCTAGGTCTCATTTGGGTTTAGGCTTGTCTCTAGGCTGGGTTCCTTGGCCCAAAAACCTGGTTTGGATTTTTGGATTAATGGGTTTGGGCTTGGGTCCGAATGGGGTCTTAGGCTTGGTAGCCCGGCCCAAAGGTTTATGCCAGTTCCTGGGATAGGTTTGGATCCAGGTTTAAGGGTTTGGGTCAGGTCGACCAGGTTTGAGGCCATGGTTTGGCCTGTTTCTAGGCAAGGTTTCAAATGCCCATAACTTCTTCGATACTCAAACAAATCGAGTGATTCAAAAACCAAAGTTGTAGTACTCAACGAGATGGTACCTTGCACGATGGCTAACTCGCCGTTGTTTGGCCAAAAAACGCCTCGAAAGTGGAGGTGCTCGCCAAAAAACTTGGAAAAGCTACTCTAAGCTATTTTCTGCGTTTAACATGTATGTACAACTTAAAACAAGCTTCGATCTAACCTTAAAACACATCCCAAGGGTTTCTAGAAGCTTACCTACGTCGAAAAAGTCTCGAAAGTCACCGAGGCTCGTCGGGGGAGTGTGCATCGTGACTGCCATAGTGGAGTACCAACTTGGCTTGGGGTTTTCGAGATCACAAGTCCAGGTGGTGGTGGTTTTGTTGCCTCTCAGGTGGAGCTCACAGATGAGGGGGAGAGTTTGCAATGAAAGATAGAGTATTGGAATGAGTTAGAGAGAAGAAGATGAAGTGATTGGGAGAGAGAGAGAGAGAGGGATAGAGAGAGAGAGAGAGAGAGATAGAGAGGGAGAGAAAGAGAAAGAGTTATAAAATGAAAGTAAGAAAATCTTAAAAAGGTGGGGAGGGTATCTAGATAGGGTAAGGCTAAGGGGACAAGAACCCCAAGTGGGTCCCCTTGGTTTGCACTTTAAGAACGTAAAAGACGAAACATAAAATATCCGAAAAACGTTCAACGTTTAAACTTAAAATCTTCGTTATAAATCTGAATTTGAATATGTTCGCGCCTAAATATGCGTTTCGACGAGACGGTCAACGAAAGTCCACTCAAGGGTAATTAGGTAATTTCATAAATCCGTTAATATGAAAATACAACAAAGTTTGGGACGAGGTTTCATAGATGGATTAGTCGAGGCGGCTGAGAGATGCATATGCGTGTTGGAGCGTCTTCAAGTTCAAGATGGGGTGCTAGATTGGTGGAGATCGTGGCGGAGGAGAAAGGCGTGATTGTGAAGAATCTTGGCTAACTTTGACTTGCAGCATTCTAAGGGACACTAGTGGCTCGTTCACTAAACCACAATCAAAATTGGATGAATTGAACTAATGATGAGTTGGAATGAAGAGGAGTCAGAATTGGATTCATTTTGAACTTGTTTATTAAAACCTTATGGAATCGAAATAAAATTGGTATAGATTCCATATAAACGGTTTACTAATTTATTATTAGAATTGAAATGAAAATCAGTAAGTACTAAATGCCTTAGTTAAAATAAATTCATTTTATATACTAATTTTTTGGTTAAATTCTATATACTAACTAATATGAAAAAAAAAAATTTAATGCCTCTATTCATTATATGCTAAACATACTTAAAATTATTTTTTTTAATATTATTTTAATTTTTGTTATTTTATTGTTAAACTTCATATTAAACTAGGCAACGGTGAGGGTTTAGGAATAAATGCGGGTATAATAGGGAGGAAAAATTCATTCCAATTCAATTCTTCTAAATACCACATAAACATAGGCAATCCAATTCTTCTAAATTTTGGAGTTGAATTCAAAATTCAAAGTCCCACAACTTGTTGATTCCCAACGTTAATTCGTCAAACATTGAAGTATCAAAGTTTTGCTGTCCAAACAACGTCTACATTAGTTAGTTTAGAGCATATTTGTTACTGAAGTCTAATACATAGTCATTGGGTTTTCCAACTCTCATATCCAAACACAACCATATATTACATAATTTACGGTCCATAATGCATAGTCTACAGCCTTCTTGAATCAACATAATGGGATGGAGTAGTCGAGGAGGCCGAGAGAGGCATAGGCGCGTTGGAGAGTCTTCAGGTTCAAGATGGGGTGCTGGATTGGTGGAGATCGTGACGGAGGAGAAAGGCGTGGTTGTGAAGAATCTTGACTAACTTTGACTTGCAGCATTGAAAGGGACACTAGTGGCTCTTTCACTAAACCGCAATCAAAATTGGAGAAAATGAACTAATGAGGAGTTGGAATAAAGAGGAGTCAGAACTAGATTCATGTTGAAGTTGTTTATTAAAACCTTATGGAATCGAAATAAAATTGGTATAGATTCCATATAAACGATAAAGTACTAAAATGCCTTAGTTAAAATAAATTTATTTTATGTACTAATTTTTTGTTAAATTCTATATACTAACTAATATGAAAAAAAAATTAAATGCCTCTATTCATTAAATACTAAACACACTTAAAATTTATTTTTTAATATTATTTTAATTATTGTTATTTTATTGTTAAATTTCATATTAAACTGGGCAATGGTTAGGGTTTAGGAATAAGTGAAGGTATAATAGGGAGGAAAAATTCATTCCAATTCTCCCCAAAACCAAGAATTCAAAGACCACCTAAACGTAGGCAATCCAATTCCTCTAAAATTTGGAGTTGAATTCAAAATTCAAAGTCCCGCAACTTGTTGATTCCCACACTAGTAGGAAAAACTATTTGCGCAACAAAGCATGATTTGTCACGCAAGGATCTAACGAAAAAAAAATCTTCGTCACGCAAGGTTGGTGAACTTTGCGTGATGCACAACTTCGTCCCGCAACAGTGTTTGCACGACGAAAAACAGATGTTCGTCGTGCAAAGCCAGCAAGAAAACTGTGAGTGATTTTTTTTGGCAGGAAAATAAATGCACAACGAAGATTTTCGTGCGAAACCTTTGCGCGACAAAGTCTTCGTCGTGCAAAGCTTGTTCAATTTTTGGGGCAGAGCGTTCAACGCATGGAAATCAAAGGACCATTTGCGCGACAAAGGCTTCGTCGCGCAAGTTACAGTCAGTTTTGAGTTAGAGCACTCAATGCATGTGAATCAAAGGAATCTACATCGTAGTTAGTGCGGGTCTTTGCGCGACAAACACTTTGTTCTGGGATGGAGGATAAAAACAATTCTTCACAATCCAGTTCTCCTTATTCTTCACAATTCTTTTCGTGCTGGGATGGAGGATAAAAACAAGGATCAGAGCATGTCTGCCGCCAATTCGTATGATTTGAGGCAACATGTGGAGTTTGCGCATGCGATTAGTGTAGCCATGCGGAATAATTGTCTTACTGCTGAGTGGTGTTCTTGGAAATATGTGCCCGAGAATGCGAAGAAGGCGGTGATGGATGAATTATTAGTAAGTATATTGTTGATGGATCAATAATTAATTTTGTGAAATTTTTTTTATATGTTGAAATTAATTATTTGCATACTTTTGATGATGATACGAACGAAGAGTTGATGAAGTTGATGGAGGCGGCGTTGATGGGAGGTTACAAGCGGTGGTGTTATGACGTCGAGCGGAATGGAAGCCCATCGAAATAGTAGTTTTAAATTTATGTTTCTGAGGACAATATTTAAATTTAAGGTTTTTTTATAAGTTATGTATTTGGACTTAATTAGGCTTTAATTCCTGTTTGGTTTTTTAAATAATTGAATGGAATATAATATCAATTTATTTAAGGTTTTAATTATTTTTAGAATAAATATTATAACTGAAAAATTGTTTGTAATTATGAAGTTTACCTAAACATAGATTCTATGTTTACGTAAACTTCATAATTACAATCGATCACGTTCGTCGCTAAAACGTTTGCACAACAAAGCTTTCGTCGCGCAAATGGCATTCAATTTTAGGTCAATGTATTTGGTGCATCTGAATCAGAGAAATCAATACTGTATTGAGTGCAGATGTTTGCGCGACAAAGTCTTCGTCGCACAAAGTCCATAACCTTCCTATAAATATGCGCTTCTGCTCTCCTTATTCTTCACACTTCGTTGTGACAAGCCTTTGGTTTGCATGGGCCTAGGAGGGGCCCCACTCCAACAACACCGATACTGTCCTCAACTTTACCACTTGCCAAATCCGTTAGGTGTGATGTTTTACCACAAAAGACATCGGTATTAGTTAGAGTAGGGTAATAATATTTAAAGCCACCCTTGTTGACTTCCCCCACCGATGTGGGACTGTCAACACCCCCGGGACCCGTCGATCTAAAAAATTTCAACATGGTATCAAAACCCACGGTTACAGGCCCATGCAAGCCAAGGGCTTGTCACCATGAAGTGTGGGCTTGGAAACAAGCTTGGACTCTTAACATAGAGTTGGCCTCTGAGTTCTTAAGAGGCACTTCTTGAAAAAGATTGAAAACAAATCTAGACTCCATTGGAGCCAACCTTTGAGTTTTAATTGCTGATTTGTGGATCTCCACGTGTGAACAACTATATGGGTTTACACGTGAGGGGGCATTTTGGCAGTGCCAAATCAGTGGGGGAAGTCAACAAGGGTGGCTTTAAATATGATTACCCCACTCTAACTAATATTGAGATCTTTTGTGATAAAACTCCACACCTGACGAATAGGCAGGTGATAAAGTTGATGACAATATCGGTATTGTTAGAGCGGGGACCGCTTCACAGTCCCATATCGATGAAGGAAGTCAATAAGGGTGGCTTTAAATATGATTACCCCACTCTAACTAATATCAAGGCCTTTTGTGATAAAAATTGGGCAGGTGATAAAGTTGAGGACATTATCAGTGTTGCTAGAGCAGGGCCTCGCGGGCCCGCCGATCCAAAAATCCAACAATTACAACACCCATCCCTCCTTACTACCAGGTGTGGAAATTTTCATTTTTTGCCTCTGTCTTTAATTAATAGATGCAAATGTTTTGGCCCTTACTTGTTCTTAATTTTGTGGCGCTGCCAATATTAATTTCCAAATATATCAGAAATTTGCAGGAAGAAAAAATATTAACAAAGGCTGTATGAAAGATGTGGTGATTAATCAAGCAGTGTGGGTTTAGTTCTCAGACATTTCATAATGCAAAGTCTGCAGGATTACGCCTTCTTGAACCAACATCAACGCATTCATCAGCCCTAGCCTGTTCCAAAAATCATTTCTATACTTAAAAATTAACATATTTTTTACAATTTATCAAGAAAAATATTTTTTTGTTTGCGGGGATCATGCAAATGGATGTTATTGGATTTGACGGCGGCTGTGGATAATGGGATGGAGTAGTCGAGGCGGCCGAGGGAGGTATAGGCGCGTTGGAGCTTCTTCAAGTTCAAGATGGGGTTGGTGGACTGGTGGAGATCATAATGGAAGAGTCAAAACTGGATTCATGTTGAGGTTGTTTAGTAAAACTTTATAGAGTCGAATTAGAATTTGTATAGTTTTTATATAAACTGTTTACTAATTAACCTAGAACGAAAATTTATATAAGTATTAAAATGCCCTTAGTTGAATTAAATTTATTTTATATACTACTTATCTAAATCCTATATACTAATTAATATGAAGAAAAAAAAATTTAATGCCTTTATACAATAAATATTAAGAGTGAGATTAAGTCCATCTCATTGTCATATCACTCCATCCACTTTAAAATATAAATGCCAATAACAAATATCTCCTCTTATAAAATAACATTTAAGGACTTACACAATGGAGTGTGATATTCACACATCTCTTTTTACTTCTCACACACCCTTAATAATTTCTGTCTGTTAATCTTTTTCAATTCATCTGATCCGACAGCTGAAAACTTAAAAGGTGTGGGAGAAGTAAAAAGGGGTGTGGATATCACACCCCTTACACAATATACACTAACATTTTGCCATATCAGCGTTAGTTGAAATAGAAGAAAAAAAAAAGACAAAAAGTAAAATTAAAAACCCACCCTACTCTGCAAACCCAACTAGTCTACACCTGCACGCCTCCCTCACGGTGGCGTCGATGCCAGCCCCTCCCTCAACAAATGCCCTTTCTCTTATGATGGGTTGCAGCCTTAATCTAATTCTGTGGAGATGGATGGTTGTGAGGCTACGACCGTGCTGCAAAGGGTGACATGAGATAAGGCATGGGTATTGGTGCGGCTGAAATTTGGGTATTTATCAAATATAACCAAATATTAACCTTGAATTTTAAAAATGTCAATTTTTATAAAACTTTCAAATATATTCAAAATATCATTAAAATATACACAAATATCCTTAAACTTTAAAAATATTTAGTTGTTGATTAAAAACTTCTTGCGCTATAATCAAGTGTTACTTTCACGAATATTCTTCTCATTTTTTTTAGAAGAAATTAGATGTCCATCCCTTTTTTTAGATACTCTTTATTAATTAAAAGAAAAACTAACGTAAAGTAAAAAAAAACTTTAGGTTTAATGAAAAATGACAAATAATGGTGTTGTGAATAGTATCAAGTAAATGTAAAAATGTGATTTTTCGTTAAAGTGAACAGTATCGGGAGTGTTTCGTTAAAACTCCCATTAAAACCTTAATACTTTTCAAATTTGGATCAAGGTCATTAAGTTTTAATAAACGTAATTAATTATTTTAATAATAAATATTTTTTATTTCTAAATATACTCATTTAGTGTTAGAAATGCTGCATTTGGTAATGGCTAAATTTTTATCATATATTTTTATTTTTAGTTTGTACCCATTTTTAATTTGTACCAATTTTCTTTTTAGTTTTAATTTGTAACCATATATTAATTTCTTTTTTTGCCCATATTTTTAAAGTTTTATTTGTATTTGCACCCATATTTTTTAAATCTTGCTATATTTTATTGCTATAATTTTTTAAAATATATCAATAGTTATTTTTTTAAATGATGTTAGCGTTTGGTACGTGGGACGGGACGGGACGGAACGGGACGAGGCGTCCCGTCCCGCGTTTGGTGCCCTAAAAATGGGTGGAACGGGCTGTTCCACGGGACATATTTTGGGTGTTTTTGCGTCCCACCTCCCCCCTGGAACGGGTTTGTTCCACGTCTGTGGAACACAATGTTTTACCATTTTAAGACAAATATACCCCATGTCTTTTTCAAAAATTACAGCTTCGTTCCGTCCCGTCCCGTCTGCGTACCAAACGCACCCAATCAAAAAATATAAACTAACAAAATTTCAATCAAAAAATTAGGAATCGGAACCAAAATAATAATTTTTTTTATTTTCTTTGTCAAACAAAGACTCTTAATTTTATTTTTTGATAAATAATCAAATATTGCTCAGATTATTTTTAATATTGCCCAGATTATTTGTACAATAATTAACAATTTCCAAACCAACATAAGAAGAATAGAATCACAAAGAATGAAAATTATCTATTCCGTAAACCCTAATTTTTATAACATGCACTAAATTAATACTAGCTCTTCCATTTACACAAGAAACTTAATTTCTCTAACATGTGCTAAAGAGTTTCTATTCCGTAAAATTTTAAAAATTGTTTTTGCACATTCTAAGATCAGCAGATCCCTCGATTCACTACCATATAGTCAATGGTAACCTTCAAAACAGAATCCAAACACAAAAAACACCCTTAATAATGCAAAGGTGTGGAAAATTAAATATGTAAACACATAATCCAAAAGAAAGTTGAGATAAATTACGTTACAAAGATTTGACTATTTGTTCTACAAGAAATATTCAAGCAAAGGAAGAAACTACAAAAACAAAGAGAAAGTGTAAACAAGAAAAAATGAAAAAAATTAAACCATCTACACTCAATTTCATTTAGGGATGCACAAGTCTCCACCAGTAGCCGATGTCTTCGATATTTCTCCACCGTTTCTTTAGGTTTTATCGCCAAAATTTCCATCTAATAAGGTTTTGGTTTTAAAGTTTAAAGGCATTTATATCTATTTAAGTGATATTTTAGATATATTTTAAGAGTTTATATAAAAACTGATATTTAAAAGGAAAACGCCGCCCAAGAAAACTGAAATCCTAACGATGTAACTAGCTTTACTCCTATTTTTTTGTAAGTTTATGGAATTTGAAAAATCCTAAAATAGCCATTGAGCTTTTGGTTTGAGTTGATTCGGAAAGAGAAACCATAAGCGGGAATCCCAAATGAGATAAAAAGATTTTATGCAAGAAAATGTATTTGGAGAAAATGGAAGGGTTTCAGTTGACGAAAGAGTGGCAAGAATGTATGGATGCAGTGTGGAGACGCAACGGAAAGGCTAAAAGCATAGATTGGAGAAAAGAGGGAATTTTTCCTCCCGTTCATAAGCATACTTAGACGTAAGTCTTTTTTTCGTTATTTTTTCTTAAGCAATTTATCACTAGCTAAATTGGAATCCCCTTAAAAATTAAAATGGAAACGTTTAGATATGTGCAAAAATTCTATTGAATAAAATATTTAAAAATTTGACATTTAAGTTTGCTGCCGTGAATAATCTTGGATTAGATTGATAGTACTTACCATATCTATTTTTGTTGTTTAGAGATTTGAGTTTATGGCCACCTAATTAGCATATATCACCTAATTAGTATATATGGTTGAATTTTGGAGTATAAAATTCTTGTAAAAAATTTATTGTACTAGAATATAGTTGGGTAGAAGAATTTTTGGATAAAAGAGTGTAAATCACATGTGAAGTTCAAAAGTAGGCATAAAAACTGAATATTTATTTTAGGCATATTAAATTTTGAACTTAACATGTAATTTACACTCTCTAATCCAAAAATTATTTTCCACAAATATATTTCAGTACAATAAATTTTTAACAAGAATTTTCTACTCCAAAATTCAACCATATATGCTAATCAAGTGATCTTAAACTCAAATATTTGAACACAAAGACAGATATAGTAAGCATTATCAATTTAATCCCAAAATTATTCACCGCTTCAAACTTCCATATCAAATTTTCAAATATTTTCTCACTAGAATCTTTGCACATATTCAAACTCTTCCATCTTAATTTTTAAGATAATTCCAATTTAGCTAGTTATATATTGCACAAGAAAAAATAACGTAAAAAACAACTTACATCTAACTATGCTTCTGAACACAAGGAAGAATTACCTCTTTTCTCTAATCTACGCTTTTAGCCTTTCCGTTGCGTCTCCACACTGCATCTATACATCATTGCCACTCTTTCGTCAATTGAAACACTTCCATTTTCTCCAAATTCCTGCATAAAAAATTAAAATTATTAATAAAATTTCTCTCTCAAATAGGTTATTCAATTTTTTATCTCATTTGAAAAATTATTAATAAAATTTCTCTCTCAAATAGGTTATTCAATTTTTTATCTCATTTGAGATTCCTACCTATGTTATTCTTTCCAAATCAACTCAAACCAAAAGTTTAATGGCGATTTTAATACTATTTCCCTTTCGGTTCCAACATAGGATTTTTCAAATTCTAAAAATTTACAAAAAACAGGAGTAAAGCTAGTTATCGATAGGATTTCAGTTTTCTTGAACAACATTTTCTTTTTTGTGAGCAGCGTTTTCCTTTTTCTGGATATATTTAAAAGTTTATATAAAAACTAATATTGGACTCCCTCTCTAGTGTAATGCATTTTTAACAAACGGCCATCAGAATTGACCAGACCAAACAACATCATTTCCTTTTTGCCACATCCCTCAACAACTACTGCTTGGTAAAGCTTCTTCTCATAGGTCGCGGGGTCAGCGGCCTCAAAAGTTAGATACTACCAAAAAAACAAGTGTGCTATTAAAGATTACTCGTAAAACAGAACATGCTAACGTAAGCAATACACCAACATCTATTACAAATTCAGATCAAAGCCTTTACTTTTCTGATTTCCTCCGGGGCGTAACGTGCATGTTTTTCAGCATTGGAGTAAGGCAGATGCATTGGAGAGAAATGACCATATCTAGTCCGTGCTTGGCTGCTGAAGTTTCAGCAGGAGCTCCTGCTTACACCCAATCCCGGATGGACACTAATCAAAACTTGGACTCGTGTTCACCCGGATTGGGTGTAAGCAGGAGTTCCTGCTGAAACGTTCAGCAGCCAAGTATATTCCGTTTAAATAAAGGCAAGCGGAACAAAGTTAGCAACATATAGGGGGTTTAGCAACATCTAGACCTTATTTTATGGTCCTATACGCAAATGCAAATGTGTAGTACAGTATGTATTTGCACAGATAGTGCATGCCATTATTTAATGATCTTATATGCAAATGCACAGTTAAGTAATAAGCTACAGCCAATCACACATATTCACTATACCATATATAAAACCATAAAAGAAATGAATTTCCAAAATACTAAATCTTGATAATGTTTCAATTACATGTGAAGTTCAAAAATAAGGCATAAAAAACTTGGGTAGAAGAATTTTTGGTTGAGAGAATGTAAATTACATTTGAAGTTAAAAAGTAGGCATAAAAAAACTGAATATTTGTTTTAGGTCTAGAGTTCTCTGTTTTAATTGTTGTAATTTTCAGCGATATGAAACTCAAGCAGTGTTTGTAGTTGCGTATCAACGCACTACTTTGCGCCTCCTATACTCTCGTTTGAGAGTATAATAAGAGGTGTTTTTGATGAACTAGCTATAAAGGCCCGGATGGACGTTATTAAAAAAGATAGAGAAGAAGTGCTCGTACAAATAGTGAAGATGCTACCAGATTGTGACATTAGCATAGTGGACACGCTTCGTTATACATTTAGGTTCGAACTTCCTTTTGAAATTGACTGGTTATTTGGCAAACAAGCATTAAAAGACCGTTGATGAGTTTCTATTTAAGTCTCTATTTTTGTTATATTTACATTTTTGTACTAACTGCAACAAATTAAATTAATATTTTATTTTTGTGAATAAAACATTATAAAAGTTCATGCTTCATGATTACAGAGAAATTAAAAAGGTTGATGAAATAACTATAAAACACATGCTAAAGCAATTTTCATTGATATGCGAGACTTATTTGTCAGATGCAGTATAAAATTGTAAGTTTATTTTCCTAAATTCTGTTTCAAATTTAAATTTTTTTAGATAAATAATGTAAATTGTTTCAAGTACTAAAATATTTATCTAAAAAGTTTAAACTTTAAACTGAATTTAGAAAAATAAACTTATAACTTTGTATTTGGATGACAAATAAGCCCCTCATATCAACGGAAACTGCTTTAGCATGTGTTTTATAATTAATTATGTAGCACCCTCAATTTCCTAATCATGAACCATGAACTTCCGCAGTGTATGATTCACAAAAACAATATTAAAATATTAATTTAATTTGTTAAAGTTTGTAAAAAAATGTAATTATAACAAAAATAAAGAGATTTAAATAGAAACTCACCCACGATCTTTATTGGTGCTCGTTTGTCAAATGACAAGTTCTTCTCAAGAGGAAGTTCGAATCTGGATGCTTAGCGAAGCACGTGCACTACGCTAACGCTGCAATCTGGTAACATCTTTCTCCTTTGTACGAACACATCCTCTCTATCGTTTTTAGTAACGTCCAACCGGACCTTTATAACATGCTCATCAAATACATCCCTGGCTATACTCTCTGACAAGAGTATAGGTGTCGCAGGTACTCTAACACGCATAAAGCAGCGCTGATACGCAGTAACAAACACCGCCAGAGATGTATACCGCTGAAAATAAACATAATTACAACAATTAAACAAAGAACCCCAGACCTAAAAAATACGGAAAACAAAAAGAGTAAAGCTATTTACCTGTCCTCTTGGATTGGATCTTTTTCGGTGGCATTTTCCCTCTCAAGTTGCACTTGCAACCGTAAGAGAGAAGGCAAATGTCAGATCTGAAATGTAGGGCGAGAAATTTAGAGAAAGCAAGTAGAAAAGGAGGGCCTGGAATGTTGAAGGGTGAGAGGGGAGGAGAGGTTGGAAGTTTGGAACGTTGAAGGTTGAGAGAGGGGAGGTTGAATGTTTGATGAGAGACCCCCCTCCCTCTTCACTGCTAGTGAAACATGATTTTAGGAGAAGATGAGCTCCGATATATATAGTGGGTGTGCACTGATAAGTCTCCATCCCGTCCACATAATTAAACTTCATACACCAACCAACACTGAATAACTCTTGAGCAATAATAATTATATGATTCAATGTTCATTCAATGAAGAGTAACACTAAAGGATAAAGATTGTCTGCCCTCCTTGTTCTCGTGCCCTCCCATGCTCTCCTATTTGTGTGGTCACGGTTAAGCTACGTCAACATTTTATATTACTATTTATTTTTGTCTTATTATCTCTATAAAAAAAACAATATAAATGTTGACGTGCCTTAACCGTGACCACACAAAACAGGAGGGCACGGGAACAAGGAGGGCAGACAATCCTTTAGTGGATTTATAATTTTAATATTGGATGGTCCTAATTAAGGTATGTTATACGCTAATTTAACAGCATGCTCGAACTTAGCATTTATACGCCTAGATGAGACCTAAATAGAGATTAGGTGTACTAGACTGATTTAAATATATGTATTATACATCATAAAATAAATGTTCATTTACACTTAATAAAGCTATGCTTGTATTGATAATTTGAGTTTATTATTTCTCATGCGGTATGAATGATAGTGAATTTAAAAAAATAACAGTGTGAAACATAAAGTGTAAAAAAGTATTAGTTGAGCAATGCATCAATGCTTTATTCATTAAAGTATTAGTTGAGCAATGCATCAATGCTTTATTCATTAAAACGTTAGGTGGAACAACCTCATTGAATAACAATTAAAAAAAATGGAGAGTACGTCACGGGCAACTGCAGAGGCAGTAACAAGGGGATCAGGATCCTCTCCTGAGCAGATGGAGAGGATCCTCCTGACTAGGCCCATCGGGCCGTTCATTTTTTATCCAACGGCTATAATTATTATAATTTTTAGAGGGATCCCTGTTTGTAACCGTTAGATAAAAAATGAACGGCCTGATGGGCCTGGTCAGGAGGATCCTCTCCATCTGCTCAGGAGAGGATCCTGGTCCGTAACAAGGGACCCAATAAGTAAAAGTTCTGAAAGTTCTGAAGAGGCAGTAACAAGGCACGAACAAACCCATATCAAAGTAGCCCAAAATTAGTAGAAACTTGAAATAGGTCTAATTTTACAAGTCTCTTTTGATATGGGTTCAATTTTGTACTTACTTTTGATTTAGCTCCAATTTTGAAGCCTAAAATTGTATACTTACTTTTGATTTAGCTCCAATTTTGGACCTATATCAAAAGAGACTTATAAAATTGGACCCATATCAAAGTAGCCCAAAATTAAAATGTTTGGTGGGCTCTAGGAAGAGTTTTAATTGTTTGAGGTAAAAAATACTAATAATTTAGATTATTATATTATTTTTAACTTTTACAACCCATTCAATAAGTAAAAAGTTCTAAAAAATATGATTAGCTTTAGAAAAAGGAATAGTTAATAAGGAACTTTAACGAAAAACATCCGGTACTGTTCACTTTAACGAAAAACCACATTTTTACACTAAAAAGTCAATCCTGGTACTATTCATTTTACCCTTTATTTTGTCCTTATCATTAAAACTCAAAGTTTTCAAGCACTTTTCATTAGTTTTCCTTAGTTAATATATATTAAAAAATTATTTACCTTAAGAAATTTAATAATATTATATTTCCAATCATTCACACTATAGGTCTATAGGTCTTTTTATTTGATTGGTTTCTAGGGAGTAGTCTATAGTAATTAGTTTAGGTTTATTAGGAGTAGTCATCCGGTTTTAAAAAGTAGGTTTAATATTTGATTATTTTAGGTTTCCAAGGAGTAGTTTATTATTTTATTTTCAACTTTTGGGGTACAACAGTGGTCGTTTTTCATTTTTTCAGAAAGCTTTCGTCTTGTCTGCAGGTAAGTTTTAGGTAAGTTTTATTGATTTTTCTCATCAATAGGTAAGTTTTAGGCCACTTTATTCTTAAGTCTTGATGATTTTATTTGTTTATTACTTTAATTTTAAGGGTTGGTAACTTAAAAATTCAGTTTCAAGTTTAATATATTTTTTTTCTGATAGTCTGATAGATTTATTAGAAATATAATTTATTATATAAACTTGTATTATTGTTGTTCAATTTGTTAGGTTAACATTCAATGAAGAGGTTAAGAATTATTGATTCATTCTTTAAAAGAAGAGATGATGGTGATGAATTAGAGAGTTATATACCTTCCGAATCGGTACTTTTTCAATTTGTTAGGTTAACTTTCAATTCTGTTAAGGATTGAAGGGCACAACTTGAATATGTACTTTCTCTTTTATTTGTTAAGTTGTTATGATAAGATTGATAATGCATAGTTCTTTCTACTATAAGTTGCAACTTTAAATGTTTTTTTGTTAAATCTAGTTGAAACTTGCTTTATTCATAATTAAATTTCTTACTTTAAATTATTGCTTTCAGACTTGTTATTGTGTAACATTATGTAAGTAACAAAAAAATTTAACCATTTGATCTCATAGTAATAATTTTAGTTTAGCCCACCCACCAAATAATTTTTGGCTCTGCTATTGATCATGGGGGAAATGGAGGGATAAAGTCTTTCTTCTTCGTTGGAACCAAGGTCCAAAAACAGCAGAGCCATGATGGTCTTCTATGTTCCTCTTCGTTTGAAACTAGATATTTCTTCTTAGTTCAAATCTTATGTTGCACAACAATAGTGGTCTTTTCTCTTCCACCACATGTCCAAACCGTTAGGTGGTCCGCAGAGTTCCTCACATGCGCTTCTTTGCGTCCCTATAAATACACAATGATTTTCCACAAAATCTAAACACCTAAAATGAAGTGTCAAATGTTTGATTTGTTTTTCTTTCACCCACATCAAATTTTATTTATACACAAGACTAGTCAATAATATAATTAATCTTGCTATTCAAACTTTAGACACTAAAATGAAGTGCCAATGTTTCATTTGTTTGTGTTTGACTGTAATGTGATGGTATTTAGTGAAATGCATGTATAATATGACTGATAAAATATACACATTTATGGGTACAAACGCAATTGAATCATAGCGCCAACCTAACCGCACGACAAGAAATAAATCAGCTTACAGAGTTTGCAGGTGGCCTGCGTGAGCTAGCGGGTTTCCACGAAGGAGGCAGACTGCTTGCCCTCCCATTAGCTCGCCCTTTCCATCCTCTTCTACATTATACGGTCACGGTTAAATGATGTCAACATATCTTATTATTTTTATAAAAAAATCAATATAAAATATTAAGGTAGCTTAACTATGATCGCATAAATAAAAAATATCCGTCGCATTGTGTAGATCATAGCTGTAGTAGTAAAGTAATACTTTTGTAGAGATGATGGGGTAATGGAGTAGTGACTAGATGGCCTAAGCGCCTGCTGATTGTGATTGATTTGCTTTAAGCCAGCCAGTGCATGGTCAAAAGGCTAAGTTTTTAGTTGACCGATAATAATTCATGAACCGAAAATAGTTACGTGAATTTATGCATTTCTTTTGTAGGCTTTTTTTTTGTGACAACTAATCGATGAAATTTGATGATTGAACGTGCTAAAGTATTAATGTTTGAAAGTGTTTAGTTTTGAAATATTTTAGAACTTTAAATTATCTAGTATTCAAGATAATGACTATTTTTTGTTTCTAGAAGTTTTACTTTGTAATCATATGGATTATAATTAAAAATTTGCTTGGGTGTAACAAAAAGATATCGTTTGTAAACTATTATTTCAATTATTGAAATTGTACGAGGACTTAATGATTAAAATAGAAAAATGCATGATAAAATGTACCTATAACGGTGTTTAATTATCAAAAAACGAAAAGTATGACAAATTTTTCTTCTGTAAGTTTCAAGTTGTTAAAAAAAAAATAAAGACAGGTGAAAAATGGGTAAATGAATAAAAAAAATAAATAAACAGGTTCAAAAACGAATAAACAGGTAAATGATTATGGTTAAATGGATAAACGGTTATGGTTAAATGGATACACGGTTATGGATATGGTTAACCGTTTATAACCGGTTATGAGTATAAATATAACCGTTTATACAATTAACTAACGAATAAATTGTTATACAGGTATGAACATAAAAAATTATAGATAAATAATCATGATTACTCATCTGCTCATCTCTATTTGCAATGTATTTGATAAGGGGTGGAGTAAGCGGGGCTGAGTGAAAGAAGGCTCCTTGCAGGTTCGACCAATCATGGCGCCAACCTAACCTAACGACAGAAAATAATTCAGCTCTACAGATTTTGCAGGTGGCTTGCGTGGCCAAGCGGATTTCCTTGAAACTGGAAGGGACAGAAAAAGGATGGGCATGCAATGCATGGTAGTACTATAGCCTGAGGAGTGGGGAACGCGTGTCAGGCAGGCGTGGAGGAGCTTTTAATTCTCAGAAAAAATATACAACTTCAAAGCAAAATGCAAGGTTCATACGCTGCGGATCCCGCATCTCTGAGTTGAAAGATTTGAAGGAACAACTTTGCCAGAAGTTGTTGGGATTAATAGGCTTTCAAGTCGTTCATTTGAAAGAATTTAAACTCTTCTTGTTGGATGATCATAATGCCCAAAAATTAAAACTATTGATCATAATCCCAAAATTATTTAGAGCAAAATTCAATTAACAAAATATTGGTCTTAATTATTTTTGGATTTTTTTTTCACTTTTTTGCTTCAATGTTGGCTCGTACAAACGACTCTGTTAATTACACTTGGATTCTCATTTTCTTAATTATCATGTATTCCATCACATATATAGAACTAGTACCTCTATCTCTATGTAATGTGTCTCGGAGGGAGTTGTTGAAGTAGAATAAATGACAAACAATGGTAGAGAAAGTGGCTGTGCAATTTGAAGTTGAATTACTGCAATATTTTTGGGTTTCGAAAAGAAATATTTAAGGGTTATTCGATAAACACTTGTTTTCAGTTTTTATTTTTACCTTCTTGATAACTGAAATTTGAAAAATACTTTCAATTAAAAAAAATAAAATCTGAAACCACTTTCTTAAGTTTTTTAAATTTGGTCTTCAATTTTCATTTTTTTTTAAACCTGAAAATAAAATAGTTATCAGACAGATTCTTAAATTTCTAATCTTTAAGGATTATAATAAACATTTGCAGGTCGTTTGATAAATCCGTTCATTATTAATTTTTAGTTTTTGGTTTTTATTTTTTAAACTTGTTTGGTAATTATTTTAAATCAATGGTAAGTAGTGAAGATTTTGTGGAGGAGTTTTCAGTTTTTTTTTAAAGAGAAAATTATAGCAATGATCCATCAATTTTAATCTAATTGGAATAATGATCTCTCAACTAAAAATCCATGACCATTGTTCCCTTGACTCTTCAAAATGTGCAATTATGGTCATTTTCATCAACTCCATTAGAACTTCCGTCAAAATGAGTCACGTCCTACACACGTGAGGCTGAATCAAGGAGCAAATATGGCAAACAAAATGAGAAAAATTGTAGCAATGATCCCTCAACTTTAACCCAATTGAAGAAATGGTCTCTCAACTTTAACCAATTGGAGAAATGATTCCTCAAATTTAACCCAACTATAATAATGGTCATTTCAACATGACTCATTTTGATGGAATTTTAACTAAGTTGATGAAAATAATCATGCATTATTAAATATGAAAATTAATTAATGAGTAGGGATGCTAATGGGGCGGATTGGGTTCGGATGTGTCACTTAGTACTACGGTCTAGTGATATTTCTCTTCACTTGTAAGTGAGAGGTCTTAGGTTCAATTATTTCCAAAGGAAAATTTGAACTACATTATTGCTAACTCATTGTAAGGCTAAACTCACCTCCTTTCTTTAATGTAAATAATATTTATTAAAAAAAAAAAAAAGCTTCTCATGTCACGCGCGAAATTTTAAAATCGTATCAATTTATGTCTTATTGCTATTTGATATTCGTGGTTTAATTGATGAAGTTGACGTTGAACTGTTGAAGTCACAATTGCACCACACACATTAAAAACAGACCTTATAAAGCTCCAACTTCTCAATTGTTGCTCCGTATCCCAAACCAACAGCATAGTTTGGTCCCAGTAGTACATATGTGACTTATACATTAATCTTCAAATGTTCAAAAATGAACTCTACAAGGGTCGGGGATGGATGGAACCAATGAGAAGTACATATCGTGCAAAACGTGCAAGCATAGCTGGGAAACAGACCACACCGCAACCATCAGGACTCGTGTTAGAGGAGTTAAGATTCTTAGGGCAATGCGCATCCTCTTAGTCTGTTACACTTACGAGGAATGAACAAGCAAAAGCTGATAACAACGATTGGTCGACGGCTTCGTCCGTCTCTCTTGAGCTACATTAGTCTTCAAACGTTCAAAACTATGAACTCTACAACAATCTTTTAGTCAAATGTACAATTTCAAAGCTTCTAAGATTGTAAGCAAATTGATACAATTTTAGAACTTCCGACCCAAGAAAATTAATACGATTTTAAAAACTTCGGATACAAGCAAATTGGGCCCATGGCCCATTTTGAAAACACCTCACTAGGCCCAATGCTGAGGACAAGCCCAAATAATTCCCATCTCACAAAAAAAAAAAAAAAAAAAAAATTACAAAATTGAAATTAAAATCCACTGCCAGCACACAACCTTATGTCTAATTCGTAAGCCTCGACGGCGACAATTATCCTGGGAAACCACCACACCGCCGTTTTTCTGTTAACCAAAAACACGTTTCGACGTTTCGACAAGGAAACTCGACAGAAAAGAAACGTGCTTTCCCTTCCTTTTCCGATTTTAAATTCCCCGAAAGCTCAAAGTCTGTGACTTTCCAATTCCCCGGCGAAGCTTCTTCACAATGCAGAAGATGGCGCAGGAATGGTTTTCGCGGACAGGCAGCGGCGTCGATGACTTTCAGAAACCGTCGTCGTCTTCCTTGTTATCGGATTGGAACTCCTACGCCGCTTCACAATCTACGGACGAGAGCTCCTCTTTGGGACTTGGATTCGATCTCGAATCTGCGGTCCGTTCTGCTAACGACACCGTTTCCGGAACTTTCAGCGTGTACGTTCGTATCTGATCATAGTTTTTTTGCTTAGTTAACTCAGCATTTTAGTTACTGTATAGTTATTTGTGGAGAGATTTTGGTAGTGAGTTTTTTAATTTCTGTGTTTTTAAGTGATCTGATAATTGGGTTTTCGATTTTGTGCATATTTAGGTGAACTTGATCATGGGTTTTGGATTTTTTGTATAAATAAGTGAATCTGGTATTGGATTAATGATATTTGTGTATATTTTTGGTGAATTTTGTATGGGGCTGTTTATGTTTATGTTTGTGTAAATGACAAAATGTTGAGGTGAATCTGATATGGAGATTTTGGTTTTTCGGGGTTTAGGAGCTGGTGAGTCTGTAGAATAAGCTAATTTCTTGACCCGTTTCGTAAAATTTGCGATAGGGATTGGTATGTAATGTGATGAGGGGCATCTGATTT
The DNA here is from genome assembly GCA_035220775.1 of Malus fusca. Taxonomy (NCBI): domain Eukaryota; kingdom Viridiplantae; phylum Streptophyta; class Magnoliopsida; order Rosales; family Rosaceae; genus Malus; species Malus fusca. The sequence continues at coordinate 2,942,944 of CM069069.1, forward strand.
CTGTGCTTGGATCTGTGATTAGTATTTGATTAAGTGCATCATACTGGTTATGATGTTTCATATGCTGATTTAGGGTCTATGAATTTGCTTCTGAGTCCGATTGGACTATAGTTAAACAAAGAGCTTCCAAGCTATATGAGTTACAGGATTAGTGGAGGGTCCTGGCCTAGGTATTTACGAAATGAGAAAATTAGCTCATAGCAGAGTGTATATAAGTTAGTAGAATGCGTAAACTGAATATGTGTGCCTCAGCTTCATATGATTAGAAAAAAGCTGCAAAATGCACAATGGTTTTTTAGTAGTAGATCTGAAGTTCTTAAATTTCACAATTCACAAATAACTCTAAGCGAGACTAAAATCTAACAGTTATTTCAATAGTTGTGTTGTTCCTTCATATTGGGCAGAAAGGTTATCCTAGTAATGTGGCATATAGACAAAAATCAGAAGTTAGGGATAGAAGGGGAGGAGTGGGGGGCGCAGGGCACGCGTATTGCTTTTTCTTGTTGTTCTGTTGTTCTATGGAGTGGTTTTTCTGATTGTAAACATCTAACTGGTTATTCAGTTTTAAATATAAATTCACTCCCTTTCTTTGCCTGAAACATATCATTCTCCCAGTACCCTAGTTTTGTATAGTTTGCTGAATGGACAAGTTTGAGATGAAAGTTAATATTGATTTTTTTTCTGGGTTTTTATTTTATCTAAGAATTGCTGCGGTCTTTGTTTGATTTTTTCGGTTCCTGTATAGGGTTTCCAAAGGAGTGAGAGATATACCTGGGAGCCTCCAGTCTGCTACTAGTAATGTCCCTTCAGGAAAAGCTCTCATGTATTTTGGCTTGTTTCTGGCAACTGGGGTGTTCTTTGTTTTTATCGCATTTACCATGTTCCTTCCTGTCATGGTGTTGATGCCTCAGAAGTTTGCTATCTGCTTTACGCTTGGGTGTGCCTTTATTATCACATCCTTCTTTGCACTCAAAGGTCCAAAGAATCAGCTTGCTCACATGTCTTCAAAAGAGGTAACTCGATCGCATGTGTACCTATTCAATTGTCTTTGTAACCTGTCCCACACCTAATTTACTTGTCTGATGACGTACTTTTTCTTCCACGATGTATGCAGAGACTTCCGTTTACTGTTGGATTTTTAGGCAGTATGTTGGGTACCATATATGTATCCATGGTGCTCCACAATTACATTCTCTCTGTTTTCTTCTCTGTGTTACAGGTATCTAATTCTTTTCCATCGTTACGATTTACTATTTTATTCTTTTTCCACCTGGCTGATGATTCTGCTTTTTAAATCTGTTTCGACATGTCTTACTTGCCTGGATATTTGTTTTTAAATATGATGATTAACAAAGAGTGTTAATTGTCCTATCAGACACTGAACTTGTGTGCAAATGAAAACTTTCAGGTTCTGGCACTTGCTTACTATGCTGTTTCGTACTTTCCTGGTGGATCTGCGGGTTTGAAGTTCCTATCTTCCGCCCTTACGTCTTCTGTAATGAGATGTTTTGGGAGGTGACTCTGACCTCTTTGTTGCCTTGTATATTTCTTACCTACGATTTTTGGTCAGTCTAGCATGGCCTGAGACATATTATTGAGTGGAAGCTATCATGTAAAAAAATTTCAGAGTTTAATTCTTTGTTAAACATCGATTTTAGATCAATTCGCAGAGAAAACTGCAATGCTTTTCCCGCAAGGTATAAATGGAAACCGAAACAATGTCTTGCGTGATGAAGCCTTGGAGGGAAGATTTTGTTGTATGCTGAATTGTGAAATTCTAACCCAGAAAACAGGCTCTGCTATTTATTGTTTTCATGTCAGCTTCGATCTATCATAAGCTGGGTTAAATATGTGTCCGATTGAAGATCTTCAATTTGCTATTGTTTTGCTTCAGTAGTCTTGTCCTTATAACTGCAGCCTGATGTTTGACATCTGAAATTTTTTAGCAAGAAATACTCTTGGCATATTCCTTTTTAGAACCTTGAAGTTTTCTCGGCCAACTAATTTAACCCACGTCACATCTATCAAAGAGAATGTAGAGAAGGATTGGACTAGGTCATGCTAGAAAATTAGGCCTAACAATTTCTTGCACGACCTGTTAAATTGACAGGAAATGAGATGAAAATAACAGGCTTCAGGTTTAACCTTAATGAGTTGGGTCGTTATCATGTCATCCGGTAACATGTCGGATGTTATCGGGTCACCATTTAAAAACCCAATAAGATATCGTTTGCCAGATTTAAGCATTAAACATGACAATTTTTTGCATGATCTATTAACCAGACAAGATCCGTTAACGAATCGCGTAGTTATCAGGTCACCTATTAAGAATCTATTAAGGTATCGTTTGGTATGCAGACGGTACGGTACAGAATGGGATGGGACAGGACGGGACGTAACAGAGAGGGAGCAAAGATGCCATCGGATGGAAACAAGGAGTAAGAAGAAGACGGAGATGTTATAATTTTGTGTTCCACGGATGTGAAACGAGTCGTTCCAAGGGTGAAGCGGAACGAAAATTCACCCAAAATTCGTCTCGTGGAACAACACGTTCCACCTGTTTTAGGCGCACCAAACGTGGGACGGAACGCCTCGTCCCACTCCGTTCCATCCCGTCCCACGTACCAAACGGTATCTAAGATAACGAGTTTGACACAACACAAACTGTTTGCCAAGTTTAGGTTGGAGAGTTTTGCTGTGAATTTTCGTGTTCATGAAGCCAAAGTTCTTATAAGGACGTATATATGATGGAGTACTCAAATTCGAACCTCCTTTCCGTGAGTTGGAGTTGTTTAGATATGTCGCGTCATCAACGAATAAAAAAGGCTTTCAAAACTCCTGTATATGCTTGAAGAAGATGTAAGCGTCTTGGAAACCACCTTTGAGATTTGTTGAGAGCCTCCCCTCATATGGACACACGACATCGCCATTTTTCTTTGGGTTGAAAGGTTTGTTTTTTTAGGCCCGAACATAGTTTAGACGAAATTTGCAAACTATGTGATGTATCTACTGATAGTCTAATCATCAACAATCATGTCATATAGTTTACCAAATATAGTTTAAATATATAGTCTTCTTAGCACTAACTGTACAATTATAAATCCTCGAACCGTCATTTTCTCATCCATTTGAGTAATATCATGTGATCACATTGGTTAGCACATCTCTTAAAAATTGAAATTAATAATACATAGTTTTTCTTCCAAGTCTATTCATCATACAATGTTTTTGTACACATTAGGTTTGAAGAAACAACATATTTACACATCATTTGGTGAACAAAACTTGATAAAAATAATTATTTTTTATAGCAGTATTCGTAGTGATATGGAATTACATGCTTACAAAAGCTAGGTCATACATGAGATTTGCCACCGTCAAAGATTTGATCCATAAATATAATATAAATAGTTTCATTGGACAACCAAATTCTAAAGATATAAAAGCTGATCGCGTTCGGGCCCTTGCCACACAAATTTTGACCGTTAAGGGTTGGTTTAGGATTGCTACACGTGGTGCTTTAGGTAAAGAAACAAGTTTTATAAGCAATAATCATCTGCCTAACACCCATTGTCCCTCTTTTAACGTAATTAAAAATTATGACTAAAAAATGGTTTAAAAAAAGTGTTCAAACACCCAAATCCAGGAATCCAGGAAAGATGATGACAGAAAAATGTAACTTGGGACAAGGATTTGACCTTTGATATGGAGATTATGCAAGAAGATGCATTGTATATGTTAAAGCCTTTGTTTTTTGTATTGAAAAAAATTATTGGGAAACGAGAAGGGCCATCTTCTCCACCAAGTAAACACAAAGCTAAAAACAAAGTGTGATGGGTTTAAAGATCAAATGGCATCAGATGGCATCATCACAAATATATCAAGGCAAACACAAAAGGCTAGTTAGGCCAAGTTAGTGTTTCCAATGATGGGTTAATTAATTTGGGAATGTGAGGACAAAGTCCAACATGGTCGAAAGACAAACTATGCAAGAGTTTATAAGAGGTTGGGGTACTCTCTATAGTGCCAATTAGTTTTATGTTGAAATCTCAACTTTCTCTATGGTATCAGAGTAGGTTGACCCACGTGTGAAGCTCAATGGCCACATGTGCTCGACTCACCCCATTTGTGTTGTCCGCGTGTTAGAATTGAAAATTCGCCACACATAAGAGGATGTGAGAGAACGTGAGCACAAAGTCCCACATTGGTGAGGGACCAAACTATGCATAAAATGTTAAGTTACTCCTCATATTACCCATTAATTTTATGATGACACCTTAACTTTCTTCAATTAATCCGTTTCAATATTTTTTGGGTACCTAATCTGACTAGGTAAAGAGGATAAATGAGGAGACAATTGGTCCATCATTAGCCGATTACTAAAGCTAGCAATGATCATAGTTGAGGTTGGATGGTAGATTAGATCGCAATTAAAAGTGACCAAAAACATGGTTAGATGCTTGATTGAGTCAATTTTATCAGTGTATAAGTGCAACCTCAATTATGCACTCCAAATTCCAATTGTTTGACTGTTGAAAGCCAAAGTTTGTGAAAAACAAAGCAGTTCATGATCGGCTTGGTATTTAACTTGAATTTAACTTTTTTAACTTAAAAATAATTTTTGAGTCTCAAGCCTAAAATTCTTATTTGGTAGGATTATTTTGAAAATGTGAACTAAAAAACAACTTGAAATATAGCTTATTTCATGAAAACATAAAATGTTTGTTTTTAAAATTTATGAAACTAAAAACTTACTCTTATCTCCTCTTTTTTGGGAGAGATTTTTCAGTGTGACAGGAAGACAATGTGATACAGCACATGTCACTATATAAATAGTAGAATATGTGTGTTAAAAGTTAATAACTTAAATAATATTTTTTTTCACCTTTTATATAAAAACATATTGTGTACTACCCGTATTCCGGTTACAATAAAAATTTCTCATTTTTTGAATCCTGTTTTCTCCATCCCATCTCTCTCCATTGTCTTCTCTCTCCCTTCTCTTTCACTTTTCTCTGTTTTATCTCTTTATCTCTCTTTCTCTCTCCCCGATCTCTTCTGATCTCCTCTCTCGAACCCTCTCTCTTTGCCTCTTGCCGTTCTCTGTTTCTCCCTCTCTTTTAACTTTCTCTGTCTCTCTCTAGGTCCTCTCCCTTGGACCACTAGTAGAAAAGAGGAAATTGGGGAGTTGCTGGCAGATTTTTTTAAAAAATTGTTAGCACTTAAAAACAATTTTGACTCATCTCAAAAAAGTTTTTGAGTTTTATAAAAAACTGTTCTTAAGACCAACTCCAACCCTGGGTTATTTGCCAAATTTCCCTCCAAACACCACCCAACCCAAGCTAAAACATTGGGCTAAAAGCCAAATGCTAAAGTTGGGCCAAATTCCCCCCCAAATTCCCCCCAAACACTCGTGGACTCGCCTGATTTTGGGCCAGTCTCGGCCCAGTCACTCGCGGACGCGCCCCACGCGGGCTGGTTGCCATCACGTCCCGACAGCATGGGACCCCAGCGTCAGGGCCATGTCGCCCACTTACCCGAGCCCAACGACTCTTTTCCGCATCTGACGGCCATCTTTTAAGGACCGTTGGTTGATCCAACGGTCCAGATTCAAATTTCATTTTTAAAAAATATGTTATTTTAAAATACATTGAATCCAACGGTTGAGATTGAATATACTCAAATCTAACGGTAAAAAAAAGATCTAACGGCCCAAATTAAAATCCAACGGCTAAAATAATTAAATAAATTTATTTAACATAAAATTTACCCAAAAACTCTATAAATACCTATGTATTTGTTCAAACATCCACACAAAACTCAATTTTCTCCTACAATTCTTCCAATTTATCTTTCTACCATTTCTTTCCATTTCCAAATTGTTCAACATGGCAAGAGAGCATGTTAGAGGTCGTAATTGGACATGTGAGGAAGATGTTGCTTTATGTTTGGCATGGGTTCTGTTAGCGAAGATGGTGCAGTTAGCACAAATCAAAATAAAAAGGTTTTGTGGGATAAAATTTCAAGAAAACTGCAACGGCGGCGGGCGGGACAGTGGTGGTGTTTATGATCGGTGGAAGACTATCAACAAAGCATGCACTTTATGGAAGGGAAGCTTGGAGAGAGCCATGGTTGGCATGCCTAGTGGAAGGAGCGCCAAAGAAATTGTGAGTTTTTTTCTTGATATTTTATTTGTCATGTACATAATATTATTTTGCAACTAATTATTTTTATGTATTTTTTGCATAGGGTGACAAAGCAATGGAAATTTACAAGACAAGAGTAACACCAAAAAATCAAGTTTTTAAGTTGCAACATGCTTGGGACGTCCTCAAGGATTGTCCAAGGTGGGCAACCAATGCAGACCAACAATGGGGAAGATTATTTCAACGTGAAGCCGCACCGAGAAATGAAGGTGTCGATGAAATGACCCCATCTCCTTCTTTAGCAAGGCCCCCAGGAAGAGATAAGCAAAAGGAAGCAAAGAGAAAAGGGAAGGCCCAAGATTCGACGAGGGGAGACTTTGCTACCGGAATTGCAAAATTGCACGAAACTCATAGCGCTCGCCAAGAAGAAGCGGCCCGAATGCGTTTGTAAATGAAGGAAATCTCGGATAGGGAGGAAAATAGGTTTGAAATTGAATTCATGATGAAGGACCTCAACAAATACACTCCAGAGAGGAAGAAGTTCTTACGTGTTAAGCAAAAGGAAATTATGCGAAAGTATGCCTCAAGGAGTATGTTTCAAGATGATGAATCATCTGAACCCTATATCCCAACATTTCAACGAAGTCCATCACCAAGTGAAGATGGTGGATATGATTGTTAAGTTTATGTAGTGTATGAATTCTGTGCCTTATTAATTGTCGTTTGTATTAAGTTTATGTTGTTTATTATGTGGTTTATGTACTTTATTAAATTTATGTCTTATTAATTAAGGTTGGTGAAAGTTGAAAGCTTGCTTTGTGAAAAATTTAATGATTTTTCAATATTTATCGGCATTTAAATTTTTTTAGATTAAAATGTTCATAAAATTAATTTACAATAGTCTACATATATATATATTTTTTAAATTGATTTAAGAAAAAAATTAGCCTAAGTTCATTCTTTAATAATTCCGGGCTAAAATTTTAGGCCAGAAGGGTTGGAGCAGAAAAGATGTTCTGGGCTAAAAGCCAATTTTTCCGGGCTAAAAAATTTGGCTTTTAGCCCAAGGGTTAGAGATGGTCTAAGAGGTGGTCTTAAGAAATATTTTTAAAATTTATGAATATTTTTTGCAAGATACCAAATAAGCCCTAGATTTTTTTTTTTTCTGTTATTCAATGAAACTAATTTCATTAAATAAACTCTAACATTATATTGGAATTGTAAAACATATAATAAAAATTGCACAAACTACATTGGACAAATGTCACACAACTAAAAATCTTATATCACCAAAATTTAATTTGATCTCAAACCATGCCCAAATACCCTAGAAAACAAAACTCCTAAAACAACCCAATCCTAAATCGTGAGAACTATCACCACCACTTGAAGCAATGACACCAACGCTCTCTCTACATCTGCTCAATAAAACATTATGGAGGAAGAGATATTTATAAAGAAAACATGGTCTCTGATGATCAAATTGCGCATAATAGTGATTCCTCCAAGAGCGTGGTAGCACTAATTTTAGAAAAAATAAACAAGTTTAGAGAGGGTTCTTAAGGGAGAATTTAATTTTAGAAAAATAAAAACAAGCTTAGAGAGGGTTCTTAGGGAAGAATTGGATTTTAGGAGGTAAAGAAAAGGTGATTGAAACAAATATCCAAGAAGTTATAAGTTTTCAATCAAAAGAAGATTGTGAATTTCTTGTTTTTATTTTTCTCCATAAGATTTCCATACAACATTTCAATACTATTTTTGCTTCTCTTGTAATTTCTTTCACCTAATGCTAATACCAGCAGACAATATTATGATTACATACTACAAAAATTTCTCATCATTGAGAAGTACAAATTAAATTACTTTTTCTTTTTCCAAATGATTAGACTTATTATTAAGTCAGCATGGTAACATATTGTATTCTAGTCTTATCAATATTTTCTCCTTTTAGACGGCTGTAGACCGTATAGATTTAATAGATGAGATCTATGAAAAATCTTTTTGATCAATCATAGACATTATTGTTATTGAGATTAATAAAAGTTTAGAACTATACATCTATATATCTATATATAATAGCGTGCATGGTGTAATAATTTTATAAAGAAAATTCCTTTTGTTTTAGATGGTCTTTAGAGACTATAGTTTGTAGAGATAGAGATTGTCGAGATTGAATCTTACATTGATAGAAAGAACATCTTACATTAACTTATACGTAAGCTACTTCACATATTAATAATTAGTTATATGACGCAACCTTAACTTTCTTAAGAGATCACCTAGGACAGATCTCGTTGGATCAATAATAGACCTTATTGTTATTCTGAGACTGAAAAAAAATAGGGTTCTAACAAATTTTCCCAAGAGCCAATGACAAAAGGTCTAGGCCCTCTAGGGTCCACTTGTGCAATTTCAAAGAAAATTTCTCTCACTATCAATCATATTCTCTGATATTCTCGATCAGCAATTCAACACAAGGATGAAGGATGGGAAGCCATTTATATGCATGTTCATTTTCTTGGTTTGCTAAAGGTTTGGAAAATATAAAGAGTAATGCTATGTAGACTAAATTTGAAGATTAAAATTGCAAACTAAATGATGTGTCACAAATACAAATGAGCACGTCTATCAACGTTATGTAATAAATCAATCATCAACTTACATGTCCTTTAATTTACAAAATTTAGTCTACCTAGCATTACTCAAATATAAAACAGTGAGCCAATTTTTTAAGAGGGATTCCGCTCCAGTATTTATATGGCGAGATCCATAACATTTTCTTATTGTTTGAAATGTGATTGTGTATTACCTACATATCACCGTACACGATAGAGCATAATTTTCGATATAAAGCTGATTATATATATATAAATGATGAACTTCTTTTTAAGAGGGATCCCGCTCCACTATTTATAGAGCGAGATCGATGTCGATAACTTTTTCCTGTTGTCCGAAATGTGATTGTGTATTACTACTATTACCCACACGTCACCGTACAAGAAGCTGGTTCTATATATATATATGTGTGTGTACAATGCCATATGCAAAGCTTCATATATAAACAAACAATCACATCTCTCTCTCATGTGCAACTCTCATGCCAAACCCATAAATGACAAAACAAATAAATAAATTGCACCACGGGAGGTTGTAACCTACTAACATGGCACTAATAAAACCCGAAAGCACGATGTCCATAAACTAGACGAAAAGTATAGACCACTAATATAAACTTTCATTTTTTTCTTCTACATGTTTGCACCATGCATGCAGCAGCCAGTAGCACTACATTCCTAGATGGTGCATTATCTAAAACCAGCAGGGTCAAGTCATGTCTTGTGCCCTTTTATATTTGTTGCCATTAACCATTACAAAATCTCAGATTCCTACACCCCATGAATATATATATTGGATGCTATCTGAAATCTAAAACATATTTCGATCCAGACCCAAACCACTTTCCTCGCTTTTTCATAACTTATTTGTGAGCTAATATATTCACATGAACAACTTATGAATTATTGTTTTTCCTTAAAACTCATTTTCCTTAATTACTTGCTTGCATGCAAATGTAAAATGAGAACATATTTTCATTCTTTTATATAATATTTTACGACTACTTAAGCTCAAGTGTTTCGTAGATTTTTTTGTTCTTGACCTTTCGATAATTAGGCATATTATATTATACACGTAAGTACATACAATGTATTATATTACACGTGACGAATAACTAAAATGATAATCTAATTTAACGAAAGCTTTAATTAACAAGCCATCTTTAAAAATGGCAATATAATTTTCTTGAAAATTTACTTACAGAAAAACTAAGAAATAAATGAGAATCTGACAAAGTACTTCCTTTCTTTTTCAATATGGCAGTGCACAACTTCGAATTTGGATTTTCTCCGGATCTTAGTGACCAATGTTTAAACTTTAAAGATCAAGAAATTTGGACCTTTGATTTGTGTGAAAGAGAAATCAGAGTGTGTGAAATGGGCTATCAAAATATGTTAATGAAGACTGTCAAATTCAATTTAAATGATTTGTATTGTCTAACCATTTTAGACTAAAGAATGAGATCCGGAGATCTCTGTCCCACAACTTCACTATACAAATTACTGCTACGGAAAAAGTAACATCACTTCCATACGTGCACAGAAAATTTTTATATCCTACAAAATAATCCTTTATTTCTACCCTAGATAGGAAGTCTTTATGTGCTGCTTTTCACAAAGAAATCTTCACAATTAGAAGTGGGGTCGATGGAGGGACCATTTAGTTATTGGCTTTCTTGCCTAAAAACATTCGACGGTGTCCTCCTCTCCCTTCTTTTGATGTTACTTGTTAGTGTCCCTTTTCGCCTACTTTGGCTCATATACAAATATATCGCTTTCTCTTTTTAGACGTTTTTACTACCAAATGTTTCTTTCCTAACTTTTCCTTTTCCCTTTTATCGGTAACTTGTATTCACGTCATGAATGATGTAAGTTCACACATACAGTTACTTGGTGGAGGAGAAACTATTGTGCTACAGGGGAAAGACTTAAAAAGGCATTTCAATTTTCCTGTAATCACCATCATGTGATTCACTAGTGTCAAAAATTGAACCCATAACGGGCTGTGTGGAATATGAGTTTAAAATTCGTCCCCAACCACTGAACCACCCTGTAGTGATTACGATATTGAAATACATCAACGTGGAATAACTAGTTTGCTTGTTATATATATTTACTGATACTGTACATTAAAAGAGGTAATGTAAGCCTATGTATGATAACATATGGATTGTTTATACGATATCACATTATCTCAGTAATGTGAGGCTTTACTTCCGGATATGAGTTTCATACCCTCAACATATATACTAATTCTATGCATGTACAAGTACTCATCAGACATGGCCTTAATGTGCACAAGATGTTCATATATGTTGCTTTTGATGAGTTAAACATAAAAGGAGAGAAACTGGAAGTTTCCCATCTTCCTACAAGTGAAGCACACATGAGGACCATAATATTTTATCATGGATAATTTTCGTTTCATATAATGTAAGGTGTACAATAACTTATAGAAAGTGAATGACAATTTACAGTTGAAATGTGGTAAGGAGATCTCTAATCAAATCAAGAGAGTATTTGTTCTAAAAGTTGTCCAACCTTTGAAGGGTCTATATCAGTAAATATTTCCATGGACCATGCATGATTAGCTACAAGCAATTAATATTAGTTACTGACTGGTTTGGAATCGTTTTTAAAATGAATGAAAACGTTTTTTGTGAAAATATTTTTGGAACCAATCCTTAGTATACACAAGTGAACTTCTTACAGGAAGCATTTTAAGTGTTTGGAACGCAAAAACATTTTCTTTAAAAGCGCTTACAGTCATTTTAAAAGCACTTATAAACGAGCCAGACATTCTTAAACTATGGCATTATATATGCTCATGTTTCTATCATTTTAAAGAGAGAATTTATTGATAAAAGTAATTTATGAAAGTCCTAACATAAGACTTCAGTTTAACAATTTGTTGTTATGGAATTTAAATCTGAATATACAGTTTAAAAGACTGACCCAGTTGATCAATATTCTTTAACAAGTTCAATTCTTCATCATTTTTTTTGTTAAACATGAAAATATTGCAACAAAACCTTTTCTAGCGTAAATATACTGAAATCACATCTACACACACAAATATTAATCTTTTTCTCCGACTGGGTAGCCATTATCATAAAAAAAATATAATAATAAAAAAATATGCACAATAACTTAGTTATATATGAAAAGAGAGACAAAGGAAGCATGTTACCACCACCCCATTAATCCCAATAAATTAAACAAGGCACTAATTATAAACTCCAATGGATGCCGTGAGCAATAATACAACATTAGCTTTGCTTTGTGTAGGTAATTTGGGTTTGATTTGTGAATAATTAATTACTTAAAAACTCTGAATTGATGCGACTTTGTTCCTTCCAAATGAGGCCAGCATTCCTTTCTTTGTTTTCTTATAATACTTCACAGCAAAGACCCCGACAACATGACCAGATTTGCAGCTTATTAAATGGTTAAAAAGAACCATTTTAATTTTCACATATTCCTCAATATTCCATGTGCACTTCACTATTCAACGTGCTTTTACAAAATTACTATACATTCCCATGCTGTTTCTGCAGAATGATCTGTCCAGATCCCTGAAATTCAAGTAAATTTGCATTAAATAAATAAAAAATTTCTTTCTTTTTGTTTTATTTCTTATTTATCCAAAACCCAGTTGACCTTTTCTAATCATGTTCAATATTTTCACCAAAACCTAGTTGCAGTCATTACCACAAGTCTGCTGCAATATTTGCAGGCCATTCATCTGCTATCAAAGATATGAGTTTACATATTTGATGAAGTCATTAGTTCAACAAAAAACATGGGGGTAAATTTTAACTAAATAAATGAAATTTTAACAAAAATTGAGTCAAGTTTAAAATATCCACAAAATTATCGATATCTCCGTCGAAATATCAAAAAAATCAAGGATCGATATGGAAAGGGGGTGAAATGCAAACTTCACTCTATATCGGTGAGATAAAAAAAAATCAATGAATATCGATGAGATATTTATCGATTCACTACAAAAATTTTGCCTAAACCCATTGCACATTTGAATTTTTTTTTTTTAGAAAATTTCGTTGAATTTGAATGGTTATATATATCCACCCGATTGCAAATTTTCATAATTTTTGTCGAAGACAACCGATATCGATATATCCATTAATATGTCTATAAATTTGCATATTTTAAACATTGAACTCACTTGACCTTCCCTAATCTTGTTTAATATTCCCTTTTTTTTCTTTCTTTTGATATAACTAATATTAAGATAGTAAAATTGAAAACAAGTGACAAGACCTCAAATACATTAGTAAATGTTTTTAACCACTTGAGACTTTGTTGAAGTCTGTTGCTACTTGATGAAGTTATTGATTCCAACCAGAACGTGTTTCCTCAATTGAGTAGGAACATTGTACTCATCAGCTCCTTCAATCACCACAAAATTGCTGTTTGAGCAAGCTATCAAATTAGATATGGCTGGCTCACCAATTGTTGCTGACCACTAAAATTTCTGGACCACAAATTTGGGGACCTGGCTTATTTAAGAAAGATGTTGTCCTCTTGATTAACAATTCCAGAGCTAAATATATCCAGTTGGTTTTGGTCACTAAGCTATCACAATTTGAAGACTCTGAACAGTGTCATTAGATGAAGGGAGATTCGTAAATGTAACGGGAATACGTGCTCTTTTTATCTCACTTAAGTGTGATGAGCGAGATAAAAAGAATGGAATACTTTGTTGGCTACACTTAAGTTTTTATCTTTTAATAAGAGTCATGGGCAGATTTTACTCTTTAACTATATCAGTCCCACTAAAAGCATGTCCGTTTTTATCGAACTAATTAATACCTGAATATATGGATGAAAACAAATGCCTCAAAAGAGGAAACAAGATAATATAACTGTCAAAATGAGCAGCTCTTTCATGACATTCAGCAACATCAATGTGAGTTCTGAATTGGTAAAAGTAAGTTACTTGTGCCCACAAGATAACAACTAGAAGTCTATATATCTAGGAGAAAAACTTATTTACGACAGAAATTTCATTATAGCAGTATTTAAAGTCAATCATGTATTCTCGTACGTTTAACTTTCTGATTTAACGGTACATGATTGGTTTAGAATACCGTCACAGTAAAATTCCTGTTTAAATAGTCTACTTCGACAGCAAAAACAAAAAAACTTTCTGCCAATTGAAGGATAAACCACTTACATTTAAAACCAAAAGACCCCATCTGCATCACCATCTCTAAAATTAAGAAACAATATTAATTAATAGAATAAAGAAGTAGCTATTGGATCCAGATCTTCTGCTATTTTCTTCTATAAACAAAACATGGGGTTCCTCCCTCTACAATCCCAAAACAAATCACCTGCTGCTCTCTTTCTCTCTCTCTCTCTTCTCTCTTCTCTCTCTCTCTCTCTCTTCTCTCTTCTCTCACCAGCAATGCCTGCAACTCTAAGGAATCTCTTGCTTTCTCCCAATATCTTCTCTATCACCTTACTTCTCTCAATAAACTCTCTCTTCTTCTTTTCTTCTTGTTACTCCATTGACGAACAGGGCCAAGCTCTTCTCTCCTGGAAGAACATCTTAAACGACTCCACGGACGCATTGAGATCATGGAATCCTTCCGACACAAGTCCATGCAGCTGGTTCGGGGTTCGCTGCAGCTCCAATGGAGAAGTGGAGGAGATAACCTTGAAGGCATTGAATTTTCAAGGTCCATTGCCTTCAAACTTTCAGCGTCTCAAGTCCTTAAAGACCCTTGTCCTCTCTTCGATGAATCTCACTGGCACGATTCCAAAAGAATTTGGAGAGTATCGCGAGCTTAGTGTCGTTGACCTCAGTGGCAATTCTCTCTCTGGTGAAATCCCGGAAGAAATATGCAGCCTAAACAAGCTGCAAACTATATCTCTCAATACAAATTTTTTCGAAGGCAAAATCCCTTCCGGCATTGGAAATCTTTCGAACCTTGTGTATCTTACACTCTACGACAATCAACTTAGCGGCGAAATTCCAAAGAGTATTGGAGGATTGAGAAAGCTAGAAGTTTTCAGAGCAGGTGGGAACAAGAATCTCAATGGTGAGATACCTTGGGAAATGGGAAACTGCACCAACTTGGTCATGTTAGGCCTTGCTGAAACCAGCATTACTGGAAGCCTTCCCTCATCAATTGGAATGCTCAAAAGACTCCAAACCGTAGCCTTGTACACATCTCTGCTATCCGGTCCAATCCCTGAAGAAATTGCAAACTGCAGCGAGCTGCAGAACCTGTACTTGTACCAGAACTCCATCACCGGTCCAATCCCAAAGCGAATTGGAGAGCTTGGAAAACTTCAGAGTCTGTTGCTGTGGCAGAACAGCTTGGTTGGTTCAATCCCAAGTGAGCTTGGAAGCTGCAGGGAGATCACAGTCATGGACTTCTCCGAAAATCTTCTGGCAGGCCAGATACCGAAAAGTTTTGGTGAGCTTTCAAATCTTCAAGAGCTTCAGTTGAGTGTCAATCAGTTATCAGGTACTATACCTTCTGAAATATCAAACTGCACTGCTCTGACTCATTTGGAAGTTGACAACAACGACATCTCGGGGGAGATTCCTGCTCTCATTGGCAACCTCAAGGGCTTAACTCTATTTTTCGCATGGCAAAATAGGCTTACAGGCAACATTCCTGAGAGTCTCTCAAACTGTCAGAATCTTCAGGGTCTTGATCTTTCTTACAACAACCTATTTGGTTCAATACCAAGAAATGTTTTCGGATTGCAAAATCTCACCAAGCTGCTGCTGCTTTCCAATGATTTATCTGGCTTTATACCGCCGGATATAGGAAACTGCACGAACCTGTACAGGTTAAGGTTGAATCATAACCGGCTTTCAGGTACTGTTCCATTGGAGATTGGCAACTTGAAGAGCTTAAATTTTGTTGATTTGAGCAACAACCGCCTCGTTGGAGAAATCCCTCCATCGATATCAGGATGTCAGAACCTCGAGTATCTTGATCTCCATTCAAATGGGATCACCGGCTCTGTCCCTGGCACTCTGCCTAAAAGCCTGCAGTTTGTTGACATCTCTGACAATAGGCTCACCGGCCAGCTTCCTCACAGCATTGGATCATTAACCGAATTGACAAAACTCAATCTTGGGAAGAATCAGCTCTCTGGAAGCATCCCTGCTGAGATCCTTTCTTGCAGTAAGCTTCAACTGCTAGACATCGGCAACAATGGCTTCTCAGGTGAAATTCCAAAGCAACTTGGTCAAATTCCTTCCCTCGAAATATCCCTCAACCTAAGCTGCAACCTATTTTCGGGTGAAATCCCATCCGAGTTCTCTGGTCTTACCAAGATAGGAATCCTTGATATTTCCCACAACAAGCTCTCCGGAAACTTAAACACTCTCACAAGCCTTCAAAACCTTGTTTCCCTCAATGTCTCTTTCAATGACTTATCCGGCGAATTGCCTAACACCCCATTCTTTCGGAAACTCCCTCTTAGTGACCTTGCTGCAAACAACGGTCTCTACTTCTCCGGCAGAGTCACAACTCCAGCAGATAGGATGGGATCAAGGCACAACAGATCAGTTATGAAGCTGATCACATCGGTTCTCATTAGTGTCAGTGCAGTACTTCTCCTGCTTGCAGTCTACACACTAGTCCGTGCGCGTATAGCCAGCAACATTCTCAGGGAAGATGACAGCTGGGAAATGACCTTGTACCAGAAGCTTGATTTCTCAATAGATGACATCGTCAGGAATTTGACATCGTCGAATGTGATTGGCACCGGAAGCTCTGGAGTTGTATACAGAGTGACAATTCCGAATGGAGAAACACTAGCAGTGAAGAAGATGTGGTCATCAGAAGAGTTAGGAGCATTCAATTCCGAAATTCAAACGCTTGGATTAATTAGGCACAAGAACATCATCCGCCTCTTGGGTTGGGGTTCAAATCGAAACCTGAAAATTCTGTTCTACGATTACCTCCCCAATGGAAGCTTGAGCTCACTACTACATGGTTCAGGAAAGGGAGGAGCAGATTGGGAAGCTAGATACGATGTTGTTTTAGGCGTAGCTCATGCACTTGCGTACTTGCACCATGACTGCGTGCCGGCTATTCTGCATGGTGATGTGAAAGCCATGAACGTTCTGTTGGGTCCTGGCTATGAGCCTTTTCTTGCTGACTTTGGGTTAGCTAGGATTGTGAACAGCAATGGTGATGATGAATTTTCGAAAACAAGTCAACGGCCTCAATTAGCTGGTTCATATGGATACATGGCTCCAGGTAATCTTTACTTTCAACAATGTATAGTTAGTTCCTAATCTTCTTACCGAATTTTCACCATTAAATCGCTAACTATTGTTTTCGCGTTTTCATTTTGGGGTGATTATAGAGCATGCATCGATGCAGAGTATCACTGAGAAGAGTGATGTGTACAGTTTCGGTGTTGTTCTTTTAGAGGTACTAACAGGAAGGCATCCATTAGACCCAACTCTGCCCGGAGGTGCACATTTAGTTCAATGGATTCGAGATCACTTGGCGAGCAAGCGAGACCCTATTGACATTCTCGATCAAAAGCTCAGGGGAAGATCTGATCCTACAATGCACGAAATGCTGCAGACACTAGCCGTGTCATTTCTCTGTGTCAGCACTCGCGTTGAGGAACGTCCGATGATGAAAGATGTCGTTGCATTGCTCAAGGAAATTCGACATGTAGACAGCGCAAGGCCAGAACCAGAGTTGTTAAAGGGAGGAGGGTTGCAATCAATTCTGGCATCCCCTCCTGCGAGGAGAGCAGTTTCACAAGGCTCTTCTAACTGCTCATTTGCTTTCTCTGAAGATTCAAGGTCTCAATGAGAAGCTAATGTGCTTCATAGTTCATCTACTAATGTACATACATCTTTAGGGAGAATCAAAATCCCATAGAGCAAGGAAGAATATTAGAGGATTATTAGTGTAAATTTCCCTTTTTGTTCATTATTTATGGTTAGATTGAAATAATTAATTGCATTCCCACTAAGAAAGAACGGCATTTAAGGGAAAGTGGCTTAACTGTCTTTTGGGAGGAGTTACATCAGCAGAGTCGCCCTCACGGATTTGTCTTTGGGTTTCCACCCAAAACGCGTCTTATTATAGGGAGGTGGACATGTACATATAAGGCACATCACCTCCCCTCCCCCGGGCGATGTGGGATCTTACAATCCACCTCCCTTAGGGCCGACGCCCTCGTCGGCACACTTCTAGCCAATGAGTGGCTTTGATACCAAATTGTCACATCTCAGTCTGCACAGCAAGATATTGTCCGCTTTGGGCCACGCCCTCACAGATTTGTTCTTGGGCTTCCACCAAAAACGTGTCTTACTATAGGGAGGTGGACATGTACATATAAGGCACATCACCTCCCCTCTCCCGGGCGATGTGAGATCTTACAGACGTTAAGGCGACGGTATCCTAAACCAATCATGCGACTTCACATGAGAGAGTTAAAGCACATGGCGACGCTTGATAAGTTTTTCTTGTGTTTGGGAGGAGTGAAAGTAAATGCGGGGTATGTAGAAGTTTAAACAATGATTGGCATTTATGGATTTGAGTAAAATTGCTTATGTAAGACCCATACATATGTCACATCATTATACTAACCGAGCTTTAGATGAAAGTTAACGAAAATAACCAATGGTGCACTGTTTTGTTAAATTTAAGGACCTCGATTAATAAATTTTTAGTTGAAAAACATAATCTAAACTAATGCGAAAATTCAGAACCAATTTTAGATTTTACTCATTTGGATTTTTGCAATTACATTTAATGTAAGGAGAAAGGGAATGAGATTTCATTCCATGACATGACATATTTTTCTTTCCAACAAAGCACTCACATGGTCCCCCCTCCACCCCAACACCACATCGCATGTCCATGTGCTTATCTGAAAAAACAAGGCTTTCCAGCAAAGAAGCAGTACTAATCTTGGATTACAAGACTTGGTGTGTCACGATCAGAAGCACATGTATAAAAAAGCAGGACCATTATACCTCTACATATACATATAATATATATATATATATAAGTAAGTGTGTGTATATATATATATATATATATAATACACAAAACCAAGTAAACTGTTCCAAAACGTTACAACTGCACATGAATTAGCATCCACTTTTTGAGCACATTACTGAGATATACATTTAGGGTCAGTTTGAAGTGCTTTTCAAAATAGCTAAAAATACTTTCATATATTCGGCTTCAAAAGTTAGAAGTTTTTATGGTTGTAATTGTTAAGCACTTGGAAGTGTTTTCTAAAGAAGCACCTAGAAAGTGCTTTCTTCTAATAAATTCATTATAAGCAAAATAATCGCTTAGCTTATGAGCAGAAGAGTTTTCCACAGGAGCATTTCCAAATGCACCCTTAGATACTTTCTTAAGAGGTACAAAAACTGGCAGAAGTACTCAAACAAATAGAACGGTTCGAATTTTCGGATTTAGCAACACAAAAAACTGAATTTCATTGAGCTAATTATTCATTTCACAATACATGAAGACATGAGAGTTCCTGATTTCAGCCAGAAAATGATGGTACCCTATCAAAAAACAGCTAAGTAGTGCCCACTTCTGGGTTGTCTACAAGCTATGTTGTCATTAAGGTCGGCTTCACCCCACCTCAACTAGGTGAAGCCAGGCTAGGCTAACGCAACATATGGCCGGCACTGATAACGGCTGAAATAACGGTTAAACCGCTAAAGCAATTGTTTTCTGGCCACAGCAACAAGTAACATTACAGACCAAAACACTATCCATACTGTTGAGAATGAGAGGGATATCTTGCTAGGGCTTAGAGGTTGAGCTACTCCTCATATTGCTAATTGGTTTATGATGGAACCCCAATTTCTTCACATACTACACGACTAACAGGGTTTTGGACAGTAACCGTTTTGTTCCTAATTACGTGGCATGGAAAAGATAGAGCCTCATTGTGCTCTAGGGTGGGTACTGAAACTCCAACTTCTTTAATATGAAGTTGATGACACCCTTGATTTCCTTGTTTGTTCAGGCACTTCTAGACCTCTGAGCCACTGCTTTGAGGCCTGAACAACTAAATTGTCCATTGAGAGCTTCGACAGGCCATGAATTAGCTCCTTACCTTCACCTGGTTTTCCCTCCTCAAAAACCAGTTTAATTGCCTTCTCAGCATTAACAGTACTCACTCCCTTGTTGAAAAGCGCCTAATCCAACAATAACGATTCTTGCTAATTACATATAATCAGACATTTTACCCTTGCTAATATTGATGGTGGACTCTAGCGATTACGCTTGCTTATTGGTCTTAATTAGATTTTTAAAATAAAAGACTCCAACAACGGCTAACAACCTAGTGCGATATGAACATGACTACTCTTGCTTAAATGGGACAGCACTAATAAAAAAACGAGGTTTAGCTTGTCAATCTGACTCCTTGAACATATGAATCTAACAATACTCATCTCTGTCTACGACATTTCTCTTCATACAGAAATAGTGGCTTACTTGCTTTATTTGCCTTGGTCCCCAACTTAAGGAAGACCATCTGGAACGAGAAAATGCTTCCGCATACAAGCTATCATTGATTAGGCCTCTACAATAAACTTCAAGGTCAAACTCACAGAAGATGTAAATGAAAGAATAACTCCAGAAAACACAATCACATAATTGGAGATCAGTTGACTCCTGCATACGATAACACAATTGCAAAATCGATTATATGGTGGTACGAGTAATTAATCATGCATTGCCACCGACATATGCTTGCTAGAATCTTGTAGAACAATTTCATGCATGTTTGAACTAGAATAATCTAGTTCCTTTGTACCGACTGATCTTAATGGGCTAGTGTTGATCTTTAACACCATGTGTCTTATTTCCTCACCCCTTCTTAATAAAGATTTTATTCACAAGTTTACCCATAGAGAAAATGACGTATAAGGACTTAGGAGCCTGGCCAAGTGCAACACTTTGATTTTTACTGTTCCAAATAACAACTTTGCTCTCTCCAGCTCCTTTTTTCCTCATCTCCCTCACAGTATTATCCTCCTTTTCTACTTCCCATCCAATTTGTTTTTCTTTCTAATTTCTTTTTTATGCTTGTTAGTCACCCGATTTGTTAATTTCTGGATTTAGGTTTTTGCTGGTTGTGGCAACAGTGAGGATGATTATGGTAGGATGGGTGGTGTTTGTGGGGTTGTGGATTTTGTCTGTTTTGGTTAACAGTAAGATAGCAAGCGCTCTTTTGCTGGGTTTTCCCACACAATCTATATTTCATACAAATCTAAGCTAGTTAGCAGACCATTGGTTTGGATTAAGTAGGTGTGATGTATGTCCTCAGAACCCCATTCAGCTCAGATGGGGGAATTGAGATGCAAATTTGAGAGAGAGATTGTTTGTTAGGAAACAAGTCTTTCAGTTTCAAGCAATAACAACTTTGTGTCAAATATGTATAATGAAGCTCAAGATTTTAGCTTTAGAGTTTTTTAAGCTGTTGTTATGAAATGAGGTTATTTTAGGAATAATAGTGGGTGGGAAATAGGGTTTCAATTTTTTAACTTTTAGTGGTGGGTGGGGTTATAACGTGGGTGGGGAAATAAGACATTGGGGTGGGTCTAGTAGCACTCTTCTTCTTCTTCTTTTTTGTGCTTATTTTAAGTGCTAATAAAGTCATTTACACTCATGCTTAATCCTGATCATTGGGTTCATTTGATTTATTCAATTTGATGACTATAAATAAAGAAATGTGTGTGAAAACTAAGAAAGGCAATGGTGTGTGAGAACCTAATAAAGGTGTACTAAATTGTAGTGTGTGAGATACAAACTCATGTGCATATGAGAGCGTTTTTCTTAAAATACAATGATAATTACACTAAGGGGTAGGAGATTTAAGTTAAGCCACATAATAGGTCAACTATAATAATTTGATTCAAACTCGT
This sequence comes from Malus fusca, assembly GCA_035220775.1. NCBI lineage: Eukaryota > Viridiplantae > Streptophyta > Magnoliopsida > Rosales > Rosaceae > Malus > Malus fusca. The sequence continues at coordinate 2,964,633 of CM069069.1, forward strand.
CATCAACAGGAACCGAACCTAAAACCGAGAACTTACAAATGGAGAGAAATATCGATACACTGTAATGTTAGTGACTACAAGAGCATATTTATTTTAGCCAAAGATAAGTCACACACTTTTTTTAGCTTTTAAAAACACTCATGTTTAATTATGGGCTTCGATTCCATTTGATTTATTCAATTTGATGATCATAAATAAAAAGAGTGTGAGAACCTAAAAACAGTGTGTGAAAATCACCTCTCTAAACTTTTTGTAGAGAGTGAGACACGAACTCGTGCATATGAGAGCGTTTTTCTTAGTACAATAATTACACTAAGGGGTAAGGCATTTAAGTTAAGCCACATAATAGGTCAACTATAACAATTTGATTCAAACTTGCCATCACATTTATTTTAGCCAATATCATTGGCTCAGGTATGCGTTTAACTTGGAGTTTCAACACTTGTATTTAAATTCGAAAATTGATAAAATGTTACGTGACGCAAGTCCTAACATTTCTATTAACTTAAATAACTTGGCGTCTTTTAAAAAAAAACAAAAGATTTATAAATATAGGCACTCAAGACTCAAGAGCTCCCTTTAGCAGTTCAAGACCCCTCTCTCGAGTTCCTCAGGCAGTGCTCGATCCCCCCTCGAGCATGCTCGAGTTCCTCAGACAGTTAAAATTGTAAACTTCTGACAACACCAGAATAAAAGTCTTTAATTAACATGTTTCCATTTAGGATTTGGATGCAATACATGTTGCTATCTATGTTGCTTTTTTTTTTTTCTCTTAGGAAGAAGAAATAGGCGAAGGATAAATTTGGAAGTAACTAATTGTGTGTGTATATACAAAACTGCCCACCAATTCTCCTGCACACCTCTATTTACTTCATACACACTCTTAATTTGTAGCCGTTGGATCAACTGAATAAAAGAAGATCAAATAACAAAATTTAATAAGGTGTGTGGATAGCACACTCCTATATTTTTTATTTTATTTAATGATTTTCGTTTTTTTTTGTTGGATATGATTTTTATTTGTTGGATTTGGATACAACAATTGAAATCCATATCTACCACTACCACGGACTACTAAATAGTTTTGGACTAGGACACTTCACCGTCTTCCCTATAAATACAATCATGCACGACTCACTCTCCATTCTACTATTCTTTGTAGTTATAACTCACACTCCCAATCCAACAGATTGTTTAGAAACAAATTAATCGAGAGAGAAATTTACAGGCTTCAATCATGGCAGCGGAAGACCAGCAGTCTTCAATCATGGAAGTAAAAGACCAGCAGAACGAAGTCCTGTCCATGCTGGATACCGCCAAAACTCAGCTCTACCACCTAAAAGCAGTTGTGATCTCCGGCATGGGCTTCTTCACCGATTCCTATGACCTTTTCTGTATCTCCCTCGTCACCAAGCTCCTGGGCCGCATTTATTACCATGTGCCCGGATCTTCAAAGCCGGGCAGCCTTCCTCCAAGCGTGGCGTGCGCTGTCAACGGAGTTGCCCTATGCGGAACCCTAGCCGGTCAGCTCTTCTTCGGGTGGCTCGGGGACAAGCTCGGCCGCAAGCGTGTTTATGGTTTAACCCTAATACTAATGGTGGGTTGTTCTATTTGTTCCGGCCTTTCTTTTGGCAACTCCCCAACTACTGTCATGGCCACACTCTGCTTTTTCCGGTTTTGGCTAGGCTTTGGAATTGGCGGCGACTACCCACTTTCGGCAACGATCATGGCGGAGTACTCGAACAAAAAGAACCGCGGGGCATTTATAGCCTCGGTTTTTGCTATGCAAGGGTTCGGTATCTTGGCTGGTGGGTTGGTGACTCTTGTGATTTCTTCTATCTTTCGCGCCCTATACCATGCCGAGCCCTACTCGGTTGATCCACTTGGGTCGACAGTCCCTCAAGCGGACTATGTCTGGAGGATTATTCTCATGTTCGGAGCAGTCCCAGCCGCATTAACTTTCTATTCGAGAATGAAGATGCCGGAGACCCCTCGTTATACTGCCTTAGTAGCCAAGGATCAAAGCAAGGCGTGCCAAGACATGGCAAAAGTGTTGAATCTTGAAATCAAAGAGCAATCCCAAGATAACAAGTCCTCAAGTTTTGGTCTATTTTCCAAAGAGTTTCTTAGGCGTCATGGTAAACATTTATTGGGCTCAGCCATGTGTTGGTTATTGTTAGACATTGCTTACTATAGCCAAAATCTTTTCCAAAAGGACATATTCAGCGCCGTCGGATGGCTGCCATCAGCAAGCTCTATGAGTGCCCTAGATGAGCTTTACAAAATCGCAAAGGCACAAACCCTAATAGCCCTATGCGGCACAATTCCGGGGTATTGGGTCACGGTCGTTCTCATAGATCGCATTGGTCGGTTGGCAATTCAGCTAATTGGGTTCTTTTTCATGACAGTTTTCATGCTTGCCTTGGCAGCTCCTTACCACCACTGGATTAGACCTGAAAACAATATTGGATTTATTGTCATGTATGCTCTAACATTTTTCTTTGCCAATTTTGGACCCAATGCTACAACGTTTGTTGTGCCAGTGGAGATTTTCCCAGCTAGGTTTCGGTCCACTTGTCATGGGATTTCAGCGGCTGCGGGCAAGTTGGGAGCGATTATTGGGGCTTTCGGGTTTTTGTATGCTGCCCAGAATCAAGACCCGGCTAAGGCTGATCCAGGGTACCCAGCTGGAATTGGAATGCAGAATGCTCTCTATGTTCTTGCAGCGATCAACGTTATTGGGTTCTTCTTTACATTTTTGGTGCCAGAGTCGAAGGGAAAGTCACTGGAGGAGATGTCAAGAGAGAATGAAGTTGAAGTTGAAGAGCAGTCCAGCATAGTTTAATTATCTAGGTTACTGTTTAGGAATGTGATTGTTAAGAATTTATCTAGGTTACTGTTTAGGAATGTGATTGTTAAGAATTTGAGTTCAACTTTTGGTGTTGTTGTTTTGAGTACATCAATATTTTTACACTAAGGAAGGGGAGTTCGGCAAAGCTACACAATGGGCAGTCTAATTTGATATCGAATTAATCATCCATAAGATTCAAACCTACCTCTCACTTCCAAATGAAGAGGAGTACCACCCGTAGTACTGAGTGGCTGTTAGTTCTCAATACTTCGATTGCTTAGTTTGATTAGTAATATCTTCCCGTTAGAATGAATTAGTGTTTTTTATCATGTCAACTGTGAATGTCTTCAAAAACTAAGTTAGTGAATAAGTTTTTTATGCATTAACCAATTACAAACTTTTTAATCAAATATAGAATTGGAAGAACATTGCACAAACAATAAATAATACTAAACCGCGGTTCATGTATGGCTCAAAAACCCTTACTCCATTTTCCTGGCAGAGAGAGAATGGCAAACCCTCTTTTGGTTGATGAGCTCCCCTTTTCCTTTTGGTGAGTTATATTGGCTCTGCGGACTGCCTAAGCTACCAGATGCTACCCGCTGTACAACAACCAATCATGCATGTCCAAAAGTTTCAACTAGCATTTCATTCAGCATCACAGTTCTAAACCTCCAATTTAAGTTCATAACGAATCTCATCCAAACTAATCACATTTCAGGATCGTTAGGCCCGGGCAACAAAACTTCAATCACAGTGTCATTTTCTTTTCTTTTTTCTTCATCCAACACGGCTTTAGTGCAAAGCAATAATTTCCCGCACACATTTTCCTCCATGTACATCAACTTAGCCATTTCAAATGATGAGCATTGCTTCCTCGTACCTTTCGGTTTGTACCTCGTAGTTTCTATTTTCTTATTCTGTCTGAATTGAAATCTGTTGATGCACAAAATCAGCGAGGACTTTGGTACAACAGAAAGTGTCAAGTTTGTGACCTTCGCTAGATTGCTCCGGTCACTAGTGTGGATAAGTATGTAAATGGATAGAGATATGGAAGCAAACACAAGATGTACGTGATTCACCCAGATTGGCTACGTTCACGGATTAGAGGAGTTCTCATTAATTGTGAAGGGTTTACACAAGTACATAGGTTCAAGCTCTCATTTAGTGAGTACAGTGAATGATTTAGTACAAGTGACATTATGAAATATTGTGGGAGAATGATCTCCTTTTATAGAAGAGAGTTTCTAGCTTTGTTTTGACATTGACACGTGTCGTGTTGTGATTGGCTTATGATGTTGACACGTGTCGCGTTATGATTGGCTTCTGATGTCGACACGTGTCGCGCTGTGATTGGCTTCCTGGTTGGAGGGAAACTCTTATGGGTCCTTGACGGTATAACGTTGACCGGCACTTGGTAGTTTCGAGATTGATCAAGTATGGTACAAACAAAATCTAAATGGAACTTTTGGTGTATAAAGGTGTCATTGAGTTGAGCTAGTGGATCCTCAAGAAAAGAGAGTTTGTATCAAAATTTCAAGTCGTAACAAAAGTACTATACGAACTTTTATGAGAATATTAGGTTATAAAGTTTGGAAGACTTCTTTATGGAAGAACGGATTCTTTCTCTGATCTTGCCAAGATCTTCGTATACTTTGAAGAAGTTTATATAAAATAGGAAACATACTCAAATAGAACTAGTTACAAACTTTTAAAACAGATATCGAACTAGAGGGACATTGAACTAACAATAAAGAGTGCTTAACCGTGATTTATATACGGCTCAGAAAGTGTCACTCAGTTTTCCAAGCATAAAGAAATTGGCAAAATCCTCCTATGTTTGATGAGCTCTCTTTGCCTTTTGGTGAGTTACACGGACTCTGCTGCAAACTGCAACCGCTGCACTTTCCATCTATGCAATTTCTACTCCCATAATCATAATTGACATTAGATGATTCCCAATCTACCCTCTTTACCTTAAAAGTGAAAAACCCTTGGCTTGTGCCTAAGCTACTAAACAACCAATCATGCACATCCCAAAAAAATTCAACTGCCATATCATTCAGCGTGGCAGTTTCATTCCCTCTAAACCTCCAATTTAAGTTCATAATCCGAATTGCCACTGTCCTGTCTACGCTAATCCACATTTCAGGATCGGTGGGCCCGGACAACAACGTTTCAATCACAATGTCATGTTCTTTCCTCCCTTACTCCACCATGGCTTTGGTGCAAAACAATCCTTTCCCACACACATTTTCCTTCTTGTAAATCAACTTAGCCTCTTCCAATGATGATCTTGATCTGGTCCGCTTATAAGCATCTTCCATTAAGTCCCCTAGCAGTGAAACCACCTCTTTCTTGGACACCAAGGTAACATAGTAATCCGAGCATGGCTCTGGGGTGCAGGTGAATTTGGCCTGTCGAAAATCCCAATACACATCTATCCGTCTTCCATCTAGTTCAAACTATTTGAAGACCTTTATTGCCCCAAAACCGAGTAGAGTTTAAGTCAATCTTGCAAGTATTCTCTTGACAAGGCTTTTCCACTGTGATGCAGAGGGAGTGGCTAGTTAGGTTTTTACACCATGTAGCTGTGACATTGCAGTACAGTTCTGCTACTTTCGCTTGATAGACATAAGTCACAGTGCTCTGCGGAGCTAACTTATCTGTCTCCTTTTCCTTGCACACACTTTCTCAGAAGATGGTGATTTTGGACTGGAAAGGGGTGAGGCCTGAAGAACTTGATGAGACATTGTCAAGAGGAAATGAGATGCCTCATCTGCTCCACCCGAATTTCATCAACACGATTAGCTCTCGCTTTTTTAAAGAAGTTTGAGATCAACAAAACAGACTCACATGCTATCTTGAATAATAGGTTTATTGTAGCTGGTCAAAATTCTTGAATATGATAGAACAAATTTATAACGAAGCCAAGCATTAATAGCAACTATACAAAAGATACATTATAAGAAAATTGAACGGATTAAAACTCCTCATGGTAATACTAAAAATTTCGTGTGGACCGGCTTCTTCTGATTTCAGACATGGTCATGTTGCCGCCTTCTTTTTGATTCCGTGTTACACCATTTGGAAGCTTGTTTTCAGGTTTTCCAGCCAATAAAGGTTCTGCTGCTTTCATTAGTCCTCTGCATAAAACAGAACATAAGTAACACTGGTTCAGAATGAGCATCTGGAAAAAAACAAATTATAAAGGAAAGCCATTGCTTTGTAGATCATACCGCGGTTCAAGATTTATGTAGTTCCTTGGCAAGGGTTGCCGAAGCTTTTTTGCCATCAAAGGATTATGCACGGGTGAAGAAATGAGGATATGCTCATTTTCTGGCTCAGAGAAGTCACTCGTTCGAGCCTCTTCCATCTTTTCACCAGCATCCAAGTTAGGAAACATTGTTGTCACTGCATCCGAATTTTGAATTCTAGCTGGTACCCGGTTCTGCTTGGCCTTAGCTGCCTTACTCTCATTCTTGATTTTTCTAATACCGCATTGTCTTACATTAAGATTTTGCTTAAACTGCTCGTCTTCATGTTCTTGGTAAGCTTTCTTGGAGTTGGCCTTCTGGAGGCTGTTTAATGCACCGAAAATGTCCTCATTCTTTGTTGGTTCTTGTGAACTGATGCATACCCTTGAGTTGGTGTCGGTTGATGGGAACACTGGCATAGTTGCAAGGGATTTATTGACAGGTACTCTAGCTGGAAATGGTACTTTCGCAATAGGTTGGTTTTCGGTTGTGTCAGCCTTAACTCTACTTTTGATGAAGGCCCCTCTATCAGTAGATATTGATCTCCTAACTGGAGGTGATGGTGATCTGAGATTTCCAGGGATGACTAATCTGTCTTCAACTAGTAATGGCATCTTCGGTGCAATCTCTTTGTCAGCGAATGCAGAGGGAAATCTTGACCGCCTTTGCTTGCCCGAAGAACAACTTCTAGCCTGAATGCCACCAAATTTAAGCACAAAAATGAAATGAACTTTTATCATCTGCTATCAAATTATTTCATTTGTTTGTAATTAAAGAACCTCCCAAGTCTAATGCTAACATTACTTCTCAAGAAAAATATAGTACCGAATTTCAACTATTTCATTCGCATGACGGAATTTACCTCAGAAATCTTAGTACCATCCAAGGGTCGCTGACAGTTTTCAGGCTTTGAACTGTTTCCAGTACCATTTCTCGGAACACGGAAAGGTGAAACAGCTCTTGACTTGTGGGATTCCATGACGTTTTGTGTGGCACCTTTGAATTGCTCAAGCTCAGCTTCCTTTCTCTCCAATGCCAGTTTAAGATTTGAAATCTATACAGATACAAATTAACTCTTAAGCAAGCATTATAAAAAAATTAGTTGAAAATTTAAAGTAGAACTGCAGAAATGAGAGATAAACCTCGTCTTTAAGTTCACGGATTTCACCCGTTTCTTTATTAGATCGAGCTGCCCCAAGTTCGATGGATGCAACCCTCTCAGCAAACTTGAGGGTACTGATCGTCTCCCCGAGAGCATTAAGTTCAGGATTTATATGCACAAACATCATGGTCTTTGCATGACCACCTAAACACAGACCAAATTAAGATCATCGACATTTCAGCTCAAAACAAAATGCTAAGCACTTGGAATGGTGGATTCTATCAATAAGACTTAATATATTCTTAAATTTACCTAAAGAGTCTTGCAAGACTTGAGTAAGTTTGCTATTTCTGTAAGGAACATGTGTACTCTTTTGCGCAAGAGCAGATATGACATCTCCGAGTGCAGAAAGCGATCGATTTATGTGTTGGGCTTCCTTTAGCCTCTCGCCAACAGCCTCGGATTTATCAACTCTCTCGCTCCCGGCCAAATCCACAAGATGGAGGCAACCCCTTAGAATAGATCCAGTAGCCAACTCCTTTCCAAGTACATGAATTGTTAAAACACTGCAGAAGGAATAGCCAATCAAAAAATCACTAGTTAGAACATAAAAAAAAAACAAAAACAAAACAAAATGATGCTTAAACTTCACGAAAAGAAATATAAATCGTCCACCTATGAGACCGGCTGCTGCGCTCATTTAGAGCTGTAGCGCCAACAGTGCGATTCTTTTGGCCGATTTTCATCAACTCAAGAACATCTTGAGTACATGTCACTGGAACCAAACTTGCATCAGGTACATTGAGGCCGTTCAGTTGAGACTTGTTTCGTATATCTAACGTACCATATACGTTAAGAAATAACATGACAACATTGTTTATAGAGCTTGTGAATTCGTAAGACCTAAACTTGGACTCAAATTGGAATAAAAATAAAGGAAGGGCAAGGATATCTTCTGCTAGAGCCATCGCTGACTAAAAGGTCTCTCACTTGTTCGTTGTATATTTCAATCATCTGAACTGCAACTTCATATCTTAGTATGTCTAGCCTCGCCTTCGATATTTGAAATAAGTCACGAAGGGCTCTATAGTTTACACCCCACGTCTCTTCTGTTGTTAAATCAGGGCCACTCTGCGTAAGATAAGGATGAAATACGTATTCAATACTATCCGAAAATCAACATATGGAAGAATGGTCACGTCTATTTTCAAAACTACAATGAGATTGGCATTACCATCGTGTATGTCTTCCCCGAGCCAGTCTGTCCATACGCAAAGATGCAAGCGTTATAACCATCCAAAACCGACCTGATCAGCGGCTGAGTGTCACCATATATTTGCTCTGCAAAGAACAGTTGAGAGAGAGCATTAATAATTTCTGAGGCCAAAAACATTAAGGTGTACAAACAATGATAAGACTCTTGCAGTCTTGTTCATGGCTGATTGTATAAACTGTATATTTACGTCTTTCCGAGACAATAGAAGTAGTACTGCAGTAACATATGTTCATTTTATTTCAATCAACATTAACTCCAATTTCCAAAATCATTTTACGACAGCGCTTTGAACACTTTGCTACAATAGAATACCTTGTGTGACATTTGTTCTGAAGACTTTGTTAAATGTAAAAACCCTTCTTGCATCTTTGCCCTGTTTAAGGGGATTGACAATCATGATAGTTCCATTTTCTCCGATATAATCCACAGTGGACTGTCCGTTTGATTGCCCTGTTAAGAAGGGTCTGATTCTGCAATAAACTCTAATTGATCCTGCAGGAAATCAAATCTTCTAAATAAGCTCCATATCTAGAATGCTAGATAATTAATTAAACTGGGATGAAGTGAACACCTTTAAGGTCTTGCACTTGATTGTAAAGAACTCGGTTCTCTTCGATAACTTTTTGGTAGGACGAGGATGCCACTTCGAGGCCTTTAATATGATGCACTGAGACGGAACAAAGTGAAAGTGTGAGGTCATCCAATCCCTACTAGTAACATAATGCAACTAAATGAATCCTTTTTGTATTTGAAAGAAATATTCTCAAGGCAGATCAAATCTTCAGAATTATTACCAAGCCTTCTGAGTTCCTCCTCCCAGTTTGAATGAACTTGTTTGACTTCGTATTTCGTCTCTTGGAAAGATGATTTGAGCTCCTAAAGATATCCAAGACAGACCAAGCAAACAGTTAGCAAGAAGAAAATCTATGTCTTGCATTCTGCTGAACAGGAAAGGAAGAAGAGCTATGTACTTGATCTATGAATTTCCCTGCAAAATTTTCGTAATTCTATTTGCAGGAAACGGAACATTGTGTGCTCACCTCAAGCTGTTTCTGTTGAATGTTAATCAGTTCTTCATGAACAGATGAGTGACTACTACTACGCCGAACAGCTTCTCCACCTTTCCCACCACAAATACAGAACTTGGATAGATCATTTGACACCAAACCACTTCGTTGACCTAGATATTGTGTAATAGCTTCTACAAATTCAGATTTCGATAGACCACCCAAGTCTCTTCTCAGTAGTTTCTTTAGAAAAAGGCCAAGCTGCAGAAAATTTGTAAAAACAAACAGGGATATAAGATTATTTCTATGCGCTGACGAATATCTGCTTAAGTTGAAAAGGTGATCCAGTGAAAGTACTTCAACAATCAACACAATGCTAGTAACAGAAACACCGTGGGTGAAGATTTTTAACATACCTGAGTGGCTTGTGAAACAAGCAGTGCTGAGAAATCCTTGACTACCTTACTCAGTAAAGTATCGATTACCTATACGTTTTTTGTCACTAAACTGAATCAGAATCTATTCAGCAAGTATAAAAGAAGTATGCAATATACGCGTGTTCTATAACTTGTGAAAATAGAATCATATTAATGGTAAGGATCTTACCTACCATTGCATTCAAGGGCAAGTCTTTGATCCCATTAGCCTCTCGAAGGTAAGCTTGTATAAGTCCAAGTCCAAAGCGATCGAAAAGGAAAGCCAGAGCATTCACAGTTCTGGATTCTTCAGTTGACACCTCACTGGAAAGATGAAGAAATTCCAATAGTTGTTCAAACTGTGATGAGTCTGATTCGTCTATTGACTCATCAGCACTTTCACTCCCTAAGGAGGAAAGTGACCCTTTTGGGAAGGATGTGATCCTCACAGTCCCTCCATACCTCCAAACTCCAATTCCACCGGCTTGCTTCCATTCATAAAATCCTTTGAGACAAAGAATGCAGTCTACAACTTTGCTCGACGAGCCTCCCTGCAAATCCAAATCCCTCAAAATCCCGTAAAGGAGACAGTAGCAGCTATGATTTATGACGAAATGTTGCAAACTATGATAGAATCCAACCCTTCTGCAATTTTTCTACAAGGAAACCAAACCTTTTCGAGATCAGATGCTTCGAATGTCAAGAGCTGCATGTCCTTAACAGCCTCAAGGAAATTCCTCATGTTCTCAAAATACTGAATTGCAGACTGTGCAGCCCCCTCCGTTGACTGAACGGCAATGATAGGATTTTCCACCACCTATTTGAAATCCAGCAAAGAAAGCAACCCAATTAGAACTGTGAAAACTAAAAAAAAAGCCGCCACAACAAACAACAACAACAACAACCAAGCCTTATAAATTCTAGAATGCCACTGCATGGTTTTGCGAAAACTCAAAACAAACCCGCCACAAGTTTTAAAAAATAATCAAAATTGTGAATTATGATGACCATAGATGTAGCACAATTCCTTGCAAAATGAAACAACTGGGAGTCATGCATATGATATAACACCTTGTTTGGTATCTAGGATTTGACTAGAATGGATAACCATTATATTCGGGAAATTTTTTCATTTCTTCATTCAACATATTGAATATAGTGGACTCTCCATTTCAATCAGTCCTAGAGACCAAACGAGGCCTAACCGTCTAAATTGTGGATATGTGTAATAACCTTAAGAACAGCACCAGGATTGACTTTGTTGAGGACGTTGCAGAGAATAAGGCCATTGCGGAGTGCAAGGCGGAACTCTTCTTCAGAGGGCTCTTTGGAAAGTGTTCCGGAAGCGCCATAGTCCATCTTCCGCAGCCATTCTGCTGCTTGGTATCTCCTTGAAGCTAAAATAACACAAACACAATCAATGTTCTGAAAATCGCAAGCTAGTAGTCAAGCAGCGGTTAAGGGCCTAGGCAGTTTATAGGGGCTAGACGGTTTTTTATTTTAATTGAACTTAATATATAAGATATAAATAATTATCAACCTATACTTAAAAAAAATATGTACTTGTATTCGTAAACGCGAATTCCCAAATAGAATGATATATAAATTATAAAGTACTATAACATATTGAAACTTAGGAAACAAACATATAATAAGTATTCATCAAAGTATTTAACAAGTCTATTACAATTTAATGAAAACATAAAATGCAAAAAGGCGGGCGCCTAGGCGTTTCTAAACGCCCATTTTTATTTTTAAAACGCCTAAAAATTAATCTAGCTGTGGCTTGTGGCCTAGTGCCTAGGTCCTAGGCGAGAACTTTTAATTTTAAAAAACACAAAGACACAATTACAAAAGAAATTTAGGTTAAGACTTAATTGCAGAACAAAAATTTATTTAGTGAATTTTGGGTTTATTTTCTTTTAAATTTGGATTGTTTTTGGTACTGTGTAAGTTTCCACAGCAACTTCATTTGTAGTTAGTAGAGTAAATTTTCGGCGTTACCATCACCCTTTGCTTATTACACTCTCGCTTAAGTCGATGACATATCAATCATGTCGTCTACTGTAGTATAATGTGGATTAATAATACCATACCAAAAATTCATGGCACTTTCGAACTTCCTTAACGCCACCTCCGTTTCATATCAAAACAATTTTTATGTCCAAGATTTCAGTCATTTTTTTTAACAAATTACAATTCGTCTCAGTCATTTTTCAATCCTGAATTTCAAATTTGAAACAAGTTGACACTATGGCTATGATTAGTTGCACTGTTATTTCCACCAACCCCACTAAAAAATTAAAAATAGTGATGCTTGTAGAGATGGCCTTAACCGCATAATTAAAGAGTATTTTTGCAAATTAATTTATGCTAATCTAAATCCTTCTTTCGGCAGATCAATATGTATATATCAACAAAGATGGGTAATTTTGAACCCACCGAATATTGGTTGGTCCAAATCATCATAATTCATAAGTGATCGATATATGAAATCATTACTTACAAAATACTTCATATTTGCTCTTCCTTTTACTTTTTCTATTTTATCACATACTTTATATTTGTTCCCAGAGTTTACAAATTTTAAAAAAAATCATAACATGTATCACAATGTAGAAATGATATCACATACACCGTCCGATCAAAGATCCAACTACTCAAACATTGTCACATATATTTTTATAAACTTCTTATTTAACTATCTAACCTATGAGAAATTGTTTAGTGTACCGGATTGTGTTTCTAGCACAGTAAAAAATCTCTCCTAACCTACCTACCCATGAGTCAAGTATTAAAGATTCCAAACCGCTGCTCCCAAAACATAGATGAATTGAGACAAATTATTTATTTATTTTAATGAAAGAGCTAAGACAAATTTAAAAGGAGAAGAAAAAAAACCACTACCCCAAAAATATTAATATTTTGAACTAAAACTCTGGAAGAAAAGTCTCCTAATTTTTTGGCTAAAATGTAATTAAAGAACAAATGTACCTGCTTCTTCAGCTTTCCTTTGAGCCAATTCATAGTCATTGATGAACTCCTCAGTGTTTGCAAATGGAGGAGCCTCACTGTTGGAGACTAGACCCTTTAAGCCTCTCATGTTCTTGCTAGGTGATGTGAAGAATATTGAATTAAAGTTGCTTTCTTGTGGCATTTTTTAGTTCTCCAAGAAATTATATACTACTTGTTCTTTATTCTGCAACCACTGCACAATTCAATAAAATAACAAAAAACATAGTTAGAACTGGACAAACAAGGAACCTTGATAACTAAAACTTTTTTTTTCTTTTAAATACAAGCAACATTGTCGAGGAGATTCAAACAAGGAACCTTGATTGCAACCTAAGCGCTCTTAATCATTTCAACTACAAACATATTGCGTGATTAAGAGAAGGGTAGTGCAAAAATCACTTCTGTTAAGAAAACATACATTCTTACAAACAACGAAGGAGTGAAAGAGGCAGAGTTTGGTGGCATAACTTAGTGAAAGAATGTATCACACAGAAAATGAAAATTTAGAAACATTGATCATGATCTGAACGAGTGCAGTGTGTTTGTGAGGCTCTTACCTTAAAAGGGTCTTGAAAACTCTGGAAATTAAACCAACCCAGGAAATTAAAATGGTATTTTGTGAGTTGGATCAGTAGTTGAAGTTGAGCTCAGTTTGGCATTGAATATTTTAGATCTGATCCGAGCCAGAAATGGAAGGTGAAAGCAAGCTTCTCGTGTGCTTGTGATAACGAGCCTTCAAAATTGAGTATGACCTCACCGGATGCTTTTCTATGTGAGAGGAAGAGAGAGTGAGAGTCCAGTTGAGTGAAATATTAAAAAGACTCTGCAAATTGAAACGTTGTTGTCTCGTGGGGTTGAGAGGGGTTAGCTTAGCGAAAAATATAAAAACAGATCAAAGTTTGAGGGTGAGTTTGACTAGGATCTTGTCCCTCCGTGTGGTGAAAGTATTTATATGGAACGTGTTTACCGTCACTGTGGTGTCACGTTTTAATAAAACAATGATATGTGTAAGTTTTTCAACACATGACATTGTATTATTAAATTGGGACGCCACATGACGGTGAACTTGTTTCATGTAAGTTGCTCTCCTCCATGTGGCTAGGGTGAACCCAAATCAGGTTATGGGAACGGGTAGTCCCATACTTCACATGCTCTGCTATCAATATAGTTAGGTATTTATCTCCACTTGTAAGTAGATTGTCTCAGGTTCAACTTCCGTGAAAACAATATTGATACTTGATTAGAGCTATTACATTAATTTGCAAGTATTCCAATATCCTAGTGGACAAGGTGTTGAGTTTTTACCCATGCATCCCTGTTTAAAATTCCCCTCTTCCGTAATTAATGTGATTCGGATATTTCTCCCTCTCCTTACTAATAATAGTTTCTTTTTTTTTTAAGTTATGTAGTTTTGTCCAAATCCTCTCATTATCATAATATTTAAAAAGGAAAATGATAAACACATATTTTTTTTAACCTCTGACACACACTTGTTTAATTTTGTTAGTATGATTATTCCATCCTTTAACCAGAAATAATTTTTTTTTTAAAAAGTGAGAAGCTAAAAAATTTGTGTGAAATCACTTAAAAAAAGAGTAGTTTGTTGTGGGATCATAGGCTAAAATAAAACTACTTTTATAAAAGCATTGTTTCTTGGTCGACTTTGGAGGTACCATAACGCATGGTTTGGCCTCTATTATCCTTCATGGTGCTGTTGGCCATATACATGGCCTTTTTTTGTTTTGAATATGATATGATCGCTAGCTAGTGGTAATAGTGATACCAATTATATGTCTTCATCATTAAGCTTGTAGGTTGATTAATCTTAATTTTGCCCATAATCTAGCCGACTTATCCATTTTAGCGTGACTCTCATGGTTGTTCCTGTGGAGTGGAACAACGATAATTCAGGTCCTCAATCATAGAGTATATAGTCATTCTTTTAAGAGAACTTATCTCTTGTTAAGCAGTCATACTACTGGGGAGTTAGCCGTTTCTAGTCACTCTAAGTGAAATGGAAGTAGTCTACTTTATAGTTGATGGCTAATCTCGAAGTCTTGATTCTTTCTAACCGCCTTGTGTGGGTTTAGAGAGGAAGTCTACTATTGTAGTTTGATGATCAAACCTTATGTGTAGTTCGACTCGCTTAATCGGTTATCATCCTTTAAAAAAAAAACAGTCATTCAAGTTATGTTATTAAATTTCAGGTTTAGATTATTGATCAACTTTCCTATTTAAACGTACGGTCCATATTAACAATCTTACAACACAATGTACCAAATTAATTAAGAAGAGATGTGTTTTAGTGAGCCCCATTATTCTCTAATTAATCGGCGATTATTGTTCTAAAAATTTTGAGCTGCCGGACCTACCAAAGATGTCCATTACATTCTTTAATTTCACCAATATCCGAGTGTTTTGTGAAAAAGAAACGGATGGTTTGATGAACAATCCCAGCAGATTGTTCTGATTTAATTCAGAATAGATCAATTAATTATTAATTTAACTGTAAGTTACTATTCATTCATTTCATAGATTTAATTATTTAACGTGCATCTTAATCAAATGACACTTTGCCATATTGATGTAGTTGGTGTCAATCAGGAAAAGCAAGTATCAGCTTTCAATAAATTTCCTCAGCTGGTGGTGGCTGGGTCACGTTTTGATGAAATAAAGGCAAAAATTATTGAAAGTATACGTTAGCGTTTAATTGTTTGAAACGAAGAAGAGGCAAAGTCCAATATATTCGGTCCACTTTCGAACGTTGGATCACCCCCCACTTTCAAATGATTGCAGAGGGAAAGCTTTACAAACCTTTTTTTACATTTGTACCCTATTTAATGGACCACTTAGTGGAAGGTTTCTCTTTATCAATGGTCTTAGATAATTACTTTACTATTAACTTTTGTTTTGGTTAGTTAATTAAAGCTATGTGTGAGAAGGCTTCTCTTTTAAGCATGTATTGTGGTCAAAATTGTTAGTAAATTAAAGGCAAAACAAGAAAGAATCATTAGTTTACTGGTCAAATGCCAATTACCAAGTTAAGAGATTTTTCAGTGTACTGAAAACACGATTTAGTACACCAAGGGCGCGTTTACGTAAGGGTAATGAGAATCAAGAAACGGAATTGAATTCCGATTACAGATTACACCGGTGTTTACTAACATGAGAGGAATAAAAAATCATGTGGAACCCAGTTGAATTCCGGAATCACACTCCGGAATTTCCCGGAGTCGGGTTCTCTAGCAACAGGTGGTAATTGAATTCCTTGTATTGCTGTCCTCCAGGAATCAGACTTTTGTTCCTAAATTACCCTCCCAATTCGTCTTCTGCAAATCCACCCAAATTGGGAGGTGGCAGGGGTGGTGGGAGGACATGTGAATATGGGAGGCATTGGGAGGATATGTGAATATGGGAGGTTGTGGGGGCTGGGGAAGAAGAGGATATGGAGGACTTGTGAGTATGATGGGTGGTGGGAAGGGTTGTGCGGGCTGGGAAAGAAGAAGGCAGCAAGGATGAAACAAAGAGGTGTGGGAGACTGGGGGTGCTCTGGAAGTCGGTGAAGAAAAGATGGGGATGAGAGGAAATGGAGAGGCATGGGAGATTGACTGGGGGTGCTTTGGAAGAAGGTGAAGAAAAGATGGGGATGAGAGGAAACGGAGAGGCATGGGAGATCGACCGGGGGTGCTCTGGAAGAAGGTGAAGGAAAGATGGGGATAAGAGGATGGGAGGAAGAAAAGATCCAAGTTTGTAAAGATAAATTTAATTTTATATAAATAAACTTAATTTTCAATAATTATAGCATAAAAATCATTTATTTTCAACAAGGACAATTTAGTATTTACATTACTTGGAACATGGGCATTTTAGTAATCATATTGGTTTATATTCCGATTCTGCTGAATTAGTAAACAACTTTATGGAATTCTATTCCGATTCCAAACAGTTTTAGTAAACAACTTCAACAGGAATCCGATTCTGATTCCGCCTCATTTCATTTCCTCCTCAATCTAATTCCTCATCAATTCAATTCCTCCAAATTTGATTACGGATTAGTAAACGCGCCACAAGTGTATCAATAAAATTGGTTTAAAACTTAAAAAAAATAAAAAAATTCAACCAATTGGTCGTGTGTTCCGGCAGTGAAAAATTTCTCAACCATAGCTCCCTTATTTCCCTGCTGCACATTGCATTTTATAACTCTTCAAATAGTTATGTGAGATTCATGGACAACTCAATGCTCATGCAAATCTCGATTCATACAGAATTATAAAATCATATGAAAATTTTGAGTAAAAAAAAAAATTCAAATGAGAGATCATTGAGTCATCTAAACGGTTCATCATGAATCTATTATTTAGTACTTACACCATCGGTTAGTTTCATACATAATGAATTTCAAATGAAGATTAAGAAATTGAATAGTTCAGATTATGAAGTTTATACAATTAATATACATTATGTGAAAGGGGTAAGGTGCATGTCCCCCCTTTTTCTTTTCTCTTGTTCTATGAGGGGTTAGGTTTATGTCCCCCCCTGTCTAGGTGTAACTTCTTTTTTCTTATCAATAAAATTCCCTCGTACCGCCGAGGTTCTCCAAAAAAAAAAAAAAAAAAAAAAAAAAAAAAAAAAGTGAAAGAAGTGGGATATACGGATTCCTCATTAAGGAAAGCATTATTCTATTGAGATTGTATGGCATAACCCTTATTCCTAGCTATAGAGAAAGGGGAATATGTTAACACCAGGAAATGAGTACTCATTCTATGAACTAGGTCAACTTTAAGTCAGCTCTTTTCTTAATTTTGACGGAAGAATGATGTTATCTGGCACGAGATGAAAATGATTAATTGGGTACCCCGGCCATTATATAATTCAGGCATGCTATACTCCTTTTGTGTGCTTGGTTTAGAGAGTAGGAACTAGGAATGGACAAATACCCATTGATTATGGGTAACCGCGGTTACATGCCTATTTAAATTAAACGGTTACGGTTATGGGTAACCGTTTAGATAAATAAATGGTTATGAGTATAACCGTTTACCCGCGAAATTTAAATGAGCGGTTATAGGTATTAACCACGGTTATAAACGGGTAACCATTTACCCATTTATTTTATATATGTAAAACTAACACAAACCATGTTCTCGATCCAATAATACTTAGGACCCAATAAATTAGCAAGGAATTCATCGATTCGCCAAATTAATTTAAATTCATTGCGGGTAACCGTGAAATTGACAGAAATGTTTTGACAGAAATGTCTTCTAAACAATTTTTGTAACCCAATAATACTTAGCAAATATTATATTTACCTTCATTGGTAACAGTTAAAAATATTGTCCGTAAACTATTATTTCAATTATTGGAATGGTATAAGAACTTAAAAAATTAAAATACGGAAATGTATGATGAATGTACCTATAACGGTGTTTAATTGTCAAAAAAGAGAAAATTATGACAATTTTTTTTAAATTTTCAAGTTGTTAAAAAACATGTAGACGGGTGAAAAAAGGGTAATGGTGAAAAAAAAAAAGATAAACGGGTTAAAAAGGGTAAATGGGTAAACGGGTATTAAACGGTTACGGTTAAATGGGTATGCAGTTATGAGTATGGTTAACCGTTTATAAACGGTTATGGGTATGGGTATAACCGTTTAGGCAATTACTCAACGGGTAAACGGTTATGCGGGTATGAGCATAAACGGTTATGGATAAATAACCGTAATTACCCGCCCGCCATAACCGTTGTCCATCCCTAGGTAGGAAGCTCGACTAGAGTCAAAATATTATGGAAATAAACACAAAATAAGGGTTTGGTTTGATAATAATTTCGATTTTATTTTTATTTTTATTTACTTTTCTCATATTTCAAATATAAAAATGTAAAAATTAAAAACTAAAAACTAAAAACGAAATAGTTACTTGAGCTAAAAAATCGACAAAAAAAAACACGAAATGGTTACAAACTTGTAAGCAACTGCACGCCTGGTGATGTTGTTGAAGAGAGCAGTTTCTGTGAAGTCAAAAAGGACTATAATTCCTATAACATGCTAATCAAAACCGAAGTTTCCACTGCCCTTTTCCTTTCTCTTTCTTTCTATCTTTTTGTTTTAAGGTGACGAAAGTGTTCCTTCCCTTTTGGGGCTGTATGCACATATATGCATAATCAAAGGTGGACTCGATTAGTTTTAGCCAAATTTATGGGCTGAATCATTTCTAGTTCATACACTGGAGTTATATCATTGGAAGGATTTTTTACTATGAACACTTTTAGCAACAGGAATACATACTTGACACCATATCCCATTGGGTCCTTGCTCTGATATAGCCCAAATCAAAATCAATGGATTTATACGTTTTCCTCCCTGTATTTTGAATGAGAAACGGTTTTAACACTTCCTTTATTATCTACGCAGAAGCAATGATTTATACATTTTCCTCCCTGTATTTTGAACGACAAATGGTTTTAACACTCGCTTTATCTATATGCAGGATATAAGGTTGTTATAAATACTTATGGAAATAGCAGTTTCACTTGTAAGTAAAATGTCTCATGTTCAAGTCACATTGATATTAATAATAGAATATTATATTTTAATATTTAAATAAGATGAAGTTTAGAAAAATGTCTTATACAAGATTAAAATTTGATTTTAGTCCCTAAACTCTATTTAATGCCACCATATGTATTCAATGTCTCTCCTTTTTTATTTATAATTTTATGGTGTTCATAATTATAAATTTTAATTCTCATTATGGTAAGTATCTTATATAGAAAATATTTTCGTAGAGATTTTTCGGTACACTTATGTTATTGCATATTTTCTTATGTGCTACTAATTCATTACAATATATTTAGGTACGAACATTTCGGTACACTAGCTTAGTATAATATATTTATGTACGGACATTTCGGTACACTAGTTTAATATAATATATTTAGGTATTGACATTTCGGTACACTAGTTTAGTATCATATATTTAGGTACAAATTTTCGGTACACTTATGTTTTTGCATATTTTTTTATGTGCCACTGATTCACTACAATATATTAAGGTACAGACATTTTGGTACACTAATTTAGTAAAAAATATTATAATACGGACTAATGAAAGGAAGTTAAATAAAATTAATGAATTAAAATGTGTATTGTTGATGCACAAAACCAGAGGTATTGAAACAACGTAAATCTGACCGCGAATCTGCAAGAAAGTAATGAACACAAGATGTATCGTGGTTCACCCCAATGTTTGGGCTACATCCACACTGATGTTGATTGTATTTCTCTCTAAATGTATGTATGGATTACAAGGGTGATGGGGAATCCCCCAGAGAAAGAGAGAGTTTGAGAGCAGGGACTGTGGTGAGGATGAGACCTCTGTTTAGGGGATGTGAGGCTTGAGGATTGTGAGGGTGAGGAGTCCCTTTTATAGACTAAGGGCTCCTCAGTTATTACATATTTGCCCCTTCATTTATTACATAATTACATTTGAGTCCCTCGAATATTTATACGAGGTCTAAATACGGAGGCCCTAAGTATGGTACAAACATGTATAATAATAAATTTAAAATTTAATATATTAAATAAGATATCTATTAAATATTAAAACAAAAATAATATAATATGAATTTGAATTAAGTACTTGAAGGACTAAAATCAATATCCAATCTAACACCATTCAAGGATTAAAGTTCAAAAATCCCTATTAATAATATATAACATTTGTGTCGAGTAGTTATGATTGACTCGTTGTACATTGTGGCCTAGCCTAATCAGCTCTGTAAAATATATATTCACTTGTATTTCTTAATATTAGACTCTCAACAAAATAACTTAATAACTTACCTGGATTTCCTTTCTTGGTGTCATATATACATCATCAACTTAATTTACAACGTTAACTATTTGTGTATTGTTTTACGAAGGTGAGATTCACTTGTTCTAAGTACGTCGTTTCTGTGAGAATATTTTTTCACATAAGATGCAAGGTGAAGAAGAAGAAAGAAGAGTACTGCGACAAAATTACGTACCCACCATGAATGCAAGAGTTGCAAGTTTTCTGGTAAAAGGTGGAGAACATTCATAAAACAAAGTCTGGACATACAGATTACAAAATAAGTAGTTCTAAAAAGGGCCGGCGTATAGAAAGAAGGCGTTACTTGTGCAAACAAAGTATTATGATTCTTCCGTGCATCAATTACAAAATAGTACATAAATGAAATAACATAAAAGGTTTTCAACCCATAAAGAAAGATCCTCCATAGAGGCTCAAACGGTAGAGGCACAAATGTGATTAGTAGCCTAGGCGAGGTGACACGCCCCGACCCTGATATTCCCCGAATACCAGGATAGACACGTGCTGGCCGACACCCGAGGGTGACGAAAGCCAATAATTGATACAAAAGCTAAGAATAAGAAATAAATGAGGGTTAGAAATTTAAAATACCATGAATTAATAATTTTAGGAACGTGCTCAGAGCATACAACTAAACCTAATCACTAAGAAGAATTAAGATAAAATTTAATGAATAAAGGAGTGAGTCCTACATTCAAGAGGATCCGAAGATGCTGCTGCGGAAGTGTCTTGACGCCGGGATTAGGTGCCTTGATTCTAAGTCCTGAATGGGGGCGCAAAACAAAGGTGAGTGGACCAAGTTTATATATATAATAATAATAAAACAGTTATCAATGTACTAACCCCCACAGTTTATATAATGAAAACTACTAGCATAATAAGTGATGGATTTAATAAAAATCCTAGCATGCCAAAAATATCTCAAAAGTCACATTGCGGAATCTCATCGCAGAAATCAAAATAGTAAACGTATCATAAATCGTCTCGTAAACGCGGTGTGCTGCTAGAAAGATCACTGAATAAATAATAACTCCCGGCCCAATGCCTGCACCTCAGTCTCTGTGCCCGTAGCCAGAGATAACTCCCTCCCGGCCCAATGCCTGTCTCTGTGTCCCTCAGCCTTTCGCTAGGGATTATTTCTCCCGGCCTACATGCCAACACCAGATCCTCGCCCCAGGTGACATAGTGTCTACTAGGTACGCACAAATATTTACGCCTCTCATAAATACCACTTTATAGCGTAGGTTACCGATCATCGTCTACACTATAAAGAGGGGTTCAAAACATGTTCTAGCATCCTATCGTCATCTATCAGATAGTCTACCAGTTCATGGTTTTTATAGAAAATATGATATATTAAAATATAGCTCAATATAGGCTAATAATTAATTCCTCACCAAAAACACGAGACGAAAATCAATATATTAAATCAACAGGCTTCACATAAATCAATTCATAAACTCGTAGGCATGCTAATCATTTATGCAATTAAAATATAAAATCATGTAATTTTAGAAGGGGTCCACTCACAAATATTCCTTAGCAGAAGAATCGCGCGAATCAGGATTACGAATTTCCTTAATAGCAATTTTACCTAAGCACAAAAATATAATTAATAAATAAAAGGATTTTCTAAGATATTGGGTTTGAATTAATTAAAATATGGGATTTTTGGGATTGGATGGGTTTAGGGTTTGGAAAGGGGTTTGGGCATTAAGCCCAAACATATAAACTTAAACACACACACACACATGGGCTGCACATGCATTGCACAGCCCACACCCACCAAAACCGGCCCTAAGGCCTCACAAAATAAAAGGCTGGGCTTGAGCCTTTTAACAAAAATTGGCCCAAGGCCTTTTGGGTCTTTAAAACAAATAACTAAAAATAAAAATCAAAGGGCTGGGGTTTTGGGCTGAGGCAAAACGGGCTTAAGGCCCGAGGGAAATGGGAAAGGCCAAATGGCCTGGGTTTGTTGAAAGAGAAGGCCGGAAATTCGGCCGGAAAACCACCTAACTTTAAACGGCCATAACTTTGTCAAAACTCAACGAAATCAAGCGAGACAAAAATGAAAGTTGTAGCCCTGGAAGAGACGAAGAGAATGATACCTCACAAGACGTCTAACTCGCCGTGGTTTGGCCGGAAAATGCCTCTAAAGCCGTCGGACTCGCCGGAAACTGGGTAAGATTCAAATGAGTATAACTTCTTCAATACTCAACGAAATTGAGTGAAACAAAAAGGAAAGTTGTAGTACTCAAGGAGACGAAGAGATTGATACCTTGCACGCCGGCCAACTCGCCGTGCTTTGTCCGGAAATGGCCTCGAAAGGGGCGGTGCTCGCCGGAGCTCGAGTACGGGACTTCCAGGTTCGACTTCCAAGATGCCAAGACTATGGTTGAGTTCGTAGCGATGAGATAAAGACGATGGTGATGTTGAAATTGTGATTTGATGATTTTATGATATGGGTTATGGGTGTGTTGTTCAGGAAAGATGAAAGACGAGGGAGAGAAAGAGCAGAGAGAGTTGAGAGAAGAAAGAGGGAAAGGAGAGGTCACGGGGGATACAAAAATAAAAGGGTGGGCCCCTTGGCTCACCAATTAAGAACAAAAAAACCATTTTTAAATAAAATGGGGGTGAGATTTAACACGAGGAATGGCCCGTTGCAGCTGTCTGGAAATCAGAAGCGGCCGACAATCCAAACCGCTAGCTCCGCACCACAAAATAGCAATTGTTCACCCTTACATCGTAGACCTTCAACTGTATATTGCCTCTTTTTGTTTATTTGATAATTAACCAGTGAACCTTGTTAATTATCAGATAATCAGAACAAAGACTGAAGCCAAACAAAAGGGCCATCAATACAAATCAAGGCCTAGTAACTCAATAAATAAACAAACAACGGGCAACACAAATCAACACAAATTCTAAGATTAACCTTTAAACCCTAGATCTCAGCCTGATCCTCGGCCTCCCCTTTGGCAGCCTCCTCCTTGACATCCTCCACGGTCTCATCCGTGCCCTCCCGTCCATCCCCGACATCAGACCCGCCACCACCCCGATCAAAAGTCCTCCTTGACTTGGATAGATTATTTGTGGTCGCTGGAGGTGCACCGGAATCCAAGAACTGTTTTGCAGTCCCATTCATGCATAAAGACCCATTGTGATCATCATAGGTTGGCAGGAATAATCGACAGATTGCTTCTGCTGCTGGTTAACAATGTGATAATGCCTCACCCTTGCGAACGGACCCAACCCAAAAAATGCCCCGATGACTAGAATTACTAATACCGGGCACAATATAAACATAATAACCCTGCACATCTTTAATCTACTTAATTGCTTTTCCAATTAATTTCTCCCTCTCTCTCTCTCTAGATTTCCTTCTTTGTTTCAGACCCTACAGTTTAAATTCTCTTCGAGGTTTTAGACTTCTGGTGCATGGGATATTTTGGTTTTGAGTCGAGCTTTTTATGGTCTTCCAACTTTATCGGATGTTGTTCGAGACTTCTATTGGTTCTCTTTCAATAAAAGAGAGAACATAATGCTTAATTTGACACCATAGTTTTGGATTCAAAATTTTCTTTTCTTTTCTTTCCGTTTAGATGTTTTGGATTCAAATTTCCTTACACATAATTAATTGATAATTATATAATTAAGAAAATAATGGTCATTTAGTACTACGGACTGATATTTCTTTTCACTTGTAAGTGAGAGGTCTTAAGTTCGAGCTCTCCAGAGACAAATTTGAACCACATTAATTTTTTTTTTGTCAAACGATGAATTTTGTTAGATTAGTTACCGATAGAATTTGAATCCACACCGTCGTGCAAGGGCTCAACACCACATTATTATGACTTGTCCATTAACGCACAACAACCCCCCCCCTCCCAACACTTCTTTTTAGTGTAGATACTTATTTATTAAAAAAATTAAGCACATATTGATAGGGAAATAATTCGATACACTTTTTTTTTCTTCCGTAAGTATACAAATGTTTATTTATTTTCCTAGATTCTTCTTTGATTTTACGATCAAGCTAAATGCCATAATCAAATGTGGAAGTTAAAGCACTACATAAATACAAAGCTGGTTGGAAGTGAGCTACAAGTGAAAATTCTACGGTTGCGTGGTGCATATAAAAACATGTGAGCTTAGTCTACATGGGAATACAAACGCGATGAGAGTGGAGAAATTTTTCAGTGTGTCAGAAACATGACTTAGTACAACAAGTGTCATAATACAATTATTTGTAATTTTTTCTTCAAGTATCCAATTACTTGTTTTATGACACTTAATGTGCCGAACCGTGTTCTCAGTATACTGAAAAATCTCTCTAAAGATGTTGAAAAATATAATATTATTTTTATTATATTAAATTAATTAATTGAATGGAAATCAGAAGTGATGCCTTTTGGTAGAAATATTTGTCTATCCTAATGAAGAGTTGTAGTTTTTGACTTTTCATGAATGATCACTTATTTTCCAAAGAGGTATCTCAAATTCTATAAATAAGTAAGATAACTTTTCATTGTTTTACATAATCATACATATAGATATAGTGCACTAAATATTAGAGAGTCTCATTGAGTCCATATGAGAGAGTATTCAACACAATAGTGATTCATTGGAGCATTGTGATTTGGAGTGCTACTATTACAAGGACATGATTGTTGTATCTTGGGAGACAAGTATCGATCAACCATAAGCACCGTAGTGGGGCGTAAATTTGTCTTAAGAACAAAGTGTCCAACACTTGCCTTAACCGTGTTTTCAAGTTTTTCTAATCTATTATGTCATGTTCATGAGTGATCTCATCAATTTGTGTCAAGCTGCCCTCCATGATGTCACCCAATACCCGCTTGGCCATTTCACTACTTGAACTTCGTGGAAATGGCAAGCCTTGAAGAGATTTTTCAGTATGATTGAAATATAGGGTGGTACACCACGTATCATTATACAAATGGTGTGATATGTGTGTTAAAAATTTAATAACTTATAAAATACAATTTCCCACCACTTATATAAAAACACATGGTGTACCATCCGTATTCTGGTCATAAGAAAATTTTTCTCCAACCCTTGATAGATGTATCGTTCCGTGTCTGACTATTATGTTTGCATGCATGCTAAACTAATCCACCTAAGGATCAACACATCTGGGCCCTTAATTGGTGTGTAAAAGAAATCAAAGCTGTTGATTTTTGTATGGTAAGTCAACGAAATGAGTTAATGGAGACCG
The DNA here is from genome assembly GCA_035220775.1 of Malus fusca. Lineage (NCBI taxonomy): Eukaryota > Viridiplantae > Streptophyta > Magnoliopsida > Rosales > Rosaceae > Malus > Malus fusca. Next base: position 2,990,652 of record CM069069.1, read on the forward strand.
TCAAATTCAATTTGTGTGCCCCATATATGTTGATCATTTGATTCTGAATACTAAGATCCGGAACAAATCCAATTTCATATTATGGTACACTTGCCAAATATTAAGGTCTAGAGACTTCTTTCGTTGTGGGACCTGTGGCTGTTCTTTTTAGCCAATCAGATTAAAGTTGGTGAGAAGGCAGTAATTAGGTATAACTTGGAATTCTGTGGGTAGTTTTGTTGTAGAGTAATTGCCTTCCTTCACGATGTTGTCACTTTTTTTATGGAAAAATACAGTCTAATTGCTATATTAAATCACATAAAATATAAAAAATAATTCATGCAATTATATATCAAAGTAATGCATGCACATAAGTAACCAATATTATCACTGACCGAGGTTAAGATTAGAAAGAAAAAATCGAAAGTTTTATTTCTTTTTCTAAAACATGCATGTTAGTGTATGTTGACCTTTCTTACACTAAAAAGAAAAACACCTATACCCTGCAATCTAGTTAATTTTCATTTTTTTCTAAAACACTAGTATGTCTCTTTTCATACCAAAAGTTTTATTTATTAAAGTATTTAAATTATGAATATATATAGATATTGTTTTTAAACGATGAATTTTGTTAAATTAGTCATCAACGGAGTTCAAACTCACGCTGTCATGCAAAGACTCAACTCTTTTTTTCCACCATTATAGTAAATGACCACTTGCGTACAGATTGTTGATTTCAAACCAAATGCATCACAAGTTGATACGTAATAGCTAGGCTCTAAGTCCTTATCAATTTATTTTATGCATATACGTGGTTTCAAATGAGCAATACCATGTTCTCCATTTTAGTATGTTAAACACATGCATGCGTAATGTATGAAAAAGACTGCTCAAAACTAGACAGATTCCAAGCGTTCTCTATACAACTTTTTCATTTCTTTTTCTAGTTAGGAGTGCGTGCATTTGATTCTTTTTAACTATGCATGTAAGTGGAGCTTCCGGATTGTTCTAAAACTAGACATTTGGTTTTTGACAATGAAACTCGATAGAAATAGTCATTGAGTTTGACCTTGTGACCATCTTTTTTAAGAGTATATTCATGGAGACCAAAAATGATTTACGGTGGACAAATTCAATGACCACTTTTATCGATTTTTATTGTCAAAGATTAAAATAAGGAGTTAATCCAATTTCTAAAATCATTTTAACTAAAAAACTTAGTTTGTTTATAGGCAAGTTAGGTTCACCAAGTAAATTTCTTTTCATCCACATTATTGTCTTATAGAGAATAAAATGAGAATCGAAAATCTCATTCTTACAAGTAAAAGGGCAATTTGTGGCTGTACAACTAACAATCATCAACCTTCGGATCACCCGTATGCATCTTATATTCTATAATTCGAAAATGTCTTGTTTTCAGTAGTATTAGTAGTCACATTTTCTCTAAAAGCAAATGTGAAGTTCGATATTCTACTATGTGTGTGTGTGTGTGTATGATCAAGCAATATATATATATATATATATATATTTGTGATGAGTTCATATCTCAAAGGTGATGTAATTTTATTTTGAGTGCCTGTGTCACATCCCGGCCCGGACCCCCACCACATCCCCGGCTTGACTCCACCGTAGCACGATATTGTCCGCTTTGGGCCCCGACCACACCCTCACGGTTTTGTTTCTGGGAACTCACACGAGAACTTCCTAGTGGGTCACCCATCATTGGAGTTAAGATGAAACCCGAAGCCAGTGAGCTCCCAAAATGCCTCGTGCTAGGTAAAGATGAGAATATACATATAAGGCTTACATGATCCACTCCCTTAGGCGATGTGGGATGTTACAATCCACCCTCCTTAGGGCCCCAACGTCCTCGTCGGCACACTTTAGGCCAGGGATTGGCTCTGATACCAAATCTCCGCCAATTGTGTATTCAAGTGGCGGTTAACGTTTTATTTTATAAACTTACAAATCCAATTCAGGAAGATCCGTACGTCGGATCATAATGAAACTTTAGGATGTTGTTCTATAAGCATAATGTGGATCTTTGGAAGTAAGGGATCAGAAATCCGTGATGCGGATCTTCCGGATTGAATTACGTAGGGATGTGTTTTATGTAAGTTACATATTATGTCGTTAAGATTTCTGAGACATGATTTGATAATTGTTCTAGGCGCTGATTGTTCGTGATGCCTTGATGTGTGTGCTAGGGAGTTATAGTGCGGACTCCAGATGAGTGGGCTTTTGGTTTTCAATATATATATATATGTCTTACGTTTTTCCCATAAAAATTTATTTAAATGATTTTGCGTTTTAGATGCCATGTCAAATGCTTTATAATTTAAAATATGCTTTAGTAGTTATATATGTTAGTATTTGACGATGCGGACGCTCATGTAAGTTTCAGGTGAGTATATGTGTTGATGATTGTGAGTTGCGTTATGATGGTTATGCATAGATACATTTAGAGCTCATTAACATGCACCTCATGAAGGAAATTTTGTGAAAAACATGTTTATTTGAGCAACATCAATAGCATGCAATTAACAAGTTAAAGGCGGAATCATGCTTGCATGCACTCAAAAACAAAACATCAACCATGAAATTCAAAGCCTAGTAGATTGGTGAACCTTGACTCAACTTTTAAATCAACATTTATTAGTTGAGAAATATTTACCTTTGTAGATTCCTCTTTGCATATGCAAAGGATAATCACCCAAGAGATAGGGCCTTCATTCCTTGCTTCTTAGCTCCATGGATTTGGTTGAAAGAATAGGATTCTCCAAGTTCCCAAAATAGAGAACCTCTAAAGATTCTACACCAATGTTGGATTGGAGAGGAAATGAGTGACCTTGAGGAAGTAGAATTGCTAGACAATATCCCCCAAGGTGGTTGGCCTCTTAGAGAGAAATGGAAGCTTTGTGTTCTCACCAATTTTCTCTAAAATCAACAACTTATGAATTTTAGGTTATAAAGTTCTTTATATAGTCACTTCTTTAAATGACCTAAAGAACTAAAAACCCTAATTCAACACTAAATGGATATGGGCTTTTGGGCCTTTGTGAATCTTTATTCATTAAGTTGTCATACAACTTAAGTCAATGGGCTTTGACGTTCGAAGCCCATTGGGCCTTAAGGTCCAAAAACTATCCCAAGGTCTTTAACGAACTTATTCGTTTGATTAATTAACATATTAATTAATCCTTGCCATAAATAATTAAACCATTTAATTCATCTCCTTTGTTTCTTCAATCTCCACCTTATTTGGTGTACGATACATTAGGTTCCTTTTAGCGAGGCAGTGGGCGATTAAAACCATTTTACATCGATTGTGAATTGAAACTTACTTTCAATTCTCCCTTTAGTGATTACACACGTTTAGGGCTTCCACAAACCATGAGTGACCCCTAGCAGCATATCATGGCTACCCAAGCTAATCAGAAGAGGTAGAGAACCTATTCAGTTTAGGATTACAAATGCAATACGGTCTTTCTCTAATCTAATACTCTTGACCACATTGTTTGGTTTGATAGTTTATTTATTCATGTCTACTATCCAATGTGATTCTTGTGCTTATATGATTACTTTGAATGTGAATTGGAACGCATTCCCAAATCTCATTCATACTCTGGCCAGAGATTTAATCATATCATAGAGTATTCTCCCTCAAATCATTTGAAGGTTAGAGATCCCTTGTTGCACATTCACTTGTCTCCATGACTAAGTGGCTTAACCCCAACGATGTCGTGGACACCCCGATGGGGTGACTTTGACATAATCAAAGATCAAGGACTTAACCACAAGACAACAACTGTGATGCCTCAGGTCAAAGGACTAATTTGCATTATCCCAAACATGAGTTCTCATGTGACATGAGTATGAGAACTCCTCGTTGATCGTGTTCAGTGAACTCATTCTCTATTGAGCACCTACGTACTTGTCTTGATGTCACACACACCAATGACTCGAGACTAGTCACTCTCCCTGAGAGAAGACATAGCACGTACTGATCTTATCGGACTGTCAATGCCCAATTGGCAATCCTATGATCAGGAACGTTTAGGATGTGTCTACGAAAGAATGGTCTCATTAATCTAACTTCATTAGATTGCATTCTTCCAATCACATATTCCTTGGACTTTATCGTTTAAGCATATAACATTTATATGAGACGCCTCAAACAATAATGTTTGCCTTTTATATGTAAACTAGATTAGTTTGACATGTGAAATATCCGTAAAGTATCATCATATGAATGGCTTTAGGGCACATTTCCAACAATCTCCCACTTGCACTAGAGCCAATCAGCTTGGTCATCTGTTATGATTCCTCTTCTGTAGTCATTTCCTAAATGGTTGAGTAGTAGGCCTAGGAAATGGATATCTATATGTTATCCATAGAAGCAACCTTGAGAATATCGACGTCACCATTATACATGATTCCCAATCATGTGGTTCAGTCTCTCATATGAGTTCGGATCTTGATGAGACCTTGATTCCCAGGCTTGAGCTATCGCCCCATTAGTGTCGTAGTGTCAGTATACTAGATACACTTTCTGGTTGGAACCGAATAGAGAGTTCATAAATGAACTTTCCCATCCAAACAACATTGTTGTAAACTTCTATATGGCAATATATTTTGCATTCATAATGGAACACACTAAAGTCATTACTTTAATGTTTCCATCCAAATATCTCTTTAGTCATAATAAAGAGATATCTGTTTATCTCTTCATTCATAATGAAGAAACATCCAATGATGGATTAGATTCACAATCTAATACATTTATGCTTCCATTACGTTACTCTAATTCTTCCTCATTCTTCGAGGAACCTATCCTTTAGTATTTCTTAAATACTTAAGGATTCACTTGACAGTTGCCATGGTTCTGATCCTGGGCTTGCATTGATATCGCCTTGTACCTTTCTAGGTACAACTCATATCAATGTTTTTCATACAATATGAAATACATAAATCACCTTTCTGCGTATGCATAAAGGATTCGATTTACGCATTATTTCTTTGGGAGTCAAAGGGTACGTTCCCTTTGAGAAGAGCTACCTCCTAGTCTCACTAGAGTTGTTCTTCTTATTGAAGTTTATCATCATATGAGAAACTTCCTAGCATCCTTTTGTCTATTATTAGGGCATGATATAATCCAATTATATCCTAAAATCTATCATTATAGATTTCCATCCCATGTATATAGACTATGTCTCCCATATACATTCTATCTTTATAGAATGTTTAAAGTCAAAACTTTAACAATGAAGTATTCTTTTCATTTCCAAAATTAATATATCATATATATATTTAAATTTTAGGAACATGATTAACTCCCACTAATCTTTTGTAAACCTAGTAAACAAAAGATTCATTTACATCTTTATGAGAAATCAAACGATTTGACCTTTTTCTCTCATAAAACGCTTATGGCTCCCACTAGCTTGCTAAGATTCATGATGGTTGGATCTCTACAACTTACATGTTTTGTGATTCATAGTTTTAGACATATATTATTAGGACTATCTTAATAATGGTTTCGGAAACCTATATTATGTCCAAACATTGAATCAACATTTAGTTGTAGCTAGCTATCTTCGAATTAATTGAAACTAAGACTACGTCAAAAATGGTTCATTCTTGACTACCTTGGAGCTTGTGGTATAGGAACTAGGTTGTTATATTTGTTGATTATCATTTTGTCTCTCAAAGAACCCATTCTTTTGAGTTCTATTCCTAGTTCATTTGCTCTAAGGCAAATCACATTGTAGGATTACAATGAACTACTCAACAAACAACATTTGTTGGTTGGTTTATAGAAGTGATATCCAAAGGTTAATTTAAGGATATCCACAAGATAATTTTTAAACAAATATTGCTCATTAGCACACAACCCCAAATCTTAACACAATTAAGATTTGTCTTTCTTTCCAACTACATCCTATGGAGTTATGAAAATTTTGGAAGATCTTCTAATTGACAATCATATTGTCTTAGAAGCATATATATCCTATATATGGGTAATTGATAATATCCAACGAACTAAATCTTATTCAAGTTCGTTCTTCTCCTAATGGAGAAAATCATTATCTTATGATGCTAATTTCCTTGATATCTTTCAAGGAAACTCATCTAAAGTGTTACCTTTCCTTAGATCAAATCTAAGGAGGTAAGTACTTTAGACGTCTTACTCATCAACTTACATTTCTTGAATTCTTTGAAATCTTTTGCAAAGTATTCGGACTTGTGTTTATTCATAATAAACTATAGTCCAACCGAGAGTGATCTTCGGTGAATGTCAAACAACATGAGTAGTATTATGTTGTGGACAATTGCCACTAACATCTATGTGAATTAACCTCAATAACTTTGTGATTCTTTCTTCTTTCCAAAAGAATAAAGATTCGAACATTTCGCCTCTATACAATTTTGACAATAAGGTATTGGATCCGGATCTAACGATCCAAGGCATCCATCTATGACCAACTCGTAATTTATGTTTTAGAGGTATCACAACTCAGTTGGGATTAGTCACTACCTTGCAACCTTTTGGGTTTTAAGCATCATTATATTCTAAACAGTTAACGCTACCATATCATCTCTACTATAGAGACAATCAATTAGATTACTATAATCCAATCAGTGATTAATAAAGAACAATGTTTTGTCAAACAAAACATTCATCCATCTCTACTATAGTGACGGAATTAAGTTCCTTAAAATTGGAATGTAAAGACAATCTTTAGTTTTTTCCAATTTCTTTGGTAGTTCATATGAGGAAGTTAGTACCATCTGCTTTCGCAGAGATCTATATTTTATTCACGTTCCGAATGTGAAGTACTTTTTCTTCTCTCATTAATCTTCTACTTCTTATTAGCCACACTTTTACAACGATTGTAAAACATAGTTACTAATACGGAATCAAGCATTCAAGTAGAAGAACCAACTGTTTTGAACTATTCAAGAACAATTTACAACACCTTCGAAAGGTGTGTTCTTGACACTTGCAAGACATTTCTTGCAAATACCCCTTCCAATGTCCATCCTTTCATAAAGAAAGTTTGTTCCCTTGGAGTTAATTTTATCTTCTTCATTTGACTTCTCCTTTGACTACAATAGTCATGGTCCCTAAACTCCCACTATCTCTCTTGAAACCTTTTTCAATTGTGTTTATACACATCAAACATTTTGGAGAGTGTGTGGTTATTGTTCACTACATAGTTTACAATAAACTTAGTGAACCATTAGGATAGGGACATAAAGGTGAAGTCCTAGCTTAGTTTCCGTCTCGTTAAGTGGTTTATCACTTCAACACTCAATGATTCAAAATCATCATAAGTCCATGTTGATGGACTATTTTTGTCAACCAACCATTATGTTCTAAACATAATTACAAACTTTCAAGAGTTGTTCAAGGCAACTCTTATTTGTTCATAAGTTCCTTTGTTCATATAACGAAGGAATAAGCATTGGTTGTTTGTGTTGTCCTCTTCATGATAGACATTTCTAACATGTTCTTCCAATGATACATTATCAATAGGAAGATTGTGAGGATGAGACTTCTTAGGTACATGCACAATCCATTTAAGACAATCTTTGGGATTGTGTTACCAAGTCCGGAAACTAAAACATTCTGCTTTTCTTTGTCAAGTTTTGGATAGCGTTTGCAAATATATTGGTAAACAAATACATAACGAATATAAATTGATTGATTTTAAGCCATTTGATTTGGGTCTTTAAATCAAATAGCACCACCCACTATTTTTGGCAAATTCCATATCCCTCATTAGAATTCGAGAGTTTTGGAGGAAACTCTTAGTAGGTTATGGGAGACTCACTATTACCAAGCCCACCTCACAATGATATGATGTTGGCTAGCATTAATAATAATGAGAGAGTACGCTTACTCATTTGCAACTAATGCAAGTACCCATCAATTTGGCCTCTAGAGAATGTTGCCTCACGATGATACGATGTTGGCGCCATTGCACTTAGTTAAGTCATTCCCACCATGCTTAGTTCGTGAAGGGGTTCAAGAATAGCCTCACGATGATACGATGTCGGCCATCCTCGTTGCCTACACTAACCTCATCAAGTATGTATATAGACTCCTCCTGAGTATAAGCATGCACTTTGTACTCCCCCATGATAGGGTGAAGTCGGTGTACAAGTCATAAACGATTGGAGCCTACCACGGTGGAAGGCCACGAAAGAGTGTTCTAAGCACTCTCACGCTTTTCAACTTAATAATGGTTTGGTTGAGGGTTTTAGGTCTCATCACATATAAGTATTCATTTTAATCTACATTAAAACAATTTTGGTCCTATTACAACTATTGGTCCATTTGATTCAATTTAGTTGTATATAATACTCCCACTATACTTATAAAACGGTTTTTAAAGCAAGAGTATATGATACTACTAACATAAGGTTTGCATTCATTTGATGGACTATATAGTTGCCTTAGGGCCTTAGGATGACTATGAACCTTTGTTTAGATTCAACACGAGCCTAGTGTTGAATCTCGGACTAGGGATGGAGATTGATTTTAGTTACGCGTTTAATCACATTAAGGCGTGTTGTTCCTAGGGGCGTTGGACCCAACTACTTCATTTTCATGCATATCAAATAAAGCAAGAAAGAAGTACTTCAAAGTAAAAGAGAGCTTATGCTCTTTACAACATTTGCATAATTTAAATTACTTTAAAGTAAAGAAGAGCTTATGCTCTTTTACAACATTTGATCAAATCAAATTACAACCAAAATTAATCTACACATTCCCATGGTTCAAACAAATTTGAAACGGCATTTCACATAGCTCAATTATCGTAGGCTTAGGTTCATAATCACCCTTTAATTAATCAACACTTTAATTAATTAAATTGAATGCAACATTTTCATTTGGTTTTTTGTATCCATAAAATTGATTTAAATGGAGCTAAATGAAATGAAAATCCAATTCTCATTTAAAGAGACAAAACAATTTTTGTTCCCTACTTAATTTGGGCCATCATGCAATAACCACAACTTTTTGGGCTATATTGCGAAACACAAACTTTTGGGGTCACTTTGTAAAAACACAAAAGTCCACTACTTCATGTAATTACAACTAGAACCCAAAAATTTCAACAAATACAAAAAACTTCATTAAAGGAGCAAAACAATTTGTCCTTTAACGTTTTTGGGCCTTAACGTAAAAACGTAAACTTTTGGGCCAAAGTGCAAATACACAAAAGTATCAAAACTTTATGTAATTGAATAAAAGACCCAAAAATACCCTATTCTATTAGGGTGGCCGGCCATGATAGCAAAAATATGATTTTTACAAAGTTTTTGTAAGTGGGTTTTATTAGGTGAGGTAAAGATGAAATATTTTGAATTTATGTTAAACTTTTTAAAAAGTTTGTCTACCATTATAGCCATTAATTGAATTTATGTCAAACTTTTTAAAAAAGTTTGTCTACCATTAAAACCATTAATAATACTTTACAAATAATCATCACCCACTAAAATCACCCACTAAATTTAAACCAAAACTTTATGTAAAAACATAAAACATTTTGAATCAAAACTTCAAAACTTTTTGTTCTTGGCAAGAACTTCAAGAACATTGAAGAACACTCATGAAAACTCATAATAGCTCCATGAATGTTTTCACTCACCAAAACTCAAATTTTCATCACTCAAAAGAGGGTTAACATCCTAGGGTACTTAGGGGTTCCAAAAGTCACTTTAAAACCATTTTAACAAGACAAACATGAACCCAAAAAATCACCCTTTGGATTTGGCCGAATTTCCCAAAAAACATGGCACCAAATTTTAGCTCCAAAATTCATGCTCATATGAACTACATCTACAACATTTGAGATGGCAAATTTTCTAACAAAATTTACATTCAAAGAAACAAGAATAAAGCTTGTAACATATTACAACTTTTAAATCAAAAACTATGAACTACAAAACCCAAAATGATTCACCAACTACTAGACCTAGGCTCTGATACCACTTGAAGGAAATTTTGTGAAAAACATGTTTATTTGAGCAACATCAATAGCATGCAATTAACAAATTAAAGGCGGAATCATGCTTGCATGCACTCAAAAACAAAACATCAACCATGAAATTCAAAGCCTAGTAGATTGGTGAACCTTGACTCAACTTTTAAATCAACATTTATTAGTTGAGAAATATTTACCTTTGTAGATTCCTCTTTGCATATGCAAAGGATAATCACCCAAGAGATAGGGCCTTCATTCCTTGCTTCTTAGCTCCATGGATTTGGTTGAAAGAATAGGATTCTCCAAGTTCCCAAAATAGAGAACCTCTAAAGATTCTACACCAATGTTGGATTGGAGAGGAAATGAGTGACCTTGAGGAAGTAGAATTGCTAGACAATATCCCCCAAGGTGGTTGGCCTCTTAGAGAGAAATGGAAGCTTTGTGTTCTCACCAATTTTCTCTAAAATCAACAACTTATGAATTTTAGGTTATAAAGTTCTTTATATAGTCACTTCTTTAAATGACCTAAAGAACTAAAAACCCTAATTCAACACTAAATGGATATGGGCTTTTGGGCCTTTGTGAATCTTTATTCATTAAGTTGTCATACAACTTAAGTCAATGGGCTTTGACGTTCGAAGCCCATTGGGCCTTAAGGTCCAAAAACTATCCCGAGGTCTTTAACGAACTTATTCGTTTGATTAATTAACATATTAATTAATCCTTGCCATAAATAATTAAACCATTTAATTCATCTCCTTTGTTTCTTCAATCTCCACCTTATTTGGTGTACGATACATTAGGTTCCTTTTAGCGAGGCAGTGGGCGATTAAAACCATTTTACATCGATTGTGAATTGAAACTTACTTTCAATTCTCCCTTTAGTGATTACACACGTTTAGGGCTTCCACAAACCATGAGTGACCCCTAGCAGCATATCATGGCTACCCAAGCTAATCAGAAGAGGTAGAGAACCTATTCAGTTTAGGATTACAAATGCAATACGGTCTTTCTCTAATCTAATACTCTTGACCACATTGTTTGGTTTGATAGTTTATTTATTCATGTCTACTATCCAATGTGATTCTTGTGCTTATATGATTACTTTGAATGTGAATTGGAACGCATTCCCAAATCTCATTCATACTCTGGCCAGAGATTTAATCATATCATAGAGTATTCTCCCTCAAATCATTTGAAGGTTAGAGATCCCTTGTTGCACATTCACTTGTCTCCATGACTAAGTGGCTTAAACCCAACGATGTCGTGGACACCCCGATGGGGTGACTTTGACACAATCAAAGATCAAGGACTTAACCATAAGACAACAACTGTGATGCCTCAGGTCAAAGGACTAATTTGCATTATCCCAAACATGAGTTCTCATGTGACATGAGTATGAGAACTCCTCGTTGATCGTGTTCAGTGAACTCATTCTCTATTGAGCACCTACGTACTTGTCTTGATGTCACACACACCAATGACTCGAGACTAGTCACTCTCCCTGAGAGAAGACATAGCACGTACTGATCTTATCGGACTGTCAATGCCCAATTGGCAATCCTATGATCAGGAACGTTTAGGATGTGTCTACGAAAGAATGGTCTCATTAATCTAACTTCATTAGATTGCATTCTTCCAATCACATATTCCTTGGACTTTATCGTTTAAGCATATAACATTTATATGAGACGCCTCAAACAATAATGTTTGCCTTTTATATGTAAACTAGATTAGTTTGACATGTGAAATATCCGTAAAGTATCATCATATGAATGGCTTTAGGGCACATTTCCAACACCTCAGTGTTAGTGCTCCCGCCCGTGGCCAGGGCACAGTCATTCACATGATGTTCACCTCCCGCACTGTACGCTCACCTTGGATCCAAGTTTGGTGCACAGCTTTGTCATACAGATCACAATAGGTGGTTCCGACTCGTAGGTGACCCGCGATTTATCGCACAACCTTCACGTGATCGTAGCACTTGAGCGTACTTATTACACCTAGCCCTGTCGTACAGACCACACTAGGTGGTTCCGACTCGTGTGCAGGCATACTTGATGAGCTATAGGTTTAGCTGTACAGGCCACATTAGGTGGATCCGGCTGACATATCACTTTACATTGATTTACTTCACCTGGTTTACTTAATTATTATGCTAAGGTATTTGACATGGTATATATATCTGGATTCCACTATTTAGAATATGGTTTATGTATATGTACGTATGCTAGTTTCAGGGAAATTATACAGGTTTTACGATGATGGGTTATTATGTTTAGAAAGAGAAATGTGTTTTCAAAAGCTTTGTTTTTGCCCACTCAGGTTTTCTATTTTGTGCCCCTTCAGGTTCTAGTAGCAAAGTTTCTATGTCGACGAGGATTCTTGGCATATCCCAGTACAGGTGGTTTCCTATGATGGTATAATCCTTATATTACTTTACTGTACTTTACTTATGCTCTGTAATCACGTGTGAAATTGGTCCATACCGGCTCACCGCGCACTCATGTACTTATGCACTTTTAGGTTTAAATTTATTCGTATTTTACACATCATCACACTTTATGGCTTCGTCACCTTACAAGTGTCGGCCAACACAGCTCGATTCGGAGTCCTAGTGGACATTCCAGGTCGGGGTGTGTCAGCCTGCATAAGGTTCAACGTATATAAAATATAGGAAAAATTAGTATCATGTCTCTAGTTTCTAATATTCATTGATTAAGACCTTATTAGTTTTTAGATTTTGATCAAAGTCCCTATCATTAATATATTAATGTAACATCCTACATCGCCCAGAGAAGTGGATCATCTACGCCTTATATGTATATTCTCATCTCTACCTAGCACGAGGCATTTTGGGAGCTCATTGGCTTCAAGTTCCATCGGAACTCCGAGGTTAAGCGAGTTCATGCGAGAGCAATCCCATGATTGGTGACCCACTGGGAAGTTCTCGTGTGAGTTCCCAGAAACAAAACTGTGAGGGCGTGGTCGGGGCCCAAAGTGGACAATATCGTGATACGGCGGAGTCGAGCCCGGGATATGGTGGGGGCCCAGGCCGGGATGTGGCAATTTGGTATCAGAGCCAATCCCTGGCCGGAAGTGTGCCGGCGAGGACGTCGGGCCCTTAGGGGGTGGATTGTAACATCCCACATCGCCCAGGGGAGTGGATCCTCTAAGCCTTATATGTATATTCTCATCTCTACCTAGCACGAGGTCTTTTGGGAGCTCACTGGCTTCGGGTTCCATCGGAACTCCGAAGTTAAGCGAGTTCACATGAGAGCAATCCCATGATGAATGACCCACTGGGAAGTTCTCGTGTGAGTTCCCAGAAAGAAAACCGTGAGGGCGTGGTCGGGGCCTAAAGAGGACAATATCGTGCTACGGCGGAGTCGAGCCCGGGATATGGTGGGGGCCCGGGCTGGGATGTGACAATTAATGAATTACATGTAAGTTACAGATTTTTTTATAATAAAAATTAGTAATTGATTTAGAATTTTAATACTCATACCCTTATTAAATTCCTAATTAACTTTCAATTCAAACATTTCTAAAATATAAAAAAAAAAAATTAGAACAAGTTTGTACCCATTAAATTTTTATAAAAAAATTGATATGTACCCATTTTTTTAATATACCAATTTGTCATATGACAAATGTATTTAATATAAAATGTATCCTTTTTTTTATATAAAATTCATTCAATCTTTTCTCTAATCAATTTTTAAACTTATATGGGTACATTTTATTTCGGGAATTTGAGAATGTATCCATGTCAAGTTTAATAGAAGAAATATAATAATGTTATTAAGCCTAATATGTTTTTTTTTTAAATGTACCCATGTTTTGGTACAATAATTTTCTGGTTAATTTTTTATGAACGTATCCATGTGTGTATATATATATATACACACAATATATATTGGAGAGTATAATTTATCTTTAATGTTTTTAATCCCATAAATTATGGGGTTTTATTTTAAATCTCATTAATATAAATAACTACAAATTTCATTTTTAACTTAAAAATATAATAGCCTACATAGAAATACATTATTATATTAATGTCAGGGACTTCGATAAAAAACAAAAAACCACAAAGATTTTAGTCAAAGAATATTGGTAGTTAAGGACCACATCTAAAATGTCCCTAAAATATATTTTGTCTTTTATATTTTTCTCTCACATATGTGCATGCATAACGTTTATTGTGCTACATGCATAAAATGTGTGTGAGATTGCAAGTACACTCGAGGGTGGTGCACCTTACCTGTACCCTAGCAATCAAGTGATCCATGCGTGCAAAAAGTTTCCACGTACAGATAAGAATTCACCTTCTATCATTAGAGTATTGGATAAGATTTAGAAATTTAAAACGAAAGAAGACGTCTACCAGTCCTTTTCCTTGGAAGCAAAAGTTCAGAATCTAATTGCATTAGTGAGCTAAAAGTATGAGAGAAGAACACGGGTATTGAAAACTCCTTATCACTCTCTTTTTTCAGGAAGCAAAACTCTATCAATCTTTATCTTCAAATGGATAAAGGTTAAAAGAACTTCAAGCATATTCTTTTTTCTGTAACACTATGTTTGGATAAAGAAATTTAAGATTACTAAGAAATTTTAAAATGACGGAAATTGAAGGGCCTGTTTGGTAGTGTACTTGAATCCAACTTTTTTAACTCAAAAATAATTTTCAAGTTTTAGGCTTTAAAAACTTGTTTGGTAGGACTATTTTCAAAAACTGAACTCAAAACTAACTCAAAAATATAGTATATTCTCCAAAAACATAAAAAGTGAGTTTTTAGAGTTTTTAAACTTAAACTCACTTCTTTCTTTTTTCTTCCTCATCCCCTCTCACTCCAAATCTATCTCTCTTTTCTTATCTCTCTCTCCTCTTTTTTTTTTATTTTTTTTTTATTTTTTTATCTTTTTCGTCTCTCATCCAATTCGCTCTCTTCATTCTTTAGGTTCTTTTTCTCACTTATCTTCCTCTTTATCTCGTCCGATTCTCTCTCTTCTTTCTTTTTCCTTAAATAATCTCTTACTTTCTTTCCTCTTCTCTCCTCTTTCTACATCTCTTGCGACCCCCTCTTTTTAGATCCCTTTGTCATGGTTTAAGTTGTAAGATTTAAAAATTTTAAATTGGAAACCAATCAAGTTTTTGAGTCTTCAAGAAAACTGTTTTCAAGAAATGTTCTTAAAAAATGTTTTGAGAAATGATAAAAATTTTCAAATAGGATACCAAACAGGCCCGAAATGACATGATTTTATTCTCTATAATTTGTGAATTTTCTTGTTTGGTTAACCTAAAAGAATAATAGAATTGAATACATAATTTGTTATTTTTAAACTCTCAATCGTAGAAATTGGGAAATGACACCTATTGACATGAAATTTAAACTTGGGAATTTGAGGTCTCAAATTCTAAGTTTTATTTTTCCATGCGGAAATTCTAAATTTCTATGTTTATGAATTCAAACAAGGGAATTGGTGCATGTCAATTTATAAATTTTGACTTTTATCCAAATTTCAAGTTTATTTCTCTCATCCAAACATAGTGTACTATATTATTCAAAAGCTAACTGATTTTTCCACAATTTACTTTTACCTACTATTGTATTAGAGTAGGAAACTCACATAGATTCAAGGAAAATTCCTATTTTTCTTAGGGTTTGTTAGTTGAACACGAAAACGGTTTTTGTAGAGAAGTTTTAGAGAATTAAAACTGAGAGTTTCTCCAAGAAGATTTCCTCGGCCTTTTTCTATATTGGTTTTAAAATTTTGAAAATGGAAAATATCTTTTGCGTTGACAAAAAATCATCATTTCGCTTATCAAGATGTTATTATTGAGAGTATAAATGCTTAAAAAATCCTGGTCAATCTTCACGGTTGCCGATTAATTTTGCGTTTGATGCTCAACAAAAAAAAAAGAAGAGTTATATATCAATGTAAGAGAATTATTTATGTTAAAAAAAAACGATGGTGTAATTCACACATATTTTTTCACCTGTCACATACGTTTTATTAATTTTTGTTGGTTGATATTTTTCAACTCATTCAATCCGATAGGCGACCCTAGAAATATCCTAATTTGCTGTGCACCGTAAAAACCATGTTGTGAAACACATGCAATAATGTCTCTCACCTCGTAGACATTTTAAAAAGACGTGGGTCCCGCTTCTGATTCAGTGCCACGATGGATAAGGCAGGACAGCTCAATATCGAGGTGGATCCAAGTGGACCGTACGAAGTTACGAACCCAAAAATATCAGAGAGTAAAATAGCAAAGTCGATGGCACAACCGTAATACCCACCAAACCCAGGACCATTTCCGTAATTTAAACAACTTTAACTTCGGTGCGACGTCTCGCTCTCCGGCTCCCACACTATTTAAACCCATTGGGATCGGTCTGAATCATTTTCTCTCTCTGGAATTTCTTTGAAACTGCTTGCGTTCCTTCGAAAATCTTTCTCTCTCTCTCTAGAAATCTCGGCGGAGTTCACCAGGTATCGCATTGGCAGAATCCTCGGTTGATATTTTGCTACTGAATCTAAATTTTTCGAATTTTTATTTGTTTTTTTTTGGTTAAATTTTGATTGTTTGATGAGGAGGTTTTAATTGGTGGATTAAAGTTTGAATCTTTCGATATGCACATTGGATCTCTGAATTGAAAATTTCGATCAATTGCTGTTTTCGATGCTTTCGGCGGAAGATGATTGCTTCAATTTCATTTTTTGCATGAAAAGCTTTGTGTTTGTGTGTGTTGGAAGTGTGAAATGTGGAAATGCAATGATTAGGGAGTGAGTTTTTTTAGCTAGTTTTGTTGCTGCCGTTGTGATTTCGTGCAATCGAATCCGCTTTTTCGATGCCATTGTGGTTGGGAATCTGTTGGTTTCGTGATTATTGTTGTTTTGAAGATGAATGGTGCACGGAACCAAAAAGGAGTGTGTAGTCCGCACGATCGTGGTATTCTCTTATTGTATTCGTATTGTTGTTATTCGTTTTGAGATTTGATCAGTAATTTTTAGCTTAGTTAATAGCTTTTTAAAGTGTTAGCTACTATGTAGTTATGATTAGATATGCACAATATACGACATTGATCCAATATTATTTGGTTTCATAAGTATCTTATTTGTTTGGTCGTTCTAGCTTGTTAAAGTTTACAACTTTACTTGCATATTAGTATCATCTTCTTAAAATTTACTACTTTTCTTGCATATTAATATCATCATTTTACAACTTTACTTAATATTGCGAATAATCTAGAATGGATTGCATAGTATAAACGGTTTAATTTGATACCTTGGGGAGCTATAAATTCACTTCAGAGTACTTCACCCATACAAGAAAAATAATAGATCCGCTCTTCCGAAATAACTAACAGCTACCTGTACCTGAATTTAACACAAGCTTGGCTTAATCAATTTAAGTTTTAGTGCCAAAGTAGAGTTGAATGCTGCTTTCTATTTCATGACCTTATAAACCTTTTCCTTACCTCTTTCTATGTAGGTCTATGAACATGGGCTCGAATTCAGTTGTGGATATGATAGAGGCCTCCTCAGGGGTTCATTTTTCTGGATTTCACATGGATGGCTTAGAACAAAGACAGAAGGTGGAGCAACCAACAACATCAGCACATGGAAACATGCATAAACAGCCCTTTGTTATTGGTAAGTATAGATTTACGGTTTGGTTATTTCGTTGTTGTTTCTAAGCAGGCATGGTAGCTACTTTCTTTAATTCTGCTTTCAAATGATCCATCATTTCGTACATATTGTCACAGGTGTTGCTGGTGGGGCAGCTTCTGGTAAGACTACAGTTTGTGATATGATTATACAACAGCTTCATGATCAGCGTGTTGTTCTTGTTAATCAGGTAATATTCCTTGTTCAAGTGTAGAATTTTGTGATCTATTAGGGTAGTTGTTACTTGTTACATATTTTTTGCATGTTTTTTTTATTATTTGGTTCTCCTGTATTTCACGACTGAGAATTTTACCATTTTTCCAAGTTAGTATCTTATATATCATGGATGATATTATTACAGGATTCCTTTTATCATAATCTGACCGAGGAGGAACTTAAACGTGTACATGAATACAACTTTGACCATCCTGGTGAGGGCAATACTGCAACTTCAAATTTAAGGGAATGTAAATGGACAAATATCTATATGAAAATGTCATGATTTTAAAATGAAACATGTGCAATCTATAAAAAAATTCCACGTTGCTACAGTTTGAGACACCAAAAATGGTAACCAGACAGTAGTAATGTCGTGCTCTTATTTTCTGAGTAACTCAACAAGTTGGTTCTGTGTAGTTTTTCTTTAGTGCTTTGCACATGGTTGGATTATAGAAATTTAAAATTATTTTGTGACATTTAATTTGTTCAGTTCTTTCCTAACTTTTTCTTCAAAGTACTTTATAATGCGTGCTAGTTGGCTCTGTTTTATGCTGGCTGTGTTTCAAATTTTAATTCATAGTATTTGGGTATCATCAGATGCATTTGACACCGAGAAACTGTTATCTTCAATGGACAAGTTGAAGCATGGGCAAGCAGTAGATATTCCAAACTATGATTTCAAAAGTTACAAAAATAGTGTGTGTCCAGCTAGACGGGTAAGTTTTGAAATCTGCAGTATCTATTAGGCATATTGTCCAACATCTAGTTACCTGTTGTTTTGAGGCCGTATTCTTGCGAAGGGATAGTTTTTGGAATTATATCAAAACACATGTCTACACATTCTCATTTTCATGTATCTTGTGTAATTCTCTGATGGACTGAAATGCTTATATTATCTTATCATCCTTAACAGGTAAACCCTTCAGATGTCATCATCTTGGAAGGCATTCTTGCTTTCCATGATCCTCGTGTACGAGAGTTGATGAATATGAAGATTTTTGTTGATACAGGTCATTTTTCTTTTTACCTACTTCTTCCTTTCGAACTGATAATTTTTCTTTGCCTTTCGATGATATAGTGTGCTATCAAAGCTTATGTCACCACAAACGACTCTCATAGTCTCACTTTCTGAAAAGTTTCTTTGTTTCAAGTTCTAGTATATTCATCTAATTTATACGATTTGGCTTTCATGTTAAATTTTTTAACTTGATCAGCCGGGGTATGGGGTCTCTGTCGTTGCATGGTTTTATTGCTTTTCGTTTAATATCTTCTGATCCTACATTGAAATCAATTGTTCGTAATAGTTTATTTTTTAAGCTACTGTTATAAGTAGAACGGTATATGTCACGTCATATTGTTACTAAATTTAGGCCACTTCACATTGTAAAATTTTCAGTGCAGATGCTGATGTTCGGTTGGCTAGGAGGATAAGGCGTGATACAGTTGAGAAGGGAAGGGATATTGGTCAAGTTCTTGATCAGGTTTGCAACTTTCCATTTCGTTGTTATTAGATTTATGTTGGTTTTCCGAGCTTATATGTAGAGTTCATTTCATGCTGTGAATTCATAAAATAGTGTATGTGACTATTTTTTCTCAGTGAAAATAATTGTTAGAATTCTCTTCTTGTAGATTGTTAGTGCTCAGTACTTGTAGAAAGGAATTCAAGATAAGTGGTATACTCTTGAATAAATTCGATAATTTTTTCTACCCTATTGTACTCAAACCATTCTTCGAACTATTTTACTCACGGTGTTAAGGGTTTCTTCTTTCGTCTCTATTACCCCTTCTTACCTTTGTTCCCCATGATCACGTGATTTAGGCAACCAATTTAATGATTACAGCGTACTTATTTTATGGTGCCTTTTCTCTGATGGTGCTTATCATTTTAATGCAGTACTCAAAGTTTGTTAAGCCGGCTTTTGATGACTTTATTCTTCCAACAAAGAAGTATGCTGATATCATTATTCCTCGCGGCGGAGATAATCACATAGCTGTTGATTTGATTGTACAACATATTCGTACTAAGCTTGGTCAACATGACCTTTGTAAAATATATCCCAATCTATATGTCATACACTCAACCTTTCAGGTGCCCATCCTTTATATTTTCATTCAAGCTTCAATATGTATTTGTATGTTTAATTTTTTTGGCTCACCAATTATTGTTGCTGGTCTCATGCAGATACGGGGTATGCATACTCTCATACGTGATTCTCAAACAACAAAGCATGATTTTGTTTTCTATTCAGACCGGTTGATTCGTTTGGTGGGTATTTGATTCTTCGAGTCAAGGGGATGCTTTGATGGTTTTAAGATCATTAGTGAAATAGGGCCAATTATTATCTGTCTAAACCACTCATCATAAGTGCTTAATCTTGAATAGGTTGTTGAACATGGCCTGGGACATCTACCATTTACCGAAAAGCAGGTGATCACTCCAACTGGTAAGATGATGTTCATTTGCGCATCTGATCATAATTCCGTTTTCCCATATTTGATTTTGGTCAATCCTTTTCTTCAACGTTCCTTTGGTCTGAATGCAGGGTCTGTGTATATCGGTGTGGATTTTTGTAAGAGGTTGTGCGGTGTGTCTATCATCAGGAGGTACATCCGTTCCTTTTAAGGCATTTGGTTTTTCTGGATAGAAAAAAATATATTCTCCTATGTTTCTTTTTAGTTTGGCTTTCTTTACTCATGAACAAACGGTTTCACTCAAATGCATTCTTGTGAAAACAAATGATGATTATAGATAGTTAGAGGCATTAAGTAGATCTGAATCGAAACCCAACCTCGTCTTTATGAACCATATGGTCTTGTAATCATCACGTACAAATGTTCTATCTCCTGTTGAGTTTGATTTTAAGTAAAAAAAATAAAAAAATGAATTGCTATACGTTGTCATGGTTTGATTAACATTCTCCTATTACCAGTGGCGAGAGTATGGAGAATGCTTTGCGAGCATGTTGTAAAGGTATCAAGATTGGAAAGATTCTTATTCATAGAGAAGGAGACAATGGTCAGCAGGTTCAAACCTCTTTCTCTCTCACTCCCACCCCTCGTGTTGGTTCCACTGCATGCATTTGCATGTCCGCATTTCTGTTACCCCTGATTGTTTTTCTTATTGCTTTATTGTCTGAACAGCTAATTTATGAAAAACTACCCAACGACATTTCAGAGAGGCATGTATTACTGTTGGATCCTATCCTAGGCACAGGTTCGTTTTTTTTCTGATAATATATCGTTATTGTTTGGACTTTGGACTTGCTGGTTCTTCGTAATCAACTACGATAACATAGAAAAGAAATGACTGTCAAAAGTGGTTCTTTTTAAAATTGGGTTGAATTATTGGCTATTATACGATTATACCTTTGTCTTTAGGGAACTCGGCTGTTCAAGCTATTTCTCTAATTTTAGAGAAGGGCGTGCCAGAGTCCAACATTATATTTCTCAATCTCATATCTGTAAGTTAACGGCTCTCTAACGTGCTTCAGGTTCCTCTAACTCGTAGTTTGATTTTGGACTACCCTCTGACTATTACTCCTAATGATGTTTCATATCAATTGGCCAGGCACCTCAAGGTGTGCACATGGTCTGCAAACGCTTCCCCAGAATAAAGATTGTGACATCTGAGATTGAAACTGGTCTGAACGAAGATTTTCGTGTAGTGCCTGGCATGGGTGAGTTTGGGGACCGATATTTTGGAACTGATGATGACGATCAACAAGTGGTAGCTCCTTCATCAGTGTAGTTCCAATGAAAACTGCTAGTTGGTCCAACCCTTTGATCAACTCAAGTTATTTTCGGCAATGCTGCTGGGTTCTACATTTCAGTGTTGAAAAAATTTTGACTTCATGAAACCGAATTATCATCCTTCCAAGTCTTTGGTAATTTTGTTTTCAAACTATTTGGCTTATAGGGAATTTCTTTCGCAAATGATGGTCTTTATAAAGTGACGATGCCGTTGAAAGGGTTGGACCGCTAGTTGTCCTAGCAGGCAGTGAGTGTGTGCCTAGATAGTCAAGTTCCCTTTTGAACTTCACTTTGCATTTGTATGGCTTAAAGGGGAAGCGATTTACGGGCAAATGAATGACCCTCCCCATGATATGTATTATGAACCAGGACATTTACCGGCATGATGATAATATCTTTTTGTTGCTTCGCAATTTTCTTCTCGTCGTTCCTCATTTTTGCATACTTTTGCATACAGCGGGGTATACCCCTCTCAAGATAACTTGTCACGTGATGAGAATTGTGAAGGATGTGAGGGAGGTGTGGTATACACTCGTAACCAAGAATTCCTTAAGACATGTACCTAAGGCCAGCCGTTATGAATGTGATTAGTTGCGAGACATGATTTCGTTTCAACTGCTGATTTTGATTGCTTGTCAGCCGTTAATGTGTGTGGAATCAATCGAGATGCATACATTACCGCTGACAATCGGGCGACTGTCCTTTGCATTCCATTTACTAATAATGAACCGAAAACAGAAAACTGAAATGGATAGGCACACATCATTGGTTAGTAGAATCCAAATCTTCCTTTGGTTGTCTCTTCAACTTCTGAGTAGTTTGGATGAGGATCATTAGGCCTTCCACACAAACTTTTGCCTGAGGATGAGTTGCCACTTGGCAAGGAGAGTGATCACTCGTTGCTCTATCCTAGGTTGATAACTTTCCTTGGGCTAACCTTTTGACACGTGTCGGTAAATGCCATGGTGGATTTCTGATGGCATATTCCGCCGGAGCTTGTCTATATAGATTGTTGGGTGTAAGTTAGATTTTGCACTTTCGTCCAGTGTTATCCGATACCTACCCTAAATCCTCAACCATGTCAGCCTTTGTTGGCAAGTATGCTGGTACTTTCTCCCTCTCTCTCTCTCTCTCTCTCTCTCTCTCTCTCTCTATATATATATATATATATAAATATATATATATGATTTTCCTAAATACATATGGTATTGTTGGGTAACATATGCATGTTTCCCTCTCATGCAACTACTCATGACGAACTTGTTTACGGCTGCTTTTAAAAAGCACTTTTGGATCGAAATACTTTTCAAGAAACACTTTTTAGAAAAGAAAAGTTACATGTCTATAATACAAGCACATTTTAATAAAAAGTTTGTGAGCATAAGTACTTCTTACGGAAACAGTATCAAATGAGGAGTCTAGTAGACGTAAGTCATGGTAAGCAATGTGTTGGAAACCATTTAGGTCATTGACTGAGGAAAATAAGCACTTCTTCAATAAAATGCTTGTGAGCATAAGTACTTCTTACATAACCAGTTGCAAATGAGTTCGTCTTGTGGACGTGAATCCTGATAAGCACTGCATTCAAAACAATTTAGGTCATTGACCAAGAAATTTTTCAAAAGAAAAAAAAAAGACAATTTCCTTAAAAGAACATTTAGGCATATATAACTCATTGCAGTCATACTTTAACTTGTAAAACTAAAAAGTTCGAATGATACTCAAGCCCTTTTGATTTTGTGCAGAGGAGCTCATAAAGAATGCCAAGTACATTGCCACCCCAGGCAAGGGCATATTGGCAGCAGATGAGAGCACAGGCACCATTGGCAAGCGCCTATCCAGCATCAACGTCGAGAACATCGAGTCCAACCGCCAAGCTCTCCGAGAACTTCTCTTCACTTCTCCCAACGCCCTCCCTTACCTCTCCGGTGTCATCCTCTTTGAGGAGACCTTGTACCAGAAGAGCTCTGATGGCAAACCCTTCGTCGAAATCCTCCAGGAAAACAATGTCATTCCAGGCATGGTCTAAGTTAAATTTCAATAAATAGAAGCAACATAGTTTTTTTCGACATATTTTTTCTGACACTTCTCTTCAAATTTCCATATTTTGGTATTTTCATTAACGTCAATGTTTACCACTTTGATTCAGGGATCAAGGTCGACAAGGGCACCGTTGAGTTAGCTGGAACAAACGGAGAGACAACAACCCAAGGCTTTGACTCTCTGGGAGCTAGGTGCGCACAGTACTACAAGGCGGGTGCACGCTTTGCCAAATGGCGGGCGGTGCTCAAGATAGGCCTAACCGAGCCCTCGGAACTGTCCATCCAGCAGAATGCGCAGGGTTTGGCTCGCTATGCGATTATCTGCCAGGAGAACGGACTGGTGCCAATCGTTGAGCCAGAGATTTTGACTGATGGAGATCATGACATTAAGAAATGTGCAGCTGCTACTGAAATGGTTCTTGCAGCAGTTTACAAGGCACTCAATGAGCAACATGTTCTTCTTGAAGGCACACTCCTTAAGCCCAACATGGTTACTCCAGGCTCTGATAGCCCAAAGGTGAAAAAAAAAATTGATTATTGACTCGAAATTCTCTTGAGCTCTCTCTCTCAAAGAAATTATTACATACAATAGTTGTATATATATACACGTGTGTTGATATATTATGTATAATGTCTCTCGCAAAGAACTTCTTGCATACACTGTTGTATATATGACTAACATGAAGATGTGGAATGTAAGAGTCTACTGTGTGTATAAAATTAACCCAAGTTATTGTATCTTAAGTTTAAAAATTCACCATTGAATGTTATATTAAATATTGTAGGAATCGTGATTTAGATGACTTTGTAATACTATGGTAGCATGACACAGTGTATCGTATACATGATATATTTATTGTTGGAGTTACGATAAGGGTTGTAATATAAAAGTTCTTTTCTCATAGAGCACATGCATGTTGGTCGCATCATATAAAAGTAGTTTCGTGTAGACGTATTGAGAGAGGAAGGTAATATATAACCTGCACATAAAGCATTATCAACATAGTTTTTCTTCAAACTGAAATGGCTTCAATCTTTGCACAGGTTACGCCGGAGGTGATTGCCGAGTGCACAGTGACTGCACTGCGCCGGACAGTCCCAGCAGCTGTGCCGGGGATTGTGTTTCTGTCCGGAGGACAAAGTGAGGAAGAGGCAACACTCAACTTGGATGCAATGAACAGGTTGGATGTGTTGAAGCCATGGACTCTTTCGTTCTCGTTCGGGCGAGCTTTGCAAGCAAGCACACTCAAGACTTGGGGTGGGAAGAAGGAGAATGTTTCGAAAGCTCAGGCGACGTTCTTGACAAGGTGCAAGGCAAACTCAGATGCCACTCTTGGAAAGTACTCTGGAGGAAGTGCTGGTGGACTGGCTTCTGAGAGCTTGTTTGTTAAGGGATACAAGTACTAGATCTAGTACGAAGCCTTTAACTGGATGGCCGGTATAAGACCAAGAATATAAAATATTCAGTGTAATTTTATTTTATCAACTACTTATTGCACACAACTGTACTACACCCTGAAATTCGTCCAGTCCGATATACTTCGTGCAACAAACGCACTCCAACAGAAGTGTCATACAACAACAAAGACGTAACGTTAATAGTTTCATTGTGCTACTGCTACTGACGGCATACAGATCATAGTTTCGTGGTGCTACACCTACTTACAACAAATCTCATACCACACCCACATTTCCCACATGCTAATATTGCCACGTCCATCATCCAAGGATATAACCGGCCCCAAATAGCACACTCTGTTGAGAGTATATTAACCCAACATCGGGAGAAAAGGACTTTGAATATATGCTTATAAGTAATTGAGCTATTCCCCATATTGTCAAAAGTGGTTTTATAGAAGAATCTCAACTTTCTTCATGGTATCAGAGCAGATTGTCTCATGTGTGAAGCTCAGCGGTCACATGTGCTCCATGTCACCCGGTTTATGTTATCTATGTGCTAGGCTTGAAAATTCACCGCATGTAAGGGGACGTGTTATAAGTAACTGAGTTACTCCCATATTGCCAGTTAGATTTATGGTAGAATCCCAACTTTTTTCACACTCATGACTGCTGCAGCTATTTCTGGAGCCGCAACAGATTTGGATTGGACGAGTTTGTGAACAGGGAGGATGCCCAGAGAGCAGTCAAGAAACTGGATATCACCAATTATCGCATGAAGATGTTGTCCTCAAGAATATGTGACTGTTTTTCCAGGATCTTGGCCGTCTTATAATATTAGTTTGTTCAAGTATATGATGTGAAGACTTTGTTGCTTATTTTGTTTATTCAAAGTTGTTTTCCATCGAACCCTTCAAAATAGTTTTGCTTCAATTCTTTTTTGTTTTTGATAATTTAATTGTGCTGGAGTGCATGGTTGAGGTCTTAAGGTTTAAGGTAACTAACAACGTGGCTTCAACTAAATAAACTCGAAACTTTTGAGTTTCACACATAGTTGAACTTTTTCGTCTTGTGGTATTTATTTTCTCAAAGTTAAATGAGGTTTCAAGTTTTACGAATAACGCTGACATAACTAATACAACTCTGTGATTGGACGTAATCTTACCCAGAAAATGTTTAGATTGAACAAACAAAAGATGTTCAGAATAGTGCTTAGATTTTTAAGTTTTGTTGCTCAAAAGTTTCCGTCGGAAGCACCCGTCTTTCAAACAGTACAAATGATTATAGTTACTAGTTAGCAACAAGATTATTCATGAGATTCCAACTTTTGCTCGCACTCAAATTTATCTCCTGCACGATTTGATATGTGTCTTATTGTTCTACGAAATTAGTCACACAACAAGAAAAGAAAAATCAAGGTTAAATTAGGTGTAAAATTTTGATAACAATCTCTCCATTTAATAGAAAATTAGTTAAGGTGGTTTAGACATCCAAATCGAAGACTTACATATGCTTTTGCTTAGAAGATCTGACAATGAGGCACCATGCAAAAGGGACAAATGGAAGATATGAAGTACTTTGAGCTAACTGAAGACTTGGCGCAAAACCAAGCGCAGTGATATTCTATGATTCATAAAGCCAACCCAACTTAGACTATCTCCAACTCATGGGATAAAGCCCTCAGGGAGAAAATATATCTGGGCTAGATTCCCACTATTCTGGACCCACAAAACTGTCATATTTTAAACATTTTTATGTTTTTTACTTATAATCTAATGGTTGTGATCAAATCTAATGATAAAAAAAGATTCGACGGCTCAAAATTAAATCTAACGTCTAAAATAATTTAAGAAACATTATTTAAATCAAATTTCAATCAAAACTTTATAAATACATGTGTATTTGTATGATTTTTAATTACTTATTGGAATGTGAATATTTTTAGATTAAAATGTTCATAAAAAAAATAATAGTCTACAAAATTTTATTTTAAAAAAAGTTACCGAAAAAAAAAAGGTTAAAATCATTATTTAATAATCTCGGGCTAAAATTTTAAGCTACAAGAATTGGAGGAGAAAAGCAGTTTCTGAGTTATGGCTTAAAATTTTCTGGCTTAAATTTTTAAGGTTTATCTCCAAAGGTTGGAGATAGTCTTAGTAGTATAAGACTTGGTTGTTGTTATAGATTTCATGGTATCAAACTAAAGACAAATACCTACGCAGTATTGACAACCCATCAGCTCAATAAAAAATGATCAAACCCTATATACTCGACTTATTTTCATTTTTTGGGTGCTATGAGACTCGAGGCCCAGAAAACATAAAGCAGCCCAACTCATCAACAAAGACAAAACGGGGAGTTTGAGTCCATCTTCTTCAAATCTCTGTATCTGCCACTGTATCCCTCTCTTCGCTCTCCTCCTCCAAAAATGTCGTCGTCTTCTTCAATCTCATCGTCGTTTCGATTATTCACCGCCAAAATCCCTACCTCAATTCTCAACCCTAAAACCCCAAAACCCCCATCACTCTCTTTCCCCCAAAGACACATCACTTTCCAAAGAATCCCCACCATATCCTCCTCCTCCCCTCCGCCGCCGTCCACATCCGCATCGAGCTCCACGTCCCTGCAGCCCGTCGAGGACCTCCCTCCGAAGCTCCAGGAAATTGTCAAGCTTTTCCAGTCCGTACAGGTCCCGAAGGCCAAGTACGAGCAGCTCCTGTTCTACGGCAAGAATTTGAAGCCGTTGAATGATCGATTCAAGACGAAGCAGAACAAAGTGGAGGGATGCGTCTCGCAGGTGTGGGTCAGGGCGTATCTTGATTCGGAGAAGAATGTGTTTTTCGAGGCCGATTCCGACTCGGTCCTCACCAAGGGGCTCGCTGCTTTGCTAGTTAGCGGGTTATCGGGCCGCCCGGTGGATGAGGTTTTGCGGGTTTCGCCCGATTTCGCGGTGCTTCTGGGGCTGCAGCAGAGCTTGACGCCGTCGAGGAATAATGGGTTTTTGAATATGTTGACGTTGATGCAGAGGAAGGCGAAGGAGTTGATTGTGGAGGAAGAAAATGGAGGGGAGAGTGAGCGTTTCGCAGCGAAAATTGAAGATTGTGTCAAAAGTTTGGAGCTTGGAGTGGATTCTGAAGTGGTTGGGGAAAAGAATTCGAATTCGGGTTTGAGAGTTGATGGTGGGATTGAGGGTGAGGATATTGGATTGAGTTCTGGAGAAAATGTTAAGCAATTGGAACTGGTAGCGAGTGAAATGAGCGAAAATGTGGCAGATTCAGGTGACTTGGGAAGCAGAGGGAAGAGAATTCAGGAGAAATTGATGGGAGAGTTAAGTCCTGTGGAATTGGAAGTGGAAGACATCTCTTATCAACATGCCGGGCACGCCGGGGTTAGAGGAAGTGGTGATGGGGAGACGCATTTCAATGTGAGAGTTGTCTCTAAGGAGTTTGAAGGGAAGAGTTTGGTTAAGAGGCATAGGCTTATATATGGTTTGTTGCAAGAAGAAATGCAAAGTGGACTACATGCATTGTCGATTGTGGCGAAAACACCGTCTGAAGTGAGTGGAGGGTGAAGGCACGGCTCCGGGTTTCTCATGTAAAAGAGGTTCATTTTTTGAATTTTTGTTCTTATATATTGCTTCGATGATCGTATAATGAGGCTGTTGGTCTGAATTTTCAGAACTGTTGTACACATAGTGCTCATAAGATTTGTTAGAATGTGAACATATGCTGCCTTGAATCTTTACAATGCATAATTGAATTACATATGGGTGACAACATTCTAGCGAACTAGCTATATATTTTAGTTGTCTTTGCGATTCTTTCGAACATTGATTGACTTGGTATATGACAATGGATATGCTTTTAAAGCAAATAATGAAACGTCACGATATAGCACTTAGGGAGATCAATAGTTGTACTGGTAACCGTAAATTTGCAGACTAAATCTCTTTGTAAGGCAGTTTAGATATGTATTGTTGCCTGGTAGAAATTCTAGTGCAAAGTATAGAGGTTGTGCTAGTTTTCATCTGCTGGCTACGCTCCAGCCACAAGCTGTCCATTACGTAACATGATTGATTGTCTAGTACATAGTCGTATTGAACATCGGACTGTGATCTTGTGGTGTTTCTTTAAACTACAAATCAATCTCTTTACATCTTTTCTGAATATATAAACTGTTGATGGATCTAAAAGTTATAGTGTATTAGGTGATTTCTGATTAGGAAACTTTGGACTTAGGAACTATCTAGAAAAGTACCCCCCACAAACACAAACATGTTGCTGGATTCTCCAACTGTTGTCGTGATTCGTTGTCTAGCTAACTTTCTGTAAAAATTTGAACCGAACATTGCTTTTCACATGAATTCTTTTAATTAAGTAAACATATGAAAGCGGTAGTGTAGTGTAGTGTTAAAACAAGGGAGAAGTTATGTGCAAATCTTTGCAGGATCCTATTGAATCTCCATACATCTCTTGCTAGAGTTTTCCACAAGTAGAAGTCCTGGTTTGGTACTGAGGTGATTCTGAAAAAAGCTGGTATCAAAAAAAGCTGAGAGCTTTTTTGTGTTTGGTAAACATTCAGCTTCAGTTTTTTTTCACAGTTTTTGGTGAAAAAAAGCCAAAAACAAGAAGCTACAAAATCCAGCTTTGAAAAACCTCACATCTGTTTTACATAAAAGTTTACCAAATACTATAATATTACTTTTTTTTTTCAAAAGCATTTTTACAAAAAAGTTTACCAAACACTCTACGGCTTTATTTCACAGCTGCTTATTCTCACAGCACAATAGAAGCAACATTTTTTCAAAGCACAACAATACCAAACCAGCCCGAAGTCTAGTGCTTCCATTTCCTGAAACAGAGTTCCAATTCAGCAGACCACCTCTTTTTCCGTTCTGCAGACGAGGCTATCGGGTTTCCTTTGTTCTTTAGTCCCATATGTTTAGCACTGTATTTGTTCTAGATGATAAATTGTGTCCTTCTGTAGGTTTTATTACGAATGGATTTGTGATACAACCAACCGAATGTCCGAATGCAAAAACAAAAAAGAAAAAGACTTTCGTAAGTTTGTAGAAAAGAATGCTCATGTATCATATTTATATAGCTTATATGACCTTTATACATTTAGGTTTCAGTGTATACATACTAGGAACATAGGAGGAAGATACCAGGAAAGAATGCTCCTGGATCTTCATCTTTTAGATTTGCAACTTCTTGCAACTAAAACACCCCTCGGCGGACCTGTCATCTGTAATTGGCATCTGCTATGCAACCAGTAAGAAAAATGGATCATACCTAGACTGGCTCTCACTTTAAATGTTCCTCTCATATTATAGTTGACCCGATTGTTCTGCACCTGCGTTTGAAGTGCCACAGCATGATTTACAGGCAGGTAAACCAAGCTTGATATCAAGCGAACCGATCCCACCCTTCCTTCTCCAGGTCTTTGTGTGAAGGGTGCAAGAGATTGAGTTGCTATGAGCCTGTCAGAAAAGAAAAGCTCCAAATCCAGATACTCAAATCTTATATCGAGTTTCCGATTAGGGTTGGAGAAATTCGCGAGGAAGGTGAAGTCGCCGTTGAAATATTCCGGTGAGTCGAAGTATATGGTGTTGAGGCTTGCATTGGGGATGTCAAACGATGGAGTTTTTGGTTTAACAACTAAGAAGAGTATCAAAGTCGCAATTCCAAAGAAAATAAGAATAACACTAAATATGAGACACGCAATTGCACAGCACCATACAAGCGGATTTGTCCGTTGAGGTTGCCGGAGTATTATTTGCTTTGTCGGTTTACTTGAGATAAGGTTTTCTGCATCAGGTGCCGGAGCTTCTCCATTCGCAGCACGCTTTGATATGATGATTTGGCTGAGGGAGATTGGTGTCGTTGGCCTTTGGGATGGGGGCGGGCGTCTGCTATGCCGTTGGGGCGGGGGTTGAGGTAGTGGTGAAGGTGGAATTGGGGACGGCGGTGGAGGTTGAAGGGCTGACATCTCCGGAAAACAACCAGAAGCAAAACAGCTGAACCGAGTAATGAAGGGGGAAGATGAAGATAATTGTTTGTTTAAATAAATTAGGAAATTGATTAAAGCAAGTAAAGGAAAAGAAACATTTGATGGAGGGGTAGGAGTGGGACCAAATTGTTTCATTGGTATTTGGAAAAGGGGTTTTAGGTGGAGCTAAAGGTGGGAAACTTGTAGATGTTTGTGGTTTGAATGTTTTTGCTTTTGAAGTTGCTGATTTCAATTTGCAAGCACTGTGTGGAAAAGTCCTAAACAGAAGTGGCCTTGTTCTGCAAAGTGCTTTGATTATAAGCACTTTTTTCATTTGATTGGTTAGACCAGTCGAAGTTGTGAGTGGTTAGATGTAGTGCCTGCTTGCAACTGTATTTAAGAGGGCTAAAAATATTTTTTTGACAACTAAAACTGTTTTCCATTGCGTTTAGCATAAACAGTTAAAAGTGCTTTTAAGACATAATTATTTTACATGTCAAATGATTTTTCATTACGTTCTTGGATTCTTTCTATATATATATATATATATATTTTAACTTAAACGTGTTTCTAATGAAACCAATTATACCATAAGCACTTGTGAGCGTAAGTGTTGGCTACCGAAGCAATCCAAAAAGATCAACCAGATCAAGGGGTTTGGAGCTTATGATGTAATAATCTTACCATGCTGCTGGTTTTAGCTTTATACAAACTCGTATGTGTTTTGATTTGTTTAGCCACTAAGGAAGGCCGAAAGTTAGGCCCTCTATAAAGACAGCACAGAAAATATTAGACAAAAAGATTCAAAAGTAAGGAGCATGAACTATTTGTACTTTTGTCTTTTCCTTCTTTTTTAAACATAAATAACAGCAAAGTTTCATTTTACTAAGTGGGATTAGTTGGATGAATTCTAGAACATCATTGCATTCGATTTTGCGTCAAGTTTTCCGTTAGCTCTAAGTACTTTATGTCTTTTATTCTCTTTCCAAGTCTTTCTAGGTCTTTTTCTACCCATTTTGCCTAAGCCTCTATCTCATAATAGCATTTTCTAACCGGAGCATTTGTAGGTCTTCGGTTCATATGTCCAAACCACCTTAACCTATTTTCTCTCATCATATTTTCAATTGCAGTCACTCTTACTTTACCTCGGATATTATCGTTCTTAATCATGTCATTTCTCTTGTGCCCACACATCCAAAGAAGCATTCTCACCTCCGTTACACTTATTTTTTGCACGTGTTAATGCTTGACCGTCCAAACATTTAAAAGATTATCATGTGATGGGTAGGACACATAATTTTCTTATAAGACAAGCGGATTTATCACTCATTTTTAAACTAATGGCACTCTAAACCGAATATTTTCGGATGACAACAAGCTAAACAAATGTGTTAAAATCACCCACCAAAAATGTACTGTCAAGTACTTAGAACTAGTGCTGCATAAAGATCCTTAAAATTTGCAATTTCCTTGATTCATATACCCCAAAAGCCATGCCAATCATGAATGCTTTAGGTCAGGCTGGCAGCTGGGTGGATTGGTACAGCGGAACTCTACTCCAGTGCGATCTGCTACGGAAGGTATAAGAGATGGGGCCATTTATGTTGCGAATAAGGAGAGAGTTTTTAACGCGTTCAAAATACAGAGTTGTATGTTAGTATTATTATACAAGCGGAAAAAAGTTTTTATTTTCAAATGTCTCTTCACTTATATAATAAAATATGATGTATATGCACATGTTTCGAATACATGAAAAATCTCTCGTGAATAAGTTATGTAATGACTCTTTCGAAAAAAAAAAAAAAAAAAAGTTAATGACTCTTGAAAATCCCAAATAGTCTCCCTAAATTAATGATGGATCAACACCGCACCAGATTTCGTGGGTCGAATTGATTAGCCCATTAACGTTTAGCTACCCAAATCAAGTCCATGGTAGTTCTACTCTCAGCCCACATTGAGTTCCAAAAACACATTAAATTGTGAGCAAATTCTAAGGTTCGACTGTCGGAGTAACCACATGGATAGGATACACACACAAGACGTCCCATCTTAGGTGCATACACAAAAACAACCCGAAACTGGTACAACTTCTAGCGTCCCTGCACCTCGACAATGAGGCCTTGCAGGCTTAACCACACATACGCCCCGTCTTTTTTTCTTTGCTCAAGAAAATAAAATAAGCACTAAATAGTGTGACCATGATTAAATCCAATTCCAATACAATCAAATAAGAAAGTTTTCCTTGCCACTGAAGGCAAGGCTCTATCCCAAATGTGGAAGTTACTAAAACTAAAATCAGTGCTAGGGACTACTTTCGTCAGGAAATTTACCTCCATAAGCACATGAATACGGGACATAGAATCAAAAGAAGTCACCAACCACTTAATGTCTTCGATGATGTTCTTCGACCTCAAAGGAGTTGAGTAGGAGCCTTTAATGGCGTCAATGACTAATTTAGAGTCACCTTCAACACACGCTCTTGTATCCCTTTCCTTTTGCAGTCCAAAGGGCGTCCCGAGTGCCAGAGCTTCAGCCACAAAAATGGTGTTTTCCCCAGATATCTTGCGCCAACAACGATAGGGTTCTCTTAAGTTGTATACGGCAAGTCAACAGAAGTCTTTACTCTAAAATGAATTCATTTTGAGTTACAAAAACAACCCGAAACTGGGACACCTTGTAGCGTCTCTACAGCCGGACAATGTGGCCATGCGAGCTTATTACCCACACATAGGCTTATGGAGAATGAGAGTGTATTTTTCATTAGAATGTCTATTTATATGCTTATGGTTTACTTGGGGGATATTTTTAAGTTTTCCTATTTTTCCTATAAAAAAAATTTGATTTAACTATTACACAATGACTAAACCGGAGAATTACGTAATTAACAATGTTTACAACAATAGTTTAGGGTTTTGTTATTCACACTTCAAAAAACTCAATGTGCACTCCTCATAAATGTAATTTTTTTTCTAAATATATAAAGCTTGAAGTGCACAATAAATTTTTAGAGTGACAACAACACCTTATAATGTTCATTAGGATACATAATATCTTACTGGATATTGATCACGTTGTGTTGTTAGAAACTAGATGAATTTACACGTCTTTTTGTACTCATACATAGTTTGACAACATAATACATAGACAATTGTAAAAAAAAATTTCATTATCTTAATATTTTCGATATTTAGGATCGAATGATTGGTACTATTCAGTCTATGCTTCCACACGTCGTCCAAGTTGCAAATGGTGAGTCCAAGAAGTATAGGGATCTTGCCTCAACGACTTGGTGCATGCCTGAGGGCATATTATATAGCAACTCAACAATTTAACATCTCACAACTGGTTGGGGTCATCATCCAACTAAATGTGGCCGTAGGCATGTGGGAGATAATCTACATAGTCGAGGTTTGTCTCGTTTGGGTGTCAAGAAAAATAATCAATCATTCTTCACTTGTCATTTTGAATCACTTAATGTGAATCATATATGTTTATTTTTACAATTTGCATATATTTAAGAGAATATCTCATTTGACATAGTCACAAATATGTTCGAAAATCTGTCCCTGGAGGCTGGGAAATATGGATCTTCCTCCACCCCACCCCACCTCCCCAAAATAAAAAATTTCCACTCAAATTTATGATCGTGCCATATTATTTTTTATGTGGGAAAAAAAATTTTGACTTTTTTTTTATTAATCAGAAAAAGACCTTGAGTAATATTTTATTTTCCATATATTATATATTACTGTTCTATGTAGAAGGTGCATTGCAGGGTTTGAAAAATAAACTTGTAGTCATGCATATCAGGTATGCTGGAAAAAAGGGAGACCTTTTACGAGTTTTTTTGGATTATTAGAAGACTATATGTGATTACATCACTATATATGTCTAAAGTAAATCGTGATCTCATCAATCAGTATTGTTAGACCCCGTTTGAACCTTAACTCATACACAAAGAAAGTATTCATACAAGGATTAAAACCAAGTACAATCAATTCTTTCCACAGCCTGATATGTAGTGGCGAAGCCAGAAATTATTCGCAGGAGGGGCGAAATTTAAAAGGGGATAAAAGGCTCCAAAAGAATTTAGACAATCATTCAAGGTCTCAGTCCAGGGTTTGCAAGAAGGTTGGCCGATAATTCATTCAACTGAGTAAGCTCATTTTATTGAGAAGCTTTGGACTATTCGAAATATTCAAAGGAGGATTTGGAGTACTCGAAACATTCAAATGAGGATTTGTGCACTAACCGTATTATTTGAAGGAGGATATAAGTATCGTCCCATTACGTAAATGTATAATGAGAAAGGTCCTAAAAGACGTTAGGCTTTTAGTCAGGCGACGGGCTGAGGCCTAATGCCTAGCCCCTAAGCAGAACCTTGATTAATTATATTCATATAAATAAATGCCTATTTATTATAATAATAATATTATCAATATATAAAAATATTAAAAATTCTCCGTAGTACTTTGGTAAATCTAATAGTATGAGATAAAAATTCAAGTGATTACGAGTTCGTAGTGCTTTACGAAATATTTTTTGAATCTTGTATGAATTTATTTTATATTGTATATGTGTGACTTGAAACTTGTATAAAACAAAAGGATATAGTGATTATATTTATATGATAGTGTGTACCATCAAAAATAAAAAAGAAATATAATTACAAAATTCAATAATATAATATTTCCTTCTTTCTATTTTGTCGATTAGTATATCATTTTGTTTCAATTAGAGTGCTATCAGGATTATACAAAATGAATGGCAGTAACTACTGCCACGTGTAAAATGTAAACAAAACTCAAAGCACTCAAACGGTGTCATGTAATTAAGTTATAATAAAATAGGGTTTTAACTTTTTCATCTTCTTCTTTCCGATGGTGGGTATGCAGACTCTGCAATCTGCTACCGCACCAAGCTTTGCAACTGCAACCATGACTGTCTTATTAAAGCCGAGATTCGCATA
The DNA here is from genome assembly GCA_035220775.1 of Malus fusca. Lineage (NCBI taxonomy): Eukaryota > Viridiplantae > Streptophyta > Magnoliopsida > Rosales > Rosaceae > Malus > Malus fusca. The sequence continues at coordinate 3,026,681 of CM069069.1, forward strand.
AGACCGGATGTTAAAATAAATAAATAAATAAGGTAATCAGTTGCTGCTGCGCAGCAGAACCAGATCATCGGAGAACAGGGAGGGGCTGAGGCCTGAACCAATCGGGTTTTCCAGCGAGGGGAGGGACTGAACTAGCGCTCCAGTTGTGTTTTCCGGCGAGGGGAGTGGCGGCCGCCACTCCTCGCCCTCACGTGGCTTCGCCACTGCTGATATGTACAGGGTGGTGCTATCCGCACTCCCGTTTGTACCTCTCATACACCTCTTGTTATTTTTTTTTCTTTGATTTTCTTTAATTCATTTGATCTAGCGACAGAAAATTGAGAGGGGTATGTAGAAGTCCAAAGCTGTGTATGGATAGCACCCCCAAGTTGTACAAAGACTATATAAACTGAGTTTGCAAAGCTGAACCGCCTACCAATCTCTCATCTAAAAGACCATTAATTCTCTGAGCTATACAATTAATTAATTAACCTAAGGCAATGAAACAAAATAAAGAGTGAAAATTCTAGATTAGTTTAATCCTCTAACAAAGTAATTTTTTTGTGGTCGATCGAACCGTATTCTTGAAAATTTACTGACGCTCTTGAAATGCATTTGCTAGTTCCTAGCTTATAAGCTACCAAAAACCCTAGTAAAACTGATTTACTCAGTCTTTGGGTGTTGAGACTACTGATCAATCACTGGAAAAGCCCTAACAAAACTGATTTAAATGCCAGAAAATGGAAAGGAAAAAAATTCTGAAAGTGATACAGAAAAATTCTTTGGGTTGCCTGTATTAATGCATAGAGAAAGTTTAACAAAAAAAGAGTTACAGAGAGAATTAAGAATGATCATGTATAATCTTTTATTTGCAAATAGCTGAGCGGACAGATCACGTTTTACAATACCATTAGCAGGACTGAGTCAGCGAAACCGCGGAGAATATGGATCTGACTTTTTGTACCTTATTCCGAAAAAAAACTAGTCTCTATGTACTCCCATGTAATTGGTAGGATTTTTTTTGTCGAATGTAATTGGTAGGATTGAGTAGAGTGTATTTATGTATATATTATTGACTTCATATATAATACAAGTCAACAGGAAGGAAGGAGTAATACTCAAGGACTAAGGTCGTTATAAATATGTAGTTCTACTTTCCCAGATTAATTCATTCATAGATTCATAGAGTTTTCCATCCCAACAAGCTTAAAACTTATTTCGTACATTCTTTCAAGTCACCAACATGAAGGTAAGCGTTTTAATTTGTTCCAAAACATTTCTTTAGTACTACTCTTACATTTTATCGAATGGAAAATTTAGAAAAAGTTATCGATCAATAAGTCTTCTCACGTACAAAATTATAGGGTCAATTGTTTCTGACGGGGTCTCGAGCAATAATAACTAGTTAAAGAGTTTGGATGCAATCAAAACTATGGGGTCGGTTAAGTTTTTACACATAAAAGAGGCAAGAAAACATTTTTTCTAAATTTCCCGATTAAAACGTTCTCTATAAAAGATCTAAGATTTTTAACAATATATGTTTGGCATTAATTTATACAATATGATGCAGCAAAAGATACTAGTGAAGGTGCAAATGCACTGTGACAAATGCAGAACCAAGGCCTTGAAGATTGCAGCAGCTGCATACGGTAATGCAATTGAGTTTATTTTATATCAATTATTCTTCATTCATATTTGATTAGGGTTGGATAATTAAGTAATTAATTGATGATCGTTAAAATGAAAGCAGGTGTGAGCAAAGTGTCATTAGAAGGAGAAAACAAAGATCATCTGGAGGTGACAGGAGATGGAGTTGACTCCGTTCGCTTGACGGGGTTGTTAAGGAAGAAGGTCGGCTTCGCCGCCATAGTCCAAATTGAACAAGTGAAAGACGTTATTGCGGATGATGGTGAAAACCCAATTACTATTGAATGCACGTCATCAGCAAGCTATTATTGCACTACGCAATGTCCTCCAATGTACTATGGAGTGGTTCGTGAATATCCAGAACCAACTTGCTCCATTATGTAATTGTCCTTTGACACACACACACACACATGTATGTATGTGTCTATATATATATTCCCCTTCCGTTAATGACTTCTTAAATTTAAATGTATTTTGGTGTGTGACTGAGATTCCAATTAAGGAGAAAATTGAACTTCAAATATTTGCTGGTTCTTTTTTTTATAGGGTTTTTTTTTTTTTTTCCTCTTTCACAAATGGCCCCTAAAATTGACCCACAACATCAGGATGGTCCCTAAAATTGAAAATCGATCAATGTAGTCCCTGAAAATTGGTGTCTCAAATCAATGTGGTCATTCTGTCAAAAATTCTGTTATGTGTTGATGTGGCACATAAATGGGTCCCACAAGTTTTTTTTATATTTTATATCACAGATGGTCCCTGAAATTGACTCACACCATCAAGATGGTCCCTGAAATTGACTGACACCATCAACATAGTCCCTAAAATTGAAAATTGATCAATGTAGTTCCTGAAAATGGATATCTAAAATCAATGTAGTCATTCCGTTGTAATTATGTAAAAAAATTTGTTATGTGCTGATGACACACCCCGACCGAGATCAAGGCATGCTGGCCGTCACGTGAGAGTGACGTAGCCATGTGCACAGTGCGAAAGCGATAAAGATAGCAAATATACGAATAATTAAAAACCAGATTACTAGAGTGCACTACTAAACAAAAGGTGATAGGAGTTAATTACAACAGTAAACATTCCTAATTCAGAGCATAAAGTCTAGGTGCAGTCCAGTAGGACAAGTACTAGTTACACAGTACCAGGATTGTCCTACTATTATTTGAATGGGTCAGAACTGCCGTAGATCCCGAGCCACCAACAACAATCTTACTTAGAACCTGGAGGGGCGCAAAACAGAAAACGTGAGTGGGCAAAAACAAATGTTTTACAAAATCGTTTCATTTATCAACATACTAACCCCTCGCTGTAAAACATATATTAATTTCCCAGAATCATGATGTAAGCATATACGTATATATATATATATATATATATCTAAAATCACAACTATTCAATTTCATGCTTCACATAATCATTTTCATATGTATGTCATGCCAAGATATAATAAAGTAAGTAATTCAGGTAAGAATGATTTCATAGAAGTATGACATGTTAGCCGGAACCTCTGTGGTAGTCTGTACGGCTGAATTCATAGCTCAAACTCAATCTAGCCGGAGTCACTTCTATGACCTATACGGCAATATACTGCACATAAGTCGGAACCACTGAAAAGGGTCTGTACGACAAGGTTGGGTGAGATACAGTTATGCTCAATTCTACTTTCTCAATACTAGCTGTGCGATAATACGTTAGTCACCTACGAGTCGGAACCACCTATAGTGGTCTATATGACAAGACTGTGCACTTAATTGGATCCAATGTGAGCATATGGTGCGGGAGGTGACATAATATACAGGCATGTGCCAACTCTCTCTGGCTAAATCACAATCACCCCAGTGCAGGTTATGAGCTATCGTTTCTCAATCACATCTCACATAGCCAATCAAATAAGTTCATCACACTTCTCAATTCCTTAAATAAACTTATATCTCACTTATTTCATCTCATATATTGTATGGCTGCACCTAACATTTCGTTAGGCTGCCTACGTACCCTAAACAGGGATCAAGCCGTTCGTAGTTCACATTAACCAACTATAACTTACCTGAACTTACTTGTGCCTCCACAACACCACAATTATATATATATATATATATGCAACCATGAAATGCATAATCAGAATATAAAGGCATTTGGCATATTATTTCAAAGCATACTTTCATTTAAAACACATTTCTGGGAAATATAACAAGTATATAACTATATACTGAAAACAAAAGCCCACTCACTGATATGTCGACGGGTCGTAACCCCCGAGTCGCCCTTGGATACGCTCGTCCTCAGGATAAGTCTCACCTATATGCGAATTAACTATAAAAACGTTATTTTTAAGCACATAGACAAAACTAGCTAATAACTTCTCATACATTGCTCAAAATGGGTATATGAATATACCACAGTGATCTACTCGACGTCGCGGACGTCGATATATTTTTAAAATAATTTTCCTAGGGCCCACGCGCCCTCACGCATCGGGGAGGCCACGGTGCCACGCGCATCATCTTCTTCGTCCAGACGCTGGAAAACTCGCCGGCGCCGGAAAACTGGGCAACCCTGCAACTGCCCATTTCTCTCTCAATTTTGCACCATTTTCTACGTACTTTATACCAAAATGAAGATCTCACAAAGATGAACACAACCATACCTGACTTGACCTCCAACTCGCCGGGAATCGGCCGGAAAAAGCCTCGATAATTCCGGCCAAATTTGGAACTCCTCGTTCTCACTATCCTGACGTCCAAAATCTTCAAACGAAGTACTCCGAGCTTCGTATGGACCTCATTAAACTCCATATGAGCTTAGATTTCCCTAAAACACAAGGTTTTACGTGAGTATGAACAGTGCATGAAAATTGGGTTACGGGTTCACGAGTTTTCGAAGGATTTCTTACCTAAAATGGGTACCAATCAACTCGTAGCACCACAAGGAACACAATGGTGCACCCAAAACCTTCGATCTGTGGAGTTTGGGGTGGTCATGAAGCTTGTCCGTACGAATGGCAAGGAGAGAGAGAGTGAAACCAAGAGAGAGTACGGGAGTGAGAGAGAGAAGGATAATGTGTGTGTGTGTGGTCCTCAAGTCATCAACCACATCTCAAAATTTTCTAAATTCCAATTGGGTCCAAAATAATAGTGACTTAACACATTGGTCCTCAACCACACATAGCCCCGCGATGCTCCAACGCTCAAGGGCGTTTTTGTCTTTTCACAACCCTTTCCGGGACGGGTTGTGACAGCTGATGTGAAACATAAATGGGCCCACAAGTCTAACTAAATAAAAAATAAATTAGAAATATGTCTAATAATTTAATAATTAATTAATAAAAAATTGTTAACCCAGAAACTCGGTCCCGCAATCATCCCAACCCATACTCTTCTACTTTCATCTATGGTAGACTTTGTCGTCTTTTCTCTAGAAAAAAGACACTCATTTTCTCACCCTTCATCGAATTGGACTAGGATTGGGACTACCTTTGGTGACAACTTGAATTGGTGACAACTTTTGTGACTCTACGGTCAATATTTGGGCGATCGACAACCTCATAACCTTAACCTTAGAGAGCTTGTTAGGCGCTCCCCCAGTGATCTTGGTGACACGGAGAATGGCGAGCTCTGCCTTGAGATAATCTCATTGTGCAAAGAAGTTTTTTGAATTTTTTTTAATTAATTACCCACATCAACACATGACATAATTTTTTATAGAATTGTAACAGGATGACACATTGATTATTTTCAGGAACTACGTTGATTGATTTTCAAGTTCAGGGACCATCTTGACGGTGGGTCAATTTCAGGGACTATCTTGATGGTGTGAGTTAATTTCACGGACCATTTGTGATAAAAACTCTTACATCTTGTGGGCCCCATTTATGTGCCACATCAACACATAATATAAGTTTTGACGGAATTATAACAGAAGAACCACATTGATTTGCAACACCTATTTTTAGAGACTACATTGATTAATTTTCAATTTCAGGGACCATCTTGATGGTGTAGGTCAATTTCAAGGACCATTTGTAATATAAACCCTTTTTTTATAAGAGACGATATAAATTTCATTCAAAAAGCCAGGAATAGGCTACTCAGTATAGGGCAAGAAGATATCTTCCTCAAGTAGATGACAGTTAACAATAAGAAGTTCGTCCAACCAAGTACAATCACCACCAAAATTGAGGGCAAAATAAGCAAGCCCTATGCGCTAAACATTTTGCTTGGTGGCGGATGTAGGAAGCAAGAAACTTCAGCGTCCGATTGCAGCAAACACTTAGCATCTTCCACTAAAACTTAATATGAGACACATTCGTAAAATGCTCATGCAAAGATGAAATGATCTGAGACACATTTGCCCGTTCTACATACATGTACCGTTTGCCTTCTTTGAATTATGGCTCTAACTTTATCTCAATAAATCAAGGCTCTAAAAATTTCACTAATAATTTACAAATAACAGAACATTTAGTGATGACATCATTTTCGTTATCCAAAGTTTTAGTTTTGAGTATAAAATATTCACTTTTCATATTTGATGACAACATTCTTCGATCGCCACGGAATGTTGTTGTATGAAAAGAGAATAAAAAAAAAATCCCGCAGCTTCTTGTTGTTGTATTGAAAAAGAAAATGGAGGCAGATTGTCTGCCCTTCTAGTTATGGTGTCCTTCCATGCCCTCTTATTTTGTGCGGTCACGGTTAAGCCACGTCAACATTTTATATTTTTATTGTTTTTTGTCTTATTATTTCATTAAAAAATTAATATAAAATGTTGACGTGGCTTAACCGTGACCGCAAAAAATAGGAGGGCATGGAAGGGCACCACAACTAGGAGGGTAGACAATCTGCCTCCAAAGAAAATTCAGGAAAACGTAATGATGGCAAGGATTTAGTTTCCATTATCTTTGGGACCAATGTTTCATTGCAAACACAATGTGTTGAGAATGAATCTTACATTGATAAGAGAATTGATCTTGTATGAGTTTATAAGTAAGTTGGGCTACTCTCCATATTACCAATTGGTTTTATGGTGGAATCTCAACTTTTTCATGGTATCAAAGCATGTTGCATGTTAGGCTTGAAAATTCGAAACATGTGAAGAAGTGTGTTGAGAATGAATCTCACATTGATGGGAGAGAGATATGCATGGACTTATAAGTAAGTTGAGTTACTATCTATATTACTAATTAATTTTATAGTAGAACCTCAACTTCTTCTCATGCATGATATTTTACGTTATCTATTTTTGAAAATGGTTAATAAAAGACACAGCACATGGAAATTATATAATTGTGATTTAGAGTCCCTTTAGACTGCCCCAGCTACCAATTATATAAGGAACTGTCCCTACTTTCACAATACTAAACCCTATTTAGTTTAGTGCCATGTTAGTTGATTATAGTGGTTTGGCCGTCAAGAAAGAATTCATTCAAAATTTATGATAGTGCAATATATATTAGTTTTCGTAAATACAGAAGACTGAGACTTTGCTATGCCTTCTATCACATTTGTATTCACAAGATATATAACAAAGATATCTGCAGGTTGGAATAACAAATAAAGGAACGAGGAAATTTTTCAGATTCTGGAAACTGCTTTTCACTATCAATTTGTCATGATTACTCAAAGACTTTGACTTCGATTTGCCGATAAGGATGTACAACAAGATATGATCATCGATAAGAAGATTTCTAGAAGTATATGTAAGAATGTGAGCATAAGTATGAATATGTGAACTTAGTTACAGGATTAAAGACTAAATAGGAAGTCTTATCGGGATTGGATTTGTGAATCCATATTGGTGCTGAATTAATATTTCATAGGAATTGTTTTTCTATATGGATTTTAATAGGGAAATCCTTATGGAAGAAGGCTAGGATTATGTAGTATATATATAGTGGTCTCTGCTCTCGCAGTGTGTGCTCAACACTGGCGGATCCATTAAGGGGCAAGGGGGTCACCCCCCGAACTTCGATGAACGTTCATAGATACCTTAGGTGCTGACCCTTCGAACTTCGATGAATGTCCATGGATACCTTGAGTGTTGCCCTTTTGAATATTAGAGTTGGCTTCATACATGTCCTCCAACCGACTTCAGGCCTACCAAAACCCGATAAAATGTCCATGGATACCTTGGGTCCTGCCCCTTGCATACATTAACATGTCTGTAGTATGCATTTTCAAACGACTTCAGGCCTATCAAGACTCGATGAAATGACGATATGCATGCTATTTCTGGTATAAAAAAATTTGCGCGCACTATTCTTACTGACCCCCATAATATTATTTCCTGGATCCGCCACTGGTGCTCAACTCCGGACTAAGACCTATTGTTAGTTAAGAGCCTTTGAACACTGAAAAGAGGAGAAGGCGCACTGTGTCTTGTTGCCGAGATTAAGCATGGTAGCCGGTTCAAGTTCTTCCGCAGGTATGTCTTTTCTCTGTGCACTGCTTTATGGTTTATGGTTTTGTGTTTTAATCACGGTAACTTACTTTGCATGATCTTGGTGTTGTGTTTATGCTAACAGTATATACACGTGTTAAAACGTGTGTATATATATATATATGTATATATATTTTTTTGAGAAAGTAAACGTACATATATATGGAGGTAGATTGTCTGTCCTCCTGTTTGGATGCTCTTTCCATCCTCTCCTATTTGTGCGGTCACGGTTAAGGCATGTTAACATTTTATATTCTTATTGATTTTTGTCTTATTATCTTTAAAAAAATTAATATAAAATGTTGACGTGACTTAACAGTGATCGCACAAAATAGGAGGAGATAGAAAATGCATCCAAACAGGGCAGACAATCTGCCTCCCATATATATTAACACAATTTGTGACAAAATTTAGGTTTGAGTATATCTGTCAGACTGTTATATTTTATTATTATTTTACTTATTATAAAATGAATGAATTACAAATTTACGTAACAGTTTGACGGCTACAACAAAAAATTACTCTGCATACCCTTAACGTAATGAACAAGGGTGAATTGTGAGAATTAAATATTGCGCTTTCATAAACATCCAGGAACTGTGTTTAGTTTTGGCGATGTATTAGTCTAAATTTTTGAAATTTATAATTTACATTTTGTACCATCTAATAGAAATAGGATCCACCAACACATGTGAATTTCATCTCTACTAGAGAGATAATACAAATAAAATATAAAAAATATGGTAATAGTAACATTTTTATTCCAGTAATACTAACTTTTTTTATCATTATGTTGTAGATCAAGTGGATTAATCATAGCTACGTGGGGTCCTACAGAGTAATATAAAAATAGATGTTGTAACTAATTTTATCATAATAGAAAACCTATTCAGTTCAGTATCTCTCCAAATCTGACTGTTCTTATATAACTGTTTGGGCCCAAAATATTAGTTTGGGCCGAGTATAAAATCATTCTCGGCCCTCGGCTCGGAAGGCCTGGCGACAAGGGAGCCTTGGATCGTTTAGTATGTGGGCTTCTAAACCTAGGCCGGCTAGGTCATGCTACATTTGCAAGTCGAGTCCTAGCGCAATAAGGAGTCTCGGCAAGATTAATAACCCGGAAGTGAATCCGGCTCAATAAAGGACTAGGTTCACAATCCTAGTGAAAATAGGACTGGTCGAGTTGGTGTTTGATCTGGAGAAGAAGACCTAGTCTGGGTAGGGTTTCGACTCGATTTTAAAGATATCCAGTGCTATAAATACAGGAGGTTGTGCATCATTCAAGCCCCCTCCAATTCAACATACAACTGCCCTGCGCAAACTCTCTCAACAAATCTTGAGATTTTTATTTTCTCTTTTCGCTGACACATCTTCCGTTGGCATCAACAGCACTGTGAAAGCAACCGGTGATATCTTAAGTCGGCATAGATAGCTGTCATCGTAGAATCGGCCGGTCTCGCAGTACCTTCGGTTAGCATTAACAGCACTGCAACGAGGACGGTCGGTTACCTATCCAAGTCTCGGTCGAGAAGGATTTCCGAATCCTTATTGATTGAGGTCATCTCATTAGCCTTCTCGGCGAAGTGAGGTGTTACAGTTTACTGAGCTCGGCGCGTTGCACGCCGAGTTGTTTTATGATTGGATACTCTCAAGTGGGATTTAGGGTTCGGCATTCAGACGGCCGAACCACGTTCACTATTAAGACTTATATTCGCTTTGAGTATTTGTGCCCTTACACTTTGGTGTCGATTCGGCGTGAGTTTACTCTGACGAATAACATCACTGTGTCCGAATCCGACGACGGCGATTCGTGAACTTCATAAGAATAGTAGCCTTGTCTTCAGGTTCGAGAACCCAAAAGGCCGAGACGTGTTCCTTCCTCGGCCGCAATCGCAAGACGCAGAAGTCAGCCGCGCACCCAACGCAACATCAACAAATTTACTCCTCGGCCGACGAGTTGGCACGCCCCGCATTCACCAAAGGACGTAGTTAACTTATAGATTACTCGGCCTGCACGCCACGTAGGCTTGGTAGTTTTTAGGGTCAACATTTTGGCACGCCCAGTGGGACCCAGTGCTAAACTACAAAGTTCATGCCAATTGAAACGCGATCGGTAAAAAAGAAAACAGCTATGGGAAAATCAACAGTCGATTTGCCAGTTCAGAACATAGGACAAAGTGTGCCACAGACGCAGAATCCCCTTAGTGCCGTGACACCCGAGTCCACAAGCGCGACTCGCCGAGAAAGGGAAGTTAATCTCGGCGGTCAGCTCCGCAGTCTAGAAATCACTAACAGAAACATATGCGTTCTCAATGAAGGGATAGTGGAGGATTGCGACGAGGATGGTGGTGAAGGATCTGACCCACCAACAAGGTCGTTTCTTCGAAAACGACTTGACGAGCAGTCTCGGTCAGTCGAGCAGACGTTTAGTCGAGGAATTGACAATCTGCATGACGTGATACGCAGTTCCAATGAGCAACAAACCAGATTGCTCGAAATACTGGTTAGTAAAGTCAGTGACGGCAAGTCTTTCGATCTTTCCTAACACTTGCCACCAAGAAATAATCTATTATCAATGGTACAGGCCGAGCCAGTCCCTGCTCGGCTCAAACCAATTGAATTGGAAAAAGGAGGAGGGTCGAATAGTAGGTCAGACGGATCCGACCAGAGAGTCGAAGCAACACCCGTTGATATGACCGAAGTTCAGCGGATGATCGACTCGGCCATGAAAAAAGGGCCGAAGTTCCCTAAGTTTATCCATCCATACCCAGCCTACGTGGAAACGTTCGGATACCCGAAAGGTTTCAAAATCCCAGATTTTAGCCTTTTTGCCGGTGAATCGTCCCTGTCTTCGTTGGAGCACGTGGCTCGGTTCACCGTGCAATGCGGAGATGTTAATAGTGATTTTCATAAGTTACGGCTGTTCAACTTCTCATTTACCGGCTCGGCATTTGCTTGGTATATCAACCTCCCTCCTAATTCCCTCCAAAACTGGGAAGAGTTGGTTGAGAAATTCCACGAGCAGTTTTATCGGCCAGGGATGAAGATGTTAGTTTCTTCATTAGCAATGATGGCTCAGGCATCTGAAGAGTCACTAATGGATTATCTTACCAGATTCAAATCAGCCAGGAATTGGTGCCGAGTGCCTTTACCCGAAGTCGAATTTGTCAGGCTTGCTTTGAACGGCCTCGATCGAGCAATATGACTATTTGCTTCGAGAGGAAAAGATCTCGAAATCTCCGTCCCGAGGGACGATTTACAAAAATCCCACGGTCAGTTATGCTTCGACCGAGGGTGAAGAGTCTCAGTACGTCAGCGTGGACGCGGCCGAGATAGTCATAGATAAACCATACATCTGCAAGGCACTGACTCATATAAATTCAAAGGATGCCAAAATTCGCTCGGCGACAGAAGGGACAGCGAAAACCTCAAAGGTCTACACCTTTGATATTACAAAGGCCGAGGCAATTTTTGATCAGTTGTTATCAGCAAAGATCATCAAGCTTCGGCCAGGGCACAACATTCCCACGGCCGAGGAGCTCAAAGGAAAGACATATTGTAAATATCATAACTCGACCAAGCACGCCACAAACAATTCTGTCGTATTTCGCGATGATATCCAGAGCTGGATTGACAAGGGCAAGTTAAAATTCCCCGAGAAACGCATGACGGTCGATGCAGACCCATTCCCTGCGGCAACAGTTGGCATGGTAGACGCTCGTTTGCCCAAAAGTAAAGGGAAAGAGAAGATCGAGCTTGCACCAGTGCAACACGTCCTCAAGAAAAACTCTCGGCCCCGACTCAAGATTGATCTCTCTTCCAATACGCAACCTACCGAGTTCTTAGGACCGGCCATAGTTCAATCCATGTCGGACTCCAGCGATGAAGAAAATGGCGGGCCGGTGGTCTTGTGTAGTAATTGTAAAGCACGAGTTGTTTTGACCGAGCCCAAAGGAAAATTGCCTTAGACGCCAACGCCTCGGCAACAGTCAGCGATCTCGGAACCATCTTAAAAGAAACCAAGTGAAGGCCAGCGCGTCAAAGTATTTGAAAGACTCGGCCCTAAGCAACAGACATATGACTTGACCTCGGTCAGACGGCGTCTTGATTTCGACGCACCATTTTATAACGAGGAGTATTATTCACGTAACTCTAGTAGCTCAAGTTCATCAGTGAATCCAAGAAGCTTTAAGCCGCCTGAACCACGTGATCAACGTTGGTATAGCTATAATTCTCCTACTGGCATGTACACCGCATTGTCCAAGTCTCAGAAACGTCGACGTCGGCGAATAGATTGCTTGGCTCGACGTCAAGTGGCCCAGCCTGTTTCAGCCACTAAATGGCAGCCGAAAGGAACGGCAGGGAGTGGAGATGATCGGCCAACCCTGACAATCATGGCGGAATTACAAGGGCAAAAGGAAACCAATCGAGACTTCGAAACTACCATTGAAGCAGCCGAGAAGCGGATCAAACTTCTTCTTCGGCCTGGTGAAATGAAAACTCGTTTCGAGCAATTTAAGAAAGAGGCCGAAAGCCAACTGCCCCCGTTGCCGCCAAGAGAACCCATCGTCAAAGTACGGCGAAACCTGCATCCCCCATTCCTCAGCGAATCATTGGAATATATGAAAGAGTTTCACAAGAGGTATTCCGCCAATGATTTATATGGGTTGCCCAAGGCTTGCCAAGAAACTCTCGACCTGGCATTAACTTGCCCCGATGCCGAGCAGATCATCCAGAAAACCACCGATCTGGCGATGAAAGCTAGATTCCAGCACATTCGAGAGGCTAAAGTTCTCGGCTTCGAAGTCGATCCCTACACAGACATTGACACAGCCGAGCTCCATTTCTCTCTCGAGGACCTTCAACACTTTCGATATCATTTCGAAGTCTTTTCGACCGTTTCCTTGTTCGGTTTGACGGCCGATGAGATAAAACAGGTGGAACGATTGGATGCTTACTTGGACACTAGGAACGCCCGGATCGCCTATGAGGAACGAGCTCGCCAGACACGGCAGGAGCAGAACCCGACGCCAGATGTATGCAAGTCCGAAGACAATAGTCACCAAAATACAGAGTCGGATTGTGTGACTCAAGCATCTGATCATGTTGAGACACACAGCGAACTGGTCGCAAATGCTCCGGCTCACAACGATATAGTCCTCTTCACTCCGGAGGAAGGCGACCAGGATCCAATGGGCCATTCGGTCCTTGAAAATATGGAAATCAGCATGGTCCATGTTTTGCCTGCCGAATTTCAGCAGACCACTCACCAACCAAGTTTCTTGGACGGCGATGTGGTCACCGAAGAAGCAACACAAGTTGATTTCGTCACTCCTGCCGATGAGCCCGCTAACGATGATCATAAGCTTAGAGCGGCCTTGGACATTTTGTTTCCCCGTTCCTCTTCGGCTAGCCTTCAACATTTAAAACCATTGTTTGTCACAGCCCATATTAAAGGTTACCCAATCTCCAAGATTTTCGTTGATTGCGGAGCAACAGTCAACATCATGCATGTATCTGTAATGAAAGCCTTACGACGATCCACCGACGAACTCATTCCTTCAGGAATAACCATGAGTAGTTTTGTCAGTGACAAGTCTCAAACCAAATGAGTGCTTCATTTAGTGGTAAACATCGCCGGCCGTAACCATATGACCGCCTTTTTCATCGTCGACTGTAAGACCGAGTATAATGCACTGCTCGGTCGAGACTGGATTCATCAAACCAGCTGTATTCCTTCGTCATTATATCAAGTGCTCGTTTTTTAGGACGGTAAATCGGTCACTGTTCACCCGACCGATTCTCAACCGTTCGAGACTAATATGATCCAAGCACGGTATTATGATGACCACGTCGGCTACATCACCCTACAAGGTTTCAATGATGAAGGATGGCCGACTCGGATTTCTGTCCAGAAAGCTATCGAGGTTGGCGCCAAAACTGTCCACTAGGATTCGACGAGACTCGGATTAGCTGACTTTATCTCTAATCCCGATGTCTGACACCGATCGGGAAAAACGTCGGGCCGTGGTTTCATCTACTATGGAACGACTGCTGGCCCATTGGCATACCATCTCTAAACAACCCAATTCAGGCGTTAACCTCGTAGAGTTCCTCGCCGAAGGAGAAAACGGTCCCGTTTTGTCTCTTGACAAAATTCAAGCCGCCCCGGCCGAACTGGAAGACACTCGGCCCCAAGTCAAGGACCCATTAGAAGAAATTAACGTTGGGACGGCCGACGACCCACGACCCTTGTTTATTAGTGCTTTGCTCCCCCAACCTATGAAAGCCGAACTTCGTGTCCTACTCGAGGAGTTCAAAGATTGTTTTACTTGGAGCTACCACGAGATGTCCGACTTAGATCGCACTCTCGTCGAGCATGAGTTACGCATTAAACCTGGGTGTAAACCTTTCCGTCAACCCCCTCGACGATTCTCGACCGAAGTGCAACTCGGCATCAAGGATGAACTCGTTCGTCTTTTACAAGAAGGTTCATTCGAACTGCTCGATATGTTGAATGGTTGGCAAATATCGTTCCTGTTTTAAAGAAAAGTGGTGCATTGCGCATTTGTATCGACTTCCGAAACCTGAATCTGGCGACTCCCAAAGATGAGTATCCAATGCCAATTTCGGATTTATTAATAGATGCCGCGACTAATCATGCGATCTTATCTTTTATGGATGGCCACGCCGGGTACAACCAAATTTTCATTGCCAAAGCCCATGTCCACAAGACTGCATTTCGGTGCCCGGGGGCACTCGGCACATACGAATGGGTTGTCATGCCCTTCGGCCTCAAGAACGCCGGCGCCACATACCAACGAGCAATGAACACCATCTTTCATGATTTAATTGGAACCATCGTCGAAGTTTACATCGACGACGTTGTAATCAAATCTAAACGCCGGCAGACACATATGGACGATCTCCGACAGGCTTTCCTTCGCATGCGCCAGCACAACCTCAAAATGAACCCTGCCAAATGTGCATTCGGTGTGTCAGCCGGTAATTTCCTTGGTTTCCTCGTGCATCACCGTGGGATTGAAGTGGATGACAATAAAGCACGCGCAATCATCAATGCCCCACCCCCAACGATGAAAAAACAACTCCAGTCGTTACTCGGTCAGATAAATTTTCTCCGCCGATTCATCGCTAACTCGGCGGGTAAAATGAAAGTGTTCTCCACGCTTTTGAAACTCAAGGATTCAGATAAATTCATGTGGAACGACGAGCATCAGGCGGCGTTTACGCAAATCAAAGTCTCCCTCACGAAACCACATGTCCTCGTTCCCCCTCGGCGCGGTAAACCTTTTAAACTCTATATCTCGGCGGCCGAAGAGTCCATCGGCTGCCTCATCGCGCAAGACAACGACGCCGGTCGAGAGCAGGCTATATTTTATCTAAGCCGGAATCTCAATCAACCAGAGATCAATTATCCCGCCATCGAGAAACTGTGTCTAGCCTTATTTTTTACCGCTTCCAAGCTTAGGCATTATATGCTCCCATCGGTCACCCAAGTCATTGCTCAGACCGACGTCATCCGCTACATGTTGACCCGCCCAATCGTCAAAGGCCGCATTGGGAAATGGACGATGGCGTTGTCCGAATTTAGCTTGCAATACGTGGCCCAGAAAGCTGTCAAAGGCCAGGCACTGGCTGATTTCCTTGCTTAACACCTTTCCCCATATGGGTGTGGGGGCAACGACGTTGAAATCGGCATGGTTCAAGCGCGCGACAACCACTGGACGATGTACTTTGACAGCTCAAGTACGTCCTCATCGGCTGGCGTTGGAATTGTCATTCAATCCCCACACCACGATCGTTGGTATTTTTCGCTCAAGCTGGATTTTGAATGCACCAATAATCAGGCCGAATACGAAGCCCTTATCATCGGCCTCGAAATCCTTCATGACTTGCGGGCACCCCGTGCCCTCGTCCTCGGCGACTCCGAACTTGTGATTAACCAACTTAATGGTTCGTTTCGATGCATGGGTTGTACCCTGGCACCATACCACATGGTCGCTAGCTATTTAGCTGAATCCTTCGACGGTATTACCTTTAAACATATTTCCCGGAGTCATAATACCGACGTAGACGAATTGGCTCAAATCGCCTCCGGCGCACAACTCCTGGGGGGCAAACTAGGCCGAGAAATACCCGTGTTGTGATAGCTATACCCGGCCCTGGTTAACCAACAAGTCATTCAGCGCGACAACGTGATACGTACGAGAATCATGTCCTTACCTTCGTTGTTAGATCGAGACGACCTTATAGATGTTTGCGCCGTTGAGGCAATACCAGATGATTAGAGAAAGCCCATTATGCAGTATCTCGACAATCCCAATGGTAAACACGATCGCAAAACAAGAGTTCACGCCACGAACTATGTCATGTATCAGAACGAGTTATACCGAAAATGCGAGGATGGTTTATTACTACTATGCCTCGGCCCCCAAGAGAGTGCTCAGGCAATCACAAAGGTCCATGAAGGGGTTTGCAGAGCTCATCAATCCGGACGAAAGGATTGTATCGAGTTTGCACGATGATGCATACAGTGACAGATTCACAGGCCTATACAAAGGGTCCCGACCGAATCGCTGCATTCGGTCATTAAACCATGGCCGTTTAGAGGATGGGCCATGGACGTAATCGGAAAAATCACGCCATCTTCTGGGGCTGCCAAACACGCATGGATAATAGTAGCAACCGATTACTTTACTAAGTGGGTCGAAGCGAAATCATATGCTGAGCTAACATCTAAAGAAGTTTGCGACTTTGTGGAGGAACACATTGTGACCAGATTTGGCATACCAGAAACGATCATAACTGACAATGGCACAATCTTTACAGCCGAGAGGTTTAAAGAGTATACGGCAAATTTGAAAATTCAGCTCGAACAGTCTACACCGTATTATCCACAAGCAAATGGGCAGGCCGAGGCAAGTAATAAAGTGTTGATCGGCATTCTCGAAAAAATAATAAAAGAAAGGCCTGGCATGTGGCATTTGAAGTTGAATGAGGCATTATGGGCATATCGAACATCGCCCCGATCGGCGACCGCGACAACCCCGTATGCATTAACATACGGACACGATGCAATGTTACCAATCGAGTTAAGCATAAATTCGTTGCGATTAATTGAACAAAGTAGTTTGTTTAGCGCCGAATATAATCAGTCCATGAGACATGAGTTAGAAGATTTGGAAGAAGCGCGACTTGACGCTTATAACTTGCTGGTGGCACAAAAACGGATTGCCGAGCGAGCCTATAATCAAAAGGTACGATAGAAAACATTCGGCGAGGGTGCATTGGTTTGGCAAACGGTGTTACCCGTAGGACTAAAAGACCTTAGGTTCGGCAAGTGGTTGCCAAATTGGGAAGGGCCGTTTGTTGTACATAAAGTATACGGCAAAGGAGCATATCATCTTAGAGATCGGACCGGTTTAGTTCATAAATTACCAATCAATGGGCAGTTTCTGAAGAAGTACTATCCGGTCACTTGGGAAATGTGGGAGTAAAAATTCATTTCATTACGATCGATAGAGTATACAAAGTGAGCTGGTCGACCAGTTTGCATAAAAGTTAAAATAAATTCAAGGCGAAGAAGGTAGAAGAGTGTCGAGCAGGGCCTTCACCTCCAACCACCGCACCTCGCCCATGATGACCTCGGCCTGCCGGTTCTTCTTGTCCAGCTTCAACTGCTCGACCCGTTTTGCGTTCGCCGTATACTCGGTTAAGAAAGCTTTGCCGCCCGACTCGAAGTCCTTGGCAAGCTCGGAAGCAATGGCCAACCTTCGTTTTGCCAAATCGGCCATTTGGCGGTCGAGGTCGGCCAATGCCTCTCATTTTGCCTTCAAAGCATCGATTTTTGGGCGGAGAGTATCTTGGACAGTCATGGCAGCTTGCAGGTCTTGTTCGGCCCTCAAAGCGTTCTGGAAGATACTAAAGGTCTCCCGAACCAGCTCCAAGGCAGACGACGCCTGAACGATAGCCTCGCCGCTCAGTTGACCATCGGTTCCGAGATCGTTTAGACATGCACCGAGCAAATCAAGACCGTTACGCTCGAGTACTTGCGACGTCGAAAGAGACAAGACCTCTTGCAACCGAGTTGGAGCAGTTGAATCAGCAGCTTCAGTCGCGGCGGCCGAAGGACCAGCCCCTCCAATAGTGCTGGACAGGAGAGCTTTGAACTCGACTTCCCATGAAGCCTGCACGCAAAAATCAGGTTAAGCTCAAGGAGATCACGAAAAAATAGCAAAAAGGTTTTGTTTTTTTTTTAAACCTGCCGAGAGGAGACTTCGGCCATGTCTTCAGGATCGTTACTTGAACCTAAAGAACTTAATGGCCGAGCCCAGTATCTTAGATTGCTTCTTAGCTCACGCGGCCGGTGGAGGTTATCTACGTTCGATGGCCACTGAGGCGGCCAAGAGACATAGATAACACCCTTCGGCGCATAGAATTTTCGATGAAAAGAGTGTACAGGCACCTGACAGTATTTCCCTGGTTTAGAGTTCTATGACAGAAAAAACAATCAAGGAAATGCGGTAGAGGGTACTTACGAAGGCCGAAGTGGCTTCCTACGAAGGAATATTGAGGTTCTGGTCCTGAGGATGAACAGGCATTTCCGCCGTCGCATCTGGCTCATCAGCAGGTCGTTTGCCGCGGTCGGCCGTTGAAAGGCCAACTGGGACAACCGCTTCGGACGCAGAGTTGAGGTCCTGGTCCTGTGGAGGGATGGGCGTTTCCGCTGTCGCCTCTGGCTCTTCAGCAGGTCGTTTGCCGCGGTCGACCGCGGGATGGCCGACTGGAACAGCCACCTCGGACACAAGAGGAGGTTGACGGCGGGAATAAGGGCGACTCGCCAGTGGAACCTCGTCGCTCCCCTCGCTTTCTTCCAGAACGAGGATCGAGGGTTTTGGATGTGCAGTTGAAGTTCTCTTGGTCGCATGGACTGCCTTTTCCAGGACAGGTGCAGCCTCGACCAAGGGAACTACAACTGGTGTACCGACCTCAGAAACAGGCCGTGCTTGGACTGTTTCTGCGGCAGGAGTTGGCTGTTTCTCGACCAAGGCTTGGCTGATGGGGGGAGAAGGGGAGACACTAGGAGTAGTCCCCGTGGTCTGGCTGGAGATGACATGAACATCCCGTTCTCCCTTCTTCGCCAGTCTATTGACCCGTTTGGCAGGTTGCAGATGAGGGTCGATAGTCGTCTCAGCTTCTTGGCGAGGCCGTTCTCCCTTTTTCGCCAGTTTCTTAACCTGTTTGGCAGGATGGGGATGGTTGATGGTCGGTTCGGGTTCTTGGCGAGGCCGTTTGCTTAGCAAGGCCCGTGCGGTGGTCTTAGCCCTTTTGGAGAGGGTCAATTTTTTCTCAGCTGCAGCCACAACGACCGCTTCTCTTTTTTTCGGCAACTGGCTACCTGAGAAAGTGGAAGCAAATCAGTAGCGTTCAAAAGATGAGGAAAAAAGATGGAAATAGACCATTACCTTGAGAGTGCGGGACATAGGCCTTTGTAGGTTGAGCGCTGAAGACCTTGTTCAGAACGTCTTCGACCGGTGTGCTGAAAAACCATGGGTGTATGCTTCCCACCATGCGCCGAAAGTATCGGTGCTAAGTGTTTCTGGGGTGGCCGGTCGAATGCGGAAACTTTGGCATTGCTCTTGAAACTCCCTCTTGGCGATACTGCATTCATTCTCCGAGGAACCAGGTTCGCGTCCACGGCTTTGGACGGTTCGTGAGGAGAGAAGGGGGACCGGGCAGCCTTGGAGGTAGCCAAGCTGTCGAGCAAGGAAGTTAGGATGGTACACTTCCCAGCCTGCTCGTTTCCCATCACAGCCGAGAGGAAGGTCGCGAGTGAGCACGAATGACCCCCAGAACAGACGAAGGTCGGCATCTTCGTCCGCGCCCCACATTGATGTAGGTAGCTTGATTGAGGAAGGATATTCTCGACGACGACATATCAGGAACTCGTCGTTGGAAAGATCATCAAGGGCAAAAAAGTATCTAAATACCTCTTCGGCTTGGTGATGGGGTGTTGGTCGGGAGGCCAGCTGAGGTCCAAGCGCTTCCGTTGGCGAGAAATCGACGATTGCCGGCCGAATGGAGGCGAAGTAAACTTGCAACCAGAGTTGAAAGACCCAGAGGGGACCATTCTGGTATGGGTCGATCTTGTGAAGGGTCGTCTCGGCCAGACAGCGGAAGAGATGGGCAAGAATGTTGAAGCTAAGTGACAGGGCCTGGCCACTAGCCAGGGCTTCGGCCACCGGCATGTTCTCGACCAAGCATTTGTTAGATTTAGTACAACAAATGTACTTGTTATACCAATAGAAGAGGAAAGCCTCATGTTCCTCTTCTCGCAGAGCCTCTTCTCCTAGGCCGGCAAAATGGAGATAGAGGGTGTTGTAGTTGAAGAAGTTCTTGTGAAGTTTTTGAACGTCTTCTTTCGAGGGTGTTTGACCCTCACTGCTCAACGTCTCAAAGGCCCGTCTGTCGAAAAACGTCTTCAGGTCAAGGTTCGACGGGTACCCAGAGAGGGCAGCATCGATGGGGATTCCAGATGCTGAAGTTCCCAAAATGGCGGTGATATCAAGAATGGTGGGGCCAATGGGACCAAGAGGGAGGACCATGGTGTTGGTGGCCGAACACCAGAAGCATAGGGCTGCTAGGAGGAGCTCTTTGTCGAGAACGACATCCATAGACGAGAGGAGAATGACGTCGTAGATGCCGAAGACTTTCCATTGCTCGCCGAAGAGCTTTTCCATTCGTACAACCCAGACCGCCCAGGTTGTAGTGGTCGAAGGCCAAGAGCCTTGAGGCCTTGCCGCATCCCATCTCGACCATTCAAACCCTTGGAGCAAGGGTGATAGGTAATGCTCCTGGAGAAGTCCAGTAATGGTTGATGGTACTGCCGCTTTAAAAAGATGACCCAAGATTTGGTGAGAAGTGCTCATGTCACTTTCAAACCGTATGGTTTTTATTGAGATTCGATCAAGAATTTTCTGACACTGATCACATTCCCTGGAAAGCTTAGAGATGAAGGAGGCCATTGTAGGAGGGTTTAAAAGTACAATGTAAAATGGGTTTTTATGGGTTGGGAGGATTGAAGAACGAAGGCTTGGAAGGAAGAAATATACTCGAGAGCAATAGCAAGAAATTTCAGAAAATTTGAAAGCGTAAAGTACAAATGAGAGAATTTCAGTATTTATAGAGTTGTGGAAGGAAGGGAAATCGTTCGAAATTCAAAATAAGGGGTAAAATCGATCGAAGAAATCGCTAATCATTATGGACATTCAGGAATTGCAGTTGAGAAGACCGAGGGTCTCAGGTTTTGGGGGCGCACGATTGCGTGTGGCGGCAAAATTTATGGCGAAAAACGTTTTGGCGTCTGCACGATGACGAATAGCTCGCGGATTGAGGTAGCATGGCTATGTTCAGCGGTCAGGTCATGATGGCATGACGGTTCAGGGGGCCGCACGCTTTAGACGTCATTATTAGGAATTGGTCGAGCCAAAGGCTGCCACGTGGTGTGTTGGTTAGCAGGATCAAGATCGTGCAATCGTGCTCAATAAATGTGCCTTGGAATTAGAGTACTTGGGTTCTGAGTATTAGATTCGCTTCTTCAAGGTCGAAACTCGACCAAAGAATTCAGGCCGAGGACCTCAGAAGCGAGGGGGCAATGTTTGGGCCCAAAATATTAGTTTGGGCCGAGTATAAAATCATTCTCGGCCCGGAAGGCCTGGCGACAAGGGAGCCTTGGATCGTTTAGTACGTGGGCTTCTAAACCTAGGCCGGCTAGGTCATGCTACATTTGCAAGTCGAGTCCTAGCGCAATAAGGAGTCTCGGCAAGATTAATAACCCGGAAGTGAATCCGGCTCAATAAAGGACTAGGTTCACAATCCTAGTGAAAATAGGACTGGTCGAGTTGGTGTTTGATCTGGAGAAGAAGACCTAGTCCGGGTAGGGTTTCGACTAGATTTTAAAGATATCCAGTGCTATAAATACAGGAGGCTGTGCATCATTCAAGCCCCATCCAATTCAACACACAACTGCCCTGCGCAAACTCTCTCAACAAATCTTGAGATTTTTATTTTCTCTTTTCGCTGACACATCTTCCGTTGGCATCAACAGCACTGTGAAAGCAACCGGTGATATCTTAAGTCGGCATAGATAGCTCTGTCATCGTAGAATCGGCCGGTCTCGCAGTACCTTCCGTTGGCATCAACAGCACTGCAGCGAGGACGGTCGGTTACCTATCCAAGTCTCGGTCGAGAAGGATTTCCGAATCCTTATTGATTGAGGTGATCTCATTAGCCTTCTCGGCGAAGTGAGGTGTTACAGTTTACTGAGCTCGGCGCGTTGCACGCCGAGTTGTTTTATGATTGGATACTCTCAAGTGGGATTTAGAGTTCGGCATTCAGACGGCCGAACCACGTTCACTATTAAGACTTATATTCGCTTTGAGTATTTGTGCCCTTACACTTTGGTGTCGATTCGGCATGAGTTTACTCTGACGAATAACATCACTGTGTCTGAATCCGACGACGGCGATTCGTGAACTTCATAAGAATAATAGCCTTGTCTTCAGGTTCGAGAACCCAAGAGGCCGAGACGTGTTCCTTCCTCGGTCGCAATCGCAAGACGCAGAAGTCAGCCGCGCACCCAACGCAACATCAACAAATTTACTCCTCGGCCGAGCTCGGCCGACGAGTTGGCACGCCCCGCATTCACCGAAGGACGTAGTTAACTTATAGATTACTCGGCCTGCGCGCCACGTAGGCTTGGTAGTTTTTAGGGTCAACAATAACAATAAATAAAATCTTGTCTATAATATATATACGATCTCATATTTTTCACACAAAAAAAAAAATAGAAAGAAAAAGAAAGGTACGATCTCATGTAATTGGTACTGAGTAGCATTTGTATGGACTTGTACACAAAGTCAAGAAAAATATTAAAGGTTCCTATCTGCTTCCTATCTTCTGTAAGTAGCATAGTAATCGATATGTGGTTCTACTTCCACAGATTCATTGAGTTTCCGTCCCAAAAACTTAAAGCTTCAATATTTCAATGTTCTCTCCAAAACGCCGCCGGTAAGCCTTTTCATATATATATATATATAGGCCCTTTATGCAAAGTGATCCTCATTTTCTGAAGAAAAAAATGGGGATTAGGTGTGGAGCCTACTCCACATCAAACTTTAACGATTCGAACCGTCTATTTTGTAAGTCTCGATTCATAGATCATCCTTGCAAAAATTCAATTCAATCCGAAACTATTTGCCTATTTAATTATCAAGATAAAATTTCATTGTTTCTTATATAACAAAGTATTCGTTAATTTCTTTGAACTCAATTAGATGTCTTAAACATTTTCAATTTGGCTAATATTTTGCAAAGATGATCTATGAGGTGCAACTTGAAAAATAGACGGTTCGGATCGTTAAAGTTCGATGTGGTGTGGACCTTACAACTAATCCTCATTTTTATAAAAAAAAATAGAAATCCCTTCCCTTAAAGGTTTCCTCTATATATATATATATATATATATATATATATATATATATATATATATTCTACTACTCTTGCATTTTGTTGAAGTTATATATCTTTTTCCTTTAATCCAACTGAAACTAATTAAAAACGAGAAGGTTTTCTTCAATTTAACTGACATTAATTAAATGTATAATTTGATCATATTATTTTTATATCTTGTACACAAATTGATGGTGCAGCAATGAAGATAGTTGTGAAGGTGCCAATGTACTGTGACAAATGCAGAACCAAGGCCTTGAAGATTGCAGCTGCTGCGCAAGGGTACGCGCCTTTCGATATTATCATTCAAAATTTCTTTCAACTTTTTCATTGTTAATTATAGTTGGCATGTAAATAATTAGAGTATCAAAATTAATGAAAGCAGGTGTTACAAAAGTGCGATAGAAGGAGCAAACACATATCATATGGAGGTGATCATGTTGGTGCATAAGCATGGTAGCTGGATCACTGAAGCAATCCAGCTGCAACATGGAAGAAGAAGATGAAGATCGAATTGTTCTAAGTGTTAGCTTTAGTTGAATTTAAATACTTGTAATGAGTGCTCAAGATTATAACATCTTTATAGTGTATATCTTGCCACGTGTCTAGTTTGTTAAAAAGTTAATGCAAACATGTGTTGAGTACGTGATCATAGTCACGCTGCTTGTGTGGGTGTGCAACGGCTATAATCCCCACTTTGTAGCCGATTTTGGTGGATGGAATCCAACATAGATTCGAGGAGCTATGAACTCCATTCTTCTCTGAATTTCATCTTCTATACATCATCTTCAATCTCATTTCAATTACTTGTTGATTTGATTACAATTGCACTGAGAAATTTAGTATAAAACTAGCCTAAACACTAACAGATCGGGGATGATATAGACTCCGTTTGCTTGACGAGGTCCTTGAGGAAGAAGCTCGGCTGTTCCTGCACTATAGTCGAAGTTGAAAAAGTGAAGCCGGCAGTTAAAACTGAGGAAAAGCCAACTCCTTCAGTTCCTTCGGCAAGCTGTGTTCAATATTGTTGCACTCCCCAGTTTCGTCCAGTGTACTGTGAATTGGTTCATGAATATCCAGAACCAACCACTTGCTCCATAATGTAATTGCCTATGACTTGAATTAGTTGAACTTGATTATGACCATTTTCTCTTTTCCCTACATGTAGATGGATCTAAAGTTCACAAGAAATATTTTTTAAATCAATTGCTTTTCTCTCTGTGAAAAATTCCATCCCTACCAAAAGGTGTACCTCGCTTAATAATACGAAGCGTAATGGTTAATATGTGCATGAGAGAATTCGGGTTAGAAATTGAGTTGGGTTTGGGTTGACATGAACTGACAAGACATCAACCCAACTCAACCCAATAAATGATAGGATTGAGGTCGGGTTGGGTTTGGACGGATTTTTATAAATTTCAGTCTAACATGCCCCATCAGATTTGAAATCGAATTGGAGATGATAAACTTATATGTAGATGACTAAATAATCTCCCATTTGAATGATTTTACTTTGGTTCAATCTCTTAATCTTTATTTGAACACTATCCCTACAAAAAAAATCATTCAAATTGGAGTTATTTAGTCATTTAAATGTATCAAATAAATCAACGGTATATGTATCAAGTATTGTATTCATGATAAGCTATTGATTTATTAATTTGAAACCGTTGGATGACTAAACGATCTTTGACTCGAATGATTTTGTAGGAATGATCTCAAATTAAGATTAAGATATTGAACGTTTACGATTATGATCCTAATGTGTTGAGAATGAATCTCACATTGATGTGAGAATGGGCTTATAACTAAGGTTGGTACTCTCCGTATTACCAATATGTTTTATGGTGGAACCTCAAATTTTTCATGGTATCAGAACAGGTTGTTCCACATGTTCAGCCAAACAAACACACGCACTCCACGTCATCCTGTTATAGTGTCCACGTGTTAGGCTTGAAAGATACATGTGAGGGGGCGTGTAGAGAATGATGATGCGAGGAGAGACCTTGCATGAACTTATAAATAAGTTGTGCTATTCTCCATATTGCCAATTGATTTTATGGTGGAATCTCAACTTGTTTCTATGCATGATATTTTAAGTTAGCCATTTTTGAAAATGGATAATAAAAGACAGAGCACATGGCAATTATATAATTGTGATTTAGAGTCCCTTAGACTGCCCAAGCTACGAATTATATAAGGAATTGTCCCTACTTTCACAATGCTAAACCCTATTTAGTGCCATGTTAGTTGATTATGGTGGTTTGGCCGTCAAGAAAGAATTCATTCAAATTTCACAATACTAAACCCTATTTAGTGCCATGTTAGTTGATTATGGTTTGGCCGTCAAGAAAGAATTCATTCAAAATTTGTGATAGTACCATATATATTAGTTTACGTAAAAACAGAAGACTGGGACTTTGTATGCCTTCTATCACATTAGTATTCACAAGATATATAACAAAGACTGCAGGTTGGAAGAACAAATACAATGATAAAGTCATATTTTCTTATCAATTGGGGAAATCATAGAAGAGCGGTTAGGAAAATTTTGTGCATCGCTTATCAATATCGGTATTGTTCAATTTTCACCGGGGTCGCCAATTGTTAGTGCAAATATTTAAGTTCCTCCAACAAGCAATTATCCAATTTATGTTTCTGAAATAGGACACACCAACTTTGCTTGCCACCAATAAGGCAAAATTTGGAGGGTGCGACCTACAAGAAAACAGTGCGACAATCAAGTTTAGTTTATAAAGGTAAAAGAGTCTCAGAAAAGAGAAATCTTGTGAGGGTTTATAATAGATTGGACTACTCCCTATTTATCAATTAGTTTTATGGTGGAATCTCATCTTTCTTCATGTTGGGTCATATTCACCCATATGTGAAGAGTCCCATAATGCCAATTGATGTCTTATCATTTTCCTCCCTTGTTTGTGAGCTTAAGTGGCCTTATGTGAGCATTGAAGTCCAAAGTGGCATTTATCTCTTTATCTCTCCCGTCTTGTTGTATATCCTATTTCTTCCATATATTTGTCCTTTAATTCTAGAAAAAATTAAAATTGAAAATTAAAGCAAGATAAACGTCAAATGGACGGAGTAGGATTCTCTCTCCTCTTTTTTGTTCCTCTCTTTCCCTCTTTTTCTATTTGAACGGTTACGGTTAAGCCACGTCAACATCTTATGATAATTTTTTGTAAAAAGAGAAAGACAAAATAAAGAATGTATGAGGAGAGGAGGGAAAGAAATGGAAAAAGAAAGGAAGAAATCCTAATCCCAAATAAGCCCTTAAATTTTTTGCTCCCGAGATGCATGAGCATTTTTGTTTTGTTCAATTTATACTTTCGTCTGGCATTTGCAAGATCCATGACAACCAACAAACTTTGACTTTTTCGACGTGCCCTTATAATATTGGTTTCATAAAATAAAAAAATTAAATAATTAAATGGGAAGTTTAGTTTACTTTGTGTCAATGTACTCATTATCATTTAGTACGGATTAATTATCCTCTCATATCCTACGGAACTAGTACAAAACAGATAAAGCCCCAATAAATAAGGATGTGTTCTAGATATTTTGGGTCTTCCCCTCATTTAAGTTACAAAGACTAAACGGGTGGCTCAAACTAACATTGCATGCAAATGCACGGTTGATCAATTGTACCAATAGCCAATTAGACTCCACCATGTCTTTACCAGGATAGACACACACCATCAACACTCACATAGATGATAATGTATTTATCCTCTATCTTTAACACAAAATTTAAAATTAAAAAACTGGAAATTACAAGTAAAATAGGTATCAAACGGGTCTTTAAATTTTGCTCCCACATGACAGTATTTTTTTTTTTCTCGCATTAGCAAGATCTATGATAACAACGGGCTTAGACTTTTTTCGATTCTACCCTCATAATATCCCTTCGTAAAAATTAAATGGAAAGTTTAGTTTACTTTGTATTAAACCCATGTACACGTATTCATTATCATTCAAATGATTAAGAGCGTTTACTTGCATTCAAAATGCTTTAAGACTCAAAGTTTTGATCGATAAATTTTATCTATTAATTATCTCTCATATCCTATGGAACTAAAACAAAACACACAAATCTCAAACACCTTGGAAGTACCCAAGGTTTCTCTTTGAATTAAGGTACTTCTTTCTCAAAAACACAACAAAAAAACATAAATTAGGCCCCAACAAATAAAAATGTGTTCTATATTTTTTTGGGTCTTCCACTCCATTAAGTGAAAAAAACTAAGTGGTTGGCTCAAATTAAGATTACATTCAAGGTTTTGGTAAAAGATGTTTCATTGAGATTACATGCAAGGTTGATCGACCAGATTGGACGCCACCATAGTTTTTTTTTTTATCTGAATTGACTCACAGCGAGGACTTGGATCCTCTCCTGAGCCCAAAGAGAGGATCCTCCTGACCAAATGACTTGAGCTGTTGGATGAAAATTCAACGGTTACAAATAATAGGTTCCTTTAAAATTATAATAATTAGAGCCGTTGGATTTTCATCCAACGACCCAAGTCCTTGTCAGGAGGATCCTCTCCTCAAGGAGAGGATCCAAGTTCTCACAGCGACACCATAAAACTTTTGCAATATTTAATCAAGTCTTGGTCGTCCACTTGAAATTAATTTATATTTTTTTCAAATTCCATATGAAATGTAGGATCGATGCCCCCAATAATTAAGTCAAATAGCACACCAACCTTATAGGTGACTTGCCAATTCAACATCTGTCTCTTGTACACCAAATGCATACCGCGTCTGACCCGGTCCAGTGTGAAAATCTTGGTTTCCAATAGATGGTTCTTTGTATGTATTAACGGTACTTTAAGATATACTCGTTTTCGTGGGGACACACAAGTCAACAAGAAGTAATACTGTATACAAATTATGCTCCTATAAATACCTTATCATTGGTTTTTAAGAGTCATCCAAGGAGCCCAAGTAGAAATCTAGAGTAAAGAGTTCACAGATTCATAAGACTCATTTTCTGTTCCCGAACATGAAGGCAAGCTTTTTCAGTTGTTCAGATATAACGTATATATTTAAGTATTCCATTTCTTCAGAGAAACGATTTTGTCAAACATGTTTTTTTCGTCAAAGGAGTGTGTGTGAGAGAAAAGATTGTGCGAAATCACTCCGTGTTCTTTATTAATTTGAAATTTTCACCTTTGTTAAGCCAAATCAAACAGGCTTTTAACTATATATGATCTTTGTATATGCAGCAAAAGATAGTCATGAAGGTGCAGCTGAACTCCGAGAGATGCAGAACCAAGGCCTTGAAGATTGCTGCAGTTGCCAAAGGTATGCATCATTAAAATCAAGAAGCAATCTGGTGACTATCCAAATGATCATTGATCATTCATATGAATTATTGAAAATTAATTAAATAATCAACTAATGATGAGTCACTGATTAAGCAGGTGTGAGCACGGTGTCCATACAAGTAGAGAAAGAGCATGTTGAGGTGATCGGAGACGAAGTTGATGCAGTTGACTTGGCTAAATCATTGAAGAAGAAGCTTGGCTTTGCCACCATAGTAAGTGTTGAAGAAGTGAAAAAACAGGAAGAAAAACCAGCTGAGCAGCCTGAGCCAATTCAGTGGGCATCAAGCTATATTCACTATCCACAGTATCCAGCTGTGCAGTACTACTATGATGGATCCTACAGATGGTAAATTCAGCAATTCAAAATTAAGTGAGTTTGACGACTCAGCAATTTGTGGCCCCTAGTTTGAATCGACGGTTGGAAAATATTAGTATTTATGTTTATTTTATTATTTAGATTTTTCTTGTTAGTTTAGGAATTGGGTCTAGCCCCATCCGAATTAGGGTTTCTTAAGTTTAGTTCTCTATAAATATTGTTTGTAATTTAGTTTGAGAAACAAATAATTCACAATGTAACCTCTTGGAGTTTTCCGAATTAGGGTTTCTTAAGTTTAGTTCTCTATAAATATTGTTTGTAATTTAGTTTGAGAAACAAATAATTCACAATGTAACCTCTTGGAGTTTTGTAGTCGTTTCGACATTCTCGTTTGTTTAATAATATTTTTATTATTGTGTAGTTTTGTAGTCTTGCTCCTGCAACAGACCTCAAGAATCATGTTGTATACATTTGTATTTTACCGCAGGCCCTCTCAGTGCCAGTGGTTAAATAACTGTTGTGGAAAGTGTAGTTTCTTGTAATTTTGCTCTCTTATGTGATTCTTATCTAAATTTTGTTGATTACAGTTTATGCGTTACTTTTAATTTATGTTACCGTTACCCATATATCTTTGTTAAATATTGTTAGTGTAAAATTGGCAATTTCTAACAATATGTCTAAGTCTATAACGTCTTAAACTAGTGTATTTTTTTTTTTTTTTTTTTTTTTTTTTTTGGAGAACCTCGGCGGTACGAAGGAAATTTATTGATAAGAAAAAATAAGTTACACCTAGTCAGGGGGGGACATAAACCTAACCCCTCATAGAACAAGAGAAAAGAAAAACAAAAGAAAAAGGGGGGGACATGCACCTTACCCCTTTCGAGAAAGGAAATGCCGGAAAAAGAGGGGGGGACATAGACCGTACCCCTCTTGGAAAAGAAAATACAAGGAAAAGACTAGGCGGACATAAGCCCAAACCCCTCTATAAACCTTAAAAGGTAATAACCTGCAAAACAAACTGCAAAACAAAAGGGAATCCAAAAAGGTTAGGAAAAGAAAGGAGAAGACACATCAAGAAGAGGAGACAAACCTGTAGGTTGGCATGCCCAAGAAATCTGAGTGCAGAGGAGGGAGGATCTCAATTGGGGGAGTGGAATGCCAGACAAGAGAAGATGATAGAAGCCCTAAATTGGCTAATTTGTCAGCAACAGCATTCCCTTCTCGAAAAATATGAGAGCAACGAAAAACCATGTTCTGCAAAAGGAGAGTACAATTGTTCCAGCGTGTCTGGAGCGACCAAGGGGGAGAGAAAGATCCAGAAGCAAAACATGATATTACACTCGAAGAGTCGCTTTCAAGCCATAAATTTTGCCAGCCTCGCGCGTGGGCCAATTCGACAGCAAGGATGGCAGCATGGAGCTCCGCATAGAAAGAAGTACGATGGCCCAAGCTTAGGGAGAAACCACCAAGAAAATAACCCGCAAAATCTCGAAAAACCCCGCCACATGCCGCAGGACCCGGATTACCTTTAGCAAGGCCATCAGTATTCACTTTGACCCAAGAAAAATGAGGGGGTGCCAAAGCACAGGGACAATAGAAGGAGCTTTACAGGGGTTAGGCGAAATTCCAAGAGAGACTAAAAGTTGCCGGTCCAAAGTGCCTCGTGCATGGCCAGGGGTGAGAGCTCCAACCTGCCTAATCCAGGCCGAGGTGGAGCGGCAGAGACGTGAGAATGAGGGAGGTTTGCCTTCAAACTTCACTTTATTACGCATCTTCCAAATAGTCATGAGTAAGAAAAACCCTGAAGCTAGCCAGACATTGCGAAGATGTGGAGAGAACCGCTTTGACAGAAAATCAAGCCAAAGATCAGAGAGGGAGCCCGTAGGTTGAATAATAGTGCCAAATTGGGTAGCTAGCCAACGCCAAGCACATTGTGCAAAGTCACAACTAGAAAATAAGTGGTCAATAGATTCAGAATTCTTGTGACATAGTTGGCATATTGGAGCCAGCGGGATGCCACGGCGCTGAAGTTGATCCTCCGTTGGGAGCTTGTTGAATAGAATCTTCCAAACTAAAATAGAGTAACGAGGTGGGATGAAAGGACGCCAGATCATGGAAGCCCAACTCTTGACAGGAAACCGATGACGAACAATTTCATAGCCATCGGAAAACGAAAAACCACCAGAAGTAGAAGCTTCCCAAATTAAAACGTCCTTATCCTCATCAATTGGAAGAGGCATTTCTAAAATCTCTTTAGTTAGGTCTGGGAAAGTAGAAGAAAAGATAGAAGGAATAACCCATTGTCCCATACGAATAATATTTGAGACCTTAGTACGAGATAGAGAAGGGGCAATCTCTGTTGCACCAACGACGTCCACAATAGGCTTATCCAGCCATTTATCAACCCAAAGGGAAGTAGTAGAACCATTTCCAATCACCCAACGACAATTCTGAAACAAGATATGAAGAATGGATTTAATACCAGGCCATATAGAAGATCGCATATAACTACAAGAGTATAGGCGACCATGTAGCTTGAAACGTGTCCGAGTATAAATACTCCAAGGGGAATCAGTAGTAATAATAAGCCATCCAAGCTTTAAGAGAGCTGTAGTGTTAAGAGAGCCAAGATCACGCAAACCCAAACCACCTTCATTCTTCGGAACACATATCTGATGCCAAGAAACGGTAACCAACTTCTTGGAGGTTACGTCACCAGACCATATAAAATTGCGAGCACAACGGGAAAGAGACCTTAGCAAGGAAGAATGCCACTTATAAACAGAGAAGTTATGCAAGAGCATACTTTGAAAAACTGATTGAGTGAGTTGAACTCTTCCTGCCATAGATAAAAGCTTCCCCTTCCAACCAGTTAACTTAGCTTTAGCTTTATCTGCCAAGGCTTGAAGATGACTCCTTTTAGGCTTGCCACAGAAGATTGGAACTCCAAGGTAGACAAAAGGTGCTTTGCCTTCTTTGAAACCCAAGTAACTCTCAACCACAGCTTTGCGATGCCTTGAGGTAGAGCCCAAGTAGAAAGTACTTTTTGCCTTATTGATAAATTGACCAGAGGGTCTACTATATCTATCGAAGAAACCTTGCAAGTTACGCAGGGTGACACCATCACTTCTACAGAAAATGAATAAGTCATCTGCATAGAGAACGTGAGAAGGAGATATACAACCTCTTGGAGCAAAAGTTGGCTTAGTAAGCCCATCAAGTTGAAGACGACTCAAGCCCCTTGATAAAGCCTCCTCAGCTAGACAGAAAAGTAACGGAGAGAGAGGATCCCCTTGGCGCACTCCTCGTGAACAAGAGAAAAAACCATGCGGGGAACCATTGATTATGATGGACAATTTAGCAGATCGTAAGATGGTAGAAACCCAGTCTATAAAACAAGTGGAGAACCCAAAGTTAGTAAGCACCCGCAATAGAAATGACCAATCTAAAGTATCAAAAGCCTTAGCTATATAAACTTTGACTCCCATATTGCCACCACGAGTTTTTTTGTCAAGCACATTGAGACATTCTGAAACTAGGCCAATACAGTCAGTGATACGTCGGCCAGGTATAAAAGCAGCTTGATGTGGAGAAATAATGCGTTGAACAACATGAGAAAGGCGAACTGCCAAAATTTTGGGAATAATCTTAAAGAGAAAGTTTGCCAAAGCAATAGGTCTAAAATGAGTCATGGAAATAGCGTCTTCCACCTTCGGTATCAAAACTAAGAAGTTACTATTGGTATTGGGGTATAGCCAATTTGATTGAAAGAATTGCTTCACAAATTGAATGACATCAAAGCTGACAATATCCCAACAGTGATGATAGAAAAAACCTGGAAAACCATCTGGCCCTGGCGCACTGGAAGCACTTAATGAGAAAACTGCCTCCTTAATTTCCTCATCAGTAGGTAAAGCAGATAAGAGATCATTTTCAGAGTCTGTGACCATCGGATGGATGACCTCACAAACCTCATCAATACCTGAAGGGTTGAAAGAAGAGCCGAACAAAGTCTGATAGAAATTAACAATATGGTTCTCAATAGCCAGCGGGTCGGTAAGAAGATTATTTCCATCAAGAATGCAACTGATATGAGAGCTGGATGATTTAATACGAGCATAAGCATGAAAGAAAGAAGAATTTCTATCCCCTTTAGTTAACCACTTAACACGAGCTCTATCTTTCCAAAATGCCTCTTGCATTTGAAGAGACTCCATTACTGTAGTCTTGGCGACAATCTCCTCCTCGAAAAGATCATTATTTATACCCTCAATTGAAATTCTTTGTTGAATCATAGAAAGATTATGCCGAGCATTAGCCACTCTATTATGAACATCACCAAAAACCGAAAAATTCCATTGGCGCAGGCAGGTTTTTAGAGCTTTCAATTTTTGCAGAATGATAAACATAGGACAACCATATACAACTGTATTGCTCCAACAATGAGTTACAGTTTCTCGAAAAGATGGATGTTGAACCCACATTGATTGAAAACGGAAAGGACGATGACCATTGCG
The DNA here is from genome assembly GCA_035220775.1 of Malus fusca. Classification (NCBI taxonomy): domain Eukaryota; kingdom Viridiplantae; phylum Streptophyta; class Magnoliopsida; order Rosales; family Rosaceae; genus Malus; species Malus fusca. The sequence goes on from CM069069.1 coordinate 3,060,466, forward strand.
CAAAACTCTAGAACCAGAGAAAATAAGGGGGTTATGATCTGAGACTACCTTTGGCAACGCTATGCAGTTAGAGTGGGGCCAAGAATCAAACCAACTTATATCACACAAGGAGCGATCTAACCTTCGTTCAGTGCGACCACGAGATCTCCAGCCATTAGACCATGTAAAGGCTGCCCCAGATGTGTTCAAGTGGGTAAAGTTACAAGTGTCAGACATGTTACTAAACTCAGCACATGAAGCTTGGGACGGTCTGCCTCCTCCCATCTGCTCGTGGGCACCCAGGATAGCGTTGAAATCGCCAATAGCCATCCATGGAACTTGTGTTTGTGGGCGCAGAGAGATAAAGTCAGCCCACAAGTCTCTTCTTTTGATAGATGAGGTGCTTTCATAAACAAATGTGAACTGGCTTGGGATATGATCAAAAGTACAGCGAACCGTAACCTGTTGATCAGATATAGAAATAACTAAAGGGGCTGCACAAGCCGAAGATGTTAGTAACCAAAGGTTGGGGGCAAGAGTTCCTCTAGAGTTAAAAGTAAGAGCAGATAAATTTAAAGAATCCCAATAAGCAGCTGAAATAGAATTAAAAGTCACCATGGGCTCCGCAATGCAGACCAAATCCGGGTGATGCAACCGACAGATGTTAGAGAGCTCCGTCCGAGAGTCATCGTTACCAATGCCACGGATATTCCAGAAGAGAACCTTCATTTATAACGAGCCGGTAATCCGCGGACCCTACTCGGATATGGTTTATCACAGGGTTGATCAAGATTGGCAAGCTGCTTTTGTTTTTTCTTTTGACTGTTAGATAGCACAGGAGTAAAACCATCCATATCACAGCCTTCTATGTGATTGACAATATCGATGACATCCTTAGCTAATGTCGCAACATGTTCAAAACCAGGGGGAATGCTATGGTTGTCATGAGGATCCTGCATGCTAAAATTATTTGGGACATCGGTGTTGCCCAAGTGCTGACTATGCTGAGCTACCGTCTCGACCTGATCAAAGCCAGGATGAGTGCTAGAGTCGTCACAGAGATCATGTGGGCCAAGAATATTAGGCACATTGGTGTTGCCCAAATGCTGACCATAAGAAAGACCATTCTGATGATGTGATCCATCTGGAGACAGCGATCCGGTCATAGAATTGCTAATATGAGAAATCCCAGGGGATTGAATACCATGCTCTTCACATTCAGAGTTATTCACAGCTTGGGCAATGGTCCCTAAGGCCTCATCAACCACCGGTTCAAGAGCTTTGTTCAGGGACTCATCATTACCATCATCCACTGCCTCAATACCTGCAGGCAACAATTGATCAACCTGTTGAAGAGGTTCAGAGGCATGTGACCCACAAAAGACATTAACTGGTATTGTTGTATCTATTTTGGGACGATATTCCATGTGCAGTTTACTGCGAGATTGATCTCCGGTTTTGTTGTCCCCCATGTTACCACCCTTTCGCGTCCGGCTACGAGAGCGGCCTCTCGACATCTGTTTGAGTTGTCTGCAACTATTAGCCAAGTGCCCTATCAAACCACAGTGACTACATTTGGGCGGTAAATTTTCATAAACCACCTCAACCGGGAAGCCATGACTTTCTCTTTCAACCATAAGAGATGTAGGTAAATCACCTGCAAGATTGACATCAACTAATATACGTGCATAATAACCATATTGCCTTTCCCTTGTAGCTGAATCTAGTTGCAAGGGGGTGCCAACCCCTCTCGCAATTTCCATCAAGTGCCTAGGATGCCAATATTCCTGACTCAAACCAAAAATTTTAATCCATACCTGAGCATGAGTTTGAGGGAGAACATCACCTGGTTTAAAATCTGGCGTCCATTTTGATAACCTGAATAAGCCAGTAGCGAGAGTACACGTACCGCCACCCCATGCCCGTCGCATATCATCTTCCTTATTGAAATGGATATCAAAATAGCCTTTACCTATAGGAACCAGGTTCCATGGTGCAGTAGGACGCCAAGCATCTTCTAAACAAGATTTTAGAGCACCGGTCTTCATTGGCGTAGAACCCTTTTTTAGAAGCAAACGCCCAAGGAGATTATTTTGAAACAACTTCAACTGTTCTTGGTATAGATCATCGCTAATCTTGACATATGTTTTGTCCCCGCTCACAACCGGAGTTGGAAGTTGGCTGAGATGGACGTCTTCAATTGGGGTGGAAACCACAGAAGCAAAAGTCCTAGCCTTCAGAAGTGGTTGAGCGGGGGGCATATTAGTTGTCGGCATAACCGTCTCTGCAAGAAAACCCCATGGACAAAAGATATTTGTGGCCATGATAATTCAGTTTTGCAACACCATAGAGCAATGTTGAACGCAGAATAACCTTGGGCGCCCTGAAAAAAAAAAAAAAAAAAAAAAAAAAAAAATTTCTCTGGAGCAATTCGTCGAGCAGGTACAAGGCACCTCAAACAGAAGACGATCTTCTTCTTCGTCTGTGCCTTGAAATTGCTTTTTGCCTCTGGGGAATTTCGTCGAGCAGGTCTCGTGCAAGAGAGAAGGAAACAATCTTGGTGTTTGATGAAGAAAACTGGTTTTCTTGAATTCACAGCATTGGTGCTCAGAGAGATCAGAGGGCCTGTAGCTGCAGAGACCTCAATCTCTTTCAGTGATGATTCGGATAACAGTGCCCAGAGTTAGTAAACTGCGATTTATGTGGCAACCCTCTTTCAACCTTGTACCAGCTGATAACGTCTGGGATGCACGTTCACTTCCAGCAAGATCGACAAAGTTCACAACAGCTGTAAGAGAGCTTGATTTGTCGTAGCCAAGAAACTCACGTGCTGAACTTTCAATTACCAATCTGAGAATCTGATGAGATCTGGGGCTTGACCTTAACCAGTATCCTGCGATAGAGTACTTTCCCCACTCTGGCAATCAAAGTTGGATATGTTGCACAAACATCCTTGTTTCATATAGGGAAAAGATTTTAAAGGAAGTTGGCTTGACCTTAAACTAGTGTATGTTTTTTGTTGTAATATTTAAATCTAAATTTGTCTTTAGTGCTCTTGAACTCACAAAATGTCAAGCGCTTTATAGACATTCACTCGAATAAGTTCAACATGCATATGCATTCATATAGTCTAAGTTTGTGTTCAATGGACTATTTAGTTTTGGGCTTTACACATTAATTAGTTTGTTTAACTAAGATTTTATTTATAGGAAAACTAATGAAAAAAGTTTGAAAACTTTGAGTTTTAACGATAAGGACAAAATAAAGGGTAAAATAAATAGTACCAGGATTGACTTTTTAATGTAAAAATATAGTTTTTCGTTAAAATGAACAGTACTTGGAGCTTTTCGTTAAAGTTCTCTTTATTTATCTTAATTAAAAGCCCATGTCATTTTAATTAGCCGCATACCCTAGTCCTAGGTTAGTACATAATGATCTGCACATTTCATAAATATTAGATCAGTTTGTATCCATCAGGGAATTGACAGCAGCAGGATGTCATTGTTGTAGCTTTAGCTAGGTTACCAAAAGAATATGTCACTATTAGAACAGTAATTCTTGCAAGGGAAAGTGCTATTTCAATGGGAGGCAGATATATTTCTTCATATTTGTGCTGTTACGGTTAAACCACGTCAACATTTTATATTCCTATTATTTTTTGTCTTATTATCTCTATTAAAAAATTAATATAAAATATTAACGTGACTTAACCGTGATCGCACAAATAGAAGAGGATGAGAATGGTACGATAACAGGAGGACAGACAATCTGCCTTCATTTCAATGAACGAATTGAGGGCATTACTTTGGTGCTGGAAGACAGAATGATATGGTAATCAATGCCTTGTCCCGTAATATGTCAGCATTACATATGTGGGGCAGTTCAAGCTCATCCAGTGGGATTTCAGTTTCATAATGGTGCTTCTAGTTTGGATTCCTCTAATACTTATTCTTCTAGTACTGGTGGTAGAGTTACAGTATTCCTCCAATGTCTAATACTCCTCCTCAACCTCCTATATACCCCAAGTCTCAGAATAATGGCTCATTTTCTATTCCATGCCACATCTACCAATGGATTTGGTTCTGGTTTTGTTGGAAATATGGATCCTTTCTCCGAGAGTTCATTTGGACAAATGCCTCATTCCAACATTAACAGAGGTCAACAGAGATTTTAAAATGGAGGTCAACAAAGAGGGAATGATAATTTCAAGTCTAACTACAAGGGTAGAGGTTCCAATATTTCTAGCAGAGTAATGGTTGGTCTGGAAATACTATTTCAAGGACTCCTTAGGCCATCTCCAACTGATGGTTGGCCAGAGAGCTCGTTTTAGCCATCTGGCCCTCCAAGATCCTCCAATATATTAATATTTTAATGAACAGTACATGGCCATTATTGTCTCCGTCTCCAACTGAGGGTCAAAGGGCCAGAGGGCTCGTTTTAGCCCTGTCACAAAAAACCGTCTCCAACCGAGGGTCATAGGGCCAAACATAATTTATTATTTCAATTTAAAAACTACAACAACTTAAATTTAAAAACAACAACAACAACTTAAATTTAAAAACTACAACTTATATTTAAAAACTACAACTACAATTTAAAAACGACAAATTAAATTTAAAAACTACAAATTAAATTTGAAAACAACATTAACTTAAATTTAAAAACTACAATAACTTAAATTTAATATCTATAATCAACATCATCTTCATCATCCACCATCGTAGGAGTATAGTCAAAGGTAAACAACTGTCGTCGGCTCATAATTTCTTTTTTTTTCCTATCAAAATAGGCCTTACTCATTGGAGTGTAAATCGAAGTGTTCATTTCCATATTCTTATCATCCATCTCTTCTTGTATTTGTTTGGCCCGTTCTTCATGCCTACATTTCCTTTCTTCCGCCTCAAGGGCATTTTGCTCTGCCAATAATCGCAATGGGACCGCCACTTCATGTTGAGCGGCGTAATCATCATTTGCCTTGCCCTTTTCCTTCAACATTCGCGCCTTGTTTCGTCCCATAGCCCTGGGTATGGAACCTTCACCCGAAGACAGATTTTCTACCCTTGTTTGTTAAATGGTTGGAGATCCATCTTCATTCATATCTGCAGTTGATGATGTAGTTCTGAACACCGGCGTAGGAGCTCTATGTGGTGGATCTTCAAATAACACCCACCCTTTACAAATTTCCCAACAACTGTGAAACTAAAAGGGTTTCGAGCTGCTCTCCATATACAATTCCTCTGCTTGGCGTACCTAGAAAAAAATTAAAGGAAATTAATTTATGAAATTAAATGTAATATAATTAAATATTTAAAATAAATTGTAAAAACACTTACTTCGTCGTAGTAATTAGCGCCGCTTTCATATCTACTTGCGGCTACTAACAATGCTTGATGTCATTTATTCAAACTTGGCTGAAGATGTTTCTTCCATCTTGAAGAACAACTCTCGTGGTTTCGAATATTTACTGAAGTGGTGTTTTCATAGAACTCTAAGTATTTTTTGGACACACGAGTCCAAACATCATCATTTGTTTGACAATTCCCCCTCACACTATTTTCTGACACCCATCTATAAGCCTTGCAAAGAGCTTCATCTTCTTTTCGGGTCCAAGCCCTACCTTTCATTGCAGACGAGGCCATTTGAAAATTATTGAAAAAATTGAAGAATAGATCTTTGAAAGAGGAAGGAAAATATGAGAATTGAAATGGTGTAAGAATGGTGAAATTTTTGTGAGGAATGGTGAATGAATGGGTTGGATTCAAAATTCTTTTTTAAGAATTCATGTCGGTTATAACCGACATGAATACATTTATATTAAATACAATAAATGTATTCTTGTCGGTTATAACCGACATGATTAAGCGGTTTTCTGGCCAGCCCCGGGCTGGCTGGCTGCTTGCTGCTAGCCCTCCAGCCCTCTCCGATTCTGTGGGGCCCTCTGGCTTAGCCCTCGGTTGGAGACGGTGTTCGGGCTATTTTCGGCCCTCTCGCCCTCTGGACCCTTCGGTTGGAAACGGCCTTAACAACCTGAATGCCAAACTTCATAGAAGATGACATACAACTCCAAGCTGCTTCTTCAAGAATTCTAATCTTTTGGTTGTGTTCAAGAATGCCAAATCTGTGGAAAATGGCACATTGCACTGGAATGCAATCATGTGAGGAATTACTTATATCAAGCTTCAGCATCACCATTTTCCTCGGCTCAAACTTACTATGTCCAACCACAGCCACCATTAATACTTTCAGTTCTCTTTGCTGCTCATTATTCATATCAAGTGTCTTCTCCTTAAGGATTTACAGTACAACAAAGTGTTCCAATTCCTAAGAATCATTATCAGCTTTTATACATGAATGCCATGACTGCTCAAGGATCTAAATCTTTTTCCAATCCTACCACTTGGTTTATGGATACAAGAGCTTCTCACCATATGACTTCAGATATTGCCAGTCTTAATCAAGTAACTCATTTTGAAGGTTCAAAGAAAATAAAAATAGGCAATGGTCAAGGTTTTCCTGTTAAAAATCTTGGACATTTATTGATTCACACTCCTTCTCACTCCCTTATTTTAAAGAATGTTTTACATTTGCCTTCCATTGTTGTGAATCTTTTGTCATTTCCTTAATTGTGCAAAGACAACAAATATTTGTTTGTCTACGATGATACTTAGTTTTTTGTGCATGACAAGGTGACAAAGGTGATCTTTTACAAAGGTAAGAGTAATCTTGGTGAATTGTTTCATATTCATGTCTCTACTTTTCAAAATGCAAGTGCTTTCATTGGACAATCGGTGAAATCTTCTATTTGGCATCACATATTGGGTTATCCAGCAAATGAAGTCATGTCTGTTATGCTATCTAAGTCGCAAATTTCTCACACCTTAGAAGCTTAGATTATACTCATAGAATGTGTACTGCTTGTATTCAAGGAAAGAGGACTAGGAATCATTTTCAGGTTGAATCTACTAGGTGTTTGTTCCTTTTTTATGGATTCATACAGATGTATGTGGGCCATCTCCTATAAAATCCATTGAAGGCTACATATATTATGTAGTGCTTATTGATGGTTGCACTCATTTTGTATGGATTTTTCCTTTATTCAATAAATCAGAAGTTTTCTCAATTTTTGTGAAGTTTTATAAGTTCATAGAAGTTCGTTTGGAATGAATATTAAATGTTTGTAATCTTATGGGGTGGTGAATTCACAAGTAAGTTCTGCCACCAAATTGTAGTACAGAATCATCTCCAAAGATCTCGGTCAGAGCAGGCATATGCCACTATTTTGTTTAAGCCAGGGGAGAAGCAAAGAAAGCTTGTTAGAGTTTAGCAGGAAATGCTATTTGGACAGTAGTGGATCAAGGTATGCAACGGGCATTTAAGGATTTCCTAGAACCCAAGTGTATGGTTCATAGAATTTCATGTCATTATAGCTTGTCATTACATCAAGATTACTTCGTAATGACATGATTACACCGTTATACTCAGCTTGTCATTACTTCAAAATTACTCGGTAATGACATGATTATACAGTCATGCACTTAGCTTGTAGCATCTCGCATCGCCCAGGGGAGTGGATCATGTAAGCCATATATGTATATTCCCATCTCTACCTAGCACGAGGCCTTTTGGGAGCTCACTGGCTTCGGATTCCGTAGGAACTCCGAAGTTAAGCGAGTTCGCGCGAAAGAATTCTCAAGATGGGTGACCCACTAGGAAGTTCTGCTCGTGTGAGTTCCCAGAAATAAAACCGTGAGGGTGTGGTCGAGGCCCAAAGCAGACAATATCGTGTTACGGCGAAGTCGAGCCCGGAATGTGGTGGAGCCCAAGCCGAGGTGTGTGGTATTAGAGCCAATCCCTGGCCAGAAGTGTGCCGATGAGGACGTCAGGCCCTTAAGGGGGTGGATTGTAACATCCCGCATCGCCCAGGGGAGTAGATCATGTAAGCTTTATATGTATATTCTCATCTCTACCTAGCACGAGGCATTTTGGGAGCTCACTAGCTTCGGATTCTGTAGGAACTCCGAAGTTAAGCGAGTTCGCACGAGAGTAAACCTAGGATGGATGACCCACTGGGACGTTTTGCTCGCGTGAGTTCCCAGAAATAAAACTGTGAGGGTGTGGTCGGGGCCCAAAACGAACAATATTGTACTACGGCGGAGTCGAGCCCAGGATGTGGTGGAGCCCGAACCAGGGTGTGACATAGCTTGTCATTACTTTGAGACTACAATAATGATATGATTATCTCAACCAACTTACACTAGCTATGGCTAGTGTATTGTATTGTATGTTATGCCACTAGAGTAAGCAGCAGTTTTAGTGAGCATGTTTGATGTGGAGACATCTTCCCGAAGCTATGACACATTCTTACCAAATAAGTTACTTACTTAATTTTATTAACTTGTATTCTGACAAATATGCTCTAAACACGTTATTAGGCATGTTATTAAGGGTCAGATACCTATTAGATGTGGCATTTCGGGGGATGTCTGGGAATATTTGTGATACTTACAAGTGTTTTAATTTGGGCTTATTACTATTTTTAGGAGCCATGTTGCTAAATTTTTTATAGATTGTAATAGTTTCACAGTCTAGCTATGATTTCATGTGTATCATGGCTTCATCACCCATTCGGGTGATGGCCAACACACCTTGGTTTCGGTGCCCACTGGACATCGGGTTAGGGTGTGTCAGAGAATATGTGAAAAGTAGGTTGCAGAGCTTTTAGAAGTATTTTTGTATGTTGAGTTGAATGTCCTTTTCTTTAACCTTTTTGCCGTTTTTTTAGAAACCCTTCATTCTTCGAGATTAAACCTTTCATTCTCAGTTCATTGCCTTTGACACAAGTGATAGATTTGATTGTTGCTAGGGGATGAGCTTCCACTTGGATACTTGAGCTCTGATCTTATTGGAATTATGAACTTGCCATTGAAAAGTACTTTTCCTTTGCAAAACTCGACTAACAATCCTCCTTCAGTGTGAAAGAGTGCGATCCTGCAGTCCATTCCTGCGACTTCAAAAGTACTTCCAAACTTTGAGTTGTCCACTGTTTATTCCTGTTAAAATGAGATACCCATTAAGAAATCAAAGTGATTTGTGGGATCTTGGGCTTTGGCCAGGCCAATGTCTATTTTCAATCCAAACATGGCCTATTGGATGTAACATTTTTAATGGGTTTGGTACTTGTTTGAAATGTTTTGAAATATTAGGACCAATTTGAAATGACACTGAAAGGTTGGAGAATTTTCGTTACTTAATCCAATAATTAAATGGGAAGTTTAGTTTACTTTGGGTACGTGTACTTATTATCATTTAACAATAAATTTGTAGTTCAAATAATTAAAAGTGTTTACTTTATACTCAAAATACCTCAGGACCCAAAGTTTTGATCCATAAAATTTCTCTTAATTATCCTCTCTTAGTACAAAACAGATAAAGCCCCAATAAATAAAAATAAAAATGTATTCTAGATATTTTGGGTCTTCTCCTCATTTAAGTGGCAAAGACTAAACTGGTGGCTCAAGTTAACATTACATCATACATGCAAGGTTGATCAATTGTACCAATATCAATTAGACTCCACCATATGTCTTTACCATGATAGATACACATCAGGAACACTCAAATAGATGATAATGTATTTGTCCTCTATCTTTAACAAAAAATTCAATCTATACTAAAGCTGAAAACAAACTGTTTTACTGTTCATAAGAACAGTGTAGTTCCGAAAATGCCCCTGCCTTAATTGTGTAATTTCAATATATTACTCCGATGTAAATCTAATTGAATCTGGACCGTCCATTTATTTGGGGCACTGTGATAAGAAATCAGTCCGTCCATTTTTATCTTCTTTTTCCTCTTAAGTGAACGTCATTCTTTCTCTCGCTCTCTCTTAACATCACGATTCAAAACCCCCACCCCACCCAGCACCCACGAACCCAGAAACACCGAAAACCATCACCAGTCTCATCCTTCAGTTCTCAATTGGATTTCACAGTGTAAACCCAGAAACTAAAGGTAAGAAAATTCAATTTTTTTTTTCGGTTTCTTATTTACTTTCAATGTTACTTTCTTATTAGATTATTATTTTTGATAAACCCACTTAGAATCTGATTTGGGGTTTCCTTGGATTCTAAAGTAAAAACCTTGAAACTTAAAGGTAGGAAAATTTCAATTATTTTATTTTATTTATTTATTTACTGTGTTGATATTTGATTAATACTATTTTTCGTAAACCCACTTAGAATCTGATATGGGTTTTGCTTAAATTCATCTGGGGGTTTTTTAATTTTAAGTTTTTTAATTTTCTGGTGCACCTGTGATTAAATATTCAGATAAATTTAACGTGATGGGTTTTTATTTTTATTTTTTTAATTGCTGTAGTTTATGCAAAGAACAACTTACAAAGAGGTGAAGAAAAGAAAGTATGTCAAACCATTGCTCATCACTTCAGGTACCTTTTGACCTTTTGCATGTCAAGATATGCTTCAATTTTGTTAGGTATTATTTTGGTTTTAGTTTTGAAGTTTGAGAATTTGGAACTGGTATGCAGGATGATCATGAATGAATGGTACTCTTCTACAATGGCGGGATTTGTTATCTGTGGGGCAACTGATTGGGGTAGTAATGCAAAACCCATAATTTCTTGGTCAGTTGGCTTCTACTAAGACTATGCAGTATACTTATTCGGGGTTTCTAATCTTTGCTTACAATTTGAACAAAAAAAATAATAATAATCTTTGCTTACAGAGAGTTGATGACTAGGTAGTGATTTCTATAGAGCACCAGTTATTTGCACCCCGTTTTTCCCTCCTTCCATAATTGAAGTGCTTTTGACTTTCTGAAGTAATGATTTACAAGATAAAATTGTTGATTTTGTTTCATCCATTTGTGTTTCCTTTTTCAAAAATTAAGATAGAAAGGGAATGCTATGGTAATTTGGGGTTTTCGTTTTGATATTCATATGTGTATGAAAGGGTTTAATAGATATCGTTTCTGTGTGTAGGTGGTACTTGGAGAAGTTTGTGAAGGGCCAATGGGAAAAGGGGATTGCATTTCAGATTGGCAGAAATACAAAGCCTGCGCCTCTGTGTGTTTCCAATCTTACCTCCTCCTAAATTTTCTTCCAAATCACAATTTATATGATTAATTTGCTGATTCCTTTTTCTGGGATTTGAGTTTTATCTCCTGGTTATGTTTTGCAGAGATTGTATTAATTTTCCTTTGACTAGGAATTTGGGGTTTCTCAGGTATAATGTTATCAAACTTTATTTTCTAATTTTCTGATTTTGGGGTTTTGCAGGGAGTGATGTATACTAATTTTTTGGGATTTTTGGTCCTTGCAGAGTTTTCGTTCGCCGGACAATGATAGGCGAATCACCACAAGAAGCAGCAATTCTGTTGCAAACTGAATCTGGGATGACTAACCTAGAGTCTGTAAGTTTCCGAACTTAAATTGTATTTTCTCTCTCTTTTTGCCCTTTAGAAGGGTTTTGGTTTTTCGCTTTCCTATACTTATTTCTCTGAAAGCACCTTAATTTTGTGTTTAATTTGGGTTTTTGTGTTATGAATTCTAAATTTTGCATTTAATTTGGGTTTGTGGGTTTAGAATTTTGAATTTTAGCCTGATTATGCTATAATTTACTAGGATCTGTTTTTTTTGAATTGTTGATTACTGAGAAGAGTGAGTATATTGTGAAGGAGAAATGATACATATATTTTTTTACTATAATTTTGGTTTCGATGATAAAATTTGGATTTGCCCATTTGGGGATTTTCCAGTTCAAAACCTAGGAAACAAGTAGCAGATGCAGAGGCACTATTGGGCAGAACTAACAAATTGTGGACCTCTGTTAAGTCACAGTCCAGTGACGGGATTAGCCTGTCCGACTTTGTTACTGCTTTGCTTAATAATTTTAGCCAACCGAAAGGAAAGGATGACCATGTCTCGGTTTATTGGAAGGAATTTGGGTGTGTTGTTTTGCCTATTTTCAAGAGCGTTGATGAGTGTTGCACTATGCGAGTTATTTGTTTCCAGTGTTCGAATGCATTCATTTATTCACTCTCAAATTGCATACGATAGAGCAGATGAAAAATAGGGAAATAAGGATTTTATATGTACCTTCAGGATGACATATAAACTGTGTCTTAGCTTTACTTATGTGTCCCCATTTGTTTTCTCATATGTTGTACTATTTTGAATTAAATTTAACAAACCATCCCCCGCACTACCAACTCTATTTTTCAAAATTTGTAGCAACCAATTGAAAACTCTTGCAGAGGAAGACTCAGAAGAGAAAACCCCTCTACGATAGAGATGAGCTCGAGAATAATGAAGTAGGAAAATAATTCCAATCTTTTGATCTGTGTAATATGGTGCTAAGTTAGCCTTCTCAAACAGTAGATATGTATATATGTAAATAGCACAAGACTTACTATAATATGAAAAGCAGCATATAAAGTATGTTATAAATGTAAACAACGCCGTAATTAGTATCAGCTTTTGTAATTAACACTACAAAATATCATCTCTATGTGTAAACATATTATATATAAAATAATACCACGTTAAACGGTCTTAAAACCCGCAGCATCGCGCGGGGGGTTCAATTGCTAGTTAAAAACTAAAAAGCAGAAAATTACAAACAAATGAGTTAGATGATAAAGTATTTGCCCTCTATCTTTAACAAAAAATTAAAAACTAAAAAGCAGAAAATTACAAACAAATGACTATCAAACCGCCCTTTAAACTGTTATTTGAATTGACTCACGTAGATGGTTCCTAAGACTCACCATACACATATCAGCAACACCATAAAACTTTTGCAATATTTAATCAAATATTGGCCCGTTCACATGAAGCACGTTTTTGTCTCCTGGACCAAACGAGCAGACGTGTTACAACTTACAACTTGGAATTAGTTTATTTATTTTGTTCTTTCAATTATTGTGGTTGTAGTTTGTTAAACACGGAAAATGATACTTGTCGGATCATTTTTTTGGGGATCTCGAAAATTCTGTGATCGTGACTGTTCATTGTATATCGTACGGTCAGTTTTTGTTAAGTACAATTTATATTTAATTTTAAATTTTAAATTTAAATTATTTCTGACCGTACGATATACGATGAACGGTCAAGATTATAGGATGTCCGAGATCCCCAAAAAAAGGATCCGACAGGTTCTTTTTCCGTTAAACACCACCACCAATTAACCTTATTGGATGACTTGCCAAGTTGCCAATCCAATATCTGTATCTTATGTGCTAATGAGCTTTGCAGCTAAGGACTTGGATTGTCTGCCCTCCCATTTCGGTGCCCTCCTTGTGCCCTCTTGTTTATGTGGTCACGGTTAAGCCACGTCAACATTTTATATTACTATTTCTTTTTGTTTTATTATTTTTATAAAAAAAACAATATAAAATGTTGACGTGGCTTAACCGTGACCACACAAAACAAGAGGGCACGGGAAGGGCACCGAAATGGGAGGGCAGACAATCCAAGTCCTGCAGCTAAAACAGAGAACTAGCTCATCGTACCGTGTCTGACTGAGTACAGTGTGAACAGCCCAATTACCTATAAACGTAGGTGAGGTCCCTTTTATTGGATGTGGGATTATTTTTTAATATGTTTCTTCACGTGTGATAAATTTTCAAGTCTAATACGGAGACAACACAAATCCGAATGACATGGAGCATGTGTGGTCATTGAGTTACCATTTGGTACAATTTGTTATGATATTATGAAGAAGTTGAAGTTCCATTATAAAACCAAATAGCAATAGGGAAATATCTCTATTACTTATAGTCGAAGGATGTTCTCTTGTAACAAAGGATTATAATTAAGAAACTTTCTCTCGAATGGATAGTACCTAAACTAATAAAACTCCATTACTTAGGTAATGGCGGTGATATATTGTTAGTGTTACGTGACTTCAGCCAATTTTCCCTTGAATGGATTATAATTAAGAAATTTTCCCTCAACTACACCCAAAACTTCAGCCAATTAGATTGAGCACCACCATGCTGGCCAAACCATTTTTTTTGTATTTGTATATGACTTGCTCCTAGGAGTCATAACATACTACAACATTAATTAATCAGTGTATTTCCGCTAATCTTTTCTTTATATTATATTTCTACCTTTTTGTACATTTTTTTCTCTGAAAAAAAAAAGTAATATTGGATCAGATTAGCATGTTCGTTATTAAGAGGCCATGGTCTAGAAATCTTGGCTTCCAAGAATCAGTTAAATTCATATTTTAGGCAATGGGACGGTGCCTGTAGGCATAAGTCATCATGAAATAATATATTCTGCAAAGACTAAGCTCCTATAAATACCCTAGCATCGTTGTTACTTTGTAATTAAGATCCAAAAAGAAACTTTTTTTCATATTCACAGATTCAAAGAAATTTTTGTTCCCAAAAAGCAACTCATTTCATTTACATGAAGCTAAGAATTTTAATCGCATTTAAGTACTCCATGCATTTTACGAAAGTTTAATGGTGGTTTCTAGGCAAATGAAACAAAAGGTTTTAACTTGCGATTGCTTGGCTTAATGGTACTACTATTCAGTTCGAAGAGGTCTCAAGTTTTACTCGACATGAGACCCCATTGTGGTTTGTCGGGTTATCAGTCGATCGGTTGTATAAATATAACTTTTTAAATATCATATCAGTCAACAAAAAGAGGAAACAAGAATTTAACTATGATCAATTTATGCACGCAGAAGATAGTCATCAAGGTGCAGCTGAAATCTGAGAAATGCAGAACCAAGGCCTTGAAGATTGCCGCAAACGCCAAAGGTATGCAGATTAGTATTCAATTAACTAAATAATAGGCAGTTTTACTGAAGACCTGGGTGCAGTTTATTTTAACCAAAAATCATTATATAACTTCATTTAATGAAAATGACTTAGATTTTAATGGAAAGAACTTCAATTTTAATGAAAAAGACAAAAGTTTAATAATAAAAAAATAAAAATAAAAGTAATAAAAATTTGCCGTGCATCCATCACACACACACTCTCCTCTCCCACACTATTTCTTAAACTGAACACGTGTATTACATTCTTAAACTGAACACTGACTATTTTTAAAAACTGAATGCAGATACTATCACTTTCTCAAACTAAACAGTGGTATTATCACTATTTCTTAAACTAAACAAGAGTACTATTTTTTAAAATGAACACAGGTAGATGACATGTGTGCCTTACACGCGCTTTTGGTCAAATTTCTTTCTTTTGTCATTATCATTAAATAAAATTATTTGATGACTTTTGATTAAAATTTATTGTTTTGAAACATTTTTCATTAGATTTATAGTGTCTACCCAAACGATCATTCCTAGGAATTAATTGTTGATAATTAACAAATGATGGAGCACAAATTAAGCAGGTGTGAGCAGCGTGTCGATAAAAGTGGAGACTGAACAGGTGGAGGTGATTGGAGATGGAGTTGATGTCGTTAAATTGGCCAGATCATTGATGAAGAAGCTTGGCTTCGCCACCATAATAAGTGTTGCTGAAGTGATAACAACGGGGGAGGAAACACCAGCTAATCCAATTCAATGGGCATCAAACTATATTCACCATCCACAGTTTCCTATGCACTATGATGATAGGTACTACGGAAGGCGTTTTTAGTCGTGCTTGGTGTTTAGAGTTGGATTTAGTAAGCAGGTGTGAGCAAATTTCCAAAGGCAGCCTTCCATTTCTTACATTAATCTACCTTAAATCTAGTAGGTATCTAATCCAAAACTATCCAATTCAAGCGTGGCCTTGCTTTTTTAAACAACGTACATGTTTTTTGGATGTACGTTGTTAAACCTACTTGTATACTATTGACTTAAAGAATCAGCTGTATATGTATGGTTTTTACCATAGGATTTTATAACGTTAGTGGTTAAATAAGTGCGTTGTGGAGTGTCTCTTTATTGTTTTTGTTGCTGTAAACCTTGCTATATATAAATTATGTTATCGTTTTTTAATTTTGTTGATTAGGGTTTATGAAACCTTTAATTTATGATCCACGTATGTTTCCTTTGTTATTTTCCTTATTCACACCTTAAAAGCACCATTTGACCCAACAATAATGAGAAGGGTTAGGGCCAACGACCTAGAAAAACAAAACCCTGAACTGATATATAACCGACTTCGGTTTTAGCGATAGTTGTCTTTACTTGTTGGAATTGGTTTTAGGTTCAACTTATGTAGGGTCAAGGAACATATATGTGATGTGTTTGATATGGATATGGCTCCATTTTATTTGCGTCACAGCATTACAAAACAATGATTTAAGTTTGATTTTGTCTCCTTTTTACACCTATAAGCCCAAGTGTAAGAAGTGGCAGCCCATTTTAAAGGCATGTAGAACATAAACTTTATTAGTTGAGAAAAATTGATTAAAACGGCCAACTTTATATAAATGTGTAAATTGGGTCCAGATCCATAGAAAACACGAAATGGAGTTGGCCCTAAAAAGAAATTAGAAAAGAGAAGAAATTTTCCAGGTGCAAGCTAATAGTGAGTTATATGGAGTATGGGCTCTGGAGTATGTTATGCGGATTATAAAATAGAGAACTGCATAGTGACTGACTAATTAAAAGTAAACAAATACAAGCACTCCTCTATATATATATAAAATTAAAACAAATCCTATATCCTAACGAGCATAAGATCATAATCCTTGACACACAAGAAAACTATAAATAATAATAAAATAATTAACTACTTTTCCAACAAGTATGATTCAATAAAATTATGTACCAGTGTGTTCAAGTTGGGATCATGCTTGAGATGGTTTGGTGTAATTTCATAATCAGCTTGAACATCTTGGTACTCGATTCGGCTGGCTAATTTCATTTACAACCTTAGTTAGTGAAGTAATAATACCTACAAAAGTAACATACTAAAAAACATTGGAGTAATGTACGGAGAGTCATATGTCAAACTAAAAAAAAAAAAAAATTGGAGGAGAAGGTTTGGTGTGTGATGTTTGGTCCATATGCACTGGTTTGATGGCTTACCCTAGTGCCAATCACATAAGCATGAAGCAGCAGCCGCCGTTTGCCTCGTTAGTGTTTGCTGACCGAAACCAGTATTATTTGCCTCGTTAGTGTTAGCCACACAATAGATATAATTTTTATATTTTATTATAGAGATGATCAGTGTTTATTATTTCGTCGTTATATAATTGTTGTGTCGTCTTTATGTCATCAATATATGAATCAATATATGAATAATATATTGTCGTTACTAAAAAATGATCATTTTTGTAAAATATGTTTATTATAGCTACTTTCCTTATGTTTTGCTCTTCAGTTTTGCTTATATTGAAGTTTCATTAGAATCATTTTCAATAAATAAATTTTTTAAAAATAGTATAATGCGTTACAAAGTTACCATCTTCCCCTGTGACAACTACCATTCAAAGATTCAAACTTTGACATACAGGTCGGTAGGGGCGCCATGTCCCAATTGTCTTTCTCAATGTTATCTTGTAGGCAAATGTCTCTTTCAGTTTTCTGTTCTTGTTTGATCATCTCCATACAATCAACGCCCAGGAAAGAAAGAACCAATGTTTTGATATTACTTGGACTTCTATTAGTTATGATTTAATTTAATTATGAACTCAAGACAAAAGGGTCACTAGATCTCCTTCAATAAAGTAAAGTGTTTATTTAGAATTAGAGAAACATAAACAATATTCAAATAAAAGAATGTATAGAATATGCATGCGTAGAAGGTTTGTTGATTACATGGTCTTATATTAGGATATCTAGCTACTTGTTAGCTTCAACAGAATCTGTATATGGGAACTCGAAATTTCATAGAACCTTGTAGTCACATGGATGCAAATCATAGCTATACCTACCATTATCTATATAATCAAGTAGAAACTTTTCGATATTAAATGTTTATTAGCTACTACTAATTGTGACTAGGTGTTTCGCCTAATACTAATCACTTTAATGTTTTGCTTAGTTACAAACTCACTCTACTAAGCTCGGAATCCATAAAATCATTAAATCAAATTTAGCTTTAACCACCTTTATCCCATTGCCCTTTACTGGTTACTAAGCAAATTCTAGTATTGGTTGCTCACAATCAGATGCAGTCGCACACCCATTTTTACCTTCACACATGTTTCTCATATATCGGATCGAATAAATTGAAGATGATCAAAGGGTAGTCAATGTATCTATCATATGGTAATAGACATGGTAAGGCTTTGGTAATTATGCCTCATTCTAGAAGATTGACTCAGCCCATGCTCACATCATTACCCATATATATTAAATCTTCAAAGGTAATGCAAGTTGCAAAAAGTATGTACCTCTTTTGATCATGTTACATTTCTCAAAGATATGAGATTTACTTGCATACATAATTCATGCGTGAGAGACACATGATGAACGATGCAGATTCAAGATTTTTTTTTACAAGAACAAGATGAAGAAGCTATCATATATTTTTACAGAAAAAAAGAAAGTTCACATTACTCAACTCGCAACTGCTTGTTTACACAACCTATTTAACGCACTTTAGCAAACATTCTGCCCTTAGTTAGCCTCGTAGTTGGGCAAATAATGAAAACCCTATTTTTTGAGGGTGTGCGAGAGAATGTTTCACGCACCAGACACGAAGTTATTTTGCATCAATTCCGAATCCGAGACGTGACACCCCCTCTACTAATCCGCCCCCATCATATATGTCAATTTCCAACATCAGTTTCACTTGTTCACATTTCTCAACCCAAACAAGTAAAAACAACCCAATTTTCGTTGTAAAAACAACCCAATTTTCGTTTTCTATGAAAAAATCATCAACTCTATAATCCCAATTGAGTGTCCTACATGTACACTTGGCTTTTGGTGTTTGCACAAATCCACCAATTTGGTCTGTTGCCTACGTATGTGGCTCATGATTCATCCCACTAGCATGCATAGTGTGTGTGCCTTATTTTATATAGAGGAAAGATGGATTAATAAGCCAAGTTACTTACAATATTGGGATGCTTTATAAGGATTCGAGTTTATATGTCCCACACAAAGATACTTTTCTTGTCGACTTATATTGTATGCCCAAGCCTCCAATCAAAGAATTTTCATTTCCTAATAATATAACAAGAGAAGGATACAAACGAACCCAAGATTCCAACCCTTCGCAATCGATGCCCCCACCCCCACTTTGCTTTCTCCCTCTCTTAATTATCTTTCTAATGTTCTCTCCCTACAAGAAAACTATCAATTGTTTTTACTTTATTTTATCAAGATTCTCTTCTCATATCGCCAATTAGTTTTATAGTGAAACATCAGCTTTCTTCATAGTATCAAAGCTAGTTAGGTTATTCCACGTGTGAAACCCAACGGCCACACGCGTTCCACGTCACTCAAGTTAGGTTGTCTGCGTGTTAGGCTTGAAAATTTATCATATGTGAAGGGGCGTGTTGAGAATGAAACGTCACATTCTCACACCTCTCATATTTGAACGGTCACGATTAAGCCACATCAACATCTAATGTTGACTTTTTTATAGAGAGAAAGAAAAAGATAAAAGTGAGTAGATCATGTTTAATTATGTTTAGTAAATCATGTTTAATTACATTAGTAAGTAGATATCAGTATATGGTCCAAAAGATTTAATGGCTGATGGCGTGTGGTTCCATCAAATAATTTAAAGTGTTACGCATAAATTCCTTTGGATTTGCCTATTAGTTTGCACGTCCTTTTCCTTTTCCTTTTTCCCTTTTGGATATAATGAGACTACCAATAATAATATACTTGTAAATTGTGATTTGTGACTCGTGAGTTTTAACTTAAGTCACCACAGAGCTAATGAGGTGATGACCTAAACATCCTAAAAATGCATAGCCAGAAGCTTACAAAATGAAACTACCAAATCATTACTATTCCAGACAATTATCCTTTTCTTGAGGTCTTAATTTACAAAAACATATTATCTTCCTAATAGTCTAGATATCGGGTCAAAAGCATTGTCGTGACAAATGGCTCGCACACAATAAAAGAAAGTTTAGGAAAAATAGTTATTTATATAATATTTGTCCCCACCACACTATAAGTGCTTTTATCATAAACACTTTGAATTTTTTATGAAAAACCCTAGTGCTCTCGAAAGTGTTTTCAAATTGCAAGTTTTGTCAAACATCGACATAACAATAAATAAGCTAGGACATTACTCAAAAGTATAAGATGCTTTGCTTCAAAGCACCAAACACCCATGCAAACAAACCAAAAATCCAAGCTTATATGCTTAATAAAAAAAAAAAACCCTCACACCCACGCACATAACCCATCACATCCTCTCCTCAACCAGTTTGTAATCCAACAAACCACCCCCATACACGAGGCACCTCTCCCTCTCTATAGGCCCCTGCCCCATTCCCTCCCTCCCTCTTTCTCTCTCTCTCTCTCTTCCAAAACAAAGCTTCACTATCAATGGCGTAAGAAACAACCAAAGCAAAGCTTGCGTGCCAGAAACCATTGAAAAATCGCAACCCAATGAGATTTAAATAACAAGGATTAAAACCCATATCCTAAAAAACTTTATCTTCTCCTGAAAATTTTGAAATTTTTCACACTGATACAGTAGAAACAGAGGAAAAAACAGAGTCAATCAGTGGGAGAGACAGAGGGAGAGAGAGACCAGAACGGTGTCGTTTTGGGTTCGTGGCACATGCTAATGAGAAGTAGCCAGCATTGTGGGAATTGTCAACCTGGGAAAGCCGGGAGAGTATCTGTTGGAGGGTATTTTCGACTGCATCCATGAAATCACGACGGCTCTGGCTTTCTCTGCTGCTAATAGGATGAGCGATTCAGCTTACAGAGTCGAAACCACGTCGCGCCTCGCCCAATGGAGAATCGACAACTTGTCTTCCTGCACATACCGAAAGTCCGATCCTTTCAAGATTGGCAAGTGGAATTGGTCAGTCATAAATTTCTTCCATCTTTTTTTTCTTCAAGTTTTCATTTTCTTTACCAATTTCCTCGATTTAATTCAAATCATTGATTAAGAAGCTTAATCAAGAATCACCCTTTAATCTTTCAATCATATATATGATAATCTGATTGGTAGCTGGGAATTTTGGTTTGAATATTTTCTGGGATTGAATAATTTTTAACCTTTTTTTTCCTACTTTTTTTTTTTGTTTTTTGTTTTTTTTTGTTTTGAAATGAAGGCACTTATCTGTGGAGAAGAACAGAGTGTTGTTTGTTAAATTGTATCCAGAGATATCGAATTTAACGAGAGAGAATCCGCCGATTGCTTCGTTTATTATTCGAGTGGTGTGTTCTGTTGGTGATCGAAAGGCCTTAACTCATCCAGGTAATGGAATAGATATGTTATCCATAATGTGTCGATATTATTGTCACCAAAACGTAGCAGCATGTTATCAGTGTGTAGATACAATATTGATGCATGTCCGTTCTCTTCCGAGAGAATTTCTGTGAGGATTAACTCGAATGCCGGCTTCTAAGATGTCGTTCCTTTTCGGTTTTTTAATAGACTCTATCTTTGTTACGTATGTTTTAGAAGTTACAAACAAAAAGCTCAAAAGCAATGATGATTTTGTTTGGGCTATTGAGGTTCCCTTAACTGGAAAATTCATCATCGACGTTGAATTCCGTGATTTGAAGACTGCGTCCGGAGAGGTAAGCATCTTTATTGCTGATCTCTTCCAATTTTTTTGTTAATACAACATTGATGAAATTTGCATAGAGCCAACAAAATCACGTTGTTCTTACGGAACTGAGGTTAGGGTAAGCAAAAGTGTAGGTGCTGGTTTTACCGTTCCTAATTTGACAATGATTTTGCCATTACATGTATAGGGTGGAGAACCTTGCTCCATTTGGGCTGGAGGATCAACGCAAAAGCAATCAAATGCAACTGCTCTTGCGTCCCTGAGTCGAATGTTAACAGAAGGCATCCACACGGATATCATGATTAACGTGTCTGATGGAAGCATCGGAGCTCACCGGGCAATTCTTGCTGCTAGATCACCTGTTTTCCGGAGCATGTTTTCACATGACCTCAAAGAGAAAGAACTGTCTACCATAAACATCTCCGATATGTCAATTGACGCTTGTCAGGCTTTTCTTAATTACATTTATGGAAACATCGGACATGAAGAATTTCTGACCCACAGACTGGCACTTCTCCATGCTGCTGATAAGTACGACATCTCTGACCTGAAAGACGTCTGCCATGAAAGTCTTTTGGAAGACATTGATACAAAGAATGTGCTTGAAAGGCTCCAAAATGCATCTCTATACCAGTTGCCTCAATTGAAAACCAGCTGCATGCGGTATCTTGTGAAGTTTGGGAAGATATATGACATCCGAGATGATTTCAATGCTTTCTTGCTATGCGCAGACAGGGACTTGATAGCAGAAATCTTCGGCGAAGTTCTTGGTGCCTGGAAAGGTTTCTGAAGTCTGCAAAAATTAAAGAAGTCATAAGCGTGGCTTCATATCTGTCCTACCTATGAATATGTGGATTGCTAGTAAAATTAGTGTCCAGGATTTGTTGTCATGATGATTCTTTAGTGCAGATTGAATTTTTTTTATGTCTTCATGTACATATATATTGGCTCTGAACTGATGACATAGGAGTCGTCATCCGTGTTACAGAAACATAAATTCTTGGATTCAACAATGAAATTTGAATGATTTATATCTTGTTCTGTTCCTTTTTTTTTTCCAGATAACTGGGGCCAAGTGAGTTGATATGTGCATACTGAAATTACTTCACCATGTTTTCCATCTATTCGGGATCAATTGAACAAGGACCTAGAACAAAGATTTCATCCAAATTTTAACAAAATGCAATCCAACTATATAAAATGATATCGACCAATGTCAAACAATATGGTCGAAACTGTATTCAATGGGGGCGAAAGTAAGCATATACAATTTATGGGATCAATATTAGTTTTCACCAAAAAAAAGAGACAAACATTTGTTTGCTGCATAAAATGCGAACATATTCCTACTCTGATATCAGATAGTTTAGTAAGCAACATCAATGTGAATTCAGAGTCCGACAACTCAATCCAACTCTTCCTCAATCCGATTTCTCCTCACCCAGGACTACGGATTAGTAATCATGTCATTAATGTAACGCTAAGGAAATCATTAATGTAACGCTAAGGAAAGTAATGAAGACAGAATAGTATAGAAATTCTCCTTTTTACTCAAGTCTTAAAACTCAGCATGAGCAAAGCAACCACAAGGGCAACTGGGCAAGTTTCAAAGCAAAGTTGCTTACCTTGGAGAGAAGCTCTCATTTGGGGTTCTCCCTTCTTCTTTCTAACGTTGATGTAAAGTAAGGGATGCATAAAAATGAGAGCTTGATTTATTGCTAGCAAACCATGACAGAAGAACACCTTCTGGGAGCTGCTTTTTATATGCATTTGCTCATGGAGAGAATATGGAAAGAATATATTAGGACGATCCTTTTATTCTCTCTTTGATTTTTGGGGTGGGCTACATGATAAAGTGGGCTTTTTGGGCGCTTGGAGCCATCAAATATATCTATCTATAAAGGCCAGTACAAACTCAATAATGAACTCTTCTAACATCCAGCCCAAATTATTACAAAGAGAAATGGAGAAAGGTGTCAATAGGTCGTGTTCGAGTTTATTTATTTACATATATGCCATGTTTATGTCAACTCAGTTAATCAACAATATGCATGACGATATAAAAACAATCATACAACTCACACTATTCATAAGAAAAATAAGAAAACTATCAATTAGTAATACTAATATCAGTTTTTTTTTTTGGGGTCAAATAATACTAATATTAGTTGAACAGTATTGTATACATCAAATGTTATATTTTATAATGTGTCGTGCAGTTATTTGGAAATGCATATTACACACCTGTCAATGTATGCAAGGGGCAGCACTCAAGGTATTCATGGACATTTATCATGTTTTGGTAGGTTGGAGGGCATGTATGAAGCCAACTCTAATCTTCAAAAGGGCAACACTCAAGGTATCCATGAACATTCACCGAAGTTTGGAGGGTCAACATCTAAGATATCTATGGACGTTCACCGAAGTTCGAGAGGTCAGCTGACCCCCCCTTGCCCCTTAATGGATCCGCCAGTGGTGTCGTGTTTGAATTTGTCATCCTTTGCATCATGATTTTAAAGTTTTATTGTTGCTTTTGTTTCTTTCCTTTCTGTTTACCATTTTGGTGAATGAAGGGTCGCATCCTACAAAATAGCATGTGAAATAATATGATCATTTTACTAGTTGGAAAACGATAAGTTCCCACCCTAATAAAATAGACTTCTCAATAGGAACAAAAAAAGAAATAGATTCCTTAGCAGCAGGCAAACGTCAATGTGTTAGGTTCTTCTTCGAGGGGAGGCTTGGAGTTATGGCCACATGTTAAAGTAAGAAGGTTACTGAAGGCTAGAAAAGCTTGAAGGCATTGTTTTCTACGTTCTGCCAAGTTTTAGCGTCCCGCAACCCATAAGCTATGCAGCATTTGGAACATGTAATAGGCAAACCTTTTTTATATTCAAAATAAATAAATAAACATTAGTATGAGAACGAGTCACTTAATACTATGGTCTAGTAGTATTTTTTCTTTATTTATAAGTAAGAAATCTTAGGTTCGGATTTTACGAATTGCGAATTCGATACTGATTTGTTCTCCCCATCTCTTAATGTAAATATATTATTGTATTAAAAAAAAAAAAATTAACGAAAAGCTCCTGGTACTGTTCACTTTAATGAAAAACCACATTTTTACACTAAAAAGTCAATCCTAGTACTATTCACTTTACCCTTTATTTTGTCATTATCGTTAAAACTCAAAGTTTTCAAACACCTTTCATTAGTTTCCTTAAAAAATATATATATGAAAAGATGAAAACTGTAAAAGGGTTAAAGATATATATGTTAGTATACGGTCGAACATGGGAGATCGTTTTGGTCTGAAAAATGGTGAAAGGGTTTAGATGTTCGTTGGTTAAAATAACATACAGGTCATTCAAGTGGGTCAGTGCAAGACATTTCACTAAACAGTCTTTCTCTGTATATGATCTCTTTTATTTTTTAAAGACATGATATATTGAGAAAATCTCACGTTTACTTAAATTTTTTTATCACAGATATTCAGTTGAACTATGCATCAAATCATCACACAACTTGCTCAATTTTCTTCAACATTGATCCCATTTATTGACATGATTGTTTGTTTACGGTATAGACTTTAGATTTCTAGTCTCATATTAATTAATCAATTTAATCTTGTAGATTTTATATCCACTAATAATAGTGGCTCTAAATTACATTTCTATGAATTTATACCCTTTAAAAAACAATTGTGTCAATAAATAAGTCAAGTTGAAGAAAATAGAGGAAAATCTAAGTTTTCTCAAGACACCTTTAACAAAATTGGGAGTAATTTAGCTCAACCTAACACCCAAAAAAAGTGTACATAAAACTAAATCAAAAGGCTAGTCTAATCGTTCTCTTGCTAGATCGTCTTGTTAGATTAAATTAAAAGGAACCTCCCGACTTTTCGGCGAATTTATTTGTAATTGAATGTTAAGGTTGATCTGTGTGTGAGGGCTATTTCGTGTCCCTCCTTGTGCGTGTAATCTGAACTTTTTTTTAAAAGGAAAACTAACGAAAAGTCTAAAAAAACTTTCCTTTTAATGAAAAACCCTTTTTAAATGTATAGTGAATAGTATCAGAAAAATATATAAATGTGATTTTTCATTAAAAGTGAACAGTACCGAAAATGTTTTGTTAAAACTTTCTTTTTTAAAATGAAATTGTATCGGTGCTTTTCAAAAAAAAAAAAAAAGAGCCAGTCTAAATTCTAAATTTCTAATGTTCAAGAGGATCCTTGAGAGCCTCATGATGTGTCATGCAGCAATCATAAACTCAATTAAAAAGGGTTTTTCATTAAAAAAAAAAAAAAAAAAAAAAAAAAAAAAAAAAAAAAAAAAAAAAAAAAAAAAAAAAAAAAAACTCTCATTTGTCTAAAACTGGACTACTTTATCCTTATATCAGAATGATGAAGACGTTTTTATCTATTTTGGCAAACCTAGTTGAAGGTTTGTATTGCCCAAAGCAGAAGTTGTGTTTTTTTTAGTACATCAATATTTTTACATTTTTACATTAAAGAGAGGGGGAGTTCGTATTGAACTAAACATGGTAAATACTTATATTAAACTAAACATGGTAAATACCAAAAATATATATATGACAATATTTGGGCATTTCTAATATATTCATTAATCTCCAAAGTGGAGTATATATAGGAGTTACAATTGGTATTACATATGTACTTCACAAATGTGGGACAATAAACTATTATTTACACTCTAACTAATATATAACTCGCAACACTCCCCTTCAAGTTGGTGCAAAGATGTCACACATGCCCAACTTGTCAAGCGAGTTGGAAAACACACTATTAGACACAGCCTTAGTAAGAGCATCATCAAGTTGATCTTCAGATCTCACAAACGGAAACATAATAATTTCAACATCCAATTTTTCCTTAATGAAATGTCGACTAATCTCCACATGTTTTGTTCGATCATGTTGCACTGGATTATGAGCAATCTCAATAACAGCCTTGTTATCACAATGAAGTTTCATAGCACCTTTGGGGTTAAACCCAAAATCTCTCAACAATTTTTTCAACCATAACAACTCACATACACCATGCGACATACCACGAAACTCAGCTTCTGCACTTGACCTAGCCACCACTTTTTGTTTCTTGTTTCTCCAAGTAACTAAATTACCACCCACAAACGTAAAGTATCCAGATGTAGATCGCCAATCAGTGATAAAACCTGCCCAATCTGCATATGTATACCCTTCGACATTCAAATGATCATTCTTGGAGAAAAACAGGCCTCTGCCAGGAGCTATCTTCAAGTACCTCAAAATACGGGTTATTGCATCCATATAAGCTTCACTAGGTGAGTGCATAAACTGACTTACAACACTAACTGCATAAGCAATGTCAGGGTGAGTGTGAGACAAATAAATTAATCTCCCCACAAGCCTCTGATACTGTTCCTTATGAGTAGGAACTTGATCTGGAAATAAGCCCAGACGATGATTCTGCTCAATCGGAGTATCAACAGGTTTGCAATCTAACATACCTGTTTCAGCTAACAAATCAAGAACATATTTCCGTTGAGACAGAAAAATACCATGCTTGGATCGTGCAACCTTGATTCCAAGAAAATACTTCAATTCACCCAATTCTTTCATCTCAAACTCAGTAGCTAGGTACTTTTGAAGACGTTGTATATCCTTCTGATCATCACAAGTCACTATCATGTCATCAACATAAATAATCAATGCAGTTAGCTTACCATTTTGTCGCTTTAAAAACAAAGTATGATCTGAATGACTCTGGATATACCCAGACTTCTTCATTGAACTTGTAAACCTCCCAAACCACGCTTTAGGAGATTGTTTCAAACCATACAAGGTCTTTCGTAACCTGCATACAACACCTTTTCCAGGAGATGTTCCAATACCAGGTGGGAGATCCATATACACTTCCTTTTTAAGATCACCATGAAGGAAAGCATTCTTAACATCAAATTGCAACAGAGGCCAATCCTAGTTTGCTGCTAAGGACAAAAGAACACGCACAATATTAAGTTTGGCAACAGGAGCAAATGTCTCATGACAGTCCACCCTATAGGTTTGAGTATAACCCTTAGCAACTAATCTAACTTTATACCGGTCAATAGAACCCCATCTACTTTGTGCTTAATAGTAAACACCCATCTACATCCAACGGCTTTTTTTCGTTTGGTAAAGGAACCAAATCCCAGGTAGAATTCTTTTCCAAAGCTTCCATCTCAACTTGCATGACATTAACTCACTTAGGATCAGACAAAGCATCTTGCAATTTTGTTGGAATTAATACACTAGATAGCTGACATATGTAAGATGCATATGGTTTGGATAAACGATGAGTAGACACATAATTGTTGATAGGATATTTGGCTTTGGCATGCATATCAGGCTCATATTGTACTTTAGGTTTTCCACGATTAGCTCGTGGAGGCAACTGATAAGTAGAAGAATCGTCAGAATTTACCTCATGTATGCCACCATCTTGTACCAAATTGTTAGAAGAATCATCACTGGACAAACCATCATCAGGCAACTCGTTAGACATATCAGCAGCAGGCAACCAATCATTAGAAGGTAATTCGTCAGACATACTAACAGGCAACTCGTTGGGCACATCTGATCTATCGTCAGTAGAAATAATTCCGGGAATAACAGGTGACCGATCACTATCTGTAGTCGACTGATCAGTATCATGCAACATAATAGGTTATGTTCCCAACTCTGCCTGTAACACATCGTCCATACCATCTCTTCGAATCTGCACTTCACTCCCCCTCTCCCCTGAAGTGGAGAGTCAGAAGAGGGCTTCACAAAATACGAAACTTCCTCATAGAATGTGACATCCATGGTAATATAAGTTTTTTGAGTCGAATGATGATAACACTTATAGCCTTTATGATTGTTAGCATACCCAATAAAGACACACCGGAGAGCACATGCATCAAGTTTACTTCGCTAATGAGAGTAGACATGCACATACGCAATACACCCAAACACTTTCAGATGAAGCTTTTGATACAGAAACAAGATAAACATGTTTTTGTAGCACATCGAATGGTGTCTGAAAATCGAGAACCCTACTTGGAACACGATTGATCAAATACACAGCAGCCAAAACAGCATGACCCCACAAATGATTAGGAACACATTTATCCAACATCAAGGAGCGAGCAACTTCCATTATTTGACAATTCTTCCGTTCAGACACACCATTTTGTTGGGGTGTAAACAGAGTAATCGTCTGGTGAATGATACCATGATCACGAAAAAAAATGCCAAATTGTGATTCACATATTCTCCCCCGTTATCAGACCTGAAGGCCTTAACTTTGGTCTGAAACTGAGTAGACACCATTGTACAAAATTCTTGAAGAAGTAACGGAACATCACTCTTATTCTTCATCAAGAACACCCAAGTTAACCGAGTACAATCATCAATAAAAGTAACAAACCAACATAATCCATTAGAAGTAACTTTCACCGGACCCCACACATAAGAATGTATCAAATCAAATGGTAAAGTAGCTTTAGAATCACTTACGGGAAATGAAGCACAATGACTCTTATGTTGGAAATGTGCCCTAAAGCCATTCATATGATGATACTTTACGGATATTTCACATGTTAAACTAATCTAGTTTACATATAAAAGGCAAACATTATTGTTTGAGGCGTCTCATATAAATGTTATATGCTTAAACGATAAAGTCCAAGGAATATGTGATTGGAAGAATGCAATCTAATGTAGTTAGATTAATGAGACCATTCTTTCGTAGACACATCCTAAACGTTCCTGATCATAGGATTGCCAATTGGGCATTGACAGTCCGATAAGATCAGTACGTGCTATGTCTTCTCTCAGGGAGAGTGACTAGTCTCGAGTCATTGGTGTGTGTGACATCAAGACAAGTACGTAGGTGCTCAATAGAGAACGAGTTCACTGAACACGATCAACCAGGAGTTCTCATACTCATGTCACATGAGAACTCATGTTTGGGATAATGCAAATTAGTCCTTTGACCTGAGGCATCACAGTTGTTGTCTTGTGGTTAAGTCCTTGATCTTTGATTATGCCAAAGTCACCCCATCGGGGTGTCCACGACATCATTGGGGTTAAGCCACTTAGTCATGGAGACAAGTGAATGCGCAACAAGGGATCTCTAACCTTCAATTGGCTTGAGGGAGAATACTCTATGATATGATTAAAATCTCTGGCCAGAGTATGAATGAGATTGGGGAATGCGTTCCAAATCACATTCAAGGTAATCATAAAATGCAAATGAATCACATTGGATAGTAGACATGAATAAATAAACTATCAAACCAAACAATGTGGTCAAGAGTATTAGATTAGAGAAAGACCGTATTGCATTTGTAATCCCAAACTGAATAGGTTCTCTACCTCTTCTGATTAGCTTGGGTAGCCATGATATGCTGCTAGGTGTCACTCATGGTTTGTGGAAGCCCTAAACGTGTGTAATCACTAAAGGGAGAATTGAAAGTAAGTTTCAATTCACAATCGATGTAAAATGGTTTTAATCGCCCACTGCCTCGCTAAAAGGAACCTAATGTATCGTACACCAAATAAGGTGGAGATTGAAGAAACAAAGGAGATGAATTAAATGGTTTAATTATTTATGGCAAGGATTAATTAATATGTTAATTAATCAAACGAATAAGTTCGTTAAAGACCTCGGGATAGTTTTGGACCTTAAGGCCCAATGGGCTTCGAACGTCAAAGCCCATTGACTTAAGTTGTATGACAACTTAATGAATAAAGATTCACAAAGGCCCAAAAGCCCATATCCATTTAGTGTTGAATTAGGGTTTTTGGTTCTTTAGGTCATTTAAAGAAGTGACTATACAAAGAACTTAATAACCTAAAATTCAAAGGTTGTTGTTTTTTAGAGAAAATTGGTGAGAACACAAAGCTTCCATTTCTCTCTAAGAGGCCAACCACCTTGGGGGATATTGTCTAGCAATTCTATTTCCTCAAGGTCACTCATTTCCTCTCCAATCCAACCTTGGTGTAGAATCTTTAGAGGTTCTCAATTTTGGGAACTTGGAGAACCTATTCTTCTAACCAAATCCATGGAGCTAAGAAGCAAGGAATGAAGGCCCTATCTCTTGGGTGATTATCCTTTGCATATGCAAAGAGGAATCTACAAAGGTAAATATTTCTCAACTAACAAATTGTTGTTTTTAAGTTGAGTCAAGGTTCACCAATCTACTAGGCTTTGAATTTCATGGTAGATGTTTTGTTTTTGAATGCATGAAAGCATGATTCCGCCTTTAATTGTTAATTGCATGCTATATGATGTTATTCAAATGAACATGTTTTACACAAAATTTCCTTCATCTTAGCCATGACACATGTTTCACACTTGAACTCCGAATCACTACAAGTGCGAAACAAAGAAGGAAATAGATGTTTCATATAACTAAATGATGGATATCCCAATCGTCGATGCCACAACCAAATTTGATGTCTGTCATCCACTTTAGCACTTAAAACTTGATGATTATTTGAACCAGAAACAACAGTATCCTCCATAGTCAAGATGTACAAACCCTATATTCTTTTACCATGACCAATTATCTTCTGAGTTTGAATATCTTGAAAATAACAATATGTAGGGTAGAAGTGAGCAGAACAATATAAGGTATCAAGAAGTTTTCCTACCGACAAAAGATTGCACTTAAGATCAGGAACAAGTAAAGCACGAACCAATGATAAGGTTGGAGTCAGAAAGATAGTGCATTCACCCTTCACAGGGGAATGTGCTCCATTTGCACTAGTAACATACGGATCACGAACATAGTCACATAACTCATTAAACACTCTAAGGTCACTAGTCATATGATCAGTGGCCCCAGTATCAATTATCCATTTATTTGTTCCACCAAGATGCATAACAACACTATGATTATATTGAGCCATTGAACAAAATCACGAACAATAAAAGCACAAAAGATACGCAGCGGAATGAAAATAATTTACTAGAACACTGTAGCAGAGACTGTTCACGGCACTGTAGCAGAGACTATTCACGCACTGTAGCAATCACTGTTTACGGCACTGTAGAGGATCACTGTTCACAAGCAGACCACTGTTCACGCACTATACTGTTGCGCAACACTATTCATTTTTTTTTTCTAGAAGGAAATCACGAAAAAATGTGGGCACAAAATTAAAGCACACAGGTCACCAAGAGCGAACTGCTCTGATGCCATATTGAACTAAACATGGTAAATACCAAAAATATATATATGACAATATTTAGGAATTTCTAATATATTCATTAATCTCCAAAGTGGAGTATATATAGGAGTTACAATTGATATTACATATGTACTTCACCAATGTGAGACAATAAACTATTATTTGCACTCTAACTAATATATAACTCGCAACAGTTCGGCTAAGCCATACAATGGACAGCCTAATTTAGTTTCCTCAAACGACAGGGAAAAAAACCCAAAAAAGTAGATTAATTGATGCTAATTACTGATTTCTTGTACTTAATTTCTTGTCAAATTCAATCATAATCTCAAACTTCATATATAATCCAACAAAATAGTGTTTGACTAATGGAGAACATAGTTTTTTGCAAAATAGTCAATTGTCCTTTTTTGAGACCACTGATTTTTCCACCAAAATTTTCGAAATCTCATCCAACCCATACATCCAGATTAAATAAATAAATAAAACTGCTTGCAATGGTTTTTTTTTAATTATATCTCCCCAAAATTACTCAAATTCCCTTAAAAGGTAACTTTCAAATTGGAGGAAATCCCACCACTTTCCGTTATTAATGCAGAAGGAGGAAGCAATTTTTGCTTCCGAAAACAGGCAAAAACGGAGTTTTAAAAACAGGAGAAGGAAGAGCCTCTTTCTACACACACTTCTTCTCTGTACAAAATATTGGCAGATGGGAAATTCAATTCTCCCTTCTTTTCTTCTCTCAGTTCTTCTCATCTCTTTGTTTCATATTCCAGCACATGCTGCCAAAAGTGTATGCATGCATTGCATTCTTTCATTTCGTCGAATTAAGTTTTTGAAGTTTCGGTCTGGTCAAATTTCACTAATGGCCTTGAAATGATTTCTTTGTTTCAGTCTTACATTGTGTACTTAGGAGCAGGTCCTCATGTTCTGGACCCTTTGTCCGCCGATCTCTCAGCCGATCTCGATAGAGTGACAAATTCTCATTACAATCTTCTTGGAACAGTTTTGGGAAGGTATATGCATTCTGTGTAGGTTTGAATTTTCTCCCCATGCTAATATCGTTGGATTTTTTTTTTAATTTGTTCCAATTTGTTCAACAGCAATGAAAGGGCACAGGAATCAATATTTTACTCATATACGAGAAATATCAATGGCTTTGCTGCAATTTTGGATGATGAAGAGGCTGCTCAGATTGCAAGTAATATTTCTATTTGCAGCTTCCTTTTCTTTCCTACCTTACTTTTATTTTTGTTTTGTTTTTTCACAATGTATTTTCTGTGCAGAGGATCCAAATGTTGTGTCTGTTTTTCCAAACAGAGGAAGAAAACTACACACAACTCGTTCATGGGATTTTCTTCGATTGGAAGAAAACGGCGAAATCCGGGCCGGCTCTATTTGGAAGAAGGCACGGTTAGGTGCAAATACAATTATCGGAAACCTTGATACTGGTAATCTTAATTATTTTGTTGCTTTACAATTTAGGTTAAATTGTACTTTGAAGTGTAAAATCGACCACATTCTTTGCTTTCCTTGATATATTTCTGCACCAATAAATGTTGCATGAGTATTTGACCTAACCACATTAGTTCAACGTTTTTCATATTATATAAAAGTTCAGGGAAGTGATGTATGATAGTTTAGGTTCAAATGTTATAATTTTTTTAAGGGAACTTTATCGAAAAGCACTCGGTACTGTTCACTTTAACGAAAAACTACATTTTAACACTAAAAAGTCAATCCTGGTACTATTCACTTTACCCTTTATTTTGTCCTTATCATTAAAACTCAAAGTTTTCAAACAATTTTCATTAGTTTTCCTTTTTTTTAAACCCTACCAACCCAAATGATTTTTGACCTAACCATAATGATTTTGACCAAACTACTTTCATATTTTACAGCATTTTGCAAGTCGATGTCAAATTCTCTGAATTATAAACAAACCAAATGTATTCCTTTTTTGTTTTACTTCACTACAAAAAGAGAATTTATTTCTTAGAAATTAACTGCAGTAAGAAATGGAGATCAGTCGAGATTGTGCTTCTAATTTCTTCATCATTGGAATTTTCTCGGAAATATGAACAAATTAATTTGGCTGTAGAATTTTAATTAAAATAGAATTGGAAGGGTATTCTAAACAGACAAGAAATTGATACAAAATTTATAATTTATATATGATTTATTGTCTATTTAAGGTCTTTTAGTTCTATTCCTGAATAAAAATTTATAACTAGTTTTATTTGTGAATATTTCTTTTCTTTGGCATATTTTCTCCATGCGTTCTAGTAATTTTCCATTATGTATATCATATTATTTTGTGGGCAACACTAGTCATTTGTCAAACATGCTTTCTGACATCTTCTTGTTGGGTGCTATGTTTTCTTTATTGGTTTTGTGATAGGTGTTTGGCCGGAATCAAAGAGCTTTAGCGATGAAGGGATGGGATCAATCCCATCTAAATGGCGTGGAATCTGTCAGCTGGACACCAAAGATGGTTCTCGTTGCAATAGGTCCATTCTCTTCTCCACTTCTTGCTCTTTTTTCTCAGATACTTCATTTTTTAAAGTAGATTACATCGTTTTAAGGGTTCATTGGTCCCAATTTGTATATTCAGTTAATTTAGAATCTGGATATGTAAGGTGAAAATACCAAAAGGTGTAATCGAATCTTACTCAAGTCCGTTTCTTACTCGGACGACTACTGGCCGCTAATATATGTTGATGTCACTTTGCATAAACAGCTAGAAATCGCTCATTCATGCAAGCATTTATACCTAACGTTGTCCATTAAATACTTGCCCACTTAATGTGTGTGTGCTAACGACTTGCCTTGATATTTCACTTAGTAGGCACTTGTTTAAACTATGTGCAAGTGAACGGCTGTTCTTAGCACTCACTTATTAAACACTTGCCTGACTAATGTAGGATAAGTTTTCACCAATATGTTGGTTTCTACCACTTACGATCAGCTTTCATTCATGTGGAAAGTGATTGGGTAATTGACTTTTGAAAGTGAAATAGCATATGTTGGGAAATGTCGAGCTACATCTATCTAAAACGCGAACTTTAATATAAAGTTTGAAAATAAAGGTGGGTCCTTGGTACAAAGTTCCCCAAAGTTGTGTCTCCCACCTTTTTTTCCAGTATTGTATATATTTTAGCAATTTATCACATATCATGTTGGGGAAAAACTTTTCATTGTACTTGGAACATAGAATTCATTATTTCTACTAATTAATAAAATTTTCTTTGTCAATCAAAAGATGGTGAAAAAACAAATTAATCTTCTATCACACAAAAAAATGATGGGCAATAATGTAATTTCATAGGTCCAAATTTTACTGTTTTTTATTGAAGCATCACCTACAGGTGATGTTAAAATACCTCCAATATTAAAAAAAATAAAAAATAAAAACCAAAAACAAAAACCTCCAACTCCCCCTACGTTCTCTCTCCCTCTCCTTCTCTCCTTCTCATTTTCTAAAAAAATTGTGTTCATACAGTGTGTAAGCAAATGCTAGTATGTTATTAAAAAAGTTGAAGAAAGTCTTATTTTTGAAATATTATTCCACTTGTAGAATAACATGTAGTGTATCATCCCATAGTTTGGGCACACTACAAAATCTCTCCAGGTTGGACGGCAAGAATATTTTGGAATTGTGATGGCAAAAATATGATTTCGGAGTCATCAAAAGAAAATGTTTAGATGACAAGAAAAGCAATTTCCTCACTTATATCCACATTTAGAGGCTTTTGTTTGGCCAACTGGAACCAATAAATCTGGAAAATAAGTCAACTGGATCATTGTTTATTTTGTACATTTGCATCACGTGCAGACGTAAGATCAACTATGCTAGCAATGTTTGTATCATACAAAATCATTTGGGTTTGAACTAATCTAATCCAATTAAACAATTATTTACTATTTACTATCATATTTAGATCTGTTGCTGTGTTTTGTTCATTTGCTTAATGCACATCACATCGTTATTTAATTTCGTTAATGCTGTTGTTTAACTAGGCGATAATGGCTAATTAATTCGGATTAACACCTATGTAGGAAGCTGATCGGAGCAAGGTACTTCAGCAAAGGATACGCCGTGTATGCTTCCACGGTTAACTCCACTGCAGCCAAGTCCATCCAGCCCAACCCTCGTGACCATGCCGGTCATGGCTCACACACCCTTTCAACGGCAGGTGGTAATTTTGTTCCTAGAGCAAGTGTTTTCGGTAATGGCAATGGCACTGCAAAGGGTGGATCCCCAAAAGCTCGCGTGGCTGCGTATAAAGTATGCTGGCCTCCAATCGATGGCAACGAGTGCTTCGATGCAGACATCTTGGCCGCATTTGAAGCTGCAATTAATGACGGTGTTGATGTGCTCTCAGTGTCTCTTGGTGGTGAAGCTGCGGAGTTTTTAAGTGATGGGATTGCAATAGGGTCCTTCCATGCTGTTAAGAAGGGGATTACCGTGGTGAGCTCAGCTGGGAATTCAGGTCCTACTCCTGGGTCAGTGTCGAATGTGTCACCGTGGATGCTCACAGTTGGAGCTAGCACGATTGATCGCGAGTTCTCCAGTTATGTTACTCTTGGCAACAAGAAGCATCTCAAGGTATATAAATCTAACACCCTAATCGCTAGTCGTGTGTTTATTGTAACGAGTAATGCTATAGGGGTCACCTTAATCTATGACATGATATGGTAGTCGGTGTGCAAATACACAGTTTTGTGTAAACAATTAACCCTAATCGCTATTAGTCTGTTCATCATCACGAATAATGCTAGAGGAATCACATTGATTTACAACGCGAACAGTTTAACATCCTTACCGTATTCTTGTTAGGCATTGTACTTCAAATGAAATCCTTTACAAGTATGAAAATTCTTCTCGTTGTACTGATAGTATTCCAACGTTTGTTACTAGGGAGCAAGTCTTTCCTCCACAGCTTTGCCAGCTAAAAAGTTCTACCCATTGATAAGTGCATGCGATGCTAAAGCTGCTAATGCGTCTGGTTCTGAAGCGTGAGTAACATCAATTTTCAATGATATGCCGTTCATAATGTACATTAACTGTATCTTCTCGAACTTCTTCAGCCATCTCTGCAAACCTGGAACCCTCGATAAAAAGAAGGCAAAGGGGAAAATTTTGGTTTGCGTTCGAGGGCAAAATCCAAGAGCCAACAAGGGTCAACAAGCTATTCTTGCAGGCGCTGTTGGAATGATTTTGGTTAATGATAAGCTAAGCGGGAATGAAATCATAGCTGATCCTCACTTGCTTCCAGCTTCACATGTTAATTATTCTGACGGAAAATCTGTCTTTGCCTACATCAAGTCGACCAAGTACATATCCTGATCTTTCATTTCATGTTTTCTTTACCTGAAAATTTCATGATTAATCTTCTAGCCTCTCATTCAATGAAAATCCATCAGGAATCCTATGGCTTACATTAATCGTGTAAAGACAGAACAAGGAACAAAACCAGCTCCATTTATGGCTTCATTCTCTTCAAGGGGACCCAACGACATTGAGCAGTCAATCCTTAAGGTATTCCTTTGAAATTATTATGTATAAGGCTTCTTCAAATTAGTCTATCTAACTTATTCTTGTTTGCACATCAGCCTGATATCACAGCGCCAGGAGTGAGTATAATTGCTGCTTATACTCAAGCAACCGGGCCAACTGGTCAGAAGTTCGATAACCGGCGTGTATCTTTCAATACTCAATCCGGAACTTCCATGTCGTGCCCTCATGTATCTGGAATTGTCGGTCTTTTGAAAACTCTTCACCCGACATGGAGCCCTGCAGCTATTAAATCTGCAATCATGACCACCGGTACAAGTTTCCCCTTCTGATTTAAGGCACCATAATTTTGCCACACTTGTGTTCGAATGGTTAAGTTTATTCGTTGGTTCCTTCTACAGCAAGTAAACGAGATAACAGCAAGGGCACAATGCTGGACTCATCCAAGGCCAGAGCAACACCGTTTGCTTATGGTGCAGGACATGTTCAACCAAACCGTGCGATGGACCCTGGACTTGTTTATGACCTAACTACTGATGATTACTTAAACTTCTTATGCGCTCGTGGCTACAATGCAACGCTGCTCAAAGTGTTTTCTAAAGAGCCACACAAATGTTCCAAGGCATATAGTCTTTTTGATTTTAACTATCCTTCTATAACAGTTCCCAATCTCCGTGACACGCCAGTGACTGTGACTAGAAGGGTTAAGAACGTCGGCTCTCCAGGCACATATGTAGTTCGTATTAAGGAACCGGTGGGAGTTTCTGTTACAGTTAAGCCTAGTACCTTGCAATTCAAGAGCAGTGGCGAAGAGAAGAAGTTCAAGGTTGTTCTGAAGCCTAAGGTTCAAGGGCCTGAAGACTACGTATTTGGAGAGTTAAATTGGACGGATGGGAAGCACAATGTCAGGAGTCCTATTGTTGTCATGCACTATCAGAGATGATTAAAAAGTTCAATTCATGTTCATCATTGTTTAGAGCCTTCAAGATCTCTGAATTTTAGGTTAGGAAGATGTATTTATACTTCTTTTCTGTCATTCGGAAAAGATTTACTTCTCGAAAACATCAGTGCAAAATAAGGGGAATAAAGAAGTTGAAGTATTCAGTTGGTTCTCACGGTACACATGTTATATAAATTTTATAGTTATGTCAACTTCTGCAATTCTTGAAGAAGAGAAGAAGAACCCGCAGGGATTGCAAGTACTTAGCTAATTACGCTTACCCCGCGTTTCGATGAGGAAATTTAAGGGTCATAATTTTTATTCCAAAGTCATATCTTTATTTATTTTTTCATCTGTACAAAATTATAAGTATGAAGTTACACCACCAACACTCCAAACAACCAAATTAGATACTCATACACCACGAACAAACGCCAACCCCCTGTTAAACTTAAGCAACCACACACCGTGAACCAAAATAGATAGGAACTTCATACTCAGAGATGCACCACGAAAATATGGAATAGCATCGTATTCAAGTGCCAGAACCTGATAGTTTCATTTGAACATAAGTTTCGGTGTCTTTAAAAATAGAAATACCCTGATTAATTAATATAACAAGTAGAGATGTCAAAACAGATTAGAAACACGGAATCATCAGTAAGTAGGAAAAGGACTAAATAGTAAGGAGGACAGGAAAGAGTAGATACAAAAACAACAGAAAGTTGACCAGCTTGGAGACCAGTGATGAGATGGGGAAGTAGCAGATTTCGTGGGATGCTGCCATGAAAATAGAGTTTGGAATCGATTCATCTCTCAGCGAATAGAGCACAATCAAGTACATACAGATTGTCCATCTCAGCAATGCAATTAAAAAAAATGCAGCACATAAGAACAAAATTTCACTTGCAAATTGTAATTTGGATTCCTAGAGAAGGCAAATTTCAATAGAAAATCATCCATAAATGCTGCTAGTATACGAAAGAACGTCATATATCGCTCTAACAAGCCTCTAGAGACCAGTGCCATTGTCTCTAAACTTTAATCTCTAGCAGCCTCCCACACTCTTACTGCAAATGCAAGTTCACATGCCAAAGGAAAGCAGAAACAGTAGGAACACAAATCGGCTTGATTCAAACAAGGTATCACTAAATCCCTATAAAACATGACAAGCAAAGAGACAGGCACATGTTATGAACATTTGCTCAAATATTTCAGACTGTATATAGCAACCTGTGCTGATCATTAGACATCTAGTAATATTCAATTCGTGACGCTTGTCATGTCGTGGCCAACAACGATGTTCTGGCGTGCCATGATGCAAGGGCTACCGTGTCAAGATAAGCCATGACAAGCTATGCCTAGCACACAATATGCATGCCATGACATGTCATCGCATGCCCACAACAATATTTTGGCGTGCCACGATGCGAGGGTTAGTGTGTCAAGACAAGTAATGACATGCATCTTTTATTTGCAGGTGTTCTTACCGGTAAGAGCATGTTCAATATTTTCTTCATTCATTATGTGGTTTTCTAACACCAAAGCTTCGTATAAATAGAAATCTATGGTGCGAAAAGGATTCCAAAGTTTCTTTTTGCAGCTTCGGTGATAGCGCAGCAGCTGAACAGTTACTTCCAGTCACGTATGAAACTATCAAGTGAGATAAGCACCGAACTTTCTAACATATATTTCAATCACTTCAGCTGTAATAATTCGCTCTACGAAAATGTGGCATTGAACTTTGCTACCGGTTCTGCAATGGCAAAGCACTCCAATAAATTAACTTTATAAGAAAATTAACTAACAAGGACTTGGCCATGCGTAGTTCTACTTACCAAATGACTGGAAAATTTGTAGTAGTTCGTATAACTTTAGAGATATGAAACCCAAATCGCACGCCTTTGTGTAGTCAAACTGAAAGTCTGCATGAAGTTCGCAGCCTGAGCAGTGTGAAGGAAGTAATATCAATTAGAAATAAGTATAAATCCAATGCACACAATCCAAAAGTGGGAAAAAAAAACTTACCAATTGGCATGCCAGGTTGAAGAAATCTCGCAATCATAAGCAAGACTTCTTCGAGAAAAAATTTCAACTGCGAAGACCATTCTCTATAGAATCGGCACTGTTCTTTGGCATCAGGGACATTCTACAGACAAACTTTAACAGCCTATAAAATGTGGTAACACCAAACAGATCACATTCCTCTTTTCATCTTTCTACCACATTTTAGTTTTATTCTTTTTGTACTCTTTTGTTTCGACCAAGGTCTAAAATATCGATGATATCGGAAATATCGGTAGTCCAAAAACACGGAAATTTCGATGGAAATATCGGGATATTATCGATATCGATAAAAATTGAATAAAAACCACGGAAATTGTAAGAAAAACTTGGAAATTTGTATTGAAACTTTGCAGGATGTTTATTTAGTCAATTATCTATTAGTTTATCATAAAAAATTGGAAGGAAATGCATTGCATGATGGATTTAACTGATTTAAGTTGATTATATAGAGAGCTGGCAAACATTGTGAGTGTAGAAAATATGTAGTAATTAATGAAAGAAGTTTAATCACACCATAATCATTTATATATAATGAATTAGTACAATAATTTACACTTTATACATTGCATGGTAAGATACACGAGTGACTTAGTACCACATAGAGTTCCTATGAGGTTCAAAATTTTCACTATCTTCATCATCTCTATGTGTAGAGTAAGTGTATTGTGAAGAGTAGTCATCAAATGATAAATCCCCAAAATAGTTTTGCATGTAATTGTTAACATGCCACCCATATGGATTCGAGATTGGTTGACGTCGTCCATAAGCAAAATCATTTGAAGATTGAGTCTCGGATTCTTTCCATGAGTCGCTCGAATTCCATCCCAACAGGAATGGGATATGAAGGGTAGGGAAATGGTTGGTTATGAGTATAACCATGGTTACTACTTCTCACTCCAACAGAGTTCGAAGTTATAGATAACGAGTCATCTTCTTGAC
The DNA here is from genome assembly GCA_035220775.1 of Malus fusca. NCBI lineage: Eukaryota > Viridiplantae > Streptophyta > Magnoliopsida > Rosales > Rosaceae > Malus > Malus fusca. Next base: position 3,101,785 of record CM069069.1, read on the forward strand.
TTGACAAAGTCCCCTTGCCTCTTTCTCTACAAGTATAGTCCTTCCCTATGGCACCAATTCCTGGTCCTGCCCTCCTACTGCCATGGTCCTCATCCTGTGTTGCATGCGTGAAGTTTGCCTCACCAGTGAAGGGGCTCATAAATCCGGGAGGTGGTCCAACATAGTTTCTATATCCACCACTACCTCCAGCTCCACTATATCCTTCATCATTCCCACCTCCGGTGGTAGGTGAGTCTCCTGATCTTGTACTAGAGCTATCATTAGTATCAGCAGGATCTTGTGGTTGTGTAGGATTGGAAGAAGGTGGAATTCCAGTGTTTCTTGGTCTTGGGTGCAAAAGTTCTTCCAAAGAGTCAGCGCTGCTAGATCCCACCTTCTCCTCTAATACGCTTTCTACATTTATCCCTTCATTACGTGCTTCTTCAGCAACTCTTAGAGCTGGGTTGCCTTCATCATCATCTAAATGAAGAGGTCTAATCCATTGATAAAGTTGGTTACCCTCTGTATCATCATCTTCAGCAACAATATCAAACATATCTAGTGGGTCACCACGGTCGACATGATCTATTTCTGCTTCCTTATCTCGAATTTGAAGCTTCATGTTGTAGTAGCAATAAACTAATTTTTCCAACCTACTATGAGCCAACCTATTTCTTTACTTTGTGTGTATGAGTGCAAATGTACTCCAATTTCTTTCACAAGCAGATGAGGAAGCTGTTTGTGATAATACTTTGATTGCTAACTTTTTCACAGTTGGTGCATCAGTCCCATACATGATCCACCATTCAGCTATAATGAAAAACAATGTTGATAAGCCTAATAACTCCAACAAATTCTATTATAAACTGATAGTGCAATATGTTTACACTGACTAGGAGACATTTTTGTTCGAGCAGCAACTGATGTTGGTTCTCCAAAAGTTCTTCTTGCATCTTTAAACCATGTTAGCTGAATTCAATAAATCGTGTTAGTTTAATCCAACAATGTAATTATTATAATTTAAGTAATTGTGTACCTCATTTCCAAATTGGCCAACTGCTGGTGATGCAGGGTCTAATTTAGAGTATACATTATGTACAACACGTATAAGGGTACCATCATCTCCAACACCGGGTCTGTATTGGTATCGAGGATTCAAATAATATGCTGTTCAAAGAAACACATACTCTAATAAGAGAAATAATACTTATGCAACTAAAGAAATGAATTGCAAATTATGACATAATTTATACCTGCTGCATGCAAATCGTGGTATAATGTTTTATATCATCGGTCATCAATTATCTGTATGACCCACCTTGCACCATGTTTTCTTTCCAAGTCATCCTTCACTACACGCATCAACTCATATATTGCCCCCATAGTAGGATACACTTCTGTGTCAACGATCCGTAAAACTTTGTAAAGAGGTTCAAACATTTGGCACACATGTTCTGATTGAGTCCAAAAAGCATGATCAAGCACTATACTTTTCACCATACAACCTGCATTTGAGCGGCTGAAATTATGGTTGGCCCAATCGTCACTAGTGAATAGTTGCTTCAACCCTGCTTTCTTCTTAAGTAGGCTGTCTAATACAATATAGTTGGTGGTGAATGCAGGGTTGAAGCAACTATTCACTAGTGAAGAAGAAAGCAGGGTTGAAACAACTATTCACTAGTGACGATTGGGCCAACCATAATATCAGCCGCTCAAATGCAGGTCGTATGGTGAAAAGTATAGTGCTTGATCATGCTTTTTGGACTCAATCAGAACATGTGTGCCAAATGTTTGAACCTCTTTACAAAGTTTTACGGATCGTTGACACAGAAGTGTATCCTACTATGGGGGCAATATATGAGTTGATGCGTGTAGTGAAGGATGACTTGGAAAGAAAACATGGTGCAAGGTGGGTCATAAAGATAATTGATGACCGATGGTATAAAACATTATACCACGATTTGCATGCAGCAGGTATAAATTATGTCATAATTTGCAATTCATTTCTTTAGTTGCATAAGTATTATTTCTCTTATTAGAGTATGTGTTTCTTTGAATAACATATTATTTGAATCCTCGATACCAATACAGACCCGGTGTTGGAGATGATGGTACCCTTATACGTGTTGTACATAATGTATACTCTAAATTAGACCCTGCATCACCAGCAGTTGGCCAATTTGGAAATGAGGTACACAATTACTTAAATTATAATAATTACATTGTTGGATTAAACTAACACGATTTATTGAATTCAGCTAACATGGTTTAAAGATGCAAGAAGAACTTTTGGAGAACCAACATCAGTTGCTGCTCGAACAAAAATGTCTCCTAGTCAGTGTAAACATATTTCACTATCAGTTTATAATAGAATTTGTTGGAGTTATTAGGCTTATCAACATTGTTTTTCATTATAGCTGAATGGTGGATCATGTATGGGACTGATGCACCAACTGTGAAAAAGTTAGCAATCAAAGTATTATCACAAACAGCTTCCTCATCTGCTTGTGAAAGAAATTGGAGTACATTTGCACTCATACACACAAAGCAAAGAAATAGGTTGGCTCATAGTAGGTTGGAAAAATTAGTTTATTGCTACTACAACATGAAGCTTCAAATTCGAGATAAGGAAGCAGAAATAGATCATGTCGACCGTGGTGACCCACTAGATATGTTTGATATTGTTGTTGAAGATGATGATACAGAGGGTAACCAACTTTATCAATGGATTAGACCTCTTCATTTAGATGATGATGAAGGCAACCCAACTCTAAGAGTTGCTGAAGAAGCACGTAATGAAGGGCTAAATGTAGAAAGTGTATTAGATGAGGAGGTGGGATCTAGCAGCGCTGACTCTTTGGAAGAACTTTTGCGCCCAAGACCAAGAAACACTGGAATTCCACCTTCTTCCAATCCTACACAACCACAAGATCCTGCTGATACTAATGATAGCTCTAGTACAAGATCAGGAGACTCACCTACCACCGGAGGTGGGAATGATGAAGGATATAGTGGAGCTGGAGGTAGTGGTGGATATAGAAACTATGTTGGACCACCTCCCGGATTTATGAGCCCCTTCACTGGTGAGGCAAACTTCACGCATGCAACACAGGATGAGGACCATGGCAGTAGGAGGGCAGGACCAGGAATTGGTGCCATAGGGAAGGACTATACTTGTAGAGAAAGAGGCAAGGGGACTTTGTCAAGTCAAGAAGATGACTCGCTATCTATAACTTCGAACTCTGTTGGAGTGAGAAGTAGTAACCATGGTTATACTCATAACCAACCATTTCCCTACCCTTCATATCCCATTCCTGTTGGGATGGAATCGAGCGACTCATGGAAAGAATCCGAGACTCAATCTTCAAATGATTTTGCTTATGGACGACGTCAACCAATCTCGAATCCATATGGGTGGCATGTTAACAATTACATGCAAAACTATTTTGGGGATTTATCATTTGATGACTACTCTTCACAATACACTTACTCTACACATAGAGATGATGAAGATAGTGAAAATTTTGAACCTCATAGGAACTCTATGTGGTACTAAGTCACTCGTGTATCTTACCATGCAATGTATATAGTGTAAATTATTGTACTAATTCATTATATATAAATGATTATGGTGTGTTTAAACTTCTTTCATTAATTACTACATATTTTCTACACTAACAATGTTTGCCAGCTCTCTATAAAATCAACTTAAATCAGTTAAATTCATCATGCAATGCATTTCCTTCCAATTTTTTATGTAAACTAATAGATGATTGACTAAATAAACATCTTGCAAAGTTTCAATACAAATTTCCAAGTTTTTCTTACAATTTCCGTGGTTTTTATTCAATTTTTATCGATATCGATAATATCCCGATATTTCCATCAAAATTTCCGTGTTTTTGGACTACCAATATTTCCGATATCATCGATATTTTAGATCTTGGTCTCAACATATTCTGTGAACGAAAGATATGATACGATGTAGGACTACCTTCGACAGCAAAGCTTCCATCTTTTCTTTCAAATCCAAATAGGCGGACTGTGCTTGCTCGTAAAACCTACATTTGTGGACTGCTAAGGGAACAAATGTTTTGATTTCAGTCATGTCTTCTACAATGTAAACTTGCATCAGCCCGTCTCAAGATATTTAGACAACAAAACTGTGACCAAGTCTAATAATAAATGGAGAATAATCATAACCAAATCTCAAAATACCTGAGCATCCAAGATGTTTTCCAGTGCAGATATTTGAGCCTCAGAATCCATGGCGGACGAGGCACTAGAAAATTAGAAATTAGAAAGGATCTCCTGAATATTTTGCATAACAGATTGTAAAATTTCACTAGCTATGAAGCACCAATATCTGACCGTTTCTTATGACAGGGGATTCTGTCATCCCAAAAATCTTTGGCCGGTTCGGAGATTAGTGATAAAAATCCTTCAAAAACAAGAAATTAGTCACTCAAATGTACTTGAATACAATTTTTTTTACGTATGTTGAAAATTGATGATCTCCTACTCACTAGTGAGTAAGCGATCAACATTGTGTACGTATATGTGTGTATGTGCTTAAAATAGCTTCAATGGTGTTTCGCAGCACAATGCATATGCTCGTTGCCCTTTACGATTGTAGTGTCAACTTGGCACACAGTCCGCTAAGCTACCTTCATTATTTTCGTATAGGACGATTGCCAGTAGCGCGATGACATTCGTCAAAGATTATCAAGCTAAACATTTCTAAGTTGAAGAAAGCATTCCTCATGACATCCAAGAGAACCTGTGGTGTCATGACCAGTATCTGCAGCATAAGAAGAAAATAAATCAGTGATTAGTTCTAAATCTCGGAAATAGTTTGTACAAAAAAAGCTGATTAAGCATCGAGTAATGATTACTTGAAAACCGAAGAAAATTAAACTTACATCATGTCCGGCACAATCCCATTTGTTGTTGGCCATTTAACATTTTGAGAGAGTTGGGATTATGCCTTGTATAAGGCTGCCATGGAATCTAGAAAATTCATATTATGTAATGCAAATTAAATCATTTAGAATAAGCCAGAAGTGATACAGAAAAGCCAGAAATTATATAAACTTATACAAACTTAAAGATTTTGTCTGAAGGGTGACACGCCTCAACCCAGATATCCAAATGATATCTGGATAACACGTGTTGGCCGACACTCAAGAGTGACAAAAGCCATAATTATATGAATATGCAGGAACATAAGAAAACATGTAATCGAGAAGTTGCGTGAAAAACAACAATCATAAAGAATATACAAACGCTTAGCAATGATAAAACATTAGTCATAATATAAGGATAATATCCAACTGTTAACAATCTGAAAGAAAGGATGCATGAATATGTTGAGAGCATACAACTAAACAAGAGTGTTAGTGAAATGAAAAACATTAAGGTACAATTATACATAAAAAGGTCATATGTTGAGAGGAGAACACAAGATCACTAGAAGGGAAATGTCTCGATGCTCGAGTCGTATTCCTCGTCACTATGTCTTGAAGGGGGCACAGAGTTTATAATAATAGTAATAATAAGAAAACCATTTTATATCTGAACATACTAAGCCCACCATTTTGAAAACAATATAATACTACATAATAGGTTTTTCCAAAACTATAACATTCCTTGCAGCACAATGTCCTTGTTAATTGTGAAATCTTTCGTCCTTCTAAACTTTGTTTTTGGTTTTTTCTCAGAATCATGAATACTCGTGGTGGGAATGTGCCTCGTGGTGGTAATGTACCTAGTCATCCTACTGGTGTTTTGAGTGGAATTCATCAATTGATTGCCGCTCTGCAACATGCATTCCCTAGGAATAGCGAGCAAAGTCGCACTTATGTGGAAATTGTCTGAAGTCATGGTGTTACTGATTTAAATGTTGTGGGTGCATGGGAGGAGGCTAAGGAATGGCTTGAAAATGTTGAAGATATTTTGGAATGTATGGATTGCCCTGCAGAGAAACGGGTGAAGACCGCAGGGTATTTTATTATGGGTGGTGCAAAAATTTGGTGGAAGTATACGAAACGATCTCAACTGCCTAATCGGCCAATGACATGAAGTACTTTTCGAATACTCTTTTCATATTATTTTATGAGTCCTCAGTATAAAGCAAGTAAGAGACGAGAATTCTATGCGCACTGCCAGGGCAACATGTCAGTGACAGAACTTGATTGTACTTTTAGACGATTGGCGAGACACATTCCCTCTGTTTATGAGCACCCGCAAGAGATGATGAACCAACTTGATATTGCTCTAGATGATGATATCCGTAACTTTATGTCAGCACATGAGTATAATTCTTATGAGAGTATGATCAGAGCAGCTTTGAGAATGGAGCGGTCACTTTTGAATTGCAGCAGTCATAATTTGCCTCGAAATCAGTTTACCCGGGGTCAAGGTTTTTGATCTCGAAGCACCAGGGAATGTTCCTGTTCTTCTACTATCGGCCCTATACACTCACTATCATTCAAACGTCACAGTTAGGGTTCGGGATCTTCTAGTGAAGGATTGGGTAATAAGGTATCAAGACAGTTTTTTAGTCATTTCACACCAGCCGCTCCGATTTGTATGCGTTATGGCAGACGTCATCGAGGAAATTATGCTGCATGGAGTGACTAGTGCTTTAAGTGTGGAGGAGCTGGACATTATGCCCGTGATTGTTCTACTGATCAACCTACCGAGGGTATTGCATTTGGTTCAGTTTATGGATGAGGTGGTAGCTCGGGTACTCAGAATCAAAGTCAAGGACAGCATCAAAATTCAGAAAATGCGCTGGCACAAAGTTTAGTCAATTCGTATTAAAATATTATTAATTTTTTTATAAAATAAAAAAAATTGTTTTAATTTCGGATAGGAATTTTAATCAATCTTGTCATGCCACGTGTTATTATCCGAAAGTACTATTTTGTGGATAGATTTTCAACCAATCCCAACATGCCACGTGTCATTAACTGTTTACAATAATTTAGCCAAGATTTCGATAAGATTTTCAACCAATCACGTAATGCCACGTGGCATTATCCAGAGCCTCATTCTTTTTTTTTGTCCATATAAACCCTACATCCATCCTAATTCATACACCAATCTCAAACTAGCTCAAAATCTTTTTTCATCGTTTTTAAATCTTGAGTTCTTACAATGTCTTCTTCAAATAGATTGTATGAAATCGATGAGCAACAGAAAAAATTGTTTGCAGAACAGGAAGAATTGTTCAATCTCGAGTAAGGTGGAGATGAGGCTTTCGCAATGGAAGAGGATAAGGATGATGAACATAGAAGGCAAAGAGCCTCACATTCCCATCGTGTCATGGAAGTTGTGGGTCAGATATCCAAACCCAGACGTGCCGCAAACTTGGATAGAAAGACAGAAAGACGAGGTAAAGATCTCTTGGAAGATTATTTTATCTCCAATAGTTTATTCCCTGATCATAGTTTTAGACGTCATTTTAGAATGCAACGAAATTTGTTCGACAAAATCATGATTGTTATTTGCAACCATGATCCATACTTTGTGCAAAAAAATGATGCTTATCATGTTCTAGGTCTTCTTCTTGAGCAAAAAATTAATGATGCCTTGCGAATGCTTGCATATGGAGCATCTGGAGGTCAAGTGGATGAGATGGCGAGGATGGGAAAATCAACTGTTATGGAGTCCCTGATGAGGTTTTGCTCCGCAATCGAAGCCCTCTACAACAATGAGTACATCCGGAAACCCATGACAATGGACATGTGAAGGTTTTTGAAGAAGGGTAAGATGCGAGGCTTTCCTGGCATGATTTGAAGCATCGACTGTACGCATTGGACTTGGAAAAACTGTCCAAGTGCGTGGAAATGAGCTTATGGCAACAGAAAATGAGCCAAAAGTATCATTTTGGAAGCAGTGGCTTCATTTGATACATGGATTTGGCATGCTTTTTTTGGTGTTCCAGGAGCTCAAAATGACCTCAATGTCCTTGCCCAATCTCTAATGTTTGATGAGGTGCTGCAAGGAAAAGCACCGAGAGTCACATATTGGGTCAATGGCCATATATACGAAGGTGCATACTACCTAGCAGACGACATTTACCGAATGTGGACAATGTTTGTCAAAACAGTGCCACATCCACAAAGTGAAAAAGAAAAACACTTCACAAAATGTCAAGATGGGTGTAGGAATGAGCTTGCAGGATACCAAAACATTCTAGCAGCAGCCCTGACAATCGCCCAACGAGATTGCAGGATACCAAAACAATACTCCACATCCTTCCTACACCCCTCTTAACATTTTGCGAAGTGTTTTTCTTTTTCACTTTGTGGATGTGGCACTATTTTGACAAACGTTGCCCACCTTGGGTAAATGTCGTCTGCTACCATATGCTCCTTCATATTTATGGTCATTGACCCAATATGTGACTCTTGGTGCTTTTCCTTACAGCACATTGTCGAACACTGGAGATTGGGTAAGGACATTGAGGTCCTTTTGAGTTCCCGGCACACCAAAAAAAGCATGCCAAATCTATGTATCAAATGAAGCCACCACTTCCAAAATGATACTTTTGGCCCATTTTCTGTCGCCATAAGCTCTTTGCCACACACTTGGACAGTTTTTCCAGGTCCAGTGCATACAGTCGATGCTTCCAATGATGCCAGGAAAGCCTCACATCTCACCCTTCTTCAAAAGCCTTCGCAGGTCTATTGTCGTGGGTTTTCGGAGGTACTCATTGATGTAGAGGGCTTTGATTGAGAAGCAAAACCTTATAAAGGACTCCAGAACAGTTGATTTTCCTATCCTCGCTATCGCATCCACTTGATCTGCAGATACTCCATATGCAAGCATTTGCAAGGTAGCAGTCATTTTTTGCTCAAGAAGAATACCTAGAACATGAAAATCCTCTTTTTTTTTTCACAAAGTATGGATCATGGTTGCAATTAGCAATCATGATTTTGTCGAACGAATTTCGTTGCATTCTAAAACGACGTCTAAAAATATGATTAGTGAATAAACTGTTAGGGATAAAATAATCTTCCAAAAGATCTTTATCTCGTCTTTCCCTATTTCTATCTAAGTTTGCGGTGCGTTTGGGTTTGGATATCTGACTCATAACTTCCATGACATGAAAGGAATGTGAGGCTCTCTGCCTTCTATGTTCATCATCCACATCATCTTGTATTGCGAAAGCCTTATCTCCACCTTCCTCGAGATTGAACAATTCTTCCTGTTCTGCCAACAATTTTTTCTGTTTCTAATCGATTTCATACAATCACCTTAAAGAAGACTTTGTAAGAACTCAAGATTTAAAAACGATGAAGAATGATTCTGAGCTAGTTTGAGTTTGGTGTATGAATTAGGATGGATGTAAGGTTTATATGGACAAAAAAAGAAATGATGAGGTTCTGGATAATGTCACGTGGCACTACGTAATTGGTTGAAAATCTTATCGAAATCTTGGTTAAATTATTGTAAACAGATAATGACACGTGACGCGTCGAGATTGAAAATCGTATCGAAAATCTATCCACAAAATAGTACTTTGGGATAATGACACGTGCCGTGACAAGATTGGTTAAAAATTCTATCTGAAATTAAAACTAATTTTTTTATTTATTATTTTATAAAAAAAATTAATAATATTTTAATACAAATTGACTAGACTTTGTGTCAGCGTATTTTTTAGGAGTGGAGATACATTTGGCCAATTATTGTTCGTTAGGGTCAATCAGTATTTATTTGAGTGGATTAAATGGGTTAGGTGCATTTTTAGGGATGGACTTGCTCTTAGGAGAACGGGCAATGGACTGGACAACTCCTGCTTCAAAAAAATTGGATGGTAATTTCCTATTCGCTTGCAATGTTCTTGACAAGGGCCTTGTAAATGGACTAGGATTCTCTCCCTTCCTTTTTCCATCCGCTTCCCTCCTATTCTCTCACATTCTCTATTTTGTCTTTTTCTTTCAATATAAAATTAATATAAGATATTGACGTGACTTAACCGTGACCGTCCAAATAGGAGAGGAGGGAAGGAGAGAAAAAAAAAAAAGGAGAGAATCCTACTCCCTTGTAAAGAGATATATGCAGACATCTTTGTCCGCACAAAATTCCAGCTGACCTCCACTTGACAAGGCCTCTCTGTGGACCAAAAATCCTACCTTCTCGTAATTGAAATATCACTCCACTCCTCTATACAAACAAACCCGCTATTGATTTCTCAGAAAAATATAACACAAATTGCTGAGTGAAAACATGCTTCCAGGAAAATCAAAAATTTGGACTGATCAAATAAATAAAAAAATAAATATAATAAAAACATGATACTTACTTGGGGAAGACGACGGTTAGTTTGGAATCGCGTTGCTCTCTCAGGAACATACATATGATCATATGGCAGAGGGACATTGTGGCAGTGTACTAGGAACTGATGATCAGTAGTCTCATATGTTATCATTCCTTCCCGGACTTCTGTTAATCCATTACACACAACATTGGGGAAGATCACATAGTTCATGATAATGTAAGGATTTGGATTTTCAGTTCCATCAATGATAGGAAGTTTAAGCGAGAGAGATGGAGAAACAAAGAGCGAGAGGGTAAGCCGAAGAAGAAGATAGAGAGCTTTGCTTGGGGTGCCCATCTGAAGATGGAAAGCTCAAATTTATAGGGCCTAGCTAGGGTAAATGTTAATTAAGTTCACGAAAGTCACAGTGCTCTAAATTTCTGCTGTTTGGATTTTCTCCTTCTTATGTACAAAGCTCAACGAAAGCATGGTTAAATGACTTAAATCATTCTCTAACACAACTTATAAATGCTCCAAGTCATTCGGCCATAGCCGTTGGATTACAAAAATCTAACTTCAACTACCCTTCAAACTTGGCCGTGGCCGTTGGATTACAAATAGCCATTGGAATCTTTAGCCTTTGTAAGCTGAGTGATATCATTTCCTTTTTTATTCCTTTGTTTTGTTGCTGTTAGTTTCATGCATGGTGCATCAATCACTTCATCTTCATGCATGCTTTCTCTTTACTCAGGCCTTGTTTTTTTCCATAGCACTGTGACTCTCGTGAAAACTCAAGTAACAAATTAGGTAAGGATAATGTTAGGAGGCCAAATTACTAAATCATATTTTATAAACTAAATAATATGGACATTGATGATTGAATTATCATTTAAAGATGATTAACGTACTTATTTTCTACTGATGACACATTATTTGATTTACAAATTTAATCCCTAACATTATCTTAGATAATTAACTGTTCACACAGACTTTGGAAAATCTGCCACAAAAAGTAAAAATATTTGGTTTTGAAGGACAAAGTAAATTTTGGATCCACTTTTTCCATGAAAAAAGGCCAAACCTGAAGATTCACTGCAGTAATACTCAGTACATCACACACATCTTTTCTCTGATTTCATGCACGATGCATGCAGGACTTGGATTGTCTGCCCTCTTATTTCGATGCCTTCTTCGTGCCTTCCTGTTTTGTATGGTCACGGTTAAGCTACGTCAATATTTTATATTGTTTTTTTATAAAAATAATAAAATAAAAAGATATAGTAATATAAAATGTTGACGCGGCTTAACCGTAACCACACAAACAGGAGGGCACGAGGATGGCACCGAAATGGAAGGGCAGACGATCCAAGTCCATGCATCGATCACTTCATGCATGCTTTCTCTTTATTCATTTCAGGCCTTGTTTTTTCCATAGCACTGTGACTCGTGAAAACTCAACCGACATTCAACTCTCTCTTTCCAATTCCACGTCATTTAGGACTATTGCGGTAATCAGTTTATATAGAAAATGATCATTTCCGGATCCCTTTCTCCTAATTCACCAAATTAAAATATTTGGGTCATTGAAATTTGATCAAACAGCTACAAACAATGACTCACTTTAAAAGTTATAATAACTTTAGTCGTTTAATCAAATTTCAATGGTCCGCATTTCCTAATTTGGTGGATTAGAAGGAAAAGATCCGGAGATAATCCATTTCCCAGTTTATAAATGCAATAAAATGACCATGCGGCACAATATATTGATAGACATGGTGTTGAATTTCTACATGTGCGTTTCGGGTTTGAAACTCCTTTCTTTTCTTTTTTCAACAAAGAGACTAATTTATACAAAATTCATCTAAATTATAGAATACTTAAGCCTTGTTGCTATAAGAAAGTACTTACTCAATCAAGCTGTAGTTACAAAAACTGTTTTTACCTAATTATTCTTAATCGTTTTATTTAGAAGATATTACATTATTTTGTCGAACAAGATCCATTTATATCGACTTAGATTCTACCCATGTTACATTACCTTATAGAGAAACTTCAACTTTCCCTAATTTCCACGTTTTTAAGTCAATTTATTTTCGTAGGAGATGCATTAACTGTATAATCAAATGAAAAAACATAAAAATAAAATCAATACATACCAACCTGTTTCCAAAAGAAGAAAAAAAAAACAAAGAAAAATCTTACAAGATGTCCCTATGATGTTACAAAATCCTCCAACACCCTTAGCAGAGACACAGGCATCCTCAAAATACTCAAAACTATAACTGGCTTAACATAACTCAAGACCATCACTCTAAGGTGACAAACCCGAAATCAAAACCTTTCGGCCAATCTGGCAGTAACTGCTCTTAATTTCGAATACACTTTTCCGGCAGGGGACCCTAAGATAAGGCTGCAAAGAGAATCCCTTGCAACTTTAATATTTGCAAACGAACCCAGTATGTGAATCTTGGTGTCAGCAATCACAATCCTCGTCTTTGTAGCATTCTCGATTGCAAACTTTGTTTTACCGCCCTTACCGGACAGTCTTCCTATAGCACGAGACAAGTGCTCCCCACGAAGGGTTTTAACGTCCTTGATCTCAAACGACTCTACATAGAGCTCATCCATTCGCAAAAGGGCAATGGCGTCTATAACATCAAAGCCCAGCATGAAAGCCTGAACAAAATCAGCGCACTTCTGTAGATTACTTACTTCGGGTGTGTCAGCTCTAGTCTTTAACTCAACTTTGCGACCCTTGAGATTCATACGAATGTCTATCTTCATCTGCTCATAAATTGGTGTGTATATGTCCATCCAAGCTTTCTTGAGGGGCGAATAACGATGTGGCGGAACAGAGACTTTCCGGAACTGGACTTGTCCATCTGACATCTCATGAGCCTTCAAAGGCGCAAACAATGGCTTGGGTGGTAAAGTCACAGCCGCTGAATTTGGTGCAGATGGAACTGCTTCAACTTCCATGGCTGTAAGAGCTCCGTTGGACTGCATTTTTACCTCCGCTCACTACGACCCTTCAAAGATTAATCAAAAGTTGATCAAGGGATTAATACAGCAGCACAAAATCAGATATTCATACAAACCCCGTTTACAAACCAAAACAAACATCTATTACAATAAACCTCTACTCTAATAAGCTCTATATGCCACTTAGTACTACGGTCTAGTGGTATTCCTCTTCACTCGTAAGTGACAAGTCTTAGGTTCGGTCATAAAGAAGCAACCTTTCCGTTGCGCCAAGGCTCACCCACAAGCTCTATTTAACAATGAAATTATAAATATACGACACATTCTATAACGCAAAATAGCCTTATATAGTGGACTACAACAGTTATTCTCACAACCACCACCATGGAAACATTCCGTGGCCTAAGATGCAATCATGAACCTACGATTTCACAACTGCTTCAATTAATCCACTTCCAAATTTACATAACAAATGTAAAAAATTAAATTAAATTTCGTATCCGAAGCGATTAAATATTCCCAATTTCATCATTAGGTGCCTGAAAAATTCTTATCGAGCACGAAAGCAGAACAGGCATCGAAATTGACACAGACCCAAATAAGAAAAAACAAAGCTTTCATCAAATTAAAACAAAGATACAGATATAAACCGATTTTTCAACATACCCACAAGATCTTAGATTATGCATGGTCTAATTCGATTGCGATTAAGAAATGATACAGAAAAGACTGGACCTTTATGATAAAAGAGAAAGTACCTGGACCGGGATGTAAGTAGAATTTGAGCTTCTTCTTCTCTCTTCCTCTGCGTCTTCGTCGATATGAGAGAGCAGAGAGAGAGGCTCGAAAAAGGAAGAGCGAAGGGTTAACTAGGGTTTTGATTTTATATGAAGTAGGTGTTTTGGGTATGGATTGGGCTTTATTTGTTCTTATAAAAATATATAACAGGCTAGTCCACTTGCAACCCTCCTATGGGCTTTTATTATCGTTGAACTGTTGTTTATTTATTTTATTTTATTTTGACAAACGATAGTGTTATTGAGTTAGATAATTAAATGTTTAAAGGAAGGGAATTGGTGGAGATCGAACTGACAAAGTATATAAGTATTATTGTTTTTCATCAATACGGTAAAGCGTCATTTGTTTGAACTGTTAATTAATTACATAGTTTTTTGTTAGTCTTTAATTCTTTGATATTAGCCATATTCTAATATAATCTACCGGGTGTCTTCAGTTGATAATTTTAAAGATTTTAAAGGTTCATGCGTATTTAACTTGTGATTTTAAAAGAGTTACATGGAGAGGTTCGAATTTGGATGCATGTGACAAAACATTGTTCTAGTCAATTTGGTTCAGTCTAGATCCACTTTTAACTATCAGTTTTCAACTCCTTAATATGTTTTGGGTGAAAGATATTGTAAAGATTACTCTTGATCTCACTAACCCCAACAAACAAACAAGACCGTTGAATTATTGTGCTATATCTGATAATTTTAGAAGTCACATGAGAGTAGCTTGCTCGAAACAGATTTATCACCGTGTAACTTTCATATCTGATATTACATTGTTATGTGAAAAGAAACTTATACTTGACATTGTATTGTTCGGTCAAAATATCACTAGGAACGATTGTTTAAACTTACACATGAATTACACGAAGAACAATTACTGTACTTAATTTTCTTCAAATAAGGACGTCCTTAACATATAGAAAACTAATATTTGTTGTCGACGTTTATCATGCGGAATAATAATCCGACATATTTCTTCTATCGTCCTTGTTTAAATGTTGGCACAAACTGAAAGCTAAGTAATCTCGTGAATCAGTACAATCCATACATGTAGAATCATGTCTAGAAGTTCTGCGAAAACCTTAAAAGTCCGCAGCCTCGATGATTAGGGCAAACATATCTTCCGCTGCTGCCCTCGATCATCACGGCGAACATACTTCGGCTGCAGCCTGCAGCAGCGGAAGTTGAGCTTAAAATTACTACTTCTAAGAAGAGTAGAACATCAAACACGCATTAAGCGAAAGCATCCAATCCAGAAATATTTTTGGTTTCCAAAAACTCGCATCGCCCCTAATTAATAATGATGATCATGTGGTATAATCCTGCCAAAGTTTTTCTCCTCAGTTTTATCATGCTTCACCTCATGGAACGTAACAAAAACAAAGGGAACGAGATCATTGAAATATCTAAACTTATAAAATTCCGCAGCCTCAAGACTTGCAGAAAGGATTGAGTTGCCACCAGAGTCGTTTGAGATGGAAACTCGAAACACCGCTACGCGTGTATAAGGAACGGAATCGTCAGCAGCCTTGCCATCGTACACGAACCACATACGGTCATCATCAAATCGACCTATGTGACAGTTAAACGGGGATAAGAAAGGACAGAATATTGGCCCAAGCTCATGCAGAACCTGATACGGCTTGGGTTCAGGGATCCCCTTCTCATTCAACTTATACACACCAAATTCTGAGCTAACTGAAATGAAATTTGGATTTCAAACCAAAAAATAAGTTCTGAATTTTAAACTCTGCATTTATATTTGAGTTTCTTGACCCGTTCATCTAAATCCCGAAAAGATCCAAGCTTTACTTCAGTTTGATACTAAGAACAACTGAGATTAAGCAAATGTAAACACTAGAGCTAAGTTAAACTTCTCGAAAGAAAATCGCAGATAGCGACAGGAATTTACCTGAGTCGTGTTAGAACATACACTTCCGGTGTCAAATTTAAGAGGAAAAGTGAACGACCATTAGTTTTATGTGTCAGCTATCACAACTTGCATTCAACAAATTCAACCAAACAAGAGCCAAAGAAAACTAAATTACACCTCCCCAACACAAATTATTATAATCAAAGCATTTCATTAACAACTCGAGAACATATCCTAATGAATGCCATGAATATCATCCAACGATCATACAGTTTTAGATGTAGGTGATTTTTGTAGAGATGATTTTGAGAGAAACTTAAAGGATGAATGATTGGATCGTCGGAACAATTATAAAGTAGGCCCTAAGAAGTGTATCAAAATTTGTGTCAAAAAATGTCTCCCAATATATAATATAGACACATGTTTTAAAACATTTTTTCTTCATGATATATTTCAATGATCCAACCGTCTAACTTTTAGATCGTTGCTCATAATTTTAGATATGCAATCTTACCATGTGTAGGAATGAATTCAATTCAACACTTTGATAGTATAACATGCCAATTACAATAGCTTAGAGCATCTCCAATAGACTCTCTAAATAAACTCGTGCTAGATTTTGTCACAATTCCTTTCCACCTTCTATTTTGTCACAATTCCTATTCACCTTCTAGGAAAAGCTCCTAAATTTAGAAAATGAGAAAGTAATTCCTAACATTAATTACTAATATTTTAAATAAGAGCTCATTTACTATTGGTCAACAATGGAAATAGGTCTTATCCGAATTCCTTCCACCAAATTCATCAATTCGGGCTTTTAAAATTTGATCAAACAGCTAAAGTTATTATAACTTTTAAAAAGAACTCATGTTTTTAGCCGTTTGATCAAATTTAAAAAGTCCAAATTAGTAGATTTGATGAATTTGGTGGAAGAGATCCGGAGAGAATCCCTTTCCGTCAACAGTCGTTGCATCTCCCTAAACTGGAAAGTATGATTGAAGTAGAAATTTTTAAAGAGCTCCAAAACTAATTTTTTGATCTTATTAACTAAAACTGAATTAAAAATATTTAAAACATAATTAAAGATGCTTTTAATATTTAATTAGCTTCTAAACACGAGTCTCGCAAGATTATTTTAATCACGCGCACTACGACCCATTACAAATTTGTAAACTATTTAAGTAAATAGAAAAACAAACTTGTAAATTATTCAACTGAAGTGCCAAAAACAAAAATAAAACGATAACATAGAGCAACTTGCATGACTTCCGTTTCCCGTTTCGTGTCAGTCCTTCCACATTAGCTCAGCTGCGAGTCCCTCTGCAACCCCCACCTTCTAATCCTCAATTGAAACTGCCCCACCGTCGCCAAAACCTTCACAGTCTGCTCCGGACTCAACACCTCCACCACCTTCCTCACCGTCGACCCGCGAAGACCATCGGCGCTCTCGAAAACCCCCAGCATGGCCGTCTTCAGCATCTCCATCGCCATATCCAGCGATGAAATCTCCCCGTCCATCGGCCTCCCCACCCCCGTCGCCAGCGCCAGAATAGGCGGGGCAGCCACGCTCTCCTGAATCCTCGCCATTGTCTCCGAGAGATCCCGCTCCGCCCGCCTCGTCTCTCCCTTCACCGCGTCCATCTCCCTCGCCTGCTCCGCCGTCAAGTCCTTAACCGAGCTGTCCACCATGCGCAGCACCATTGACGGCTTGAATCCCGCCAACCAGAGCAAGCTCCGCTCGAATGAGCTGAGCCACGGCGGCGAAAACAAGACGAACACATCCTCCTCCGCCTTTCTGGCTTTCTCAGCAAAGTACTGCTGGTAATGAGACAGAACCTGTTCGATTAAGTTCCTCTCTCGGGCATCCTTGTTTTCGTGGTCCGGCGATTCGACCAGTTTAAGGAGCTGGTCCAGAAACGTTTGCTGGCGGTCCAGCCAGCCGCCGAGGAACGTGACAAACCGTTCCCTGGCCGGGTGAGCAGCGGCCATGTTCTCGGAAAAGAGCCAACCAAATTGTCCGTGTCTTGAATGTCAAAAAAGGGGATGTAACTGCCTTAATTTATAGATAGATTTTTCAGTATGATCGGTACACGGGATGATACATCATTTGTCACTATACAAATAGTGGGATATGTGTGCTAAAAAGTTAATAACTTAACAAATAAAATTTATCATCACCCGTATTAAAACATATGATGTACGACTTATGTTCCTATCATAACTAAAAATTTCTGCAATTTATATGGTTTCGATTTCCCTTTTTGGTAATTTTCTGTCTTTTTGGAGTTACTTTCCTGAAAAGGCAACTTCATTGGTGTGCGATGCGGTTGCTTCGTTATTAAGGCTTTTACTAGTTTGGTAAGGCGAGGAAGATCACATAGAAAGTGCTCTTCAAGTGTAGGCGGTGAAGCAATGGCAATTCTGTGGGCTTGGTGAATGACTTGCATGGAACGATTTCATCATCGCTCTGACATTTAAATACATTGTCAAATATAAATTAATATTTCATTATTGAACTATATAATGTAAATTGGTATTTAGTTAAAACGGTTTCTAAGATTTGAGTCGATAGAAGTGATTCTTGAGTCTGCTTTCTTATGTGAAACATCTCTGTTAAATAAAAACCCAAATGACAAAATATCTTAATTTGATAAACAATGGCCAAATATTAGACAAGAATTGAGGGTATTTTGTCATTTTCTCTCATTTAATGGAGATTTTTCGAATGACCAAATAATTGACAATAGACAAACTAAAAGACTAGTTCTATGTATTTTAAATTTCAGAGACTAAAGAGAAGACTTATGCTAATTTCAAAAATCATTTTAGCTAAAAAACTACGTAAACTCATTTTATATAAGTTTATCTTTCTAAGTATTGGTAGCACAGTAATATTAACTTTACAATTAGATAATGGACTAACATAGACCGAGTTGACAATTATAAAAATATATGAATCACTAAATGTCTATGTTACATAACGGTAAATTCGTTCCATATAAATTGATATTTTCGAGCTATCCAACCTTTTTTATTTCTTTTGGAGGGTTGAAAGTGTCGAGCAGTAAGAGAGACACGTAATTGAAACCGTGGGAGACATTCAAGTCGTCTGGCTTGGTGATAATTTTGCTTGGCCCACGGTGGGACCCACAACCGACGATGTCATAAAATGATATACCTATCCAAATCGGGTATTCCACCTCCTATTACTATCTTTGGTACAGAAATCAAGCACGTTCTTTGAGACGAGAACTTGGCCACTTTACTTACGGACACATGGCATGTCGCCTGATTGACAAGTGGCATATTTATGTCACTAACTACTGGAATTCATTATTTTCATTATTTTTTCATTACCACATAATCCAGATTACTGAAACTGAATACGACGGTCTCTATTAACTTAGCCTATTGACTCACCTCACATAACCAATGCTCTGAATTTCTCGTTCTCGCTCTCTTGAACGGTACAAATTTCCATTACGAATTTCATGATCCTTAGATTGTAACTGTGATTCAACGCCATATTATGGGATACGTCCATACAGACAAACTCGTATAGAGAAATGTAGCATTATCATTTCACTCCAAATGCAACACGCAAAATAATATAAATATAATACATGGTTTCTCTTTCCGAAAAACGTAAAATTCCTCCTCTCTAGAAGCAAGGGCACCTTGAGCCATTGCTTTCATCAAATGGTCACTGAATTTGAAACCACCCTTGCTCTAGCACATGTAGTATCTAAGGTATCGTTGGTATGCAGACGGGACGGGACGAAACAGGACGAGGACAGAACGGAGAGGGAGCAAAAATGCCCTCGGATGGAAACAAGGAGGAAGAAGAAGGAGACGAAGATGTTATAATTTTGTGTTCTACGAATGTGAAACGAGTCGTTCCAGGGGATGAGGCGGAACGAAAATTCACCCAAAATTCGTTCCATGGAACAGCACATTTCACCCTTTTTAGGCGCCCCAAACGTGGCACGGAACGTCTCGTCCTGCTTCGTTCCGTCCCGTCCCACGTACCAAACGGTACCTAACAGCAACTACAAGAGAAACATCATCAAGGAACTTTCGAAACTCAGTCCGAAAAGGTCAATCTAGCAGGGGCTAAAGAAAATATTCGAAGTAGGAAGTAATACTCAAGAAAATCACGGCGAAAGGATTCGAATTTGGAACAGCAAACAGTTTTCGTATAAATTGCAACCCTCGTTCGCGGGTCTCGATCAAAAAGACTAGATCAAAGGGTGACAAATACATAATATTCGAACTTGAACCCTTGTAATTGAGTTCTCAAACTAAGCGTATTCCAACAATGAAATGAATTTTTAAGGTATTAAGTTTACTCAGCCCCCGAAAAGATATCCGGCTGCTTGTTCTTCGTTACCGTCAAAAAATTTAAGAGCTTGTATTACCGCATCTCTCCCAAACCCTAGCTCAACAAGCTTTGCAACTTTAGCTTCAAAATCAGATCCCTGCAACCAACATTGTCAGATACAAGAATTTCATTCGATGATCCAACTTCTCTGTATGGCGAACCCCGACAGAGTGAAAACCCTAGTTGAAATCTTAGAACTGAGATTAAGCAAACGTAAACACTACAGCGTAATAAAATTTCTCAATAGAAATTAGAAAATAGTGTATTTGCTAAAAAAAAATTTACCTGAGTCGGGGTAGAATGAGCACTCCCTGTGTCAAGTTTAAAAAGGAAGGAAACGACCATCAGTTATATGTGGGAAAAATTCATACATGCACTGCTCTCACAATTTGCAAGTAACAAATTCAACCAAGAAGAGCAAACAAACTAAATTTCACACCCTGACACATACCATTATCAAGACGTCCCATTAAACTCTATAATTCACATTTAACGGATTCAACCAAACAAGAGCGAACAAACTAAATTGCACCTCCCGACACAAAACATAACCAAAGCATCCATTAACGACTATGAGCAAGTTCCAAACTAACCAGAAGATTGCCCTCCTGATGGTACAGTTTTGCTCGTATCTGCTGTTCCCGGTGTAACCTGAAGAATACCATATTAAAGCAAAATGAGCAATAATGAAAGAAATATAAGTCGAAGGTCAGCTACCTTACTATATTTGAAACTTTTATAAGACAACATTATCCTAATGAATGCTATGATCCAAAAAACCATGTAATATCCATAGATTCTACACTTAACAATAAAATTCGGAGGGGATGGGAAGATATGAAAAAAACCTAAAAAAATGGAGCAAATACAAAGCCTCATACAAGATGATCCAATTGTTTGTAAGGACAACACCAGAATTTTTATCCTAAGTTTTTTATTATTAGACAATACATTTAAGAATCGGAAACTGCAAAAAGATTCCTTGACTTCAGGAAAAGCATAAACTCGAGTAGACTTACAGGAGCTCCCGAGCTGGATGCTTCCTTGGCAAACCTTTCTTCATCGAGAAAACGAGATGGGATGTCTTTTTCTAAAACAAATACATAGATTTAGATTTTTCTTTAACAAGGGACCATAAATATTCCAGAATATTTAAATATCCATACATAGAGATCATGGAACCAACCTTGCAAAAATGGTACAGAAACTTCTCCACCGCCAACTCTCAAAACATTTTCATTCAAATCTATAATGCACTGATGACATCTTTAATGTTAGAAGACTAACAAATGGAGCTCCTACATTAATTAAAACCATTGAGAAAGACAGCTTGCACAAAATTTGGAGCATGGATTCTACCTGATGCTTACGGAGCATATCCAACCCAAAGAGAAACTCCATATTTGGAGCATCGAGAACCATGAATGAACAAGGGTAAAATATACTTCCAATCTACAGAAACAATGTTAAAAAGCCTGTCACTCAAGTAAGAATTTCAGACAGTATAATATGATATGGATTGCTTATCACAGGCAGCTACCTTGATAGGAGCTACATGTATTCGACCCAATATCTCTGATTGACCAACTCCATGAGCAATGCCCTTATAACGTTGATCTAAAAGCCTCAACAATCTAGAGAGTTCAATGTCCAAAACAACACAACGTCAGGCTTTTGCTCCTGTAATTCTCACGTTATTCATAAAAATATGGAAGAAAAAATAAACAGAAGTAATTAAAAAACCAGCAGTAAAGCATTCAAAAATTGCCTTCCTTTTTACAAAACTTATCAGTAGGGTTGGTGGCCAAAGCAAAATTTATGCGGCTAAAGTTGTATGATATAAAGTAGCTGGTGAAAAGAAAAATAGGTTGTCATTGAACCACCACCTAAGGTTCTCTCATGCATCCAAATCAACATCAGTATTTATAAAAATATGAAGGAAAAAAAATCAACAGAAATTAAATAAAGAAACAGCAATAAAGCATTCAAAAGTCTCCTTTTTCACATGAACTTATCTGACGTTTGGTTGCAAAATCTTATTCTAAGTGGCTAAAGTGGTATGATATAAAGTAGACAGTGAAAACAACCGACTGCGATTGTTATCGGACCCCTTACTGTTCCTATTGTTCTACCATGACCCAAATCTACATCCGCATTCATCTCAAAATCATGCATGCATATTTATTGTGTATGGGCCACTGAATGTCCACCATGAAACACATATTAAACGAGTCACTTGTGTAAACATACTTTCACAACCAGTAAAGAGAAAATTACTATCTAATAGTTAAAAATATCTCATACCCACAACGCTCGGCACAACTTTTAGATATAATAGTTGACTGCGCTCCACTATCAACAAATGCCTGGATACAAGTGGAAATAAACAAAGTATGTAACTTTTGCAGTTACTTAAAGTACAGACAATCAATAAAGAAAGACAACTGATAATACTACTCGTGATGGATAGCATTGATTGAGTTGTACAGGAAACATAAAGGGCAGTTTTGAAGGCAACACAGATGACACAAAAATATTCCAGCAGTCTCATATCACATTGAACTGAAGAGAAAGAAAAGTAACAGTCCTAAGCTATTTGGGAATAATTACCTTCAACGGGATACCATTCACCTCCATGTCAACATACAACATAACCTGGAAAAACATAGAACATCAAACAAAATACCAACTTAAAATGATAACACTGGTAGCAACAGCTGATAATCATACATACCACTCTTGCGAAAGCTTCAGGGTTATGCTCCAAAGCAGCAGCCCAATTTTCATCAATTCCTTTCTGCAAAGGAATTAGCAATATTAAACAAAATATATACTGTGAGCAATTAAGATTTGATTTTAAGGGTACGTTACCACTGCAAATGTTTTAGGAAAGAACAACTACAACTCCAGGTTATTAAAGAAACTATGGAGTTGGATTATCGCTTGTGAACCACACTCCTTTGACAAAGACAATAATCACAATACCACTAACCTGGCGAATAGCAGCTTCAATCTTCTTCTGGGACTCAACATCAAAAGGATCTGCATAAAGAAGAGCCTGCTCACAAGATTCAGGTAAACAAAAACTCCATTAGTTACAGGGATTAAAATCATGCCAAAATCAATATTCAAGAGGTAGGACAGGATAAACAGGTATACTTACAGATACAGACATTGCAATATCTTTTACGGTTAGTTAACATCACTGTATTTCTCTGAAACTTCATAAACTACCATATGGCTATATGTGTTTTATTCATCGGAGAGTATGGAGACAGATTACCGTGAAGGCCATATTAAGTAGCAACTATCCTACAATGACTACGGAAGAAAATGTAACTTACAAGCTCCTCATCTTGTTTCTGTTTTAGTTCAGATTTTTGGCGATGACGCTCTCGTAAAATTTCCTGCAGTCTATTGAGATCATTTCCAAGAATAACTTGTGCCAAGTCAGGGTCACTCTGTAAGTTACAAACAAAAGAAAAGACTATCAGAAACTCACGGGAAGTAGAAAATCACAAACTAAGGACAGTGAATTACATTTTGAAAGACTGCAACAAACAGTTTATACCTCAGAATAGCAATGCAAAATTTAAAAAGGAAGATTTCATTCAACTTATTGCTGTTTCTTTTCAAACACTATGTAGCAAGTATCGGCAAACGCCAACCAAAACCAGAATAAGAAGTAAAAGAACACCATGCTACCTGAAACAACTGTGCTATCAAATTAGAATCATTCCTAATGTGCTGCTGGAAAGCTTCTGGATTTACCGCAGACCCATCCGGATTGAAGCTCAAAGCATTGGTGGGTGCACTGAAATATACTCACATGCCCATTAAACACACGAACATCATACAGTGAATTGCCCATAAAGTACAACATTATCAAGTATACCTCGAAGCGGCAGTGGATACCATCATTATCAAGTCTTCATCTCTGACACCAAGAGCACTCAGCTTCTCAGAATTCCTCATCTCCCTCCCATTATATAGCAGCTGCTGCTGATGAAGCAGCACCCGCGTCTGCTCATACGCATTAAAAAACATATCAAGCATGCGTTACACATTACTCTATTAACTAATCTGCTAACTGAATTTAAAATTAGCTTCCAAACCAAAAAAAAAGTTCCGAACTTTTAATTCTGCAATCATATTCCAGTGATGAACTCTAAATCCCAATCACAGAGAGACCTAAACTTTACTTCAATATGATATTGTTTTCCCCAAAAACAGCATAATCCCACAAAAATAAAGTAAAAAAAAAATAAATCATCAATAATTAAATTAAATTAAATTTCTCACCTCCACCTCCAGCAGAGCTTTCACATTCTCAACCTATCACACAAAAAATCAAATCAAATAAATAAATAAAAAAAGAACTTGAGCTTCCAATTAATTGAAAGAACTATCAAATCAATTGGGGGTTTCTGCTGAAGTGAAAAATTAGGGTCTTACAGTCTCGTGAGGATCGACGTCTAACGAGAGGATCTGTTCGTCTGCGGTCATCACTGTGATCTTCATCTTCTTCAATCCGTCGCTGCGATTGGATCTCCGAAGTCGATTGGTGAGGATTTTGTGAGATTTTATTGTGGATTGTATCGAATCGGAGCTTCAGGTTTTTGGATATAATGGAGGATTTGTTTGATTAATTTGGACTTCCAGTCCCACTTGGAGAAGACGGAGAGAAGGATCCTCTGTGATACGAATTAGTTGCAGTCGTCTAGTTTCCTTCCTCTAAAAGAAAGTTATATTCTTTTCCTAGTATTTGTTCAAGAAAATAAATTGATGTAATTTTTATTTTTTTGATGGAATCAGCTGATAGCTTCGACATGGCAACCACTTTTTCAAGGGCCAAAAAATTCAAAAAGGCATTTATATCTTCCTTTGGTCATAATTGTGTGATTTTGCTTATTATTTTAGGTTTATTGACTTCTGATCCAACTAAGCGATTTTCCTATTTTATAATGATGACTCCACCTATTTTTAAGAGTGTGTGTTTACAACTTCTCCTAAGTACCCTTTATAGCCTTTTGAGTGCTTTTGTACCGTTATTTGATGTGCACATTTGATTTTAGGCTCATTTAAACATTTTGCACCGTTATGCATTGTAATATTATATTATATTACCACTTAATATTACGATATTGTTCTTCACTTAAGAGAGAAATATTAGGTTTGATTTTCACTATAGATGGATTTGAACTACATTATTATTAGTTCATTGGGAGGTTTAGCACACTCCCTCACTCATTTAGTATAGATACAATGGTTAGATAAACAAATTGTATATTGTTTTCTTTGTTATGGTGCTTTTGAACATTTTGTAGCAGGTAATTAATAAGAAATAGTTTAAACCAAACTAGACCAAAGTAGGATGATAACATGGGATGGCAACAATTCGTATGATCGAAACAATCACATGTACGTGTGAATGTTGGTTATTTCTAGCATCATTAGGTTTACCGACATTATAAATTTACAAACCACCAGGGTAGGTTTATCAAATTACAAACCTAATTAAAAGATTACTATGCTTCATCGTAGGTTCATTAACCCAAGCGTCTCTCTCTTTCACATTCCCTTTCTCTCGTTATCTCTTTCTGGATCGTTCACTCACCTTCTCTCCTCGTGAGTTTTTTGTTTTTCTTTTTCACGTATGAAAAAGGGAAAGGGACGTGTTTCACATTTTTCACCGGCGTCGGAAATTTTCATATGAAAAGGGTTCATGTGTTCAAGAATAAGGGATTCCAATTTTCAAAACCACACAATCTCAATTTTCTGGTGCTTTCTAACCAACTGGGTTTGAATATTATTGTTAAAAGATTGGATGAAATTTGATGTGTAAAATTATTAGGGTTTTATGCAATTGGATTTGCTAGTTATATATCGATGGAAGAGATTTGACATGACATGAAACCTTATTCTCTCTTTTTATTTTTTGTTTTTTGTTTGTTTTGTCAATTAGTATTTTACTTTCGTATAATAAGAATTATTTAAATTAATAGCTTAATCTATCGTAAAATTATCTTAGAACTCATGTAAAAAAGGACCTCACAGGTCTTCAAAATGAAGGCCTTAGAGAGCAGCTCTGATTAAACTAAGCTACAAATGGGGTTATAGTAAAAAGAAGAAAGCTTGAATTCTTAGTTCAAGTGTCGTGGAGGCTTCTAACTCCAGTCGAACGCATGTCCTAATTGATTCATGTTCTCTTTTAAAAAAATTATTCGATCTTTATGAACCCTAGCTGTACTGCTTAATTTTACTCCAATAAAACAAAAAACAAAGCAACGTAAATTCGAAGATCAACGTCCAAATCCTGATGGCAGCTACAATGTCAATTGAAACCTTTTTTAGTCAATAAAACTTCATAAGATGAAACACAGGAAAATCTATATAAACCAGAAACCTTGATTACAATTACAAACAATGAAAATATAACCTAATTAAGAAACTAAAATTCAAATAATAACAAGGAGGAGAATAAAGAAACAAAGCCCTAGCTAGCTAACTGGAAATTAAGGTGGAGGTGCCGTGTAACCAAGAAGGTTTTTCTGGTCATCCAACGCCTGCATGAAGATGTTCCACGAATATTATTTGGATCACTGACATGATCCACAGATTGCTTGATGATGAAGTGATGCTTCAGATTCTTCAACGGACCGACACCAAAGAACACCACGATGAATATCAATATCACCAACGTGCAAATGCAACAGAGGCACAACCTGCAGCACATCTCTAATTACTACTTTATTTGCTTCTCTTAATTTCCCCCTTCTCCCTATTTTTCTTTTATTAAGATCCAAAAGGTTCTTTAATTTTCTATCTGAGATCTTGGAATTTTGTGGAATTGGGTGTTTGTGTTTTGGACAATGTGAGGGGAACGTTCGAATTTCATTTGTTGCTCCAACTTTATCGGATGTTTTTCTTGACTTTTCTGTTGTCTATATTAATCAAGAGAGAATGAAAACTATTTGATGCCATGGGTTTGGATTTGAGTGCCAATTAAGTTGTATCATATACCGTAGTTTCTTCCTTTAATTGTAATTGTATGAGAAATGGTTTAATTAGATGAACTACTCAATTTGGGTGTCCAGTGGGCATTCTGGTTCAGGATGTGTCACCCCAGGATATGAGAAGTTTTTGGCGCAGTTGACAAGAAGTGTTCTCTGAACAGTAAGGAAAAAAGCTACCATTTATAATCAAAATCAATCGAATACTAACTAATCTTGCCAATATGTGTATGTATGTATGTATCATGTGAAACAAAAATTAGCACAAAAACGAATTACGCAATGCACAATTAATATCGTAATAAACAATGTACATAATAATATCAAATGGGGGAACACCAAATCAAGTACAAAAACCCAGTAAAAATAGTTTTATTTAAGTTTCAAGACCAACTCAAATTCATCGGTATGACACATATGTAACCCTGAAACCCAAAGATAACCGTAATAAGATATGAACCTAGCAAACCCGGAAAAAAAATCAAAAAATAGAAAGAAGAGAGAAAGATACACAGATTACATTGTATATTTAATGTAACAACAAGAACCCTAGAACGGTGAAGGTGCTATCTTATCCAACAAGCTGGGTGAAGGTGCTATGTTGCCAAGGAAGGGTCTTCCAGGCTTGCACAGTGCTCCATAGAAGCTTGGCTCACAAGATTCCTGAAGGTGATTTATGTGAATAATCTTGAACCTCTGGATGGGACCAAGACCCAACAGCAGGCAAACTATTACCGTCAGTAGTATAGTGCAACAAATGCACGAGCAAACCCTAGCAATGCACCCAGGGCAACACATCTTTGCTTGATTTCTTTTGTTTCTCCTTCTCTTCTTTTCTGAAGATTTGGATCCAAAAAGAGAGAAGAGGGAGGGTTTCTCTCTCTCTCTCTTTGTGTTTTTGTATTTGGCCAGGCAAAAGATTTCGATCTTTTTCCCACTGGCCAAACGAATTTTTTTTCTTTCTAGAGATCTTGGAATTCCCTTGAGTTGGGGAACGCAAATGGTTTAGCGATGTGTTTTTTGTTTTAAAGGGCACACTGGATGTAAAATTTAGTAAATTTTCGTATAATACACGGACGTCAATCGTGTTTTTCGAAATCGGTTGACGAGTACTCTCGTTGATTATACACCTTTCAAATTATTTCCTGAGAAAAAGAGATTTCTAACTTGGCTTGCCTGTGGCCACTATTAAATCTTGTGAAAAAAACATTGTCTTTTAATTGTTTTAACTAAATCCAAGTAAATTCTATCCAAACATAGCTAACAAACTTTGATATGTTTGACAAGCTTGAAATAATTTGACTTGGTCTTTCTTCTTCTTGTTGAAAAATTATAGACATAATCTATGCATGCTGCTTATTAATGTCGTGCGTTGGTCTAATAATATAACAAAAATATTGTTTCGACCTAGATCTGTCATCCCTTGTTCAAGTTGAGTGAGCTTAGTTCTAGTCGAACAACTCACTTAGAGCGAGTCGGATGAGCTTACTCCAGCCAAAAGCCCATGTCACGACAAGTACTTAACAATTTTGTCCACAAAATTAACGGAATAGAGCAAATTGAGACTTGTAACAAGAGTTCATAAGATAGAATGAGACACAATAGAGTAAAATAAAGTGAGACTTATTGAAGAGTACATGAGATATTGCTAAAAGTAGGCCTGTGTATAATTAATGTCATATCTTGTGTTGGCTCGACCCTAATGTTAAGCAACTTCACCCCTCCACAAATGAGCTGAGCAACAACCCATTTTCCCCCTAGCCCCCCAAAAACCCATCCACCCCATCCAATTAGATGGCCCAAAGTGGAGGCTAGCTTCTAGCCCAACACAAAATGGACTGACCCAGAAAACGACCTACATGACGCCAGGCTGATGTCAGTCATATGAATTTTTTTTTTTTTGCAACTGACGCTTAGGGCACACGCACGGGTGGGCACGCGTTCCAGAACAAAAAAAATGTCAAATGAAGTTACCGTTGGCCACGTGTCCACTTTTGGGCTGTTGGATTTTAATTTTTTTTTAAAATCCAACGGTCCAAATTAATTAACTTAATAAAAATTGTTTAAAAATACAATATTGGCGTGACAAGATTGGTTAATGACACATGACGTGATAAAATTGGTTAAAAATCATTTCTGAAATTAAAAATAAAATTAGTTTTTTATTATTTTATATAAAAAAAATTAATAATATTTTAATGCAAATTGACTATGCTATTCAGTTTAGAGATGAAAATGCACTTGGACAATTAATATTCATTGCAGTTAATTACTATTTATTTGGGTAGATTGAATTGACTCTTGACTATGAAATTTTTGGACAATGATTGTCTGCCCTCCTAGTTGTGGGAGTCCGGATCTTCTGCACCCAAAAATCTCTGTGGCCTCTGTGCCTTTGCTTTTTGAACTAAACATAATTAATGTTAACTTGACAATAATTCAAATAATAAAAAATAAACCAAATCCTCAGCCAAAAAGCAAAGGCACAGAGGGGCCACATGGGGTTTTGGGTGCAGAAGATCTGGACTCTAGTTGTGGTGCCCTTCCATGCTCTCCTATTTTGTGCGGTCACGGTTAAGCCACGTCAATATTTTATATTTTTATTGTTTTTTGTCTTATTATCTCATTAAAAAGTTAATATAAAATGTTGATGTGGCTTAACCGTGACCGCACAAAATAGGAGGGCATGGAATGACACCACAACTATGAGGGCAGACACTCTCCCTCCGAAATTTTTAGAGGTGAAGTTGCTCTGAGTTGATTGATAGGTTTCGAACCATTGGTGTACATTAGATGTCATGTATTTATTTAGGTCAAGGGATGTGTTTGTACAAATTATTGATTTTATTTGTGCTAAAACTCCGATTTTGTTTTATAATGTATTTGTTTATTTTATATTATTTAGAAAAACAGAAGAAAAATTAATTTGATGCTTTACAAAATTTAAGCTAAATATTGTATCCTGTGTCCTGTGTGTTTTTCGTTTTATGAGTATATTATCACAAAATAATCCACCGAACGCATTTTTTATCTGTTTTTGTATCTAAAAAAACAAAAAACTATTTTACAAAATGTTAACGAAGAGAACCTTAGTCTACACCAAATTCTAATCAAATTTAAAGAATTCAAGAAGCTCACACACAAGTCAAGGGACAGAATAAAATAAACATCACAAAAATAAAATAATAGCCTGAAATTGGGCAAAATACAAATCAATTTATAAATCCCAAGAACAACCCAAATCCCTAGTGAAATAAGAAAATCAAACCTAAAATACTAGAAATTAAAAAAAATATTAACAGATACGGAAACAGGTTACATTGAAAAATAATGAGAGATAAACAACCAAACCACCTAGAAAGGTGGGGGCGCAGCATAACCCAAGAAGGGCCTACCCGATTGGGACCCGCAGTAAGACCCGGGAATATTCGGGTCACAGATATTCACAGTATCTTTCAGCTTGTGGAATCCGTTCTTGAAGACTCCGAACCCGAATAGCAGACCCACCAGAACCACCACCAGAATCAAACAGGTACACAGCATGCAAACCCTACTCGGACAGCACATCTTTGCCTCTGATTTGGGTCTTTCCTTCTTTCTCTCTCTCTAGAAATTTCAGAACCCAGAAACTGGAACTTGAGATCTCGAAATCTGGGAATTGGGTTTTGTTGGGTTTTTGATGAATGTGGTGAATTTTCAGGCTTTAAAGCTTCTTCTTCTTCTGAGGGAACTCACCGATTTGGGTTTCTGTCTCTCTCTCTCTAGAATGGATTTTCTTTCTCTCTCTAGAAATCTCAGAACCCAGAAGATGCAGCCTGAGATCTTGGAATCTGGGTTTTAATGGGTTTTTGATAAGTGTGGGGAATCTGGGGTCGTTTTCGGAGATGGAGATGGAAAGACGCGATGGGAATCGAATTGTTGCCTTTGAAGGAAAGCAAATTGCAAAAGGGGGTTCGGATGTTGCCCTTTAAAACGTGAGTGGATAATGCGGGGAAGAGAAAAGGAGTCCGTTAGGCCATCTCCAACCGAAGGGTCCAGAGGGCCAGAGGGCTGAAAATAGCCCTAAAATCGTCTCCAACCGAGGGCTAGGCCAGAGGGCTATGGAATCTGGGAGGCCCCACGGAATTTCAAAGGGCCAGAGGGCTCGTTTTAGCCATATCACAAAAAATCGTCTCCAACCGAGGGCCAAAGGGCCATAGGGCCAAACATAATTTATTATTTAAAAACTACAATTTAAATTCAAATCTAACGGTTAGGTGACGTCAACATGATGTTGTATAAATGGCCTAGGAAAAAAATAGGCCATGTACTGTTGTTTCATGTTATTTCATATTGTTTAATGTTGTTTCATGTTACTTAATTTAATTTAATGTTGTATAAATGGCCTAGGAAAAAAATAGAATTGAAAAAAATTATGAAACAAATTTTGTGAAATAGAAGTTATAGGAAAAAAAATATGAATCAAATTTTGTAAAATAGAAGTTATAGGAAAAAAATAAAATTTAAAAAAAAATTGAAACAAATTTTGTAAAATAGAATTGAAAAAAAATATGAAACAAAATTTGATTAATATGAAAAGGAAGAAAAAAGGGAAAAAAAAAGTTTAAATTCATTAAAAAAAAAGGTCTAATAATACAACGGCTACTAGCCGTTATATTAAAAAACATTCAAACTATTAGTGTCGGTTATAACCGACACTAATAGTAGAACTATTAAAAAAAAATAAAACCTCTTTAATGCTTTCGGTTTTAACCGACAACAATAGAAAACATTAAAAAAAAAATAAGCCAGCCCGGGGCTGGCTGGCTGGCCGAAAGCAGCCAGCCCTCCAGCCCTCCAGCCCTCCAGCCCTCTCTGATCCCGTGGGACCCTCCCAGATTCCAGAGCCCTCTGGCCTAGCCCTCGGTTGGAGACGGTTTTAGGGCTATTTTCGGCCATCTGGCCCTCTGGATCCTTCGGTTGGAGATGGCCTAATTTTCTTCTACAAGCAAGAAAGATGGTTTGCTTTTTTATTGTTTGATGACGTGGAGGGATGCTATTGGGGGATTCTTTAACGGAATTATTGTCTAATAATTGTTTAAATTTGAAGTTGTATTGTGGCAAATAATTGTTTTCCTAATATGACTTTGTAACTTTAATATAAAAAATAAATAAATTACAGGGTATTTTCATTAAATTCATAGGGATTCGAATTTGAATGCACGAGAGCAGAGTCCTCTGACCGGAAGTGTATTCTACTAGATATGGTTGGAAGTGTGCCGACGAGGATGTCAGGCCCCTAAGGGGGGTGGATTGTGAGATCCTACATCGCCCAGGGGAGTGGATCCTCTATGCCTTATATGTACATTCCCACCTCCAATTAGCACGAGGTCTTTTGGGAGCTCACTGGCTTCGGATTCCATAGGAACTTCAAAGTTAAGCGAGACTGCGCGAGAGCAATCTCATGATGGGTGACCCATTGGGAAGTTCTCGTGTGAGTTCTCAGAAACAAAACCGTGAGGGCGTGGTCGGGACCCAAAGCGGACAATATCGTGCTACGATGGAGTCGAGTCCGGGATGTGGTGGGGCCCGAGCCGGGATGTGACAGGTACTAAATTGGCCATATGGTTATAACACAGGGACCAATTTGACATTTAAGCCAAATTTCTAAACAGTTGGGTGTCTACATGTCTTCTCACTTGCTATCAAATTAATTAATCATTTTATAGAACTCCTTTGAAAATACTTTTAAAATGACTATAAATTATATGGGTGAAATTGTTTTTGTCAAAAACACTTTCATTCATTTTAAAAACACTTCCAAATGAGTTATTAATCATCAATTGTTTGGCACGGTCCCATTAGGTCTGACAATTTATTGCACGACTCGTTCATTCGATACAAAACGACATGAAAGTAATAGGTTTTGAGTCAACCTGTTAACAAGTCGAGTCGTTATCAGGACTCATTAAGAACCCTTTAACGAGTTGAGTCATTGTCGAATCAAGAACTCGACAAAATATTGTTTGCCAAATTTAGACATTAAGCAATGTCTTGCAGGACCCATTAACCCAACACAAAACGACACAACTTGTTAATGAATCAGGTCATTATCAGATCACCTCGGTTTAATAAACATTGCTCAAGAATCAAATTCGGTCAGTCCCAAATAAAGCTTGTAAATCATATATACTAAACGTGAGTTTCCCCTGGCACTGTTGATCACCAGTGTCCGGACGAAACTGCCCTCGGTTCTCTGTTTCCCCTGGCACTGTAAATCATATATACAAAATGGTATTGCTCTGACAGAATGTTGGTCGCTTACAGGTCTGAAGACTAATATTACGAGAATATATAAACATAAAGCAACCAGCACACCATGGAGCTAATGTCCTATGAAAAGGATAGAAAATAGATATCAGACAGGAAGGAAGAAGATCAGAAAAGGCAACCGAAACGCAACTATTTAGACAACATAAATCCATTTTCACGAAGCACTTAGCACAGACGTCGAAAGATACACCTATTGACTGAAATACAAAAAAGGATAAAGAACTCTAACCTTCCTCGACGACATAAGAACCCAGTTAAAAGAAATCTACTTAGCCCTCAATGAAATCCTTGTTTTGGGCAAGGTAATAACAACAAAACCTCTTCATCCGGCTAGTTATGAAGATCACACACATACATACATAACCATACAAAAACTTGACCATGAGAACTTAGGAAGTACGCAATGTCCTTAATGTACTAAGGATTAAAAGTAGATACAGAAACCAGTCATAAACACCATCAGGAAGCAATCCACTCAAACAATGAAAGATAATAAAAAAATTAACAATACCTTTTATTCTATTACAAATTGAGCATCCAATCGGAAACCAATAGGCAACGGGTGGAGACGCCCAAGATCATTCAAACTATTTATGTAACGCTTCAATTCCCGACAAGGGATTCACACTCTCGAAACAATACCCGCTCCAAGAAGCAATATACTCTCAAAAATTTCAACTTACTAATTTTGTAATAAACACGAAGAAAACTTGTCATTTTCTCACTAACCCTTTTCTGTTCATTTTCATTTTCACTAAATTCCTAATTAAGCAAAACTATAAATCAAACAGAAAAACTATAATCTGCTCCTCTGAAGAATCCAAATTTTGCATCAAGTTTATGTATTTACTTTAATAATGAGAAAAACATAAAAATTAATACTAAAAACATGAATTTTGCTAAGAAATTAATATAAAACCAATGCATCTGAGAGAATTACAATCAAGTCAATACAAATTAATGAATAGATCTAAATGAATTAGAGCTCAATCCAATCAGAAATCCAGCAAATAAGCATCGCAAAGATTAAATTTAAACCAAAAACAAATAAAGCCATACAAAGGTTAAGAATGTTGTAAACATTCCTAGAATAAGTATGATTGTGTAAATCCTAGATTAGATTTGATTCTAGTTATCCTTTCCTATTACAACTTGTATTACTTGGAGGAGAATGAATATCTTCTCTCCCTTTACTACTATAAATAAAGGCACAATGTAGGAGGGATAACAACACACATTCCCCTACAATTCTACAAACACACATCTCTCTTCTCTCTTTCTCTGCCACCGGCCCTAGTCTATCTGTCAGATAAAAATAGACCACAACACGTTATCAGCACGCTCCTACTGCTGCGCTTAGGAATCTGACGTTGAAGAATTTTTCTGCATCAAACCAGTTCATCTGTATCATCACGCAATCAGGTTCTTTCCAAACAACGGTTTTTAACTCGATATTTTGCAAGCCCTGATAGCATGAACAATCACCATGATGCATGACCCAACTTTACGTTTTACGTATTTTAGATTCTACATAAATTGTGTATGCTTCATAATCAAAATTGCTACAATTATGTGAATTTGATATTTGTCATGAACTGAATCTTACATATGTACATGCATTGAAACTATTATTTGCATATGCATCAACGTAAATATGTGATTCATTAGAATTATACATGCATATAATATAATTGCATTAAAAAAATATTTTTTTTGCGATTTGGGAATTAGGGTTCTAAGTTGAACCCGTGCACTTGCACCATGCAAGCCGCAAGCCACCAGGCCCGCAGCCTGCGATAGCCCAACCCAAAACCACGGCTGGAGTTTCTGCTCCTCGTCCAAACCCGTGACCCCCATTGGAAAACTGACGCCTATGGCGTCCCAAACCCAGAAAATTTGACATGGTGTCGTGATATTCAATCCAATCTCACTGAAATTCCTGAAGAATTTAATCTAATTTGTATGAAATTTCAGTTTAAATTTCATTAGGTTTTCCGCGATTTCGATTCGAAATCCACTATGGTTTTTTTTCACACCCGCAAGCATTGGACATGATGCGAAATATATAAGCACACAAATTAAACCCTCTTTTTATCAAATGTAGTAAAGTATGTAAGTAGGGATCGTTCTAGGCCGGGGATTAGGAGGGATTGCTAAATCACTTGGAAACTGACTTGAAAACGTAAAAACAAAGTTTAAAACACTAAACTAGACTCAAAGAATGCAAAACTATACTTTAAAACATTAAAACAAACCAAAAGACTCAAAACAGCACATAAAGACTCAAAACTGCCTTAAAGACACAATCTGGGCAGTTTTGAACACTAAGGAAGAATTTGAACGAAAATATGTTATAACTTGACTCAAGACACTTAAAAACACAAACTAAAATGATTTCTCACTAATATGACTCAACAAAATAAAGGGGGATTGATTTTAGACGAATTTGAAAACAAAACAAGAACTTTGTAAAACAAAATAGGTTTTAAAACGAGATTGATCAAATTAAATGGATGAGAAGATAGCTAAGGGGTTCTTCTCCACACATGTTATACTTGCATACAAAATGATTTCCAATTGCTTTTCGATAAACTATAAATACTCAACGCCCCAAATTAACCGTGAATTGCACTAATTAACCCTCAGTTTTCCACAAGTTATTGGGTTGGATGATTGCATACGACAACCCAAAACATTCCCTACAAGTTCCCTACATGAATTGCATAATAGAGATACAAGCAAGAATCATTAAGTTATATGAAAAACATAAGCATTGACGAGGCACTCGTTACTATGAATTGCATGAAACTTATGCCAAGAATTTACTTAACACGATTGTGATCAACAACCTTTACTACTTATGAATATAAGTTCATAACGATTAGGTGAAACTCCCTTATATTCTAGCGTCAAATTCATGCATGAAAATTAAGCGTGCACTCTCAACCAACATACACAAATAAGTTTTTATACGAACGGATAAGTAAATTGAATTCACAACTTATGAATCACAACTGGATGTAATCAAATCATATTGCAAGCATGAACATAGTTTCGAATCCCCCCCTAACTAAGAGGGGTTTAGTTCCTCATACTCACAAAGCAAAGATGCATAAATTTAGACATTAAAAACAAAGATAGAAAACACCTAGAACGCTCCAACACTCCCAAGGCTTGGGCATAGGCACGGCACAAGATGTTCCTTCTCTTTCCTTCCTTGCAAGCAGCGGCACTAGAGGTTTTGGACGGTTTTGGGTGGTTTTTATGGTGTAGAATGGATGGGGAATGGTATGGAAAGGTTTAGGATTGATGGGTGGTGTGGCTAGGGGTGATTTTTGGCTGAATTTGGAGAGAATGGTGATGGAGAGGTGTGGCTAAGGCAAGGATAAAATCTGTTATGTTTTTTATGAATATGGGAGGTGGTATTTATAAGCTTGAGAGAGGACCACTCCATTTCCTTTGCATGTGAGCTTGTGTGGGTGTGTGTTGCCATGTTTCCCCTTTACATTTACACACACATGCTTCATCATTTCAACCACAAAACACACACATTTTCTGCCATGTTTTTTCCTTTACATTTACACACACATGCTTCATCATTTCAACCACAAAACACACCATTTCCTTCCCCTTTGCCATGTGTGTCCCTTTCACTTTGCATGTGGGCTTCTTTGCATGTGTTTTCTCCCTCTCTTGCCTTGAGTTTGCATGTGTATGAGTTGTCATTGCTTATCCTTGCAATTACACACACACACTTGCACACACATATGCCCAAAACGTCCATCCTCATGCATGCAATCCATTTGAGCCCAATATTGATCCAACATGCACCAAAATGCACTTTTCTTGCCAAGGTTGTTATTAAGACCTACAAACAAACGAAAATGACTTAAAACACTAAAATAACTAAGGAAACACAACGTAAACGCACGAGAACAAGCCAATTAAGTCGCATAAATATGCTCCTATCAGGACACCAAGGTGCGTTTGAAGTACCTTGTCCCAACCTTGGAAACGTCGCCTGCAGCGACGCCGTCGACTGACTCCGGCCTTCTTCCTCGGCCACGCACACCCAACGCCGTTGGGTTTGTTTTGTCCTGTAACCCGAGCCCTAATGGGCTCCTGTCCCTCGGCCTGCATCAGCGCTTTGGGCTTGCTGACGCTTTGAGATATCACGGCCCAGCCCGTGCACAAAGGAAAAAAAAAAATTTGGCTGCTTAACGCAGCCCAGTCCACCCCGTAGGCCTGCAGCCTACACCCGAGACCCTCCCCAGTCCAACTTTTGGGCCTAGGTCTCACGGACCAAATTTTTCAAGCCACCCGTGGCTTCATATTTTCTTTTGGACCGAAAATTTATTCTTGGCCTATATTTTTAGGCCCGAGATTTTATTATTTAATACTTTTAAATAATATGGGTTTTTATATTTTCACCCACACTTTAATTTGGCCCCGAAGACCAAAAATAAATTAATTCACTTATCATTATACAATATTTCTGCATATATTCTTTGCATATTTGTTTGCATATATATTTGTGTTTGCCTGCAGGAATATATGAACCTGAAGTTCATAATTACTTTGAAACCCGAAGTTTCTTATAAACATGCCTTGTTTGAAAACCTGAAGTTTTCACTTAAACATATCACCCATGAAACCCGAAGTTTTTCATGCAAAATTAAACCAATACATGTCTATTAGAACCTGTATGTTATACTCCTATGTGAATGGATTGATTTTTCTCCATTACACTAACCACATCTTGTCCATCTATTTTGTGATAGGAACATGTCGAATTTGAACAAACTCGACTTCACCGCTTTGGAGGTCTTTGGAATGAACTACCTCAAGTGGGTTCAAGATGTGAAGCTCCACCTCACTGCAAAGAACTTGCGTCCTGCTATTGAAGAAGCAACAGATAAACTTGTTGGCGAAGCTGAAAAAGCCACTGCTATGATCTTCATCCGAAGACATATTCATGACGCTCTGCAAACTGAGTACCTTGCTGAGGAG
Source organism: Malus fusca (assembly GCA_035220775.1). Classification (NCBI taxonomy): domain Eukaryota; kingdom Viridiplantae; phylum Streptophyta; class Magnoliopsida; order Rosales; family Rosaceae; genus Malus; species Malus fusca. The sequence goes on from CM069069.1 coordinate 3,140,399, forward strand.
GATCTACGTGCATTATGGGTCGATTTGGCTGATCGTTTCGATCACCAAAAGGACATATTCTTGCCTGAAGCAAGACACGACTGGCAGCATTTGCGCTTCCAAGACTTTAAGTCTGTGAATGAATATAATTCTGAAGTTTGTCGAATCCGATCACTTCTCAAGTTTTGCAATGAAACTTTGACTGAAGATGATCTCCTGGAGAAGACCTACTCGACCTTCTATGCTTCTAATATTGTCCTGCAGCAACAATATAGAGCTCAGAAGTTCACTAAGTTCTCGGATTTGATCTCTGTTTTACTTCTTGCTGAAAAGTATAACCAGCTGTTGATGAAGAATCATCAAGCTCGACCTACTAGGGCTACTGATGTGCCTGAAGCATATTATAGCACTAATCAGCACCCAAAACACCAAAATAGGCGTGGTAAGGGCGGCCAGAAGCCATCCCACCAAGGTCAACAGAGCCAAGGCCCATCCAAGGGAGGAAACAAAGCCCAGAAGCGCCCAAACCTCGCTCCCAAGGCCCCGAACTTCAAGAATAAGGGCAAAGCACCTGCCACAATGAATGACGATATGTGCTATCGTTGTGGTTCAAAGGACCATTGGTCCCGTATTTGCCGTGCTCCCAAGAAGGTTGTAGATGAATATCATTCTCGTCGTAAGAAGTTTGAATCAAACTTCATGCAAGTGGACGAACCTGAGACTACAAAGATGGAGGTTTCTGACTTTCAGGAGGATACCACTCCTATGGAAGATTAGACTCTTAGACATAGACTTATTTTTCAGTTAAAATAAGACAATTGGGACCAAATTCCACCTAGTGGCCGAACCCCACCTTGTTTTTTGGTTGATTTTGAACAATTTTCCTTTATGTTTTGGATTATTAGTTGGCGATTTATTTTGGATATTAAGTTTTTTTATCCTTGAATAAATGAAATTATTTTGAATTGATACTTGTTTTTATAAACTTTTATGCATGTGACCGATTCAAATTAATTTTTCATTCTAGGTATGACTAGTGGGAAAGTTAGTTGTCTGGCAGATAGTGCAACCACACATACTGTTTTGCGTGAACGCATCTATTTCACTAACTTCGTACCTAAGAATGCACCTCTGACAACCCTCTCAGGCCCATCCAACCTGATCGAAGGATACGGTAAGGCACGTATAATGTTGTCCAATGGTACAATCTTGACCATTGCTGAGGCACTCTATTCTCCACGTTCCGGAAGAACGTTACTAAGTTTCAAGGACATTAGAGATAACAATTACCACGCTGAAACCCACGTAGAAAACGAAGTTGAATTTCTGTGCATAACTTCCTACGAATATGGCCAGAAGCGTATTCTAGAGAAGATGGAGCGTAGCCCGAGTGGTCTGTATACTATGACCATACGCCCCATAGAATGCCACTATGTGGCCGTCCCTACCACAGGGACCGCGCACGAAATTACACTTTGGCATGATCGTTTGGGACATCCTGGACGAATAGCGATGCGCTGTATCCTCAAAACTTCACACGGGCATCCACTAACCCGAAGCTTAGGTTCGATTCATGAAATCGCATGTCAAACATGTTCTATGGGAAAACTTATTACTAAGCCTTCTCATGACAAGATTCGTTCGAATCCTCCCATTTTTCTACAACGGATTCAGGGGGACATTTGTGGACCGATTCAACCTCCCTGCGGACCATTTAGATATTTTATGGTTTTGGTTGACGCTTCTACACGTTGGTCACACGTGTGCTTGTTGTCCACAAGGAACGCTGCATTCTCCAAACTGTTGGCTCAGGTTATCAAGCTCAGGGCTCACCACCCTGATTATCCGATCAAATCTATTCGATTGGATAATGCTGGAGAATTCACATCTAAAACTTTTGATAACTATTGCATGTCGATTGGGGTTGAAGCTGAACATCTTGTACCCCATGTTCACACCCAGAACGGCCTGGCAGAGGTTTTCATTAAGCGTTTACAAATGATTGCTCGATCGTTGGTCATACGTACCAAGCTCCCGATCGCTGCTTGGGGGCATGCAATATTGCACGCAGCAAAGTTGGTCCGCCTGAGGCCTGTTGCGACCCAACCATTTAGTGCCCTTCAGTTGGTCACCGGATGCGAACCCGACATATCGCATCTGCGCGTTTTTGGTTGTGCTGTCTATGTGCCGATCTCGCCGCCCTTACGTACAAAAATGGGGCCTCAGCGAAGGATGAGACTCTATGTCGGATATGATTTTCCTTCGATTATTCGTTACTTAGAACCTTTGACAGGCGATCTGTTTACCGCTCGTTTCGCGGATTGTCACTTCTATGAAACAGTCTTCTTGTCGTTAGGGGGAGATAAGAACGTCAACGTTCCTAATGAACGACGCGAATTATCGTGGATGACTCTCACTTTGTCTCATTTAGATCCCCGCACCGCTCAGTCTGAAGCTGAAGTGCAGCGCATATTAGATCTCCAGAGCATAGCTCAGAGCATGCCAGATGCTTTCACCGATCTAGCGCGCGTGACAAGATCACATATTCCAGATGCGAATACGCCTGCAAAGATAGATGTACCAAATGTACGACGGACTACCCTCCTGGAAGCCCGGGACGCCAATTCTGGTGATCCACGTACATTAGCGGCTAGCCAATCCTCTGCCCCTACACAAAAGCGTGGTAGACCCCTTGGTTCAAAGGATTCACACCCCCGGAAGAGGAAAACCAAGGCACAAGGTCCTAAAGAGCCTACCGTGAATCTGACTATCGCTTACTCATTTTACCCAACTCATGAGGAAATTCTAGATTATGGAAGCATCATTGAAGAGACGAATCATCCTCCTGAGAATCGTGAGATTTCGGTCTATTATGCTAGCTTAGATGATGTGTGGCGTAGAAATGAGATGATTGTCGACGATGCATTAGCATTTGCAGTAGCTACTGAGATTATGTTGAGCGATGACATTGAACCGCGTTCCGTTGATGAATGTCGACGTAGAGCTGATTGGTCAAACTGGAAACAAGCAATCCAAGTCGAACTTGATTCACTTGCGAAACGTAAGGTGTTTGGACCTGTAGTTCCTACTCCTCCACATGTGAAGCCCGTTGGCTACAAGTGGGTTTTCGTTCGGAAGCGTAATGAGAAGAACGAAATTGTGCGTTACAAAGCTCGTCTTGTAGCACAAGGTTTCTCACAACGCCCCGGGATTGACTATGACGAAACTTACTCACCCGTTATGGATGTGATTACTTTTCGATACCTTATCAGTTTGGTAGTTTCCGAAAAACTGGATATGCAGCTGATGGACGTAGTAACCGCGTATCTCTATGGGGATCTTGATACGGAAATTTATATGAAAGTTCCCGAAGGATTTACATTGACTGGTTCAAATATTTCCAAACCCCGGAACACGCTCTCAATTCGGCTGAGGCGTTCACTATACGGTTTGAAACAATCCGGAAGAATGTGGTATAACCGTCTGAGTGAGTATTTGACTAGTCAGGGATATGTGAACAACGAACTATGCCCTTGTGTGTTCATTAAGAAGTCACATTCCGGATTTGCGATTGTTGCAGTATATGTCGATGACATGAATCTCATCGGAACTCCTGAAGAGCTCGCGAGAACTGCTTCGCACTTGAAGTTGAAATTTGAGATGAAAGATCTAGGTAAGACTCGATACTGTCTCGGTCTCGAGATAGAGCATTGTTCGGATGGAATCTTAGTACATCAATTGAACTACACCCAGAAGGTGCTGCGCCGTTTTAATGAGGATAAAGCGAAGTCTTCGAGTACTCCTATGGTCGTTCGTACGCTAGATGCAAAACGAGATCTCTTTCGTCCGAAGGAGGATGATGAAGAGATTTTGGAGCCTGAAGTTCCTTATCTAAGTGCGATAGGCGCTTTATTGTACTTAGCTCAATGCACTAGACCCGACATCTCCTTCGCTGTTAATCTTTTGGCAAGATACAGCAATGCACCAACACGTAGACATTGGACTGGCGTGAAAGACATCTTCCGTTACCTTAAGGGTACTACGGATTTGGGCTTATTCTATCCTTACGAATCCTCGAGTGATGCCGCACCCTATGCTCATCGGGTTGATTCTCGCCTTGTTGGTTATGCCGACGCTGGATACTTATCTGATCCGCACAATGCGCGTTCTCAAACGGGTTATGTCTTTACCGTTAGAGGCACCGCAATATCTTGAAGGTCAACTAAACAGACCTTAGTTGCCACTTCGTCTAACCATGCTGAAATTCTCGCCTTACATGAAGCAACTCGGGAATGCTTTTGGTTGAGAGCAGTAATGGGCCATATTCGAAGCTCCTGTGATCTTCATCCTGCCGTTAATGCCCCGACAACGATTTTTGAAGACAACGCAGCTTGCATCAAACAGCTCAAGAAGGGTTACATCAAAGGAGACAACACCAAGCATATTACGCCGAAGTTCTTCTTTACTCATCAACAACAAGAGCATCAGAAGATTGAAGTCACGCAAATCCGATCAAAAGACAATCTGGCCGACCTCTTCACCAAATCACTACCGAATGCGACGTTTTAGAAGCTTGTTCATGGAATTGGTATGCGTAAACTTTCTGAGTTGTAACTTTGCTATTTCTCTTTGGAATTATGTCAAACTCAGGGGGAGTATCTTCTGGATACTTGCTTGATCTTAATGTACTCTTTTTCCCTACGATTAGGAGCATTTTTCCCACTGGGTTTTTGCTACCTAACTAGGTTTTAACGAGGCACCCACATTGGGCTGGTCATATCCCTGATGACGTCCTGTAGACGTTTCTTTTGATTTTGCATTTCTCACGCATTTTTCCTTAGACTATGGATTTTGTCCCTACTTGGGTTTTTGCCATAGCCTTAGGGTTTTCTAGTGAGACTTACTACTTATGCAAGTTCCTACCTTATTGAGAATAAGCGTTGTTCCTTGGAATCAATGCCGACGAGTCGACTTCCTCAACTTTTGCATGATGCTGAATCTACCTTAAGTATTTGCACACTCAAGGGGGAGTGTTGTAAACATTCCTAGAATAAGTATGATTGTGTAAATCCTAGATTAGATTTGATTCTAGTTATCATTTCCTATTACAACTTGTATTACTTGGAGGAGAAGGAATATCTTCTCTCCCTTTACTACTATAAATAAAGGCACAATGTAGGAGGGATAACAACACACATTCCCCTACAATTCTACAAACACACATCTCTCTTCTCTCTTTCTCTGCCGCCGGCCCGAGTCTCTCTATCAGATAAAAATAGACCACAACAAAGAATTTATATTCGGATTGAAGAAAGAGATTACGTACCGACATGAATTCGATCAAAAGGGAAAGAACTTTTTTATTTTTCGGGAAAATGAAATGACTCGGAAAGCAGAGAGAGACGTTGGGCCAGAAATGGGCCTATAATTGCATTATGAAATCTGGGAAAGAATATGAGGCTTTAACGATTTTTGTTTCGGGATGAACGGCGTTATTTTGCTGACGGGAACGGAAAGATGATTCGGATCGCCGTTCAGTCGGCGTCAGCCCAGACGTGGTTTGTGCGTTTGGAATGAAATTGAGAGTCAAATAAAAAATGGAAAATTGCACAATCACTATCCCACATAAAATCCACAAATAAAATCGAACCAGTTTTTCACAAATTCACGTTTTAGTACTGATGTATTACTACCCTCAATTTTCCTTAGAACTCAGTTAAAACGTATAATCGTCACCAATTTATTACATATCAATTAGATGAATAATGCATTTTTTGAATAAGTGACGAAGGTTTGGTATAAGGATTTGATTGACCAAAATTCGTTGGCACATATCATCTACTTTCAAGAAGACAAGTTATGGTAAAGGAAGTCATTTAGTGGTCATCATTCCGCAAGCCTCTAGCAAGTGCATAACAAACGGCCAAGGGTGAAATCACTCTTGTACCCACTTGAGCAACGAGCACTTTGCATTTCCATTTCTTTGTTGATTGCTTATTCTCGATGCATTAAATAAAATGCATTACTAGCTCATAAGTTAAAATCTTGCTGGGAGAAAACTGAATGGGAAAAACTCCAACCTTAGGTTAAAGTGGCCTGATTTATAAAGTTATAATACAAATCAGTGAAAAGGGACCAAGCAAACATAGCAATAGTTTACCAAAAAAAAAAACTCCAAACTTAGTCAAAATTTGCTAAAATAAAATAAAAGATTAGGTGAAAGTGGCCTGGTTAAAATCTTGCTGGGATAAAACTGAATGGGAAAAACTCCAAACTTAGGTTAAAGTGGCCTGATTTATAAAGTTATAATACAAATCAGTGAAAAGGGGCCAAGCAAACATAGCAATCGTTTACCCAAAAAAATTAAAAAAATTAAAAAAAAGCAAATATAGGAATCCGGGAGAAGAAATGTTGGCCGAGAAATATCCAGGTTGTCGCCAATTGAAGACCTCCCAAAGCAGCCACTTCTCAACCCCCAAAACCTTGACCCAAACCAAAATATGTGGATTACTTTACTTTACAAGAATAAAGATGATTAATTGCCCAAAAAAGAAAAAGAATAAAGATGATTAATAATAATATTATTATTAATATTAAAACATTCCTCGAGAGATGATACCTGGACCATCAGCTTCAAAGCGTCTTGCCATCCATCCCTATGCGAGGGATGTGGGATATTTTGTGCCAGTAGCGTCCTTTTCCTGGTTGGCATCTCTCTTTTAGCACTGGACACCCATAGATGTCAAGTTGCTCTAGTGAAAGAGGCAGACCCTCCTCTGGAATGGATGCTAGCTTTGGACAATTCCCGAGACACAGAGATTGAAGGGAGGTGAGGAATTGAAAGCCCTTGCTGCTCAGTTTCTTCAGATTCGGAAATCCTTCTATTATGAGATGAGCGAGAGATTTGAGCGTCTCCATCCGTACCATGTCGGGTGGAAACGACACCGTATCCGGATCTTTTCCATTGATCCATAAGAATCTAAGAGAGGTGAGTCTGTGCAACCCCCACTCCAACTCCCACAATGACTTACATCTCTTTACCTCCCAAATTCCAAGTGATGTTAGGTTGGGAGGAAAAGTCAAACCTTCACGGTAGTCGATCCTCAATTGCTCAAGAGAGTTGAGATTGTGCATGTCTTCGGGCAACGCCTCCAATTTCTCGCAATCTCGGATCCAGATCTCTCTCAGGTTGGAGGGTCTTCTCCCCCCACTCAGTCTCGGGATGGAAACAAGACTTCCACAACTTTCAATATATAGCTCTTGAAGATTGCTGAGGTGGCATAAGCCATCCGGTAAGGATTTCAGAGTTTGGCAATTCGAGATCCAAATAGATTCAAGGCAGTGATTGGTGTTGTCGCTGAAGAACCCGTTCGGTGCTATTAAACCCAGTCGTTCACATTCCTCCTCATCTACTAGTGATTTCAAACTTTTGCAATCTCCAATCTCTATTCTTCTGAGATTTTGGGGAATCTGGAATTTTGCAAAATATATCAACGAATCGCACTCTCTAATCTTGATATTTTTAAGAGAAGGTGGCAGACCAACATCTGGAAAAGAAACTAGACTTGAACATCCTTCTATGCGAAGCTCTTGAAGAGACGACAGCTGATTTAACCCTTTTGGTAGCTTCAAAAGATTTTCGCACTCTCTTAACTTCAGAAGTTCAAGCTTGCAATCCAATATTTGCAATTGCAGCAACTCCTCTGCTTCTTCTCCCAATTCTTCAACTAGACGAGAGTTGTCTTTAATTTCCAAACGGCCAAGAGAAGTCAACCGCTGCAATAATCTAGCCTCATTCTTCAGTGAAGACGTCAGCTTCTCACATCCATTGATCTTCAAATCTCTAACCTTGCTTAGTCCCTTCCTGAACAATTCCCCTGTTGGCCGAGACATCACCTCCGAAATGTTTGAAATGCACAAGGACTCTAATAACTCAAACTCAACCTTAGCAGTTGTATGTTCCAACACTTTACAACCGTCAATGTTTAGTTGACGAAGCTGTTTGTAGTTGGCAATCGAAACCGTCAATTCCTCACATTTAACAATTTCAAGTTCGGCTAACAAATCAAGCTTCTCTGGCAGTTTACCTTCCAACTTAGAACATTCCTTGATTGAAAGCCTTTTCAGACAAGGGAAAACACCACTTCCGTGATCCAGTTGGAAAGGAAGCCACACCTTCCAATGCCGCATATCCACAAACTCGAGAATCTCTAACAGCGGAAAAGGCAAGATACACTCGCCATAAAACTCAGCACCAACACTTTCGACTGCATTCATTCCTCTAATATAAAGCTCTTTGAGACGAGGCAATTGTCCGAGAGGTGGCAACGATAAACAATTGTTACATTCCTCTAAGCGCACAAGCACCATATTAGAGAACAAGGGACCTCCAACCCATGATGAAAATTCCTCTCTGGCATAACCCTTGATGGTGAGCTCCTTGAGCTTTGTATGAGGCTGTAACATGTCAAGCACAGCGGATTCTGTTTCTCTCTTGTCGCTTGAATGATACCATTTTAGGACCAGCGAATCAAGCCTCTCCTTGCATTTCAAGTTGGCCCTCCTGGCATCCTCGACATTAGTCACATTCTCCAATCCTGAGAGGCACAATGTCCCTCGGAGATGCAATAGGGGCCCTATCTCTCTTATCCCTGATTGATCACTACCTTCGCTCACCACAAAAAGAAGCAATGAATGTAGATTCGTCAATCGACCTAGTTGCAAAGGCATTCCTTCCAATGAAGATGCACCTGAGTTGTTGAGATGGCGCAACTTAATTAGATTACTCATGTTCGAGGGCAATGACTTCAATTTAGAACAACCTTCCAATATCAATGTTTGCAAGTGGTAAAGAGTGCTTGTTGATTTAGGCAAACTGGTTATATTTGCGTAGGAAAGGTCAAGATACTGTAACAACCTCAAATCGCCGATTGACTCTGGCAGCTCAGTTATATTGTAGTCATTGAACGAGAGCACTCGTAAGTATTGCAACTGTGGTAATAGCTCAAAAGTAACCTTACGAGACAAATATTTGGCCCATCCCCTGGAATCTGAAAGTGAAAGTGGCAGGAATGTTCGCAAACGTTCAGCTTTTGGAAAGTCCTCAAATCTCGTAACTCCATCAAAATGGCCAGCAATGAAAGACGAATGGCGAGCCCTTCGAAAGCAAGTGTTTTGCAAGTTATCACCTTGCTTATCTTCCAACCTAAAACATATTTCTCCTGCTGCCCATTGTGCTAAATCATTAACGAGGTCATGCATTACATATCGTGAATTGTTTTTGCTTGATTCTTGAAACAGCGACCTTGCTAATAGCTCTCGAAAGTAGTCGCGGCCCAAATCCTCTATTTGGTTATTGTCGTCAGGATTTTGTTGAATCAAACCCTCTGCCATCCACAAAAGAATGAGCTGCTTCTCCCCAAATTCATAGTCATTTGGAAGTATTGAGCAATATGCAAAACACCTCTTCAAATTTGATGGAAGATAGTGATAGCTCAACTTTAGTACGGGGAGAATGCCACTCTTGTCTGCTAGATTCCATAACTTGTTGTTCAATATTTCTCCCCACTCATCTTTTTCTTTGCAACGTAAAAGACCACCGAGAGTCCTTGCAGCTAATGGTAAGCCACGACATTTTTCAACAATTCTTGTCTTAATTAAATCATAATTTACCGGCTTTCCAGTATTAATTCCCCTGAACGCATGTCGCTCAAATATTTCCAAACAATCATCACCTGCCATACACTCCAAATTATGAACTTCAGTGGCTCCCATAATCTTTGCAACATTCACATCACGGGTTGTCACAATAATCTTACTTCCTCCTGCTCCGATGCCAAAAGGGGATTGAAGTCTTGTCCAGAGATCGTATAGATCAGAGTCATCTTTGTTCCAGATATCATCTAAAACGATTAAAAACTTTTTTCCTCTTAATTGCTCACTCAAATCATGCTGAATTTTACTAAACTCCTGCACTTGAACGGGTCGGGATGTGATTGATTCAAGAATTGCCTTTGTCACTCGTTCAACATCGAAGTCATCAGACACACATACCCACACCTTTAGCTCAAACTCCTTCATGGCATCATCTTTGTGGTTGAATACAAGTTGAGCAAGTGTTGTCTTCCCGACTCCGGGCATGCCAACTATAGCAACTACACCAAAATTGACGGCATCTGCATGCTCGTATTTTCTTGACAACAATTCAATAATCTCCCCTTTGTCACCATCTCTTCCAACAACAAGCTTTTCATCTAACACGTCTGAACTTGGTAAACTTCGAGATTCCTTAGCAGACGTCACAATATCTTTCAAGCCAAACTTATCTTTCCGTTCAGATATGTCTTGCAACCGCTTCGTAATCTTCTTCATTTCGGAGTTCATATCAAAACTCAATTTAACTTTATAAAATGATCTCCGTACCTTCCTGCTTGTGCTGGCTTGATCACGTCCCTCTATCATGCGCTTCAACATTTCAGTGGCAAATTTGTCCAACATGTCTTCGATATCATAAGCCAGGTCTCTGAGATCATCCAGCCACAGTTTCACACCACCTTCAGTCAGTTGCTTTTCCTCGGCGTCGCTGAGCACCGCTCCGATTGTAGACAACGTGGTCCTCCACTTCTCCAGCTTCTGTCCGACGCCCCGGAAATTTCCCAAGTACTCAAGAATCTCGCGAGGGGTCAACCTGTCGAGCAGCAACTGTAGAAACGCCGCAAGAAAAACCTCTCCCAGTGCCATATTAAGAGCGAGGATTACTCCAAGCAGTTAAAGAAAGACCGAATCGCTCTTGAGCAATATTGAGGTGCAGAACTGTACAAATTAAGTGAAGAAACAAATGAATAAAAAGTGGTTCAAATAAAATGCAAAACAACCAATGTATTATTCAAATAAATAATAAGAACTTACATGGAAGTTCAAATCTAACTCTGCTTGTGATCAACAAATACGGACTCAACGAAGGGAAGATCAACAGTCAAATACTAGTTCCTTGGAAATTTGGAAGCTTGATCTGTCGAGACTTAGAAATAGTCACAACTGCACAAATTAAAATGATGAGAACTAATTATTGATGCATGTGCAATCATATACAAATTTATAGTAAAAGTGAAATAATCAATTAATGGACTCCTAGTAAACATTTCTAGAGGTGACAATTTGGGACTAGAGATGGCAACAGGACGGATTCAGATCAAGGTTGCCAACATCATAACCGTATCGCCAGGTATACAATCCCTAATATAGTACTACCAAATAATCTAATAACTTGATATTATATGTTCCAATAAAAAATAAAAAAAACTTGATATTGTATGTCTAAAGCACAATAAAACACACCAGATAATATTACTTAATAGGAAAATGTTAGGAAGATCATATATTTTTGTGTCACATTTATGTACCATCTAATGTGGCAAGTGACATATCACGTTAATTTATGAATTTATCTCACTGGATGTTGATTGTGTCCACCACTTGTCATATGAGATGATACACTAATATAGTATAAATATGTAGTTTTTCTAGCATCACTCTTTAAATAATAAAGCATAATAAAACATACCATATATGATTGCAAAAATCATATATTAGTATACATTATTTTTCTTAAATTTTAACATGTTGAACAAATAAATGGTTATTTTTCTTAAATTTTAACATGTTGAAAAAATAAATGGGCAGCTTTGGGATTACCTTGCAATCCTACGTTTCAAGACTCGAACTTGCACGAATATTGGACATGATCTGTAGCAAGAAGCAGTTTCATGGGAGTCAATCAGGTCATGAGGGCACTTGTTTGCACTTATGATCAACAAATCCAGACTGAACGATGGAATAATTAAGCCTGAAAAGTGCACAGATTATTTAGATGGTTATTGATAAAATAATTAATTAAGCATACAAACTTGAAGAAAAATGAAATAAATAAATAATGGATTTGGCATATATAGTTGCAAGAGGAACTTACTGCGTAGGAGTTTTCAGATGATGATGAAGATGAAGGGACTTGTTTCCATAGATCATTAAGATCAGCAGATCTAGACTACTTTAGAGCTCTTCAATTTGCTGCGATAATTAGGTGTTGAAAGACCATAACGAAGTCTTCTTCCTTCTGCCCAAAAGGAAAGTTAGATTCCTCTTTTTCCTCTCTCTTTATTTTTCGTGGGGTCATATTGTTTTATCATTTTGATTGCTTTCTTATCTCCTATGTCCTACACGGTTATTGCTTTTTTTTTCATTTGAAGAAAATTGTGTCAATGATCTCTCAATTTTAATCAAATTATAATAATGTTCTCTTAATTAAAAATTCATGATCTTGATCTTTTAACTTATTAAAACGTGCAGCTAAAGTCCATTTAGTCAACACCGCTAAATTTCCGTCAAAATGAGTCATGTACTAGGCACATGAGGCCGAATCAAGAAGAGAATATGGAAAACTAAATGAGAAAATTGTATAAATGGTTTCTCAATTTTAACCCAATTAAAGCAATGATCTCTTAACTTTAATACAATTGTAGCAATGTTTCTTTCAACTTGAGTTGTTTTGACAAAAGTTATGATGAAGTTGACAAAAATAACTATAGCTGCACGTTTTGGGAAGTTAAGAGACCAATGACCATGAATTTTTAGTTGAGAAACTATTGCTACAATTTCTTTTTCCCTTTATGCGATCGATTTTGGAGATCGCGAACCAAACATGAAACTTCGGGTGCAAAGGTGACTCGTAAACAACTGAGCAACATTCCCTTGCAATGCTGATCATGTTATTTTGTGAGCGTGATAATCCTAATTTATCCTTTAAACCTACCCAACTACAAATGGAAATTAAATAATTAAGATGTGGGACCACAACGGACGGTTTCCACGTGTATCTGACTGCATGTCGTGGAATCGACTCAGCAAATACATAATATCCGTTCATTCCGCCCCACGCCTACTCTTTTCGTATCTTGTGACTTCGATTCGGCTGCTTCCAACAAGCTCGTAAATATCAATCCCCAAATATTTATGCTGTTTAGAATAGAGATGGGCACGGTTTGTTTTGGTGCGGTTTTGAATGAAACCAAAACCGAAACCAAATTTTTTTGCGGTTTGGTTCGTTGTGGTTTTGAAACCAAAACCGAAATAGGAAAAAAACGGTTTCGGTTTGGTTTTTAAGAAAAAATGTACAATTTGCAATTTAATATATTAATAAGCATTTCCCAGTAGCAATAGGAAAAAAACATTTGTTATATAAACAATTAGCATGTTGCATGCAGTTGTGATGTTAAAATATGTTTGTGCAACAAAAGGGTGTCCCGTACAAGGTATAACATAAAACAAGTTGAATAACTTTGAATTCATTAAACATGAGCGAAACTTTCATACTAGAATATGTGATATCATGCTTCAAATGAGTGGACTTCATTAGATCATTGTTCGACTCTTGATAACAAGATTAGTCCACCCTTGTACATTTATGTGTGTGTGTGTGTGATGGTATAAAATAACAAAGGTCCTTCAAGTTAATGAACGAAAAAAAGTGATGAATGATGATATTCTAGTGTGGTTGTGTCCATATACTAAGTGCATAGATTCTAACAAACAACCAATTAAAACATGAAATTTAATATGGACATTTAATTAAATGTTTATTAATATTTACGGTGCGGTTCGATTTGGTTCGTGTTTCGGTTTCGGTTTTCGGTTCTAAGTGCCCACCCCTAGTTTAGAAAAAGAAAAATGGTAATAAGACTATTTTAAAGAGTTTTTCATGAACTTTGTCACATCTCGGATCGAGCCCCATCACATCTAGGCTCGACTCCGTCGTAGCACGATATTATTCGTTTTAGGCAATATCGTGCTACGTATCATGAGATTGCTCTCGAGCTAACTTCGGAGTTCCGATGGAACCCGAAACCAGTGAGCTCCCAAAAGGTCTCGTGCTAGATAGAGATGAGAATATAGATATAAGGCATAGATGATCCACTCCCCTGGACGATGTGGGATGTTACAAGCTTTCCGTCATTTCATATATTTTATAAGCATACTTTTTTTAAAACAGACTCTTTAAGTTTGATTTTTTACCAAATGCAAATTTGAACAACATTATTAATAGCTTTGTGAGGCTGAGCTCATCCCCTTTCTTTAGGATAGATCATATCGTTTCTTAAATATATATATATATATATACTCTCTAACATCATCCTAGGTAAAATACTCCTTTCCTTGTAAATGTGAAATTTGCTTTTCACTAATCATTCTCCCCGCAATAAAATTAGTAGTGCTAAAGTGAACCAATAAAATTAGTTGTGCTAAAGTGAACCAATTCCGCAAAATACATAAAAGCCAATTCCATAAAAACCAAAAAAAAAGGCTTTTTATATTAACACCCCACAAAATATTGAATGCACCTCATATTAAAATTTAATATTAAATGACTTATTTACTCCACTATGCAATGACATTTTGACCTTATTAGGTTTAAAAAAAATATATAAATTTATAATTACACCCCAAATCACTTTTAGCATATTATTTATCTTCTCAACTATCAAAACTCTCTCATCCTTCATTGAGAAAAATTGTTTTTGACGAATGGAACATGAAATCGATATTTCGGAAGTTTCACATGAGGTAAGACTTCATATTTTTCTTTGTTTTAGTGATTTCGATAACATCGATAATTATTTAATTTTGCGTTAGCTTCATTATTTAAACTTCTATATTCATATTCATCTTTTAAGGTTCATATTAATCTTGAGTACCCAATAACATGAGTCATATTAGTGCTAGTCATATACTACTTTTACAAATTGAGGATAGCCATTCTCCACATAAACTCCTACTCTCAATCTTTTGCCGTTTGATTGACGTACGTTTCTCATCTTGAGTTTTTCTTTCTTTTTTCTTTTTTCTTTTCTTGTCACTGGGAGATGATTCGTGGAAAATGAGGTGAGACATGGCCTGCATTTAAAGAAATCTGAGACCGATTCAGTTTTGATTTATTAATTAACTTCTACACCTGGATCATTAGCAGAGAGAGAGTCTTTATTTATCTTGTTCAAGACTAAGTCTAAAGACTTGTGAAATAAATCTGAGATCGATTCAGTTTTGATTTGAAATCTTTTGGCAAACTAAAAGTTCAAATGGTTAGATTCAATCCCTGAAAATTAAAAATGAGTGTTATAAGATTTGAAAAATGTGGGGTGTATGTACAAGTATATTGAGAATGTGGGGTGTGGGGGTATTATGGGAAAGTATGTGGGGTGTATTAAGATAAATTTTAAATGAAAAAACAAATGTGGAGTGTATTAAGTATGTGAGGTTTATTCAACAATTTGTGGGGTGTTAATATAATTAGCCAAAAGAAACCGACAGAAAGGAACCAACTTCTTAATTTCCTTTTTGTTGCATATGAATATTCACTCAACAATCTTCCCACAATCTCTCTCTGCTTCAATTAAGGTTATATATGTTTCTTAATACTGGTTTGGTGATATCGACTTTCCTCTTTTCTGTCCTATACTGAAATGAAAGCCTACCAGGTTACCAGTGCTAATAGAAATAAACTATATGGTTGGGACTTGTACATGGTTAGATCCTCGGTCTCCACGAATTATGCTAAAAGGCGGACTAATCAGATGATTATCAAACACTACAGAGGCCATCGTTCAAGCGGCGCCATGCCCGCCAATGAACAGCTCCGTTCACAAAAGCCTGAAATTTGCGAGAATCAAAGCCTTTACAAACGGGATCAAAAGAATGAGGACTACTCCACAATCCTCTAGCAAGTGAATAAACCCTCGTAAAAAGTATTCGGATCCTCGTATTCCAACCACACGAAGAAATCTATTGCGCTTAGGAACACTTGGATATTCTAGCTTGCAGTACTCATCAAAAGCATGGTTATCATAATGCAAATAGTAATTCTGCTCCACTGGATTGTCTCCACGAACACATTGCAGAAGGAGGTGGTGGGTGCCAAACTGGTTAAAATCGATGGTACAGCTGAGGTGGGTGCGAATAAAGCTGGGATTTTTTATCATGGAGTTCCAAGGCTTGGACACCGAGGTGCATCGGATCAAAGCTTTAGGAGGTAGTCTCAAAAGGATAACACGTACAATTTCCTTAGGCAAACTGCTAACCATTGCTTCAAACTTCACTTCCCCGGCTGCCAATTTCATAGACATAGAGTAAGTGAGGAAAGATAGTGCAGCCAGTTACAGAACACCGTGCTCCTCCACATAGGAGAACAACATTGTCAAAACTCTGCCGGTGGTTTATGAATGCAGCAAAACCATTTTTTCTGTGCACCAGGAAATCAAACCAAATCAAATCATCCGCATAGAGTGAGGAATTTAAGCATATTAGATTTTGGCAGCAGAAATAATCACCCTCCAGTTATTCGTTCTACTAGTCTACAACTGGAAACGCAGCACATACAGAAAACGCATAGAAAAAAAACGAAAAGGTCACACAATGATCAATTGACAAGAGCAAATATTTCCAGGGTCATTAGTTCTTTCAATTAATCACAATAAAACAAACAAATGTTCCCATTAGGCTACATCTGTCTAAAAGGAGACAACCCGAGTTAACGTATGCCAATTCCACTTGCATGGAATAATGCAGATAAAACAACCGAATCATCTTGTGTTCTTTTATTTTTCAAATATCTTGGCCCTAACATTAGATCTGTCTTTCGCCACATTTCCTTACTAGAGTTCTATATAAGTCAGTTGCATTGATTTTCACATCAAATGGTATGCTGAGTTTGACCGATAAGGCAGTGTTACATATAGTTGTATTTTGTACTACCAACGTCACTTGAAAAGCAATAACTTGCAACTAAGAAAACCGCAAAGAATGTATTTCTATTGGCCGACTCATGTATACATCAAATCATTAGAGAAAGAAACGAGACAACAGTTATGAGAAAAAATCTTACGGACGAAGGCCTGCCAATGCCAGGATCCACTCCTCCTCCATGCCTGATATTAGGATCAACCTTTCCTGGTGACTCGGGTTTTCCACCTGTCTTCTTCTCATCCCTAGCCTTGTTAAAGATCACAGTTGTCACATCCCGACCTGGGTTCGGCTCTGTCGTAGCACGATATTGTCCATTTTAGGCCCCGATCACGCCCTCATGGTTTTGTTTTTGGGAACTCAGACGAGAACTTCCAGTGGGTCACCCATCCTGCTATTGCTCTCGCACGATCTCATTTAACTTCGGAGTTCATATAGAATCCAAAGCCAATGAGCTCCAAAAATGACTCGTGCTAAAGGAGGTGAGCATGTACATATAAGGCATAGATGATCCTCATCCCTGAGCGATGTGGGATCTATGGAATGGGTAGAATCAAACCAGTGTAGGTTTATTGTGTTTAGTTAAACTCATTGTGTTTGTGTTAGCTCAACTCATTTAAAATTGAACTTTCATACTTTATGTTGTGTTATTTGTGTTGAATCCAAAATTTGGTCAATCTTGGATTCACTATCATATAGTCAAAGAGCTTGTTTGGAACTGTTTTAAAATTACTGAAAACACTTAAATCCTTGCATGAAGCAATAAAGTGATTTTCCAGAACTTACTTGACATTTTAATAAGAATTGATTTTAAAAATATTTTCATAAAAAACGCTTTTAACCATTCTTAAGGCCAATTTCAAACGAAACAAAAATAAGCACTACAAATTGTATTTATATAGCCAATAATTAGGATCATCATAACCCATGTCTTTTCAACTTACCTAAATTATTTCCTCACCAATTTAGTATAAGTATATCATTTGTATTAAAAAAAAAAACTTTTCATAAATTATTTTTTATTCTTATGATTAAGTGTTTATTTTTTTTATTTTTTATTTATCAAACGATAGACGTCAAATCCCCACCATCTTTAATGCCCCACTACTAATATGGTCACAAGCCCACGTAACCGGGACTTCTTCAAGCCCATTAAAAGGACACAGGGAGAGCTTCCAACTTTAAGCCCAAAAACCAGTTGGCCAATTATTTTGACAGAGCTTATAAGCCCAGTTCTTAATTCATAGCACTTGCAGCCTAAAAGAAAAGGATTATTTTAAAGGAAAACTAATGAAAATGACTTGAAAACTTTGAGTTTTAACGATAAGGGCAAAATAAAGGGTAAAGTGAATAGTGTCAGGATTGACTTTTTAGTGTAAAAATGTGGTTTTTCGTTAAAGTGAACAGTACCGGGAGTTTTTTGTTAAAATTCCCTTATTTTAATTCAAAGTTAAAATGCAATGATCTGTACACCAAAACAACAATAATAAAACATTTGATCCGACAATTGAAAATTAAGAGCGGTATGTAAAAAGTAAAAATGGACATGTAAATAACACTATAAAAAAACAATCATCAAAGTCACAAATGCAAATTCATTTTTGAAAAATAGTTTAACTTTGAGAAATGCTAACGAAACTTTCTCAAAAATGAAACTCTTTATAAACTCTCTGTCACCTCATATTTTTGGCATTATATTTTATAATAATAACACAAAAAGACGTTAAACTAGGAAATAAGGACTATGATTCTCTCCCCTAATTTTTCCATCTCCTCCTCTCACATTATCTTATTTTGTCTTTCTCTTACTATTAAAAATTAATATAAGATATTAACGTGACTTAACCGTGACCGTTTAATTAAGAGGGGAAGAAAAAGAAAGAAAACAAAAGAAACGATAGAGAATCCTACTCCATGAAAATGAATTAAAACCTTTTCGCTATTTGGCCCAATAATACCTTAAAAAATTGAGCCATTCAAACACCAATCATGAGACATTGAGACCCTTTTCTTCATAAAAGTTGTAAAGGAGGGACTAAATTATTATATACTTTTTCTTTTCCCCATGCTAAGAGTTTACGTTGAGTGGAAAATATATTTCTTTATTTAAACAAAACGATATTGGGGAAGAAAAAATATAACGAAAAAAAATACGGTCTAGAATTAAATACTTTAAACTGCTTTTACTACAAATTCTTTTTAGCTAACTATATTTCTGAATTTTTTACTTTCTATAATATGTCAAAAATAAGAAAAAAAGGCCTAAAATATTGATACATTATAATTATACATGTATATTCCAGAAGGTTGAAGCTCCTAAATATGATATCTGACCGACTTCATATAGATATCATATTTAATCATATAAAAATAATAAAGAACAAATATAATAAGTAAGATCAATGCTAAGGAGACTCTCTAAAAAACTCTATGTGTCAATGTTTGAATTTCTTCGATATGATCGATATTTTCATAGAAATATATATATAAAAAAAGAGAAATATAAGAAAAGAGGGTGAAGTCTAAACTTTACAAGATATCAAAGAAACTTTTAAATTTCGGCTAAAATTGATAGATCTCGTCTTTTTTCAATATATCGGTTAAATATTAACAAACTGCCGTATGACATTTCCTAAAGTTTCATTTTAAATGTTTATGTGTTCTTAGCACATTTCCCTCATTTATATTGGAAGCAATCGATATCGATATATCCATCAATATTTCCACAAATTTGCATATTGATATTTTCACGGATACATAATTTAAACACAGCTGACAATTCACAATTTAACGTTAATTTTCATATCATATTATAAAATATTGAATCAAAAACATGAAATGACAAAGACTTCGTCGGTTCTAAAATCTCAAATAATAATCACCTCCTTCTCTCTTAATAGTGGTCTCTTCCAAGTCCCCACTTCTTCACTCCAAAGTCCTTCCTCATTCCCACAACTTTTAATTATTTTTCGCTCCCTCTCTCTCTCCTCCCTGCTCATCACTCCCTTAAGATCCCACTCTCTCTGCAAATTCCAGATTCCCGATCGCCCCTCTCTCTCTCTCTCTCTCTCTCTCTCTCTAAAATCCATTCCGTCAGGGAATCAAAATCCCATATTTTTCATTCACATACAAAACCCACACACATATTTATAGATCTGCTGCTCCTCCTCTCATGGCTGCCACCGGGAATCAAAATCCGCCGCCGCAGCAGCAACCGCCGCCCTTCGACATGCAGAAATTCTTTAAACCCACAAGCCCATCTCCTCTCACCCCCCAAACCTCAACCCCCGCCCATTCAAACCAAAACCCTAACCCTAATTTGAGTTCCTCCTCGTTCCCAATCCCGCCGGCTTCTTTCCCTCCTCCCACGGGGCCCTACTCGTACCCGCCCCAAACGGCACCGTTTCACCTCCATCAGTTTCAATACCACCCCCACCCGCAGCAGCCCCACCCCCAAATGCCTTACTCTCCGCAAGACCACCACTTGCTCCACCAGAGGTCTCTCTCGTTTCCCACCCCGCCCCTCCAACCCCCTTCTAATTACAACATTGCCACTCCCGCTTCCAACCCCAACAGCACCGGCGGTAGCAATTCCAATTCGAGCCCGAATTCTGGTGCTCGAATCATGGCGCTTCTTGGTGCTCCTTCGGGAAATCTAGAGCCTGAGTTGTCGACTCCTACAGGTGTCTCAATGGTGCCCGCTCTCCCTATGGGGATTCCATCCACTGGCCCGACTCGAATGCCCAGCAATAAGCTGCCGAAAGGCCGGCATTTGATTGGCGATAATGTGGTTTATGATG
This sequence comes from Malus fusca, assembly GCA_035220775.1. Taxonomy (NCBI): domain Eukaryota; kingdom Viridiplantae; phylum Streptophyta; class Magnoliopsida; order Rosales; family Rosaceae; genus Malus; species Malus fusca. Next base: position 3,160,966 of record CM069069.1, read on the forward strand.
TGGACGTTAGGTTGCAGGGTGAGGTTCAGCCACAGCTCGAAGTTACGCCCATAACCAAGTATGGTTCGGATCCTCAGCTTGTGCTTGGCCGCCAAATTGCGGTTAATAAGTCTTATATATGCTATGGATTGAAGCAGGGGAACATTCGGGTGTTGAATATACACACTGCATTGAGATCTTTGTTTCGAGCTCATACGCAGGTTTAAGTCAAATCTTGTATTCTAGTTTGTATTCACATCTTAGTTTTTTTGGATTGGTTATGTGCTCTTTTATTATGTTAAAATGACATTGCAGTCTTTGATCGCTATCCGGGTGTCGATGACTTGCATAGTTGATGAATTCAAATTTAGATTCTTTACTTTCGGATGGCTGCAAAAGTTAGTTTGACTTCATGTACTATTACTTATGTACCAAGAAACGGCAATGGGAGTTAAATGGATAGAGATAGCGCAGTCTAGAACTTATGCTTGAAGTACTGAAGTGCAGGAAATATCACTGCTTGACAATTGATATAAATAAAAATAGCTTGATTTATTGAGCGCTAATCTTATATTCTGCGTCTATCCCTTATTGATCTAAGTGATGTCTTGTTCTGTCAGAGGGTCACAGACATGGCTTTCTTTGCTGAGGATGTTCACCTTTTGGCTAGGTAGATGTTTTCCACTATTCTTAATTTTTATTTTTGCTCATCTAGTTTGGCATTCTGTTATTTGACATGAATTTGTGCAGTGTAAGCGTAGAAGGACGACTCTTTGTTTGGAAGATTTCTGAAGGTCCAGATGAAGAAGGTACTCCACAAATCACTGGAAAGGTTGTCATTGCTATTCACATAGTTGGAGAGGGGGAAGCTGTTCATCCACGAGTTTGTTGGCACTGTCATAAACAAGTAATTCATCCTTAACTCCTATTTTTATCGAACAGTTATGGCTCCTTCCATTCAGTGCCTACAGTCATTTTCTGTACATTTTTTGTTCTTCTTGTTGGCTTTGAAGTTTGAATTGGCTGGATGGTCTCTCTTTTACTTATGAGTATTATGAAAAATGATCTTACAGGAGGTTTTGGTAGTTGGGTTTGGAAAGCGTGTACTAAGAATTGATACTACTAAAGTTGTGAAGGGTGAAGCTCCTTCTGCTGATGAGCCTTTCAAATGTCCCGTTGAAAAGCTGATTGATGGAGTCCAGTTTGTCGGTAAACATGATGGAGAAGTGACCGATTTGTCAATGTGCCAATGGATGACCACCCGTCTGGTTTCTGCTTCTATGGATGGAACAGTATGTACCTTTACTATTTTTGAAGGCTTTCTTTCACCTTACATATTTTCTTGTAGTGAAATCAGTGAAACTTTATACAGCATTTTCATTTGAACGGTTGAAACAAATTTAAGGAAACCCTGTTGCCTGCTCCTTTGTGTCATGGAAAAAAATTCAACTTGGTTATTTGATTTTTGAGTCATATGGATTTGTTTAATGTTTGAGGTCAAATTTTAGACACGTTGACTTTCATTGCATATTGTATACTGTTTAAATTATTTGCTCTATGGAGTTTGGTCTAGGTTTGAGGTAAAATCTTGCATACATTTTTGCTTCACTTGCATATTTCACAGTTTGCTTTATGAGTTATGTGGGTTTTGCTCAGTGTTTGCGTTGCATATTTTTTTACTATTGGCCTATGACCTGTATGGAGTTTGGTCTAGATTTAAGGTAAAATCTTGCATATGATTAGCGTGCTTGCATGCATTCTATTGTTTGCTTTGAGTTATATGGGTTTTGGTCTAGGTTGAGGTGAATTTTTCACTGCCCTTTTCTATTTTCAACTATTTCTGGTCAAATTCTTGAGCTCACCACCTTTTGGCTCTTACATTTCGACTGAAAATTTGTCAACAAAATTTTTCTCGTAGTACAATATGGCTGGTCAAAAAGTGTGTCCAGTTTTCTGACCCATAATGCAAATGGCTCTGAAGAAGGAATTCCTGGTTCCAAAGTGACTTTGAGAAGTGTCTCGATTTCTACATCAATGTTTGTATTGAAGGGGTAGAGAAATAGTCATGGGCTATAACGTATAATTCACAAGCATCTACTGACGTGCATGCGAACACTTTCCTTAAACATTCCTGTTGATGCTTTGTAATAGTTTGTGCTGATTCCAGACAAAATGTATGTCATGCAACAGATAAAGATCTGGGAAGATCGCAAGGCTCAACCTCTTTTAGTATTGAGACCCTATGACGGCCAACCTGTTTATTCAGCTACATTTGTGACAGCTCCCCACAGGCCAGATCATATTATACTTATCACAGTGGTAAGTATTTTTTATTCTTTGCTTGTATTATAAGGGTTCTAGTTGTGTTTCTGCTGCCTAATTTCAGTATAAGAATGTTCTAGTTTGTAATTATATAAATCTTTTTTATAGGGGCCGCTTAATCGGGAAGTGAAGATCTGGTCCTCAGCGAGTGAAGAAGGCTGGCTGCTTCCCAGTGATGCTGAATCATGGAAATGTACCCAGACATTAGAGTTGAAGAGTTCTTCTGAACCCCGAGTCGAGGAGGCATTCTTTAATCAAGTCATAGCATTGTCACAAGCTGGCCTTCTCTTACTTGCAAATGCTAAGAAGAATGCTATATATGCTGTACACTTAGAATTTGGTTCTGATCCAGCATCAACCCGCATGGATTACATTGCAGAATTTACTGTTACCATGCCTATTTTGAGTTTTACAGGGACAAGTATATCTTCTCATGGTGAACAGATTGTTCAGGTTTATTGTGTCCAGACACTGGCCATTCAGCAGTATGCTTTGGAATTATTAAAGTGCTTGCCTCCACCACTGGATAATGTGGGATTAGAAAAGTCAGATTCCAATATCTCACGCGATGCAATTGGGGCTGAAGGATATCTATCTGGAAGTAAACCCACAGAGGCACTGCTAGCGAATTCATCACCTAAACCAGCCGTACAAGAAAGTAGTTCCGAGGGTGCAGCTGCAAATACAGAATCCAGACTTGTTTCATTTGCATCGGCAACTAGTGACTCTGATGCTGTTTTTGTTGCATCACCACCTATTACTTTGAGTCCTAAGTTGTCTGGGAAATTTTCTGGTATAAGAAGTCCAGCAGATAGCTCTGAGGCAGGTCGCACACTTAATGACCATGGTGGAGACCAACAAGTCAATGATTACTCAGTTGACAGGCAAATGGACCCTGCTCATTTAAACATGTCGGATGTGCCTGCAGTGGATGATGACTCGAGGAATGATGAACCTAAAGTTGGACAAGATGATTTATCTAGTGTGCTCAATCCTCCTATCATGTTCAAACATCCAACCCATCTAATAACTCCCTCTGAGATTTTAATGGCTGCTTCATCTTCTGAAGCTGCTACTATTGACAGCAAGAGTGAGGGGGAGGGAAATATCCAAGATGTTCTTGTTAACAGTGATGTAGGTAATTCTGAGGTGGAGATGAAAGTAGTGGGTGAAACGAGATCTACTCAAATTGATGAGTTTGGCTCTCAAGGAGAACCACAAAATGCTGTCTCCGAAAATAAAGAAAAATACTTTTGCTCCCAGGCATCAGATCTTGGAATTGAAATGGCCCGAGAATGCTGTGCGCTACCAGCAGAAAATTATGTTACAGATGAAGCTCGGCAAGTTGATGATGCCAGCGTGACAGAACCACCAGGCCAGTCTCATGCTGGAGACGAAGACCAGGACTCTGCAAAAGATGTTTCTGCGTCATCTACCCCCCCAACAGTTTTGCAATCGCAGACATCAAATACAAAAGTGAAAAAACAGAAGTGGAAAAATTCACAAGCATCTGGTTCATCGTTCCCATCAGCAACTGTGCTCAATTCAATAGATTCCACCAATGAAAATGGTGTCAGTTCAAGCCTACCCTCTTCAGAAGCTGCACACCCTCAAATTATGGCCATGCAGGATACGGTTAATCAGGTAATTGCCAATCCCCGTATTTGGCATATGAATTATTCTCCACATGACAACTGAAGACTTTCTTTTATAGTTTGAAGACTACTCGTCCTTTATCTTGACAAAATAGTGCTACTGCCACTTCAGTGCCTCTGATAATCTGTCTTTGTCACGTTGGAACATGTCCTATTTCAGATGGATTTTCTTGTCCTATTTCAGATGTTTGTATTTTTGGAAAAGTGAAAAAGTTGTATGTATATGATGTAGTGTGGGTTGTGTTGTAGAAAAGTGGACTGGACCTGTATTTATTTCAATCATCCTTATCTTTACTTTGTCTACTTTTCTGTTCGTGCAGCTACTGACCATGCAGAAAGAAATGCAAAAGCAGATGACAATGATGGTTGCAGGCCCCATTACAAAGGAAGGGAGGAGATTGGAAGCTGCTCTTGGGCGAAGTATGGAGAAGACTGTGAAGGCCAATAATGACGCTCTATGGGCTCGTTTTCAAGAAGAGAATGCAAAGAACGAGAAGTTATTGCGAGACCGTAATCAGCAAATAACCAGTTTGATCAATAACTTCATAAACAAGGACTTCCCAGTCATGTTGGAGAAAGTGGTGAAGAAGGAATTATCTGTGATTGGACCAGCTGTTGTTCGTGCTATAACGCCAGCGATTGAGAAGGCCATACCTTTGGCTATTTCTGATTCCTTCCAGGTTAGAAGTTTGGATGATTTGACCCCTTCTTCAATAAAGCTGGCCTAGAATTCTATATGATCTGGTATCCTTCATAATAAAGTTGTCTTCTAGTTATCTAATTTGATGCATGTGCTGCAGAGAGGAGTGGGTGACAAGGCTGTTAATCAATTGGATAAATCTGTTAACTCAAAACTTGAAGCTACTGTTTCCAGGCAAATTCAGGCGCAGTTTCAAACTTCTGGCAAACAAGCTCTTCAGGTGTGTATTTGCCGATGTTAGCTTAACTTTCTTGAATTTGTAATCTGAATATGTAACAAGTTACCTTGGTTTTGACAATTTATTTACTGATACTATGACCTTTGCACACAGGATGCTCTCAAGTCTAGTATGGAAGCTTCGGTAGTACCTGCCTTTGAGAAGTCATGTAAGGCCATGTTTGAGCAAGTAGATGCTACGTTCCAGAAAGGAATGGTTGAACACACAACTGCGGCCCAGCAGCACTTTGACTCTGCACATTCACCATTGGCACTGGCTCTAAGGGTGCGTATGCTTTTACCAAGTCCAACCATTTTCTTCTTGATAATTTTTTGTTGGCAAACTTCCCTTCTCTTATATTTGAACGGTTATAATCCTTGGGGTCTCAGACTATATTCAGAAAACAAGTGAGAGATCATGTGCTCGTTGTCAAATACAGTGAGCCAAATATGAATTTTGCACAATGATCTTGTTTGATGTTTTATGTTTAACTGAATGTAAGCTGATATATCAGATTTTTTGTGTGTGGTGTTTTATATGGTTCTCCTTGCATGAAAGTAGCATCCGACGTTTTGATTCTTTCCCTATTGTTGTACAAGGTAAATATCATTAGAGATGAGGATATGATAGTTTGTGTTGACTGAAAAGATGATTCTATATTGTAAGATACAATTGTTTTCTTTCGGTCAGTAAAGGTCTTACTCATGATATCTTTTGGGAATGAAGTATTTTTTTTTTCCTTTGCTTTTGCTATGCCATTTGATACCCACCGCATGGCTTAATTTCGTTTGTATTTTCATCTGTTCCTACGTTTGATTTTATATTTTGATGATATTTGCAGGAAGCTATTAATTCTGCATCATCGGTGACTCAAACCTTAAGCGGAGAAATGGCTGATGGTCAACGTAAGCTCATAGCTCTTGCAGCTGCACGGGGAAACTCAAGTGCAGTAAATCCTATGGTCACACAACTCACTAATGGACCTTTGGGTGGTCTCCACGAGAAGGTTTGTTCTCTATCTTAAATTTGTGGAATCTGTGGATATGTAACTCCAAAATGTTCAATTTTATCATTGAGGGTTGGTTGGTCGACTATTTTTATCGTGAAAAGCAATTTATTTTTGCATGATAGGTTGAGGTGCCTTTGGATCCAAAGAATGAGCTATCGAGGCTGGTATCTGAACGCAAGTACGAGGAGGCTTTCACAGCGGCTCTGCAAAGAAGTGATGTGACCATCGTATCGTGGTTGTGCCATCAGGTATGCTTTAGATGATCCCCATGGTGGTTATCTGAGATTCTGAGCTTGCAAAGGATTATCAGCCTGAAACATTCTTGCGCCTCTTTTTCCAGGTTGATCTGCGTGGGATATTGCTGTCGAATCCTGTTCCCCTGAGCCAAGGTGTGCTTCTTTCTCTTTTGCAACAACTGGCGTGTGATATCAGCAATGATACACCCAGAAAAGTTGCGTGGATGACGGATGTGGCGGGCGCCATAAACCCGGCTAACCAAATGATTGCGATGCACGTACGGCCTGTATTTGAGCAAGTTTACAATATACTGCACCATCAACATGCCTTGCCTACGGTCTCTAGTGCCGAACACACAAGTATCCGACTTCTCATGCATGTCATCAACTCCATGATGATGGCCTGTAAGTGATTATCCATCTCTCGACAAATCTACCATTGTGCAAGAAACAATTATTATATGGACATTTTGTACAAAAATCTGCTGTGATCTCTTATGAAAAGCGTCGCCGAACCGTGTAGAGTCAGTTTTCGTCGAATTGGATACAGAGGGCTTAGGCATTTCGGGATACTGTATTTATCGTCTGTTTTTTCGCCCTTCTTTTACTTGTCATGGCTCTATGTAAACTTGCAATTTTGTGTTTTCTTCACACCTGTGAATGCATCTGTGTTTCTATTTTTCCTTAAATTTTAGATGTGTCTTTCGAGTTTATAGTCAATAATTTGTAGACAAGGTCCCCAACAAATTGCGATGAGAGTCGATCTTTAGTACATGTTTAAGGATGTGAGTTGATGTTGTTGTACCAATACAACTAACGTGTCTTGGGTTTAAATGTTAAAATGGTTCCCGTGTTTTACCCTGCCGATCAATTTAGTCCTTGTGTTTTCAATTTTGCCGATTTGGTTTCTGTGTTTGACTCAGTTAGTCGATGTGCTCCTTTTCAATCCAGTTACTGTTAAAATTTTAAAAACATGTTTCAAATTGATAAGAAACAACAAAATTGAAACCTCCCACCTCCTACATTTCCCCTAATCCTAAGCCACCACCGTTACCAAATCCATCCAAAACCAACACTCCAACCACCATGAATCGTCCCATAACCAACACTCTCTCCGAAAAAGTCACCCCACCTGCCATTGAATACTGCGTCATTTTTCCGCGATGCATCGACGTTGCATTGCTCTCCACCTTCCGCTCCACTGCGCCAGCGTTGACCTATACGACCCTAATCCGAGTCATCCTCGCATCCATTACCTTCGTAGCATCGATCTGCACCCCATCTCTTCCTTTGTGGATCTCTCTTCCCCACTGCGCATTTGTGGGTGGAGATCTTGCCTTGAGTTTTTAATCTGAGCTTTTTATTTTATTTTTATTTTTTTAAAATTTTACATTGAGCTTTTCATATTTATTAAATAAATAGTTTTTCATAAATTACAATGAAATATTTAACAGTAAATTAACAGAATTGACCAAAATGGATAACAATTTATAACACAAAGACTATATTGGTTAAATTTAAAACACGAGACTAAATTGATAATATAAAATACATGGATCCTTTTGACATTTAAGCTTATTTTTTTAATCATTTTTTTAGAGCCCAAATAAAAGGGTCAATTTATCTTGGGTAAACTCCTTAATTTTTTGTCACTTATCACTTTTTTTTTTTGTCAAACGATAGATTTATTTGATTAGATGTTAGATTAAGGAACCGACGAAATTCGAACTTACTTTGCGATACAAAAGCAACTCTCTTATCTACCATTGTGATAGAGGACCAATTGCAACCATTGATCACCTTTAATTCATTAGATCCGACAACCAAAAATTATGTAAAAAAAATTGAAATTAATATAAATAAAAAAATAAAGATGTAATTTCTGTTCAAATTCATTCACTTCGTACCCCGTCATCATAAAAGCATTTACAAAAAATTTCCCTACCTTCTAATTTTTTTCTTTTTACACGTCAGACTCTTAAATTTCCCTTCTTTTTCAAGAAAGGAAAAAAAAACACACGCAAAAGTCGGTGTCTGCTGAGTCAGCGGCGAGTCTGGTGGACCCCGGGATCCTGTTCGCTTTACGTTTTCTACCAGCACTGGTCCGTTTCCCACCTCCGGGTCGAGTAAAACCCGTCGGCTCGAAACCCGACCGAGCTCCTCCGCCGATTAAAATCAATGTGACCAGCGCCCACCGACATGTCGTACACCGCCCGGGCCGCCGGATCGGACAGCGTGGCGTAGGCGTTGTGAATCTGGATGAAATCCCGGCCGTCGGACTCCGACCGCGACGCGTCCGGGTGGTATTCCTTGGCCAAGCTCCGGTACGCCGACTTGATCTCCGATTGCGAGGCGTTGGCCGTGACCCGGAGGACGTCGTAGAGGCTCGCCGCCGAGGCACCGGGTCGCGGCTTGGCCTCGGTGAAGGCCTGGGCGGAGGAGGCCTTGATCTGGAAACTGCGCCGCTGGGGGAGGGGCATTTGGGGAAGGGGGTTTGCGGCGGAGGGGAAGAGGGTTGTAGACATTGGGGATTTTGGCGGTCTGCGGAGGGCAATTTGGGAATGGGAAGAGTTTGGGAGGAGGAGAAGGAGGAGGAGGATGGTGTGAATGGAACTTTTGAAAAGGGGGTATAAATAGGAGTCAAAATGCAAAAGAGGCAGCAAAATCTGTGTGTGTTGTGCGTTTTCAGGGGGCGCTGACGTGGCACGTGTTCCAGCGGCTTACAGTTTATATTTATTGCTTCTAGAAGCAAGCACCAAGGTTTTCCCAAAATACACGGTTTTGGCTAATAGTCTCACATGCTATGAGCAATTCGGTGAATTTTGATTTAAATATATATATTTTTTTAAATTGTTTTAGTGGTCAGATTTAATTTGAGTTGTTATATATATTTTTACTGTTTGATTTGCTCATATTTGATCTCAATCGTTGAATTTAATGTATTTGTAAATTTGATTTAAAAAAAAAAAAGAATCCGAACCAACGGATGTGGGCTGTCCGGTAAAAAAAAAATAGTCGTCCGTCTTTCCATAAGTGGTCGACATAGTCAGCAACTGAGTCCTAGCCTCTAAACTTGACTTATTGTCTAGGTTAAATTTGGACAAAAAATAAGTTTTAGCCCAATGATTGGAGAAGATGTGAGCGAGTTTAAAACTTAAATTTTGAATTTTAATCTAGCCATTGGAGTTGGTCTAATAACTAGGGTTTAGTGAATGTATCACTAAATTTGTGTGATTGACCTGATATTCGACTTATTATAAATGTCTTGTGTGATACTTAATTATAATTGGTGAATTGCGTGGTTGTCAAAATCTTAAAAAAAAAAAAGATCTCTCATATCATATGCGAATGGTACATAAAATTGTAACTTGCCCTAAGTTAATATTTTTTTGGTAAACAACGAGGATACAACCCAAAGTAAAACTAACTCAAAATAGCAATGAAACAAAACGAGTTCGAAATTCTCCAAAAATTTCGTCTATAAGAGTCAATTCAATCTAGGCAGGGGCTGATCAAACACATGAACGCCAACATTCATATTAAAATTTCAGTTTGCCAATTGATCCGCCACATAATTTTTCTTCCAAATTACAGTTTCGATAAAAAAAAAGGAAGTAAGTTTTTAATATTTATTTTTCATAGAACACTTGTAGATATTTTGTAGAGGCATGATGATGAAGATGGGCAGGTAACTAACTATGCTATCAAACTCTACTTAAAAACTTTTTCCATTGTGTTGGTGTTGTAGGACGTGCCTTTTTTTTTAGGCAGATATTTCAAGTGATATCACCCAAGTCAAGTCACAAAAAGACATATAGTTTGCTACATACTCTCTGCTTGATAGTATGGTCCTATACTATAGTAATTTTGAGTATAATTCTCTTCCTTCTTAGTTCATTCTCTTCACACTCAAGAGTTTCCGAAAAATTTGGACCGTTTAAATTAATCATGCGGTCTCCATTAATCAATCTCATTGACCGCTTCATACATACTGATAAATTCAGATGTTCAATTTAAGTTATAGACTCTGAATTTTTTAATCCGTAGGTTCCGAAGTGTAACAGGCGAAGATCTGAATTCATATAGAGCAAGTTTAGGAAGCGTGGCCCTCCCGAATAGACAAGTGAAGGGTTCCTCTTTCTAACCACCATAGATGGAGTTGAGATGGTTTGCCACGTAAGAAGGGCTTCTAGAAACCCTGGTCTTGCTGACTAAAAACTGTACTCCCTACGGCCTCTACACTCCCAACCCACACCGGCATTAAATAGTTGGCACTAGGTTAAATAGTTGGCTTCATTTTTCTTATTTTTCAAATTTACTGCCAATTCATCTGTCCAACTCCCAATCCATTTGTCCAAATGCATATAAAGTTATAAAACTCAAATCTCTTTGCAATCTTTTTTCTTTCAACTTCTCATTCTGTCCATTTCTATTGAATGTTTAAACCAACTTCCCATTCTTTCCATTTCTATTGAATGTTTAAACCAACTATCATATGGTCTTAAAGATTGTACTTTAAGGTAATCAAAACTTTGAATTTTATATTTTTCTTTTCAATAACTTTTTATTCAATGGATTATTTTAATATTCAATTCGTTAGTGTGATGTTGATTTTAGAAGAAAAAAACATAAGAGAAACAATTGGCGTTGAATTTATTATAATCGTCAATCAAGTTTTATTATTATTTACTCTCTTGATCATCAAGTTTTATTATTCTTCACTCTCAATCTTAAAATCTTGACTGCAAACATTTAGTACATTTGTGTCTAAAAACATGAATCGTGTAATGTTTAAATAATCTTTGTATATTTATCTTCTTTTGATATTAATTTTGAATGATATTTGATGTGAAAAAAGAACTTTTTATGTATTTAGCAAATTCTTTTTTATACAAATCAATATACAAAGAACCGGAGATTAGATAATTTTAGAGCCCCACTTGAAAGGCTCACCTAGGGCTCCCAAATTCTCAAGGCCGACCCTGGTCATACATGAGTAGATCAATCGACGTATTCTGAAAGAAGTTCTGGATTAATTAGTGCCTGCTTCATGTCTAAAAACATCATTTGGGATCGATCTCTGTATCCGCCAACTTCGGAAAGTATTAAGCATGTTATAATCTCCGACTCCACTAGTGCATTAGGAAAGGCTACGTGTTAAACAAGAATGACATACAGAATTTCTCCCGAGACTCCTATAGGTCTAACAACGTTACCATATATGAAGGGTGAAGTCTCTTTTACTTTTGCTGCCCCAAGAACCCACATTGTCAATTCAATTGGTGTTGGGGTATGGCACCTAAAGTTCTCGCTCAGATCGAAAGACAGCTTGTACTTGTCAAACTCAAGTAACCAGTTCTCAACTAAGTTCTTATTAACCCATTTTATTCACCCACTTCGTACAATGTAAGAAATTTAAATTGTTTAAGTTAAATCGTGTAGTCCGAATTTGTTGATCTGCGAGTTCTGAAAGTTGTGAGATTCCAAGAGGATGTGAATTATATAAAGCAAGTATAGGAAGCGTGGCCCTACCGAATAGACAAGTGAAACGAGTCCTCTTTCTAACCACCATAGATGTAGTTGAGATGATTTGCCACGTAAGAAAGGCTTCTAGAAACCCTTGTCTTGCTCACTAAAATCGGGCCCTAAAACTGGGAAAAGGATTCTCGTCGGATCCTTTTCTTGAGGATGTGGGGGATCTCGTGATCGTGTCTGTTTATTATATATCATGCGGTCAGTTTTCGTTAGGTATTATTTATATTAAATTTTAAATTTTAAATAATTCTGCACGATATACGATGAAAGTTCACGATCACATAATCTCTGGGATTCACAGAAAAAAAATCCGCCGAGGATCCTTTTCCCTAAAACTGTACTCTCTACGGCCTCTACACTCCTAAAATCCACACTGGCATTAAATAGTTGGTACTAGGTCATACCACCCTTCTAGAAGCCTTTCTCTTTTATCCAAAAAAAATGGAAATAGTAAGAGAAAGAAAATGGAAATGTTTGATTAGATCAAACGCGATGAATAGTCAAGACGAAAAAACGATATTTGTTATTACAAGTAATATTATTATTTTAAGTTGGAGGAGGAAGATAATTTGAAACCTAGAGTACTTCACGTTATCATGTTTGACATTTAATTCTTCCAAAAAAAATGTTTGGACTTTGTAAGTCTCCTTACCATTAATTGAGATTTAGTATAACGAGAATACGGTGGTACATTAAACGTCGTTATATAAATAAATGGACACTTGAAAAACAAACTTCTGCTCAACACTTGTACCCAGCCGTGTTCTCTAGTCCACGGAAAAATCTCTCCCATTAACTTCTACATAGACAGCTAAGAGCTTTTTGTTACTCTCTAATCCATGAATCCTCCTCGAGCCGTACAAGCTCTAGGTTTGTTGTCCCCTTTTGTGTCTTCTTTGTGCTTTAGGTGTGCTGTCCCCTTCTGTGTCTTCTTTGTGTCTCCTTACTAATATTTTGACACATGTTCATTAACTTACCTTAGAGAAAACTCTGTTAATTTTTTTTATTTAACATTTTAAAGTTAATAAAAAAAATCCGAAATAATCAGACTGGTTGTTGGGTTAACAAGGTGAGCAAATAAGATTCTTTGCTTTCTTTCTGTGGCTGTTGGGGTAAACCGTGGGCTCTACAACTTCCTTTCGAATGTTCAAGTACTGATAATCAAGATGCTCGACACACTTGTACAATTGATCAATACATCCTTTCAAAGAGCCAATCTGATCTTTTATTAACTTTTAGATGTTAAGTAAAAAAGTAAACCGAGTTATCTTTGAATTAAGTTAGAGGACGTGATTCGAAATATTAGTAAGAAGACACAAAGGAGACACGAAAAGGAACTTCATACCCAGAGCTCCTTCCTAATGCACTAATGGAGTCGGAGATTATAACTTGCTTTATACTTTCCGAGGATGGCGGACGTAGAGATCGAACACAGACGATGTTTTTAACATGAAGCAGACGCTAATCCAAAAACTTCTTTGAGAATACATCGATCGATCTACTCATGTATGACTCGTGAGGAGGATTTATGGATTAGAGAGAAACAAAGGAGACAAACAAAAAGGGACAGCAGACATAGAGCCAAACAAGAATTACATACAAAATCTTTGCCGAGACAAGACAGTAGTAAGTCCAACGAGTAATTTACCATATGAAGGGTGAAGTCTCTTTACTTTTGCTGCCCCAAGAACCCACGTTGTCGATTCAGCTGGTCGGGCATGGCAACTAGAATTCTTGTTTCCGATCGAGGACAGTTCTCATCCGAGAGAGGAGGGAGCCTGCCGGTGAATTTTCAGTCAATCATAGGAAGGCCAGATCGTGTTAGGCATGTAGCAATGCAAAGTATCACCATACCAAACACCCATTTTGCAGAACCGAGAAGCCAATAGCCAACCATTTTCGGAGCATGAAGTCTTCCATTTACAGCGAACACTTATGATGCAATTGTCATGGAAAATGAAGTTTACTTATTTGCATGCAGCATCGTCATTAGAATTCAATATACACTACTTCATAAGAACGTAGGTGTTCATTATTTTCATGCAATGAACAACTGCTCGTTCAAAAGGAACATGCTTAACCGAAACCCTCAACGTTCCATATTCACCAACGATCCGATCCTAAGTCTGAAGCATCGAAGTACAATAAAAAGTGTGGAGAGAGGAAGGAACTTCGAGCAAAGATCGTAAGGCATCCACGCATCAAAAAGACGGTGTCATTCCACTCAGATTGTACAGTGCCCTTTGTGATTGTCCTTCGCAAGAAGCAACGCCGCTACTCAGCTCCGCCTAGCAGACTTTCCACATCACAAACATTGGGCAAACATCGAAGCAAGCAAACATTCCATGTCAAGATTCAAACTGTCGAAATAATACTAACGATAACACATTTGACTAGTTAAATAGAAGCTTTCATATCTCTCCCAATTTCACGAATACAAACTACAAGCCACGACGCAGACAATAACAGCAGTCTGCATTTTCCTCCCAATTTTAGTTAATACAACGACAAGGTACACCGCTTCCTTCTACAGGCCTACACAACATTCTAATACAACACTTGTAATTTATACCTTAAAGCTCGATGCTGATGTTCCAAAGGTGCAGTTCTTTCTCTGGCACCCTCAAATCAGTGGTGAGTAAACCAGACTTGTCTTCATATCCAAACTCAGTTTCCTCCGAATCAACTGTTATCCTCTTGGGTCGAGCTGATGAGTAGGCTCCAAATGTGCCACATCCGCGAGCTTTCACGACAACTGTTGTGCTTGTGTTAGGTTCATCATATTCTTTTATGGCTCCCCCAGAGTTCAACATCTTGATTAGGCCTATGGGAGCAAATTTTACGCCGTTGGACAGTTCCTTGACAGGAACCACTGTGAAGACTTCATATTCCCGGGTTTTTAATGTTATTGTCATGGATTCATCCTTGGGAAGATAAGACACCTCTCCTGCAAATTTAATCAATGAATTTGTTAAATACTCTAAATAGTATGGTCTACTAGTAAAGCGTCAAGACTACACGAACAAATCAAATGCTGAACTTACCACCAAGATGAGAAAATACGACAGCATCCCCAGACCATTTCTCATCTGCAACGTTGGGCAGATAATCAACATCTTTAGCCCGAATAACCCCGGTAATTGTGCCCGGTTCCAGGTCATGGATGAGGTTCGTCTTTCTAACCTTACACCACCCAGCTCCCTGGCAATTGAAGACCCCCACAACTCCAGTAACATCGTTCAGATTCCATATCTTCAGAAGACTGTAATACCATAATTTAGATTAGAAAACACACATTATTTGAAAAGACGAAACCAGAAAAGATTGCTGTCCTTGTACAAACCTTTTCCCATCTCGGGCAGGATCAGAAAATAGGCAATCCCTTGTTGGTCTTCCTGGAAGTTTGGCCCTCAAGATAGATCCATCAGGAAGTACGAGCTTCCTCAGAAGATCGAAGTCATGTTGCCCAGGCTTGTCACTGCATCACATATAAACAGCCCATATAAATTTGTCTCTGGTTTGATTATGTTCATATCAGAAGGAGAAGCTGGCAAAGACAAAAACAAATACCACACCTAACATAAATTGCACATCCTCCAACTGCGCGAGCTGCTCCATGATATTCAGCCATTGGATGCAGGCTCTAACATCCAGAACAAATCCAAAATAAGAATAGAAAAACTAAAACAAAATAGGAGAGTACTTTGAACTTCAAACTAATATCAGAGTTTGGCTGCTTACTTGAAACATATCCCAATCCGGCTGCATAAACTCCCCAAGGAAAACAGTGTTGTAAGCAACTGATGCGATATGAATTGTATGCGATGCTGGATCTCTAGGCCAGAAATCATCTGATGCCCTTAAAACAGCTGTCCGCTTCACGCTAGCAAATTCAAGGTCACACCAAATCATTAATGTTGAGAATTCATACAAAAAAATTCAAGGTCTTACGAAATCAATAATATTGCGCACATATATGTGAAATAGATTTTTACCTGTATAAAGCATCTGTATTGTGACTCATACAAGAAATAATTTCGTTGCTAGGAAAGTTTCTAGCGATAGACGCTTCCAATGCTTGATGGTATTTTCTCGTAAGTTTTACCCTTCCACCATGGCCTGCCCCTAGGGTCTCAAGAATGTTCTGAACATCAACTTTGACTCCATCTATACCAGCTGATGCGAGATAAGAGTGCAGTTCATCATAAAAGTTGAAAACTTTATCGGGATTCACAAGGCCGAGCCCATTTGTGGTAATATTTTTCAAGGCAAAGCAATCCTCATTAGACTCAACCCCTGGAGATGAAATTGGGTAAGCCAACTTTGAATCGTAGTGTTCCATTTCAGCAACACCAGGTCTAACACCTCCCCAATATCCAGTTATGGCATGCCACACATAAGCATATCTGCAAGTTTGAAAAACAAACATAAGTACTTCCTAATAAACTAAATGGTTGTGACAACCAACTGTCGGAAAATACAATAAGACTTACTTCAAAGAGTATTGTTCTTTAATTTCGGTAACAATGTGGCGAAGCCCCAACGCAGGATCCTCTACTCTCTGACCCTCTTTACCATCTTTCTGAAATTTGTGGTTCTCTTTGATATGTGTTAACCTGTTTGCAAAGCTGCGAGAAAAGAACAGAAATATTAATATAACGAAGTCTGTAAGGTGAGACAAGGTGGAAACGAGAGTACTTTGGACCAAGTGCTCACTTTGCTGTGTTATCAGCTATGTATGGAACACCAGAAGAATCCATGTCGACTGACTGCCATCCGTCATCAAGAATAACAAACTTTGGAGGGGCTCCACCACTTTCTAGGCTGCAAAAAACACTTGTTACTGTCTCTGTAATGCTAATGTCGAGTATTCAAAAGCATCCATAACGAGAATATCAGTACCTCTGCAATCCTCGCTTCAGGCCTTCTGAAGTCACGTTGGTGTAGAAAGCATCCCATGTACACCAGCCAAACCAGTCCAACATGTCTGGCATCTGAAACATAAAGCATATTCACTTAGAGATGATCGAATTGAGGGAAAAGAAAAGGCAAATTCAATCCACAAGAACTGCGAAAAATATTACGTTACCTTCTTTCTCTCACGATGAGAAAATGTCTGCAAATGTTTCTCCACAGTCCTGTGTACATTTAAAATTACAACTAAGTCAATCGTATACACATTCACAAATAAATGTTGTCAAGAAAGAGTGACAGTCCCAATTCAATTTTATTTTCGACTTCAACGAGGAATCTCTATCAGAACTTCAATATCTTCGTTGATCCTAAACTAAAAGCACGGCGATCTAATTCCTTTCTACCATTTTCAACAAAAAATTTAATTGAACATTTTCACAAAGCGACGAGCAGAAACCAAAGAACATATTAGCAAGCATGCAATTGATTAACTCTTCAACTTACTTCACAGAATCTGTGATGACATCGAATGGATCTAATCCGGCTCCAACGAAAACCAAATGACTACCCTGAAACCCATCAACAGCAGGATCTCCTACAAAACTCAGATTTTTATCATTTCAAAACCAACGAAAATTACTTCTAACAGAACAAAAATACATACGAAATTTTTTGAAAACCTTTTCCTTTTGCCTTACCACTTTCTAGGCAGATTTCAATCTCATTACGTTCATTTCCTTGAAGAACAGCCCTAAAGTCCCCTTCGAGAATCGGTAAGAAAACTGTATAAGCTGCAAATTGATCCGTTCCATCGATGCTTCCTTCACCAAAATGAGACTCATCCTTTGTTTCCACAATCAAAAACTGAGTCTCAAAGGGAACATCTTGGCCACTATTGCCC
This sequence comes from Malus fusca, assembly GCA_035220775.1. Lineage (NCBI taxonomy): Eukaryota > Viridiplantae > Streptophyta > Magnoliopsida > Rosales > Rosaceae > Malus > Malus fusca. The sequence continues at coordinate 3,178,434 of CM069069.1, forward strand.
ATCCTCTGTGTCATCCACCATAATTTAAACCGAAAAACGCACATAAAACGCAATCCCCTGCACAAAAAGATCGATCACATCAAACACTCACATAGGTTCAAGCCATAAATCGAAATTACGAAACTTAACCATATCATAATCACTATTAGAAAATCGAAAAGAAAAGATCCTTAAACTTACTCAAGTTTAACAATTGCAATAACATTATCATAGAATTAAGCAACAAATCTAAAAATTGACACCTTTCCCACATCAACATATAGCATACACATCAACATATAATAAAGTGATTAACCAAAAAACATATAATTAAGCCAAAAATTCCAAATTATGACACTTTCTCACACTACAAATCACAATTAAAAAGTTAAAACAAAATAACTTACCCAAATTTCCCAATTGCATTAACACATACTTATGCCACACTTTCCCCATCACTAATCACAATTAAAAAGGTGAAAACAAAAGAACTTACTCAAATTTCCCAATTGCATTAACACATAATTAAGCCACAAATCCAAAATATGACCTTTCCCACATCACTAATCACAATTTAAAAGGTGAAAATAAACAAAAACTTACTCAAGTTCGCCATTAACTTAACGATAAACACGTCGAAAATCACAATTAAAAAGGTGAAAATAAAAGAACTTACTCAAATTTCCCAATTGCATTAACACATAATTAAGCCAAATATCCAAAATATGACCTTTCCCACATCACTAATCACAAATTAAAAGGTGATAAATAAACAAAAACGTACTCAAATTTGCCATTAACTTAGCAATAAACACGTCGAAAATCACAATTAAAAAGGAGAAAAAGAAGGGAAAAATGAAAAACATACTCAAGTTTGCCAATCGGAAAGACCCTGCGGCTACCAATGTGATCAGATTGGACACCAATGAAAGCACCATTGGCCAATGCACCCCCAGATGCCGGAGTAACCACAACGTTGTCATGAACCTCAGACAACACTTTGTACCCCAACACCACCAAGTTCCCATCCTCCACAGAAATCCCAGCCCCAACCGTCATCTTTGCTCTTCCTCCGCCGCAAAAAGTCCACCAAAAACACCAACTACAACTCCAAAGAACAGTTCGAGTGAAACAAGAACACCCCAACACCAGCAATGGAATTAAATTGCAGAGTCGGACACCAGCAATGGTATTTATAGCAAAAATTATAAACTGTAGCAATTAATTGTTGAGTTATGCAAATTTGAATTTTGCAATCCAGGGACTCCGTGTAAATCGTGGAAAAATGACACTTTCCTCAGATTTTTGTTCAAACGTAAACAAAAATATCTTGTGTTGGCGGGAGAGCGGTATATCTGGGATTTGTTGCATGTACCGTGTTGCCACGTATTTCAATCATATGTATTTTTAAAGCATATTAAATCATTGAGTTGTATTATTGTTGTCGACTTCTATATTTTCGACGGACATAAAGTTATACACCAGTCTTTCGATTAGTGGCCGTCAAATGTGTGGTCGGACTAAATACACAGTAATGGTTGAGAAATTCTTCAGTGTGCATTTGATGTAATAAGTCGTATTTACGATAAACTGAAAAATATCCTTGTATGCTGAATCAGAATGTTTTGTCATATATACATAGTGAAACATGTGATGTGTATGAGCGTAATGATGTTTCAAGAAAGAAAAAGAACAAGAAAAAGTTTGAGGTGTGACGGTAATTCTTGGTTATATAGTGGCACGTATCAACATCTTATAATATGGATGATTGCTGAGTTTAGACTAATGAGGATAATATGTTAATATGATGAACATCTTGTAATTTGGATGATTGATGAGTTTAGACTAATAAGTATAATATATTAATATAATGTAAGTGAATTTGTCATTCTAATTTGTGAGTTTAAACTAATGAGTATAATATAATGTAAGTGAATTCGTCATTCTAATTTGTAATTTTGAAGGTACTTTGAAGTCTGAATAACTTTGGTTTCAAGGTGGATGAGTTTTTATTACTTGAGCGATAGTTTAATTTAATTTAAATTATAAGATGAGGCGTTTGAACTTGATTGTTAAGGAAAAATACAACTCTAACTATCTTTGAATGTCATTACAATATATTAATTTAACTATCAATGGGGTGTTGTACTAAGTACATTAATGTATTATAGCCAAGACGAGTGAGGAAAAAGATTGATCAGTTTTGGCCTTTCTTTTGTTAATAATTAGGTGAGGTTCTAAGAACGAAAGAGGATGCGAAAGCTTCATACCCAAATGAGGAAAGACACAAGAGTGTTTAATTTCTACTATGACACTAAGGCTCCGCTTTGGTATTGGGGTTTTTTTTTTTTTATTCCTTCAAAAGCTGCTTCTAAGCAATAAAAAATTGTTTGATAATAACCAAATGAGGAAAGACACAAGAGTTTTTAATTCATGTAATAACCTCGTTAGCTTTTAAAAATGACATTATTTATTCTTCTACACACATTTTCTCCATCCGAGAACAAAGTGACCGCCACCACTTACCACTACAACCACTAACCTTATACCACCATTACTAGTACCACCGAGGCTGCCACCAACCCCGCCGCTACCCCTACCACCACCACTACCATTGCTAGTACCACCACAACCAAAACCAAAACTGCCACCACCTCTATGTTGTCGCTCTACCACCGTTGTTACCTCTGCACCCCAACCACCACATCTCTTCACCATGGTACTCCTAACATTGTCGTTGTCATCACCATTACCCCCACCACCGCCACTGTCGTCATCATCTCACCACCCACGACTGCAACCACTATCCTTACACCACTACTGTCATCGTTTCCACCTCCACAACCAATGCCAATGACACTGCCATTGCCACCACCACAATCCCCACCACTACTACCTCTACACCTTAACCACCACACCATATTATTGGCACTACCACAATCGTCACTATTACTGCTTTTCGCCACTGCTACCTTTACACCTCAATCACCACACCCTGTTATTGGCACCACCACCATAACCCACCATTGTCACTGTCATCACCACTGCTGCCCCTGCCATCGTTGTCGTCACCACTAGCTCTACTATCATGTCCATTTTTTTGTCATTATATACAATTATATTACTTTATATTAAATTTTACCAAACGGTTTTACATTGTTTTTCATGCTCGCAACACTTCCAAAGGTACAATTTATTAAATGTTCTACTGCTTTATTTTATAGCTGATTATTTTTAAAGCACAACAGAAACAATTTTTTTTAAAAAGCATAACAATTGCAAACTAGCCCTAACCCTCCTTGTTTCTCGTCCTATTTGATGTTAATCTAAAACTACATTAATGAAACCCTCTTTGTCAACTAAAAGACGGTGAAAATACATCTTTGTCTTTTATCACAACAAAAAAGTTAAGGACAGTAATGTAATTTCACAAAACATAATTTTACTATTTTTTTTAAACCTCACCTACATGTAAGTTTATCATCTCTATTTTTTTATTTTTTTTTTAAAACAACCTCTCTCCCATTCTCCCTCTCTCCTCACTCTTATGTTCTCTCTCACTCTCTTCCTCTCTCCTTCAATTTTAACAACTAAAGTGAAAAATTTCACACTTTATGTGTGGATATACACTAATCTTTACTAATTAATGAAATCATTTTTGTCAACCAAAAGAGGGTGAAAAGACAACTTAGTCTTCTATCACACAAAAAAAATGATGGGTACTAATGTAATTTTACATGTCCAAATTTTACTGTTTTTTATTGAAGGCTCACTTACAGGTGATGTTAAAATCTCTATAATATTTAAAATTAAAAAAAAACCAAAAAAAAAAAAACTCTCACTCACCCCACGTTCTCTCTCTCTCTCTCTCTCTCTCTCCCTCCCTCTCTCCTTCTCATTTTCTAAAAAAAAATATGTTCATACACGCAAGGTGTGTAAGCAAATGCTATGTTGGTTAAAATAGTTGGAAAGGGGCCTACAAAGATCAAGGGTGTTGATCCACGTTCGTGGACAGGAAAGGAGAATCACTTGATTATTTTCTGAAACAAAAATCTACTCTATTATTGTGGATTTCCAATGACGTGACTTCCGGCATCACATGCACAGTAAGTTATTCTAACTTTGAAAAGTAGAAGAGAATTTTCTCAAAACAAAAAAGTGGAAGAGAAAAAAATCAGAGAAAAGTAGAATAGACAAGTTATATCCAATGAGCTCAACGTCACGTGAACCCTACTACGTGGAAAAGTAATAAGGGTTTCCACCCAATAATTTGGAAACAAATCATTAGGTTTGGTTAGGTGAACTTGAATATATGGAGAATGATTTATATGAAATTGGTTTGCCGTTACTTGATGTATCTTGTTTAATAATACATTTTATTGTGTGCAAATTTTTTTTACGTAACAATGTATTATTTGATTGAGACGTTACCTGACAGTAAATTCAATACATATAATTAAGTTACTATCGGATACACTAGTACTTAGATATGTCGTGGCAACTTATCACTAGAATTTTCGAATTCATTTCATAAGTTCATAACTACACGCTCGGTTTTTCTCTAGAAGGAGTGACACGCCAACTGCCAAGCAGACCTGGTCAGTAGCTAGGCCAACAGTAGAAATTAAGAGGTGCAATGCTGATAATTAATGGATAATTAAGGAGGCCGATCGAAAATTGTGCGAGCAGGGTGGGGTTATGGTGATTTCAGCTTCTTCCAATGTAACAAAGTAAACATTATTAAAGTAGCTGCGTAGATGTAAATTTTATCTGCAGATTATGATCTTGTGATAGAGAAGGTTGAATTATGAACGTTAATGTTTCGAATATATCTCTCATTACTTTGATTTCTCGATTAAATTTCTATGATATTATGCATTATCTATCTTGGATTCGATGCTCAAATGACTCTTCAAAACAGAACTAATTGGATGTTCAAATTACTCTTCCAGTTTTCATCGAATTTAATTAAGCTCCAAACGAGACTATTTAGAAGTGAAACAGAAAGCTCTTGGCTGCCGGAAGAGAATTGCTAGTTAAAGTGGTGGCGCATCCCCTCTACACCATGAGTTGTTTTTCTCTTTTAGAAGTATTTTTGTGACGCCCTGAATCGTATGGTTGCTTCCTTTTGCTGGAACGAGTCGGATAGCTCAAGAAGATACATTGGCTTGCTTGGCAGAATCTCTGCTGCCTAAACCCCAAGGGGGTCTGGGTTTTCGCAACCTTAATGCTTTCAACAAGGGATTACTCGCTAAATAGGGCTGGAAATTAATCCAAGAGATCCCTTATTTTCACTGTTATACATTACTAAGGAAGGAACTATACCTTAACTATGACACCAATTTCATATTTGGTACGCCAGTTTTTGTTTGGTTTTGTTGTTTCTGAAAGTACCAAGCTGACTTAGAGTTTTCCTTCGACAAATAAGTAAATTTATAAATTAAGTGGTTATTGGAGAACATAGTCCCACAATATAATACACATTTAATATATGAGAAATAATAAACAATTAATATATGAGAGTCATCACTCCTAATATTACGGAGAGCTTTTGTGATAAATTCAACACGAGTAATGCTAGTTATACCATATTTTTGTATCACATTTTCATACTATCTTATGTGACATTTGATATGAACAGCCACATCATTTGAATTAATCAGATTTTTAAATTTAGTTCATTATTTAATAAACTAATAATTAAGAAAAACTAGTTAATTAAATTATGATTGTGGTATACAAGGAATATTTCTTCTTCATTTTCTTGGGTTTTGCAAATTTTTCAAATGACGTGACTGTCCACATCAAACGCCACCTAAAGTGGTATAGAAATATGGTATAAAAATATGGTATGAATAACATTACTCATTCAACATTGATTAAGTTAAAACGATAATCTTTGTGATGGACCTGCATGACCTTATAAAAGTTTATCCGGGTGGAGGATAGGCAATAGCATAATTACCATCGTGCACTTCTTCTCCAAACATCAGACACATATCCCCCTTTTCATTATCTTCCACTGCCAACCAATTTATGACCCTGAAAATGGCTGACACGCTTATTTCCTTGAAGATGTGGAGGATGAGGCTCTCTTGAGGATGCACAGAGCAAAGGCGTGCTGGATGATTGAACACTGACATTTTGGAAAAACAAGTTGAGAAGCAAGAAACCGAAGGTGCAGCTACTACTTTTTCTAAGTAAAGTAACTTTATCTATATTCCCGGTTGTTGTCTCGGTTAACCGGGCAAATAGACTAATAGATAAGCAAGAAACTGAAGGTGTAGCTGCTACTCTTTCTAAGAAGAAGGTAAGTTTATCTTGACATGCTCACTAATAATTTGATAATTTTTTGGGGCACTAATAATTTGATAATTAATAAAGAGTTTTAGAATAATTAACCAATTTTATTTATGCAAATTAAATTCTTTGCAAGTTATACAGGCATTCTCGCTCGTTGATTACCTCAAGTTAATTTCATCTCTTTCCATTTTTTCTCTGAAGAGGACGTTCGAGTTTTCTAAAACGACGTATTGCCAGATTAATTACTTGTCATTTGTCAACAGAAATTAAGATCAATGTTTTGCCAACACATATCGATCGACAACTGCACAAAAAAGTTGTAGACCCTTTGTACTTCAACTTTGTACATAACAAGCTAAGGATTATCCATTTTCTTTTGGATGAGGCAAAACATCGATTGGATTCTTCTTTTTTTGTTGGTATTAGAGTAATCGCCAGCAAAGCCATGCATGCAGAACTACGTGTCGCGTCGACTGCAACGTGTCCCACGTGAACTAAAAACAGTTGCCACATAACAACAGCTATCAAAAACTACACGTAAACAAAACCCAGCTCCACCACCTCTGTTAGGAATGTCGGTACTACAAGATAGAGAATGCATAAGATAAAGTAGAAAATGGACACCAAGAATTTATGTGGTTCGGCAATTTATGCCTAAGTCCACGAAACAAGGATCAATCTTCACTATATGAAAAAAATGAGTACAACAAGAGTAGTCTTACCAAGCCAAAGACAAGGCTTGATGGATACAAGAAAGTATGACACACACTTTCTATCACTCTAAACTTTACTCACAATGTGTAGTGGAACACTCTCACTCTCACTCTTGGAGTGGAACTCTAGCTTTGGACTTGATCCTTTGGCACTTGGTTCTTAATTGGTTGCTTCACTACAACTTCACACCTATATTGGCATTCTACTAGTTTCTAGTGTATTCTTCAAACCTCTAGCATAGATAATTCTAGACTAGCCACAAAATTGTAGCTTCTAGATCGTTCCATTTGCAACCAAGGAAGCTAGTACTCTCTAGCTTCTTCCATCAACTTAATAACATGCTAGAATTGTCTAGCATGCTCCAACCACCTCACTTGCTTACTAGAATAATCTAGAACATTGATCATGGGCTGGACCATATACTAACAATCTCCCCCTCCAGTCCATGAGGGAGGAATTCTGATCATGACTCCAAGTTACCTGGAGTTCATCCCAGCAGCCTTAATGCAGAATTCCAACTTTGATTTTGTGACTACCTTTGTCAACATGTCTGAAAAATTATTATCGATATGAATCTTCTTCAGATGTAGCAACTTGTTCTCGATAGCATATCTAATCCAGTGATAACGAATATCAATGTGCTGAGTGCGTGAATGATATGTAGTGTTCTTGCTCAAATCCAAAGCACTCTGACTATCACAATAAACGCCATAATCACTTTGCTCCAAACCCAACTCTTGGAGAAACCGCTTCAGCCACAACAACTTCTTGCATGCTTCTGTAGCGGCTATGTATTCAGCCTCGGTTGTGGACAAAGCAACACACTTTTGCAACTTGGATTGCCAAGACACGGCTCCCCCTGCAAAAGTAAACAACTACCCAGGCGTAGATTTTCTACCATCCAGGTCACCTCACATGTCAGCATCTGTAAATCCTTCCAAGATTGGTTTGGAACCGCCAAAGCACAAGCACATCTTAGAAGTCCCCTTCAAATATCTGAGAATCCACTTAACAGTTTCCCAGTGGTTTTTCCCTGGATTAAAGAGAAACCTGCTCACCACACCTACTGCATGAGCAATATCTGGCCGTGTGCACACCATTGCATACATGATACTTCCTACTGCTGAAAAGTAGGGAACAACTGGCATTTTCTCCTTTTCTTCATATGTTTTTTGACACGACTCTTTGCTCAACTTGATATGATTGGCTAAAGGTGAGCTTACCGATTTGGCTACTTTCATGTTGAACCTTTCAAGCACCCGTTCAACATACTTTTCTTGTGACAGCCACAACTTCTTGGATTTTCTATCACAAATTATCTCCATGCCCAAAATCTGCTTGGCTGGCCCTAAGTCCTTCATGTCAAAGGACTTAGATAACTCTTCTTTGAGCTTTTTAATCATAGAAGCATCTTGACCGACAATCAACATGTCATCAGCATAAAGCAATAAAATGATGAATTTACCTCCAGAAAATTATTTGATATAGACACAAGAGTCAACATGAGTTCTCTTGTACCCATTACTCACCATGAATGAGTTGAACTTCTTATTCCACTGTCTTGGAGCCTGCTTAAGACCATATAAGCTTTTCTTGAGCTTGCACACCAAATTTTCTTTACCTTTGACTTCAAAGCCTTTGGGTTGCATCATATATATCTCCTCTTCTAAATTGCCGTGGAGAAATGCAGTTTTAACGTCTAACTGCTCGAGCTCAAGATCCATGTTTGCTGCCATACCAAGAATAACTCGAATGGAAGTCATCTTCACCACCGGTGAGAAAATCTCATCAAAGTCAACTCATTTCTTTTGACCAAAACCTTTGACAACCAAACGAGCCTTGTACCTTGTCATGTTGTCGTCCCTTTTCAATTTGAACACCCACTTATTTTTCAATGCTTTTCTGCACTTTGGAAGCTCCACCAGCTAATAAGTATCATTCTTTAATAAGAATCCATCTCTGACTCCATTGCCTTCATCCATTTATCACTGTTGTTATGAGCTATGGCCTCCTCATAAGTTTCGGGCTCTCCATAATTAGTCAACATGATATACTCTGATGAAGAATACTTGGTAGACGGTATTCGACTTCTGCTGGATCTTCTGACCTGATCTTCATTCTTGATGCGAAAATAAATTAACGCACAAATTTAAACCCTATTTGTGACAGTTGTAGTATATGGATAAGTAGGGATCGTTCTAGGCCGGGGATTAACCAGGGATGCTAACCAAAGTAAAATTAAATTAAAAACGTAAAAACAAAATTTAAAACATTAAACTAAAATTAAAACACTTAACTAGAATCACTCAAAATAAAACTAACAAATAAACTAAAACAAATCAAAAGACTCAAAATAATTCAAAACTCAAGAAAACACAAACTAAATTGATTTCTAACAAATTTAACACTTTAAATTAAATGGGGGATTGATTTTTGATGAAAAGTAAATTAAACTTAAATAAATTACAGAATTGACAAAAACATGAAATTAAGGTGAATGGATGGGCGACGGATTGGCTAGAGGATTATTCTCCACACATGACACATATGCAACCTAAATTGATTTTCAATTGTTCTTTCAATAAATTGTAAATTCTCAACGCCCCAAATTAATTAGGTCCGCTTAAATTAATTCTCAGATTTTCCTTAAGTTAATGGATTGGATGATTGCATACGACAACCCAAAACATTCCCCACAAGTTCCCTACATGAATTGCATAATAGAGATACAAGCAAGAATCATTAAGTTTTATGAAAATCATAAGCATTGACGAGACACTTGTTACTATGAATTGCATGAAACTTATGCCAAGAATTTACTTAACACGATTGTGGTCAACAACCTTTACGACTTGTGAATATAAGTTCATAACGATTAGGTGAAATTTACTTATATTCTAGCATCAAATTCATGCATGTAAATTAAGTATGCATCCTTAATCGATAAACAAAAATAAGTTATCAATCAAGCAGTTAAGCAAATTAAATCACAACTCAGAAATCACAACTGAAGGTAATCAATTCATATTACAAATATATCCATGGTTTTGAATTAACCTCTAGCCAAAACAAATTAATTACACATTATTTATAAATTAAAACAGAAATTAAACTTGAGTTTGGAAAATTAAACCGAGAGAGATGGACAGCTTTTCTGCGCCACTGTGCTCTCAAGCTGCCAAGGGCAGCTTGCTGTCCGTCCCACGCAAGGCTGCACGTTCTCTGCCCTAGTCAGACTCCCTCCCCACTGACCTGCCTCCGTGCTGACCTGCCTCCGTGCTGACCTGCCTCGACTGTCTGCGCCAGAGCCCTCTCCCGCGTCAGCTTCTTCCTGTCCGTTGGCTCCCTTCGCGCGCGCCTGCTTACCGCACTGTTCTCGTCTGACTTCCTCTACATGCTACTATCTCCTCTCTGCTGCCTTCCGTGCCTCTCACAATCCCTCCTCAATTTCAGTTCTCTCCTTTTTCTCGATGTCCTCTTCCCTAGCTGCCAGGAAGGCAGCTGTTCCGGTTGCGTCCGCGTCTCTCTCTCGCCAGCTACCTGTCAGTTCGTGCGCTGCCTAAGGGCAGCCTTCACCTCTTCACGCCAAGACCGACTCCCCTGCCCCGAGGCAAACTTCCTTGCTGACTTCCCCAAGGCAGCCCGTCCCCCTGCTTTCTCACGCTGACCCCATTTATTCCCTTCTGCGTGCTCCAGCTGCCAGCTGCGCTGTTCGTCCGCGTTCCCGCGTCTCGCTCGCTGCTAAGACAAAGCAGCACGTCCCTTGCGCCAGCTCCCTCCTTCCACGTTCACAGCTCCCCAAGGAGCTCCACGTCTCAAAGCTGATTCCCTTCTCTCGGTCCTCGTTCCCAGTTGACTTCCTCGTGTCAGGCACGCAAAGGCAGCGTCCTCATCCTGCTTTTCTCGCAAGCTGCCCCAAGGCCGACAGCTTGCTGCCTTACAGCTTCGTCAGTTCTCTCAAACCGAGAGTTCTCTCCTCCGTCAACCTCCAAACCTTCTTTCCTTCTCCCCCTCTCTTCGAAGACCTCATCTCTAATTATTATCCTCCATGTCCCGCGCATCACCCCCCACCGAGCCTTTCTTTATTTTTCAGTTTTTCCTAGGCATGCACATCCTGAGCCTTTTTTTAATCCTCAACAGCCCACTTCAGACGCTGCCAGGCAGCATTCCCCTCATTTCTGACCTTTTCTTTTCACTCGCACCGTCCCATTATTTCTGCATGCCTTTTCTTTTGTCCTCCATTACCGAGTGCTCTCTTTTCTTTTTAATATTTTTTTCTTATTCTTTCTGACTGGCGCACACCCCCTTGTTTTATATTTCTTTTTGTTTCACAATTCCTGCTCCTTCCTTGGATTCCCTTCCTGCAATCCACGCTTGCACCAAGCAGCCAACCCCCACTCCTTTACCATAAATATATATATATATATATATATATATATAAATATATATATATTTATAATACTATCTTATTTTTATTAATAAAAAATAGTGGGCAATGCAGTTTTGACGATTTTATTACTAAAAATAAACACTTAAGCTATTATTAATTTCTTAGCTAGATAAATTCGATAAAACACAAAAACAAAGTAAATAACTCAAAAATATAAGAAACTAACTAAGAAAAGACGAGAGAATTCGAAGTAAAAATATATATAAATATGATCCGATCAATTCTCTTGCGGGGTTAAAGGCTCCCCCTGATTGGGCTCTCATTGAATCTGCTCTTCTTGACTAGGCTCCCCCTGATCAACAATCTCATAGTTTGGCACACCTTGATCAGGCTCCCCCTAATCAGCATTATCTGGTTCTGTAGGCACTTCATTGGCAGCTGCTTCAGGGATGTCATCGTGACTTTTTCATATGAAGCTAATAGATCAACTCATCTGACTGCGCCATCTGGTTGTGCCTCTTTATCCGAATCCCCAATTGTTTGATCTTCATAAAAGACCACATCTCTACTTCAGATAAACTTCTTCTGGTATGGGTCCCATAATCTGTAACCAAAATCTTCACCACCATAACCAAGAAAGATGCACGGTGTAGCTTTGTAGTCTAACTTTGATCTCTGCTCTTTGGGCACATGCACAAATGCTTTGCAACCAAACACCTTCAGATGAGAGTAAGACACATCATTACCAGTCCATACTCTATCTGGAACATCAAGACCTAATGGTACTGATGGAGATCGGTTGATCAAATAGCAGGCTGTCTTTACAGCTTCACCCCGTAACTGCTCAGATAACTTTGCAGTCCTTAGCATACACCTGACTTTCTCCATGATGGTTCGGTTCATTCTTTCAGCAACACCGTTATGTTGTGGAGTTCCAGGAACTGTCTTCTCATGACGTATGCCATGTTTCACACAATACTCTCTAAACTGGTGAGATGTGTACTCGCCGCCGTTATCGTTATGAAGGCACTTGAGAGGTTTCCCAATTTCCCTCTCCACCATGGCATGGAACTCCTAGAATGTCTGAAACACCTAGTCTTTGGATTTCAACAAATACACCCAGACCCTTCGTGAAGCATCATCAATATAAGTAACAAAATATTTATTTCTTCCAAGTGACTCGACTTCCATGGGACCACACACATCTGAATAAACAAGATCTAACAAATTTCCTTTCTTTGTAGATGGAACAGAAAAACTAATTCTTCTTTGTTTTCTGAATAAACAGTGCTCACAAGAGTTTAACGACGTACCTTTGGCAAAGGGAATGTGAGACTTCTTTGCCAAAACTTGTAGGCCTTTCTCGCTCATGTGGCCTAGCCTATTATGCCACAAGTCTAGAGATGAGTCATCCACAACATTCAACTCACCCTTCAAAACCTTGGCATTTGACCGGTACAACATACAACAAAGTCGTGCTCTTGCTACCACCATTAAGCCTTTAGTAAGCTTCAATTTTCCTTCGCCAATATGGTGATAATAACCTTGTTGATCAAGGGTACATATGGATATCAAATTGAGACGTATATCAGGAATATGTCTCACATCTTTCAACATCAACTGGCAGCCGAGATTAGTTCTTAGGCAAATATCACCAATTCCAAGAATTTTGGAATAACTTTCATTCCCCATCTTTACTATGCCAAAGTCACCTTCTTTGTATGTACTAAAGAACTCCCGTTTGGACATAGCATAGAAGGAAACTCCATTGTCAAAGATCCATTCAATGTCTCTGTCAGAGTTGCCCATATGCAGATATTCACCAACAGACATTATTTCTGGTACATCACCATATATGACAGCGGTGGTATTGCCAGTATCATCTTTCTTCTGATTGTTTCCTTCCCTTTGCTCTCTCTTCCAAACTCGACATTTTTTCTTCATATGGCCTTCTTTGCCACAATGGTGGCATGTACCCCTGAACCTTGACTTGGATCGGCTAGGACTCTTGCCATGACCTCTAGGACCTTTGCTCTTGCTTCTTCCGCGGTTCTCTGTGACAAATACTTGGCTGCTATCTATGCCTGAAGTCTTTCTCCTTGTTTCTTCATTGAGCAAGCTATTTTTAACATTATCAAGAGTAAGAACACCATTAGAAGCAGAGTTACTTACACTCACCACAAAGGTCTCCCAACTGTCTGGCAAGGATCCAAGTAGCAATAACGATTGCAGCTCGTCCTCAATCGTCATTTTCATAGTAGCCAACTGGTTGATGATATTTTGGAAATTGTTCAAGTGTTCTGCTACACTTAAACCATCATTGTACTTCACATTGATGAGCTCTTTGATCAAGAAGGCTTTCTTGGCTGGGGTCTTCTTCTCGAACAAGGACTTAAGCTTCGTCCAAAACTCACAGGCATTGGTTTCATTAGACACATGGTGAAAAACACTATCGTCCACCCATTGTCTAATTGTGCAAATAGCCTTGCGATTCATCTTCTTCCACTCAGCATCAAACATGCTCTCGGGCTTAGCGGCATCTCCTTCAATTGGCTTATGCAGATCCTTGCAATATAGATTGTCCTCCATCCTTGGCTTCCATGTTACCCAATTGGAGTTGGTGAGTTTGATCATAGTGCCACTTCCTTCCATCTCGTAGTACGAGACAACCGGGTTCTGATACCACTTGTTAGGAATGTCGGTACTACAAGATAGAGAATGCATAAGATAAAGTAGAAAATGGACACCAAGAATTTAGGTGGTTCGGCAATTTATGCCTACGTCTACGAAACAAGGATCAATCTTCACTATATGAAAAAAATGAATACAACAAGAGTAGTCTTACCAAGCCAAAGACAAGGCTTGATGGATACAAGAAAGTATGACACACACTTTCTATCACTCTAAACTTCACTCACAATGTGTAGTGGAACACTCTCACTCTCACTCTTGGAGTGGAACTCTAGCTTTGGACTTGATCCTTTGGTACTCACACTTGGTTCTTAATTGGTTACTTCACTACAACATCACACTCATATTTATAGGAGAGGGTTTGGCATTCTACTAGTTTCTAGTGTATTCTTCAAACCTCTAGCATAGATAATTCTAGACTAGCCACAAAATTGTAGCTTCTAGATCTTTCCATTTGCAACCAAGGAAGCTAGTACTCTCTAGCTTCTTCCATCAACTTAATAACATGCTAGAATTGTCTAGCATGCTCTAGCCACCTCACTTGCTTACTAGAATAATCTAGAACATTGATCATGAACTGGACCATATACTAACAACCTCAATATAAAAGCCAAGCTTTTCCCACTTCAAAAACTCCCAGCGTAAAAAATATACAGATTTTCACTTCGCGAAAGTAATATAATGAAGCAGAGCAAAATGGAGATTCAGCATGGACAACATAAGCAGCAGCAGATGCAGCTGCATACCTCAGGCACAAAAATGCTTGTGGCTGCTTTCACTGGCTTAGCAATCGGAGGGTCGCTTGTGGGGTTGATGGGGTTCAGCTTCTTGGCGTCGGTGACGCTGCTGGTTTTGAGCTCGCCGCTTATGGTTATTTTTCAGCCCACTGTTGTTTTTTGCTGGATTTGTATTTGTGGGAGCGTTGGTTGGGTTTGCTGTGACTGCAACCATGGCTCCCGCAGGGATGATTACTTTAGGGTGGATTTTTCAGGAGCTTACTGGTAGACGACTTTTGGGATTTGGCGGCGGAGACGGTGGTGGTATGGTGGAGAGATTGAAGGATCAAGGAAAAGATTGGGCTGGGTTTTTGCAGCATGGGAGTGAACAAGATCGCAGGGTTTGTAGTAGAGGCTGAAACTTTGTATACAAATAGTTGCGGTGCATTGGATACTTGTGTGATCTAGTGACTCTAATGGTCTTATATATCTTTCCCTGGTCTCTATCTTCGTGTGTTAACATTATGTGGGGTTTGATGGTATATAACCCAAGTGTTTACACTAAGCTCTTCGATCCTTAGCGCAAACACTAAGTAAGCAAGCTACCTTTGAGGGGACCGTGGTCGTCCGTCTCTGGTTTGCCGGCCGAGTTTAATATATCATTTTCTGTATCACTAAATTAAGTCACCAAGTTTAATATCCTTTTCTGTATCAATAAATTAAGTTAACTTGTTTGTTTTATAACAAGAGGATCAAACTATGATCTACGAAAAACAATATTTTCTTACATACGGTGGTGGTTTCGCATGTCATTATATAATTGGAGATAATTGGAGAGACACTAGTGATATGCGGTGGTTCATCTTGGGTTTCGCACATTGGAAATCTCTTCTAGGGGAGAAAGAATCTATGTAGAGTATATAAACATTGCTTATTACATTTTTGCCATTGACGCTCCATTCATTGAGATAATATCTTTCTTTAAAAAAAAAAAAAAAGAAGTTTAAAAAAAATTGTTAGTAGACTAATCCACCTCATAAAAAATATTTAAAAAAAATGTCACTTAGCCTACTCCTCAACTTTTAAACCTTATGTGAGGTTCTTTTATTTTTCTGGTCCTTAAAGATAATATTTTTTGGGGTGTGATATTTACACGTCATTTTTTACTTCTCCCATACCTTTTTAGTTTTTAGCCGTCGAATCGGATGAATTGAAGAAGATCAACAGACATAAATTAACAAGGGTGTGTGAGAAGTAAAAAAAGGTGTGTGGATAACACACCTTTATTTTATTTTTTCAAGAAAAAAAAAGTTAGTAGACTAACCCACCTCATAAAAAAGTATTGAGAAAAAAATGTCACTAAATAAGAAGTTAGTTTACTCCTCAATCTTTAAACCGTATTGTGAGGTTTATATACGATCTTTTATTTTTCTCGTTCTTAAAATGTGAGGAAAACTAATTTAAACCACATTATTGCTAGTTTATTGTGAGGTTAAGCTCACCTCTTATTCTTTAGTGTAAATGATATCGTTTGTTCAAAAAAAAAAAAAGAGCAAGAAATATCACTACGAATACATAATATAACATTTATTGATTAGTCATACAGTACACGTTAACTTTCTAACACAAACACTTATCATTTTTCTTGGCATAACTCGACTTTGGTTTGAATTTGAAATCGATAGAAGTGGTCCATGAGTTTGTTTGCCATCAATTATTTTGGTCCATCCATGCAAAATTTTTGTTAAATAAAGATCAAATTGATAAAAATACTCTAAATTTAATAAACAGCAGGTCAAAATGATTTGAAAAAAAATTAAGGGTATTTTTGTCATTTTCTTCTTATTTAACGAAAAAATTTCATGGGATAACCAAAATGATTGATGGTGAACAAACTCAAGGACCGCTTCTATCGATTTAAAATCTCAATAACCAAAGTGAGGACTGCCAATCTCAATAATCATTTTGGCTAAAAAGCCTTTTTGAAAATTACAATTTTGTCGATTGAATCCTAAATTTTGACACAATTTTAAATCAAAATCAGAATGAAAACCAAAAAGTGAGATTTTGACAACAGTCAAACAATAGATTTGTTAAATTAAGTGTTAGATTAGAGTGTCGACGGGGTTTAAACTCACGTCGTGATGCAAGGCAACACTCCTCTTCACCATTGTGGTAGAAAACCACTTAAAAAATAATAATAAAAACATAAAATGGGATTTTGACAACAATAAAAAAAAAGGAGCTTTATATACAGAGAAAAAAAAATTCATTATATTTCAAGGAACTCTATTAGTTTTTACACATGTCAAGGAGAGACAAAAACATAAAAACAACTAAAGTCCAGCCCAAAAACATTGAAACAATGTGTTAAAATACCATATACCCCTAAGGCTTTAGGACTGTTAATAGAACCCAACTCTCACAACTCCATCAAAACTAATATGTGTCATAATCTCAACTCATCCTCAATTATTTCTACAAAATCAGTTTTAAAACTAGATTTAGAATCGGTTTGTATCATTTATTGCAAAAACTTAGTTAAACCCGTCCTCGACCATTTTTGCAGAATCAGTTCAATAAGTCATCAACCATTTTTGCAGAATCAATTCAACCCTTCATCGACCATTTTTGCAGAATTAATTCAATAAGTCATCAACCATTTTTGCAGAATCAGTTCAATAAGTCATCAACCATTTTTGCATAATCAATTCAACCCTTCATCGACCATTTTTGCAGAATTAATTCAACACATCTTTGACATTTTTGCATAGTTTAACCCGTCTTCAATCTTTTTTTGCATAATCCTTTCAACCTAGTCCTCGATCATTTTTGTAGAATCAGTTCAACTCGTCTTTAATTATTTTTGCAGAATTAGTTCAACTCGTCCTCAATCATTTATGCAGAATCACAATTTTTTGCAAACTCAGTTCAACTCGTCTTCGACTATTTTTGCAGAATCAGTTCAACTCGTCCTCGACTTTTTTGCAGAATCAGTTCAACACGTCTTCGACCATATTTGTAGAATCCGTTTCAACCCGTCATCGACCATTTTTGCAAAATCAATTCAATCCATCCTCGACTATTTTTTGCATAATCAGTTCAACCGTCTTCGACCATTTTTGCAGAATCAATTAAACTCGTTTTCAATAGATTTTTTCCGATAACAGAGGTTGAAATAAAACCCTTAGAGGGACTACGGTTGTGAAATTGTCTGCAATCTAGGCATGGTATTGTGAAGGCTATCATGAGTTAGAACTTAGACATCGTCCGATTTGTTTTTTGAGTTTCATTGCAGTTTTTTTAACATCAACTACTTGAACAAAATTAACATATCTGAAAGTTTCAAATAATTATTTTTTTCATCTCTTCCTCACTCACACCCTGGCTGATGAATCTAGAAGCTTGGCTTTTCAATCTTCTAACTAAAATTCTAGTCGATTTTCTAGCAGACCTGGGAACCATGGCTGCCATGTTTCAGAAACTTAATGAAAATTTTCTCCATTAAGTCCAAAGAATTTGTAACTAGAAAGAAAAGCACAAAATTTGAATCAAACCCATAATTAATTTGCTTCTATGTTTCTCTCTCCCAAATGGCAATACAACTCTATCAAAAGTTTACCAAGTGTTTGCTCCCTAAATCCGTCATGGTGCCTTGCGGGCAAGCCGGGGATTTACTTCACATACGAGATTGGTGGGTGCGGGCGTGCCACTACTAGATGCCGCTAGTAGACGGGATTTGAATGATTGAGGTTGCGCCTTTTGACTTCAAATCAAGATATTGTGCCATTTGAGTGGGAGTTGCTCAAATTAAGGTTCTTTGTTTGCCTTAAAAATAAGGACTTTACTTATATGGAGAGATAGAACAATATGTAAATGACAAGGTTGCTTGGAAATATAAATGACAGAGGAAAGTGACTAATATTGCAGATTGCTTGTAATTTATATGACTGGAAATGAGTACATAAAGGCTACAAATCAGATTGATACTACAAGTGAGTAGCAAAGCTAATAAACAAGAAAAGCAAAGGATGCTTGGCTAAAAATAAATGTCTACAAGGAAGCTGATAAGCTAATTTGAGTAGAGTTTTGATTGGTTGTTTTGAGTGTGTATAATCCTTGTGCTTGTGCTCCTTTATATAGAGGTCTGGAAGAAACCCCCTGCTGAAGTTTTTGTACTTGCCCGAAAGAAGCTTGGGCAGCTTGTATTCCATTACTTGGGTAGCTTGCATTGCTTTTGCCCACTTGCATGTAGAAACAATATTAAAAGGGGAATTTGCATCTCCACCACATGTTTTTAGCACATGTTTTCTCACTTGTAATAAACTAACATTTAAAAGAAGCAAGTTGGCTTCTTTCACATGTTCTTAGCATCCACACCCGTATGTTGCCTTCCAACCCATTTGCAAGGATGCATATATCTTGATTAAACAATGCTTGACAAATCTCCACCACCAAAACAAATTGGAAGAACAATATTATAGTGTCCAACCCCTCCACTTGCATCTAAATATCTTTCCAAGTTAGCTTTCTTGCATATTAATCCTCCAAATGCCATATTTTACCCAAATTGCTCAAATAAGTAAAAATGGGTATATTTTGAGTGCAAACAGTGCCCCCCAAGTTTTACAAATTTGAGCAAAGTTTGTGAAACTTACAGCTCCAGTGCTGCCAGGAATGATGTCGAAGGAAGAGGCACGTCTACCTCTCCGATCCTTTTGTCGTTGATAAACTTGGCAAAATGAGCAAGGCAATTTGGTAGTGCAACTAGCATTGAAAAGAATGTTGTCTGACTTGTGTTCCTTCTTGTTGATACCAAAAAGCATAGGAGCATCCTCACTGGTTACCGAGATAGTGAACTAGAAAAATGCCCGAAGTCGGGCAAACTGGAAAAGAGAGTTAAGAGAGAAATAAACTTGGGCAACTATTCTTTTTTGTCTTTTTCTTTTGGCCTATTTTCATATATATATATATAATATAATATAATATAATATATATAAAATATATACATATCTAGCCCTTTCGGGCAAAAGTACTCAAACTCTTTTCTTCTTCAAATAATATAATACTATATATGTATATATATATATATATATAATATACATTGCCCAACGGGGCAAAGTAAAGAAAACAGGGAGACAAGACAGAGACAAGGAGAAAGAGAAAAGAATGAAAAGAAAAAGGAAAGAGGGAGATAGGAACAATAAAAAAGGTAAAGAAAGATCCCTTGTCGGCAAAATGGGAAGAAAAGAAAGAGAAAGTAAAGAAAAAGCAAGAGAGAAAGAAAGAAAGAAAGAAATGCCCTTTCGGGCAAGAAAGGGACAGGAGAAAGAAAAAAGAAGAGAGGGAGAAAGGGAAAGAAATAATAAAAAAGGAACCGAACGGAAAAGATAAAGAAAGAAAAGGGAAAGTAAAAGAGAGAGAGAGAGAGAAAAGTAGATAACAGACACAAGAACTTCACCTTCAAACTAATTAAGCTTTCACAAGCTTCCGATCTCCTCTTTGTTGATCTTTGATTTTTCATTTTAAATGACTGCATCAGCTCTCATGCAATCTCTTCTAGCTAGCTCAGTGGTTTATGGGGCTGGAAAGAGCCGAGAGTCATCCTTCTTATTCCTGCTAGTAGGTACTGCCACATGGTCGTATGCTCCATGGTCGAGAATGGCCAGGAGGAGTAACCATCTTCTGCAACACCAGAGTCATCTAAAAACCCATCATCACGGGAAGCCAGTTCACGAACCTCTGGAGGGACGCGCTGATTAACCCCTTCCAAATTTTTATGAGATCTGTTGCACTCTTAGCATCCTGATCACCAAAAAATGTGTAAGCCAGGCCAGTGGCCCCTGCTCTTCCAGTTCTTCTAATCCTGTGTACATAACCTTCTACTCCAGTAGCGAAGTCGTAGTTGATAACCACTCTTATGCCCTTGATGTTCGATCCTTGAGTATGAATTGCAGCATCTCCAAACTGGCGGGTTAGGTTGAGAAATTTGATCACACGTCTTCTTGATTGAACAAAAGATTATTATCTTCTATCCTGGCTTTTGAGATCACAAGTCTGCTTCAGTCTTCTGTGCTTCTATATTGATGTTAGTACTTCAACATACTCTGCGATAGACTGGCGATGAGCAGGTATCTCCTCCACAATCTTCCTTATTTGTGGCTCAAACTTCATGTCCAGTATCCGATTAGCTTCATCATCGGTCAATATCTCTCAACTGTGGACCCTTTGTAGCTCTTTCATTCAAACACACGCACAAGATATTCTTGACGTCTTCTCGATCTTCACTGCCTCATTTTTAATCTGTTTTGCCAGCTTCCTAGTTGGTGATAACACCAATATAGGATGGAAGGAGTGAGCGGAGGCTGTGCGGGAGATTGAGCAATTGGCGCAGCATGCAGCAAGAATACTTTAAATATGTTTGCCGGATCAACCGTGGGGCCCCACGTTTGAGTGACAAAATCTAAATAAATTGCAGCAGAGAAGATGTCCTGCCCATCGGGCAAGATTGTAGTTCCGTCAGGCCACAACAATGTAATTCCATGCCCTTCATGTAGCAGCTTTGATTGAAAGATTGTCGGGCAAATGTAAAGAAAACCCAGTTGGGCAAACTGCAACATCCATTTTCTGCTATCTTCTTCGAGCTTTCTTGTAGTCGCCAATGGTAGCTGCCGAATTAGCCCGAGCTTTGGTCGTAAGTGCTGGTGAGAGTTGGGAAGACATGCAGAGTCTGTTGGTGGTGAGCAAGGAAGACGTCATTCCCGTCAGGCATGGTCAGGGTTCCATCGGGCACCACTAGTCGGGCAAGATAACCCCATGCACTTCTTGCAATAGCCATTGAGAAGCTGTCTGATAGATTTTTGCACAGGAAAGCCATGATTTGGCTTTTTATAAAACCTCCAATTCCATGATTCTGGGTGAAATTTGTGGAAAATGTAGTCATTGGATGGTTTTGGGTTCGGGCTAACTACGTCCATTCGGACAGAAGAAAAATAAAAGAAAAGGAAATGACCTTCTGGTGACTGCTCAATTTTTTTATATTTTCTATAAAGCCCCATAACAAGAAAAAAGGGTAAAGAAGGCAAGAAAGAAAAAACAAAAGCAAGAAAGCAACACGTTTTTTGTGATTTTTGGAATTTTTTTTAATTTTTATAACTTTTTCTTTGTAACAGCACAAGAAACAAACAAAGAAAACAGAGCCCTTTCGGGCAAACAGAAAAAGGAAATTAAAGGCTCTGTTGGGCAAGTGGATATAAAAATAAATAAATAAAAAGACTTGTCAGGCTATTAAAATAGTAAAACAAAAAGAACATAAAGACAAAGCCCTTTTGGGTGAACCAAAACAACAAAAAGAAAGCCCTTAGTCGGGCAACAGAAATGCCCACTCGGGCTAAGTAAACAAAAAAGGTTACCCAGATTTTTAAAAGCAAAAAGGAGAGAGAGAGAGAGCCCTTCTCGGGCAATTTAAAACAAACCAGATTTTTTTTATATTTTCTTTGTTGTCTTTTCTTCTAACATAAAATAAAAAATATTATAATACTATATATATATATATACACACATATATATATATATGTAGAATGCCCATTCGGGCAAGTGTCCCGTCTTTTCTTTTTTGTCTTTTCTAAAATAAGAAATACATATATATATAATATACGCATATATAAAGCCCTTTCGGGCAACTTAAAACAAAAAGTGAAAAGAGATAGGAAGAAAGATAAAGGAAGAAAGAGAAAAGAAATAATAAAAAACAAAGAGAGAGAGACAGGCACCCTTTCGGGCAATAAGAGGGACATGAGAAAGAAAAGAGGGAGCAGAAGAGGCAAAGAAAGAAAGAAAATGGAAAGTAGGAGAGCGGTACTGGAGAAAATTCACAAAAGAATAACACAAAAGAAAGTCATTCGGGCAAATTGGGTGAAGCCCCTTGGCTGCTCAAGTGTTATTTTTTTCTCTCAACACTCAAATCTTTTTCTCTTTTTAAAATTGAGTGTAGAGAGATCATACCCACCATTTAAATTGGCCATGCCATATAGCTTGGGAACCATAGGAGGTGGCCACTCATGTTTGATCTCAAGCTTTGTCCTCCTTGAGATCTCGATGCGGACAACATGCTTGTGTTGGCAAGGGATAGTGTAGGAGCTATTTTCTTCTTCTTCGGGCTCCACATGAGGTGTGGGCTCGTGCCCCCCGAGCGTTGGTGTTTGGCCTATACTAGCCATCATCTCCATCTTAGCTTGGTCTCCTACAAGCATATCCATTTTCATGGATTTTTCATTGGGTGGGGCCATTGTTTGGCCTTCATCAATGTGTATGATTTGTTCTTCCTTGGTTGTAGTAGGGTGAGTGTGCTTTGTAGAGGGGATTTGACACATTTGATCTATCAACTTTCTCAAAGTTTCTCCAAAAGTTGTATAGTTTTCCTCCACCCTTTTAAAACACTTAGTGACCTCTTCACCATACTCGATGCTTGCCACATGGAGTTTGGACACCTTCTCTAATTTGCCCACCTCCTCTTTGTAGAGCTTTTCATCCGGATGATCATCAGTTGGCATCTCATATATTGGCTCTATGTACTCATTGGAAGCATTTTGATACTCAAAGCCATTTGTTGGCCTATCATAGTATTCATGAATATGATTGTCTTCAAAAGAATAATAACCTTCATCATAGCCATAAGTTGGCCAATCTTCAAGATTATTATTTATTTGATGGCCATTAGTTGGCCGACAATCATGTTCCATGGGACTTGAGTACTCTTCCGCCATGTACCCATAAGTTGGCAACTCATAGGTTGGCTCTATGTGATAGCCATAGCTTGGGCGCTCTTCCACACCGTCATCCTCCAAAAAATCATGAACATAAGGATTGTTCATGATCTAACTTCATATAAGGATCCCACCGGGCGTGCCAAAATATGTTTGCTCCCTAAATCCGTCATGGTGCCTTGCGGGCAAGCCGGAGATTTACTTCACATACGAGATTGGTGGGTGCGGGCGTGCCACTACTAGATGCCGCTAGTAGACGGGATTTGAATGATTGAGGTTGCGCCTTTTGACTTCAAATCAAGAGATTGTGCCATTTGAGTGGGAGTTGCTCAAATTAAGGTTCTTTGTTTGCCTTAAAAATAAGGACTTTACTTATATGGAGAGATAGAACAATATGTAAATGACAAGGTTGCTTGGAAATATAAATGACAGAGGAAAGTGACTAATATTGCAGATTGCTTGTAATTTATATGACTGGAAATGAGTACATAAAGGCTACAAATCAGATCGATACTACAAGTGAGTAGCAGAGCTAATAAACAAGAAAAGCAAAGGATGCTTGGCTAAAAATAAATGTCTACAAGGAAGCTGATAAGCTAATTTGAGTAGAGTTTTGATTGGTTGTTTTGAGTGTGTATAATCCTTGTGCTTGTGCTCCTTTATATAGAGGTCTGGAAGAAAACCCCTGCTGAGGTTTTTGTACTTGCCCGAAAGAAGCTTGGGCAGCTTGTATTCCATTACTTGGGTAGCTTGCATTGCTTTTGCCAACTTGCATGTAGAAACAATATTAAAAGGGGAATTTGCATCTCCACCACATGTTTTTAGAACATGTTTTCCCACTTGTAATAAACTAACATTTAAAAGAAGCTAGTTGGCTTCTTTCACATGTTCTTAGCATCCACACTCGTATGTTGTCTTCCAACCCATTTGCAAGGATGCATATATCTTGATTAAACAATGCTTGACAAATCTCCACCACCAAAACAAATTGGAAGAACAATATTATAGTGTCCAACCCCTCCACTTGCATCTAAATATCTTTCCAAGTTAGCTTTCTTGCATATTAATCATTCAAATGCCATATTTTACCCAAATTGCCCAAATAAGTAAAAATGGGTATATTTTGAGTGCAAACACCAAGTAAACCCAATAATCATCGTCCAAAAAAATTAGCAAATATAGTTAGCAAAATATCTTTTACAGTCAATTTTAATTATCAATAGATCTGGTTGAAAAGTTTAAGATTATTTAGAAGATGTAAGATGAGGATGAGAGATAGAAGCAATTCACAAGGAGAGAGGAAGGAAAGCGGACGGTGAGCAAGAGAGAGAAAGGGTGGTTGTGTTTTAATTGTATTTGACAGGATTTGTGTCTTTAGTTCGTGATGGGGAGAGATGGTTTAAACATAGGGTCAAAATCGTAAATGCAGAAGTAAATTGAAAAAAATCATGACATAGGTGGCATAATTTTGTTTCTCATTGAAATATTTAAAAAGTAGGGTTGTTTGGATGTGATTTTGAAATGACTAAAAACGTTTTTAAATAAAATGTTTTTGGGTTCCAAAATCACTTAAAGTGATTTCTGCAAGAAACACTAATTATGTGCTTCTTCTAGGAATCACTTTAAGTGATTTTTCAAGATTTATTTACATTTTTACTAAAGATTGATTCTAAAAATATTTTCATTAAAAATGTTTTCAGTCATGTTAAAAGCACATCTAAACAAGTTTGTATTGTCTTAAATTTTTCAAAAAAAATAAAGACAGGAGATTTTGACAACATAACGACTTAACCGCAAACATACGAATGATACGGCGTTTTGTATGACTTTAACTGCAAACATACAAATGATACGGCGTTTTGTATGACTTTAACTGCAAACATACAAATGATACGGCGTTTTGTCTCAAACCATTGGGATATTATATCGACGCGCTTGCGGGGCGGTTCGTTGGCGGAGCGACCAAAGTTGTGCTTCACGAAAGTGTTTGGTGAAAATTCAAGAGAAGCTTCAAGATCCAATCTTCCAATTAGTCACCCACAAGGAGGAAGGAAAAACCCCAAAAATATTAATCAAAGAAGAAAAACAGCGACTTGGAGATTTGGATTTCTTTGTTAATCATAGCAAAGTAGTATAATCAAGTACGTTTTACTTTCTAATTTTTTTATTTATTTATAAATTTTCCTTCTTTTTTTGGTATTTGTTCATGGGATTGTTTGAACTTGGCAAGATTAGGGTTACTGCTATACTCAGATTCCCATTTGAGTATTTGATTATTTTGTTTGTATTCTGTAAAAACCCAGTTTCAATTTCGTGTTTTGATTTCAACCCAGTTTCTGTGTCAGCATTTTTTCTTGTTAGTTCTGGGAATTATTGAGTTTCTTTAAAAACCCAATTAAAATTTCTTATTTTGATTCCAAATCAATTTTCGTTTCAGCATCTTTTTTGCTAATCCTGAGAATTTTATTGGGTTTCTTTAAAAACCCAGTAAAAATTCGGGTATTGATTGCAACCCAGTTTTTGTTGTTCTGTTGTTATATGGATGAGATGGAGTCTTGTAATTGGAACGTTGGAATTGAAAATGCAGTTTCATAGTGGAAGGAACAGACTTTAAAGTTTGATCTTGTGGCGATTTTCTCAACCAGTTTTGAGTTATTGTTTTAGGGATTTAATTGTGTTTATGTGGTAAGTTACAGTTTTTTTATTGTTCAATTGTTTGCAGTATATCAAGCTTGGCTCCAACCTTTTGAAACTTATGTTCTCATATTTGAGAAATGCTCACCAAGAACTGCGTGCATTGATGCTATTTTCTTCGTATGGATGAATCATTGCGTATTTAATAAAAGACGATGAATTATAAGCCTGGAATCCAGTCTCAACTTGAAGTGAGTTTTTTTTTCCTTTCTTTGATGACTAAAATTTTGTCTTTCAGCACTCCAATTATAGTATTTCATTACCGTTTATGCATTAATTTCTTTTTTCCACACAATGTTACTCAAAAGAAGAGAACTAACGTAATGTTATTTCGGCATAAGCATTGAAGTGATGTTTTGAATGTTATGGTGTTTCTTGTAACAGATGGAATCACTGGGTAAGGGATCAATACATGAGTTTGAGGATGAGAGTCTTTTTACTCCAAAGACAGAGGCTCAAAAGACACGTTCTATTGAAGCTGTGGGAGAATGTTCGTTTTCAGGAGGTTCACAAGCTAGCGGTGATAAAGTGTGGAGGAATATTTTTTATAGAAGCATAAAGACCGTTGTTTTCTCAACTAAACTCAACTTGCTGATGCCTTTTGGACCGCTAGCGATATTTGTCTCTAAGCTAACCGGCCATAATGTGAGTTGCAACTCCTCCTTCCTGGCTCATTACACCGTTCAATTTTTGTATCTAATTTATGGATGTGAATACAGGGCTGGGTCTTTGTTTTGAGCTTGTTGGGTATAACACCTTTAGCTGAGCGTTTAGGTTATGCTACCGAGTAAGTACTATTTTCCCACTCTTCTTTCTATCTCCTACTAACTTGAAATTTTTAGAAGCTAAGTCAACTTCATCTTTCCTCTTATAGGCAGCTGGCATTCTATACTGGAGCTACTGGTAATGTATTCTTGTTCTTTTGTGCCTGATCAGTTACTTTCTACCTCTTAATCCTTATTGGTTCATTGAATCAAATTGTCTAATTTCTATACTAGAGTTTGCAATCTAAATGTAGTTTTATCTGACTGAGAGTTGACTTTGCTTGATATTGCTGAAAAATTTGGAATAAGAAAACCAAAAGTCATCTTACTGAAAATTATAAAACATTATCTAGGTTGCATACTTGATGAGGAAAGGATCTTTATCTTATTATTTCAGCCACAATTTAAATATGGTTTGAAATCTGCAATATATGTGTTGCTATGTAAAAAAAAAAAAAAAAAAAAAAAGCATGTCGTTTTCATAGTCTGGTTACCTTCTTGCTTTCATTTTTCTGTAGGAATTCAGGTTCATGTAGGATATTGATTACGGCGCTGGAAGGGTCTTGTGAAATTCTCCAGTTATATATGCACATGCATACATAATATATATATATATAAACACATAATTGTATTTGCCTTAAGTTATAATACTGAAGGCGTGCTGCAGTGATTGTCAAATCCACATTGATACTTGGCCCGAAGCATTGAGTATTTAGTCTTGTATAATTTCTGTCTTAGTGTATTGTGACTATTGTCTTATAAATGGTCAGTGACAACTTTTCCTTTTAGGCTCAGTTTTTGATGTATCAAATTGGAACTTGCAGTTGGGGGTCTTTTAAATGCTACTTTTGGAAATGCAACAGAACTGATTATATCAATATATGCACTGAAACGTGGAATGTTACGCGTTGTTCAGCAGTCGTTATTAGGCTCTATTCTGTCAAACATGTTGCTGGTGCTTGGCTGTGCATTCTTCAGTGGTGGACTTGTTTTTCAAGAGAAAGAACAGGTGTTTAACAAGGTAAATACATCAGCTCTCTTCTTTCCTCTAGAATTTCCAACTCCTCTATCTTTCATTCTGAAGCTTCTGTATATTGGGCAGGCAACTGCTGTTGTGAATTCAGGCTTGCTGTTAATGGCAGTCATGGGCCTACTTTTTCCAGCTGTCTTGCACTACACTCACACTGAGGTGCATTTCGGAAAGTCAGAGTTGGCACTATCAAGATTTAGCAGCTGTGTCATGCTCCTGGCATATGCTGCTTATCTTTTCTTCCAGTTAAAGAGTCAGCATAATCAATATGTGCCTCTAAATGAGGTTAGCTGAGGTTTTTTTTTCTTTCTTAAATAATTTATTTTTATCTTTATCATCATCATTGTTGTTATTAGTATGGTTCATGTTTTAATTTGAGTATTATTTCATCATTTGTCATAAAAGATTGTGAATGTAATTTAGCACCATATGTTACCTTATTGAATTTTGTGGTGGCATGTATGGTATGAACTCAGGAAGAGATTCAGAATGAAGAGAATGCAGATGACGATGAAGCTCCTGAGATATCTAAATGGGAATCAATAATTTGGCTATCAATAATGACTGCTTGGATCTCAATTGTATCCGAATATTTAGTTAATGCCATAGAGGTAAACAGAAGATTGTGTACTTGGGTCTTTTAGACTATGCATCTGAATAACGTTTTAATTTTCCCCTCTTATTACTTGTTATCGGTCAATGTGAGTAGCTGTTATGCTTTGCAGATTGTAAGTGATTAATTTTTAAAAGTTTTCATGGAAAATTAATCTTTCAAAAATATTTCAGTGGGTTGGAAAAAAAAATTCAGTGGGATCGAAGTATGGTGAAGGTTTGGCTACTTGTTGTCATGTTTTTATATATATGATTAATGAGCTTCGGCGTTGGATGTTTGATTTGTAGGGAGCATCTATAGCATGGAACATGCCAATTTCATTTATCAGCGTTATTTTGCTCCCAATTGTGGGTAATGCCGCAGAGCATGCCAGTGCTATTATGTTTGCCATGAAGGACAAGCTTGTAAGCATCAAGCTTTTTACTTCTTGTGGTTCTCTTACTTTGTGTTCCAATAACCATGATTTTTTCTTCAGGACATTTCTTTGGGAGTGGCAATAGGGTCGTCAACGCAGATATCCATGTTTGGGGTGGGTACTTATCTTAAAGTTTTTAATGCCATTATCATGTTTCTTATAAAACAATGTCTATATTTTGTTATATATTGTCATCCAACTTATACCTGTTGATAATTCAGGTTAACAATAATTCAGAATCATGCTTTTCTATTCTCGTAAATAAATATCTTAGACGTTTTTTTTTTTCGTTACTGCAGATTCCTTTCTGCGTGGTTGTTGGGTGGATTATGGGGCGCCCAATGGACTTGAACTTTCAGCTTTTTGAGACTGCAACCCTTTTCATAACTGTCTTAGTTGTAGCCTTCTTGCTGCAGGTATGCATTCCAATTCCTGAGGTTAAGGACAAAATGATGGAATATGTCTTTTTCGAAGTCGATTTGTCTGAATAGCTAAAGAGCTTTAAGTTTTGAATAATTTCATCATCTCTTTTTTCACTCTCTCTTTTTTCACTATCTTGTGCTCATTGTTATCTTTCCATTTGATAATATCCGTTTTCAACATTACATTCTGTTTTTGTTGATCATGGCTTTGTTTGCAGGATGGAACCTCTAATTACTTCAAAGGGTTGATGCTTATTCTTTGTTATCTGATAGTTGCTGCAAGTTTCTTTGTTCACGTAGATCCTTCTCCGGCAGCAGGTACAACCCCTTCTAGCTGCTGGAGACCTCGCCCTTTTTTGTTTAAATTTGTATTTACAACATGCTGTCGACTGAAAGAGAACGGGATCCTTACATATTTTTGTGCAATCTTGTAGAGGAAACGCAAACAAAAGCGTAATCATGGAAGCTGTTGAAGATGACTATACATAAAAGATCGAGCGTATTTGAGGACTACTCCGTACAGAATGAGAGGCGGCGATACTGGAGATATGTAGTTCAAACATAGTCAATGAAGCTGTTGATTCTTAAGGTGGATCTGCAAGTGATTTGGAGTCATCGTTCTGTTTGTACTTTTGTACATATATACGAGTTTTCGACTGGTGCTTTTTTTTTTTTTTTTTTTTCCGGGAACTTCTGCTTGTTCTGTTCAGTGGATGTTATGGAGGGTAGGCATTATCTAGGCTTGGATGTAAACGTTGAATAAGATGAGGGGGAGAGTGGTAAATCTAAATCATGTATGGTAATTGGTCAATTGTTACAAGGAAAATCCTATTCTTTTATCACTCTGTTTTGTGGTAATTTTGTTACCTTGTAGCTTGTGAAATTATCAATAATTTAAACGAATTTGAAAACTATTCAGAAAACAAATGGCTTTTTTGGCATTTCCGAACAATGTTACAAATATAGATTTAGGGTGTGTTTGGAAGTGTTTTTCAAATAACCGGAAGAACTTTTGATGAAAATGTTTTTGGAACCAAACCTTGTAACAAATCTAGATTTATGGTGTTTGGAAGTGCTTTTTGGATGACTGAAAGAGCTTTTGTTGAAAATGCTTTCAAAACCAATCCTTAGTAAAAATGCAAGTAAATTATGGAAAAATACTTTTAAGTTCTTCCTGCAAGAAGCACATAATGCTTCTTCCAAAAAGCACTTAAGGGGTTTTCAGAATCCATAAACACTTTCACTAAAAGTGTTTTAGTCATTTTAAAATCACTTTCAAACAAGTCTTAACCTTTTTTGAAAAGAAATATAGATTAGACTTTAATTTTATTTTTTTTGGTAAAAATTAGACTTTAATTTTATTAATACTACGGAAACTAAATTATGAGAATCCATAGTGTAACACCTCTAAAAGTAGGTCGTATTTTTATTAGAGATGTACAGTATAATTTCTCTAACATTTCTTATTAATCCTTATGTTGTAACAAGCGTGGAAGACAATTTTATGCTCAAGGATATAACATAAGTAACGTGTTCATATTACATTGATGATGCCTCGTCCAAGGCCTGATGAAGAGTGGAAGACGGGTTTGACTCCTGATGCTGGTGAATCATACGATGGTGGCTCGGAGGAGGCTTTGAGTCTTCCTGGGCCATCAGAATGGTGGACTGTCGTGGTGAAACCACCAGCTGGTCTCCTTTTATAAAACAAAAAAAAGCTAAGTGTAACGTCTCTAATAGAAATAAAGTTCATCAATAAAAGTAAGTCGTACATTTTATTAAAGACGTGATAAATATGATATCTCCAACATTTTTTTTATTAATCCTTGTGTTATAAAAGACGAGTTTATGCTTTAGGATATAACATAAGTAACGTGTTACAGTTACACCGAAAAATAACTCCGCAATCATATTCCATGAAGCCTATAAGGCAAATGAGCAAGACGTTGATTTCATATTGCTTGTACATAACAATCTAGGGAAAAAAAAAAAAAAAAAAAAAAAAAAAAGAGAAATGACAAATGACAAATAAGCATGACATTGAATATCTCTTGGATTCCGTCTGAATCTTTTATTTTTTTATTTTTTTTATTTTTTTATCATTGATTCGTTTCTTGGCATTTTCTAGATTTCTTATTGCTTGTACATAACAACCTAGAAAATAAAGGCAAATGAGCACGACGTTTAATAATTCAACTTTTGATATGTCTTGGAAGTGGCCTACAAATTACATCCCCTTTAGATTCCTAATGTTATCAGAGACTTTTACAAAAATAAAACAACCCGAGATTATTTCCGCAACTTTAGCCTTTTTACGCTCTGTTAAGACTAGAGATAAATATATCCGTTAATGAATCAGATTTTGACCCGAATTCGATGAGAAACTGATAATTCAATAATAAATAGATCTGAATATTTGACTAAAGCTGATTTGATCCAATAATAATCTATTTGATCGACTTAATATATCATATTATTTGATTTTGATATTATTACACTTTTGTGTAATCATAATTAAGTTTTTTATGCAATAAAATACACTTATATCATATATTTCTTATTAGTCAACATGAAAATTTAAATTAAAAGTAAAAAAAATATAACAAAAGATGAGGTTACTAATGATATTTTAATCTTTTCTAAGTCTTACATTACATCCGATAAGGATCCAATTTGATCATATGGTAATTGGATATGGATTGACTAGTTAGATTCAATGATCTGAGTCCGAATGGGATTCAAATTTGTCAATCTGATTATAAATAAATCCGGATATGAATCAAAACTGGTCCGATTCGAATCTGACTCGTTTACAGGTCTCGAGATAAATAAGTGTGCAAGGAAAGAAAATATTTTGGCGGAATTTATTAGACGAATTGTAAGCCAACGACTTGTTTTATTGTACTAAACTGTCAACTTTTCGCCTCAACAGAAAAAAACAGTTCTACTTGTTGCTTTAAAGTGATATCTGCTTACTGCAGCAAGATGACATATATCTGTCGAAGTTTTCTTTGACATGCCAAATGTGTACTTTGTTTTTGAGGTGCCAATCTGTTTATTTGTACCTCCAGATTTTTGACAAGTTTTTTCATCTGTCAAATTTTTGAGGGGGAGAGAGATGGGTGTTGGTGAAGCAGCAGAAGATCAGCAGTTACCGTTGCTCATAAGTTCTTCATCAGATGAACTCAACCAACCTCTCAAAAGAACTGGTAACCTCAACTCATCCCATTGTTTCTTACAAATTTTATTGAGTTGTATGCATATGTAGTTAGATTTTCCTGCAAGGGAATCTGATAGAACCGAGTTTATAAATTTGTTGACGAGTGGCACGTTCCCGTTGCGTTTAGCGACGCTCAATCGTCGTTTTGTTGGAGGAGGTCATGAGTTAAGAGATTTCATGGGAGTTGATTGGAAAAAGGAAATTTGTAACCAGAGGACTCAGAGGGGCCATGTTTTAGAGCTTGTAGAGCTTTCACATGATAACTTTAGGTGGTCCTAATTAGTTTGGTAGTGTAGCGGTTTTTTAGGTAGGTTTGATTGGCAGTTGTGGGGAAAAGGCAAACAACCCCTGGTGGTCCTAATTCCTCACTCAACAACCTCCATTGTGTGGAATTAGCTGAACCCCCTCCCCTTAATGTAAAATATCGATGTACTCAAAAGAAAAAAAAACAACCCCTTTGATTTGTATTATTAGTAAATTACCCTCTCAACTATTATTTTAGTTGGGAATTGACCCTGCACTATTTTTTTTGGTAAATTAGCCCTTTTGAACTATTTGAAATTAGTCAATTAACTCCTCACTGTCAGATTCGCGGAAATTTTATATATTTTGCCATAAAAAACCGGCACGTGCTGGTCCAACACATGATTCACTTTTGAGGGTACTGTTGTGCCAGTATTTGACGAAAAAGTAGTGAATTAAATTTAATCGAATTTGATGGTGATTTAGGGGGTTAATTTATCAAAAAAATAATTTATGGTGTCAATTTCAACTATGGTAATAATTAAGGAGGATCAAATGGCAGTTTACCCCAATAGAATTTTGAGAGTTTATGTAAGTCTCTCTCCTTACTCATGATCAGACGAAGTTTTTTATGGAACTAGTCACAACTTCCAAATTATCGCTTTTGCTAGTTTTTGGTTCAGTTTGATTTTTCTGTTGTTTGCATTTTTTCTTACCTCGGTTCGTTTTTAGCTCTTTTCTTAGGGTTTTTGGTTATTGTCCCTCCTATCTAGGTATTTCTCTTTGCTTCTTCAACAAGTTTCCCACGTGCCGTTGAAGTTCAACAAAAAAAAAATTATTTTGAGGCTAATTTTGACATGAACTTTTAAATGTATAGGAACTCTACCGACTGCAGTAGCACATATAATAACAGGTGTGATAGGAGCAGGAGTATTATCCCTTGCATGGAGTGTGGCTCAGCTAGGGTGGATTGGAGGTCCATTGCTTATGATTGTATTTGCTTCAGTCACCATTCTTTCCACCAACCTCCTCTCCGACTGCTACCGGTACCCCGAATCCGATAGCCCGACGAGGGTCGGATCCTACTTAGAAGCTGTCAAGGTCTACCTAGGTTGGCATTTCTAACCCAGTCACCATATAAATATACTCTCTAATTAACTTTTATTTTTATGATCTTTGTAGCATCCCATTGTCAATTTTGATTAAAATATGTTAGACCTTGTGAGATGTAGACGTAGGGTATGTGACATGCATTCACGGGGTAGTGATCTTTTTACTCTCATTCTGTCTATTTGCACTTTTTTCTGTGTTTACTTTCGTTCTTCCTTTTGTTTCCTCACATTTCAATTACCAAATATAGAAACAAATGGGAGGAGCACATATGGACAAAATGAGAGTGTAAAAGTCATAATTTTCTAAATGCGTGCAAACTTGGTTGAAAAAGTGGAGCTAGTAATACGTAAATGACTGAATATTAGGCTCAGTCATGTACGCATGAGTAGATGACTGTGAACGACATCTCAGAGTCTCCCAATTTCACGTTGGTGACTTAGTCTAGCATGATTTATGGGTAGATTGTATACACAGTAGTAATTTTGACTTATGTATGATTGAATTTTAGGAGAGAAGAGTCAGACAATATGTGCAATATTTGTACAGGAGAGCCTGTATGGCACCGGAATTGCCTACATTATTACAGCTGCTGGCAGCGTCAAGTAAGTCCTTGTCAAACCTTAATCTGCTTATTGCTTCTTTGTTCTTTGTTTCATGTTGCACTTGTCTTTGCAAACGTGATTTGATGGGATGATTGTTTGCATGCTTAGTTTAAGTCCTGAGTTTGGGAAAATCCTAACGTCTTCTTGTCGGATCACAATCTCCTTTTATTTCCTTTTCTCTCGCTCATATCCATGGTTGAGACTGAGAGACCTCATCCTACAGTCAGCAAAATTCTCTCCTAAGTGTGGGTGAAAATCAAAAGAGATGGTTTTCACTCTTTTAGCTTTTTAGACATCACTCTTTATTTCTAACCGTAAGACACAATTAAATGTGAGTACGAGAGTCTAAAAAATGTGTGTCATTTAAACGAGTCACTTGGGTTTATGATCCCAATTTTTTTATATAAGAAATTTTAGTCAAGTTGCTTAGCATAGTGGACCATAATCCAATTGAAAATGGCCCATTCAACTCCAATCCTTGAGTTTGATGATTCTGTGCTAAGTACACTCCTAAAGTAGCCAACTACAAGAAGATATTTGGTATGGTTGTTTGATTACGATAATTGTTAAATCATGTAAGATTGTATAAAATTGAACAAAATACTAAAATATAGAATAATTTCATACTTTTATAA
The DNA here is from genome assembly GCA_035220775.1 of Malus fusca. Lineage (NCBI taxonomy): Eukaryota > Viridiplantae > Streptophyta > Magnoliopsida > Rosales > Rosaceae > Malus > Malus fusca. The sequence goes on from CM069069.1 coordinate 3,213,743, forward strand.
AATGAGTCGCATCAGTAACGCGATTACGCACTTCCACTCAAGTTTTTCTCACCGATTAAAGGTCTAGTGCTCTAGACATGAAAGTGACGAAACATGTACAAAGTGACAAAGCAAGAGATGCCGATTGACATAATAAAGTTGATGCAAACAAATATCAACTTGACATGAGAAAAAGGAAGGAGATGCTCCTACCTTAAGAAAACTACAAGCTCATTCTATGTGTGGTTAGAGTTTTGCCATGTATAATTAATTAGTTGTCCAAGTGCGTGTGACTTTTAACCATTGATGCAGTGATTCCTACTCGTTAATCAATATTGGAAGTCACTGGCATAAATTGAAAGATGTGTGTGTTAAACTTTTCTAAAAACAGAGGTACACAAATGGGTAACTCTTGGTCATTGATTAATAGTAGATACACTTACACCAACAAGTAGGAGTCACTTACCCACGAGTGTTTGACTGTTCCACTCACTCCTCAGGTGTGAGTTATGGCAGCTAGTAAGCGATGAGGAATCAAATAAAAACATACTAGAATGTTGGAGCTCTAATTCTATGTGTTCTTTTATCTTCTTATGTTCTTGCGAGATTTATTTTTGTAATATGCTCTAGTATACTTATACACTGGTGCATACTGGAATTTTGAACTTCTTGTTTCTTTTAGCATATCGGGACCAAGGACAAAGGCAGTATATGCCTATAGCTGCCACCACTCAACCTTTTTGCTATAAATATAGGTTCCAGCAGAAACTATAAATTACCTATATATTCAAACATAAAGTCTCAGTTCAAACACTCAACTCAAAATACCCTCTCACGTTCCATACTTTTCCAACCCTCTCATCCTTTTGAGCCATTTAATTCTTCCATTAGCTAGTTGTTACGGTTCTAAACGCCAATTACCCGAAATAATGTTGTTGGACAATAAGTTAATAGCATTATTTCAAAGTTTAATTTAATTTCATCATTCGATGTTGCTTCCACCAAGGTTCTTAAAGACGCTAGGCGCTAGTCCTGCGGCGGGTTAGGGCCTAGCGCCTAGGTGGATTTAAATAAATTTATTTTATCGTATAAATAAGTGTTTGTTTATACTTAAAAATACACAATTGCATTGGGATGTATAAATTGCAAAATATAATGACATATAGATTATAATGTATTAGAAAATAATAAAAATATGGGGAACAAGCATATAATGTATGTTCATCGTAATCAACAAGTTTATTACAATTTGTTGAAAAAAATAAACTGCAAAATGAAAGTTATCTATTCTGTCTAAGTTTGAATCGCAAACAAGACGACTGCCTAGGTGGGTTTGGGTGGGCGCCTAGGTGGTCTAAGCGGGTGCCTAAGCAGATTTAGGAGCCTATTCTTAATTTTCAACTACCAATAGATTAATCGAGACAGTGATTAACTGCTTAGCACTTAAGATGTCCTAGATGGCATTAGAGGGAAATTTTTAGAATAATGGCTTCCACTAAAAAATGTTTCCGGCTCCGTCTATGATCAGGACTCATTAACGAATACTGATTGCTAGTTTGAGCCGCCTAAAAATTGTAAAGTGGCTTTTTGATGATAGAACAGAAAGAGAGTTGCAAATTGCAATGACCACCGGGCCGGGATTTGTGACATACTGACATGTCTATGCAACTATAGCGACACTTAAAAATTAGTATCACTGAGAACTAATACAATAACCAGTACTTTGGCACAAGGGATATCGGGATATGGTTCAAAATTCCAAGATTTATTTACTTGTTTTAGTTTTTGATTCATTGATTTAACTTCATTGAACAATGATAAATAAGATAATGAGTTTACCACTACCAAAAAGTGATGAGTAAAAATATTCAATTTGTTTATTCGAAAGTGCAACTTACTTGTAAACGACTCACCATAATTTTTAGGTAAAAATTAGTTGGAGTGTTTTCAATCGAGCAAGACATTCTATTTCGGTTTTCAAGTAATTTGTTTGTTTCAAAAGTGTACTGGCCACCCACTCACTCAACTCATGTACTAGAATTCAAATCCAAAATAAAGTGAGGAGGAAAGTAAATGGGTAAAAGATGAACATGACATGACTGATGATAGCTCATTCCTCCAATTATTGAGAAGGTTCAAATAACATATATCAACCATTTCACAAATTATATGAGCTCCTTGCTATGGCTATAATGGTCTTTTACCCTTAACATAGTAAGGCTATATTTTTTTTTTACAATCAAATCACAGTTTGACATGTTGTGTATAAATTTTTGTTTATGTGTTTTTAACAAATCAATCTAGTACATGTATTAGTTTGCGATTTACAAATAAGAAAAGAGATTAATTCTTAACTGTAAGGGGACAAGCAGTGCTCCCAAAGCTACATATATGAAAGTCAAGTGTTAATTAGCTAGAGAGAAAGAAATGGAAAATGAAACTGTTGCCATTTGAGGCATGGTTAGCTGCATCAATTCAAGTTTGGCATAGTGCTATTTATTATAGTATTTTCCTTTTAGGCCTTCATATTTTCTATACATAGGTCTTAAAAACTCCATAAGGTCCTAGTGTGAGTCTGATAAGCATGGCTATTCAACACCCTCTTGAGTTAGCTAGTAATGGTTCCTGTGATGATGATGGCCATCCACTAAGAACTGGTAAACTTTTCTTAGTCTAAATTAAGCACTTGATAATTAACCGTACGCTGGCGATTTTAATACTCATCTTTTAGCCTCATGCACTTGTTATGTGGATGCCAAACAAATTGTATAATGTTCAATATGGAGTGCATACGGCTCTAAAAAGGGAGTGCGAAAATCGTTGCCTCGAGTTTATACTCTGTCATTTGGTCTTGGACTTACGTAGTTTCTGATGGGAAACTCATCAATTATCCAGGAACGCTGTGGAGTTGTGTGGCTCATATCATCACTGCTGTGATTGGAGCTGGAGTTTTGTCTTTGGCATGGAGTACTGCTCACCTAGGGTGGATTGGAGGCCCCGTTTCGTTGCTTTGTTTTGCAATTGTCACGTACATTTCTTCCTTCCTCATTTCGGATTGTTACCGGTCTCCTGATCCTATCACCGGGACTCGAAACAAATCTTACATGGATGCTGTGAAAGTGAATCTTAATAGTAAAACACCGAAAACCTCTCTTTCCCGCACTTTTCGCTCTACGTGATCTTCAGTTTAGGATATGTTTCTAATAGATTGGATTATTTAATGTGGGATTCTGATTTAGTTCAGTGATAGTTCAGGTAGAAAAAAGACCTGGTTTTGTGGTTTACTACTATATTTCAGCTTGTTTGGAACTGATATTGCTTATGTGATTACCACTGCAACCAGTATGAGGTACTTAACTAGCTTCCCCATTGAATTATGTGCTTTTCGTGTCGTTTTTGTTTTGTTTCAGATTCAGCCCCTGCCATAAGAACATCAGCAGTACTTTTTGTAATGAAATTTGAGATCATGTTTCTTATTCTTTAATATAACTCTTTTATATTAGTGAATACGATTAACCTTTACTCAGATTCTATCTAAATATGCACAAAAATAACCAGTTATAAACTTTTAATCAAAATAGTACTGGAGGGATGGTCACTAAACCATGTTATACATAGGACTTACTGTTTTGTTTTGGTCCCCCACTTCTATTTTTTTTATTTTAAGTTTGTAACGAGTTATGTTTGTGCATATTTTCTTTGATTGTACTAGTATGTTGATGCTTACACTTCTTTCCAACTGAGATTAATTTTGTAAAGACGATATGTATTAATTAACTTTTGTATTCTATTTTCTCAATTTAGAGCCATTCAGAGATCAAACTGCTACCACAAAGAAGGGCATGAAGCTTCATGTGAATATGGAACTAGTCTGTATATGCTGCTATTTGGACTTGTCCAGATTGTTATGTCACAAATACCAGATTTCCACAACATGGAATGGCTTTCAGTTATTGCAGCAATCATGTCCTTTACCTACTCCTTCATTGGACTTGGCCTCGGCTTTGCGAAAGTAATAGGTATTCACTTCGATTTTTTCCAGCTTCTTTTTTCCAAACCTGCCGGCCTCATTGTCCAGAATAAGACGTAAATAAAAACTCAGAACTTCGATTTTTAAGACATGTTTGTTAATTTCAGAAAATGGGAAGATTCAAGGAAGCCTAACAGGAGTTCCAACATCAAATGTTGCTGATAAATTATGGTTAACCTTCCAAGCACTTGGAGACATTGCTTTTGCCTACCCATACTCTATTATTGTTCTTGAAATTCAGGTTGCATTTCTAATCTTTTCACGCAAAAAAAAAGGAAGAAATCTGATTAAAACCACGCAAAATTTTGATTAATTTTAGAAGCTAATTAACATTGGATTGTGTGATATCTGTTAAATCAAAGGATACTTTGAAGTCCCCTCCACCCGAAAATCAGACAATGAAGAAGGCCTCAATGATTGCCATATTTGTCACAACCTTCTTCTACCTCTGCTGTGGATGCTTTGGATATGCCGCCTTTGGGGATGACACGCCAGGGAACCTCTTGACAGGATTTGGATTCTACGAACCCTACTGGCTCATTGATTTTGCCAATGCTTGCATTGTTCTTCATTTGGTGGGAGGATATCAGGTACCGTACTACAAATATGTATCGAATTTTTCAAGTTCAAATCACCATTTTTGATATTTTGTAGTCATCACGTACGTACGTTTCAAATGTATCATGTTGCAGATCTTCAGTCAACCAGTATTTGCAGTTGCTGAGAGATGGTCTAGGAAGAAATACCCGAGCAGTGGATTTGTGAACAACTTTTACTCTATCAATGTCCCATTGTTACCGAGATTTCAAGTGAATCCCTTCAGGCTTTGTTTCCGTACTGTTTACGTTGTGTCAACTACCGCAATTGCGATGATGTTTCCTTACTTCAACCAGGTTTTGGGAGTTTTAGGGGCCTTGAACTTTTGGCCTTTGGCCATATATTTCCCTGTAGAAATGTACTTTGTACAGAAGAAAATTGGGGCTTGGACAAAAACATGGGTTGTTCTGAGGACATTTAGTATAGCTTGCTTTATTGTGACAGTTGTGGGTGTGATTGGATCAGTTGAAGGACTTATAAGTGCCAAACTGAGCTAGGGAAGTACAAAGAATATTGTAATATCCTCCATAAACAGATGAATATAATATACACATATATATATGTATATATTCATCCTCATTTACTTAATTTAATTGTTTCCATTGAAAGCTACAAAAATAATGAGATTGCACTGAGCAAATATACAACCACAATAATGAAACATTGTCCCACTAAATGAGATCGGCTATATAAATCCTAGAACATCACTGCCTTAATTATATAGTAGTTCTACCTAACAACCTCAAACTAGATGACACATTGCAAAGGTTGCCTTAATTATATAGTAGTTCTACCTAACAACCTCAAACTAGATGACGCACATTGCAAAGGTTAGCAACTTCAACCAGTTAGCTTATCGAAACTGAATCCTGTGAAGAAGTAGAAGAAAGATTGTAAAAGCATTTCATATCTTGCAGATTTCACCATTTATAAATCATCAGCCTCTTAACTACTCAAAATGTTATGAAGTGCTTGTCTAATGCAAATATATATCCTCATAGGCACAAACCAAAACCTCTAGCTCCTCTGTCTTAAATAAGAGCTAAACACTGCAAATTAACCTAATTGTTCCCTCTTTCTTACCCCAACTGATCAGTTTGACATATATATTTTCTCTTCCATAAATAGGGTAAAAACAAGATAAACCAAAAAAAGTAAATAATTAAAACAAACTTGTGACCAATTTGTGGTATAATTTTGTTTTTTCAGAGCTTTTGGGATTTTGGACAAGAATATTATATATAGGGGAATGCTCTAAAATACCAATATTATTGTAGTACGTAATAGATCTCAAAAACACTGTTAGTGTAGAAAATAAACATATCATATCTATATCATCTTAATGTGTCGTTGATGTTGTCCCGTTACATAGGTAACAAAGATTTCCCGATAGTCATAATATATAGATAAAGTATCAATATGTTGTCAATATTGTAGATCTACTGCATTAAATCAGTAATATTGTTACCATATCAATATTTGAGAGCATTTCAATATTTGAGTGCATTTCACAGTATTATAACAAATGGTAAATATGAGGCTTATACAACAACAACAACAACAACCAAGCTTTATGTACTCCACTTAATAAGATTGGTTGTATGAGTCCTAGAACACTATTGCACTCGGTTTTGCGCCTAGTGTTCTGTTAACTCCAAGTACTCCATATATTTTTTTATAATCTCTTTCAAAGTCTTCCTAGGTTTTCCTCTATCCATTTTGCCCTGGGTCTCTGCCTCATAGTCGCATCATAACCGAAGCATCTATAGGTTTTTGATTCACATATCCAAAACATCTTAATCGATTTTCCCTCATATATATACATACATACATACATATATATATATATATATATATACATACATACATACATATATATACATACATACATACATACCTCAAAACTAACAAACTATTAATTATGTGGGTTTTTTAATCAATTTACAAGTACATGAAGTCATCCGTAACCATATATTGCATGATTTAGCAACAGTAACATTATTGGACAACTCTTGCAGACAAAGGTTTTCGATTCACATGTCCAAACCATCTTAATCGATTTTCCCTCATATATACACACACACACACACACACACACATACATACATACATACATTCATGTATTCATCAAAACTAAACAAACTATTAATTATGTGGGTTTTTTAATCAATTTACAAGTACATGAAGTCATTCATAATATTTTGCATGATTTAGCAACAGTAACATTATTGGACAACTCCTGCAGACAAGGCCACACGGTTGCAGACAACATGAACACACAGCTTGGAAGAAACTAGTAGGGAAATACACACGTGACCATCACGTGCAACAACCTTAACTAGGTTTTGTGTGAGGAGAGCAGAAAGCCACCCAAAAAACCATGCATGGATGAAGCATCATGCATGCGTGCGTGCAGTCAACCGAGAGAGAGAGAGAGAGAGAGAGAGAGAGAGAGAGAGAGAGAGAGAGAGGGGGGGGGGGGGTTGACCGGGTGTCATGTGGGTGAGCTACCGGCCAAAGTCTCACACGCTCAATGGCGTTGAATTTTTTTAATGAAATCATGCGCCTTTGATGGGATTTTTCCAGTAACCCTATTAGGTCATGGCTCATGCACTTGAACCTCTTCATTCATTATATCATATATATAAAGAATATTAGAAAACAGGTAAACCTGTAAGAGAAATTTAGAAATTAAAAAAAAAAATTCCCCAAGAAAATGTTTTCGTTTCTTTGTTTTTAGCAAACCAAAATCAAAAGAAAAATGTTTTAGCTCTTTTAGCTTATTAGTTTACTTCCACTACTTTCTCAACTCTCAAGCCCTACCCTTGTCTTTTTTTTCTTTTCCAAAAGTTGTTGGCATTTTCGTTTAAGAAACCCTCGACGGCACGAAGAAGATTATTATTGGCATTTTTAAGTTAAGGAGTGAGAGTTCTTAGAAAAATAGATAGAGAAAGAAAGAGAGATGGGTCGGGTTCCATGCTGTGAGAAGGACACTGTGAAAAGGGGGCAGTGGACTCCTGAAGAAGATAACAGGCTCTCTTCCTACATTGCCCAACATGGCACTCGTAACTGGCGCCTCATCCCCAAAAATGCTGGTAATTACTATTTACAACTGCAAAAACTCTCTCTCTCTCTCTCTCTCTCTCTCTCTCTCTCCCTCTCTTCCTGAAACGTTCTTCATTTGGTTTACAAGGTTTACAAAGATGTGGGAAAAGCTGCAGGCTACGTTGGACAAACTACCTTCGCCCCGACCTTAAGCACGGACAATTCTCCGACGCGGAAGAGCAAATAATTGTTAAGCTCCACTCCATTGTTGGCAACCGGTAATCTTGAATCTTTTTCTGTTATATGATCCAAAAAGAAATAGTTATTAGCACTCCAAGTTATCCTGCCCATTCTTCCTCATTTATTCTTTTCACTTTTTACTATAATTAAAGAAGTGAATGTTAGCTCCCTTGCATCCTCTACATATTTCAAGTACTCAGCTCACTAATCATTTCCTGTGAATGTGTCACAGATGGTCGTTGATTGCAGCGCGACTACCTGGCCGCACCGACAACGATGTGAAAAATCACTGGAACATCAAGCTGAAGAAGAAGCTATCAGGCATGGGGATCGACCCCGTCACACACAAACCCTTTTCCCACCTCATGGCCGAGATTGCAACCACACTAGAGCCGCCACAGGCGGCTCACCTTGCAGAAGCAGCACTCGGCTTCTTTAAGGACAAAATGCTCCACCTCCTTACAAAGAAGCGCATCGACTTCCAGCTCCAACACATCAATCCAACGCCGGGAAACAGCACCGCCACGTACAGTAACAGCAAGCAGGAAAAAAAAGACGACACTATCGAAAAGATCAAGATTGGTTTATCTAGGGCAATGCAAGAACAACCAGACATGTTAACCTCAAATAAACCTTGGATGGACACTACTGGAGCATCACCTGGGAACGTCACAGGGAACTGCAGTGCTTTCCCCTTGCCCATGTCTGGATTTCAGTACGGCCATTCTACGTTTGGGAACGAAGGCGATATTGGATCGCCGTGGAGCCAGAGTCTGTGTGCTGGAAGTACGTGCACGGCAGCGGCGGACCAGCAGGGCCAGTTGGATGACAAACTAGAGGTAGAAGAAAATGGAGAGGAGTCCGCGGGTGGAAGGGAGCTTAGAAACGGATCATCCAACATATTCACCTCGGATAGTCTCTTGTGGGATTTACCATCTGATGATCTAATGAATCAGATGGTTTAATACATGATAATGTAAATAAGGTCATTCTATAAATTTATGGTAAAAGAAATATTAGCTAGTAAAGGAAAATTATAATTTACTGTAATTGCATGGTGGATCATGCGATATGAGAAAATGAAGAAGATGAATCATGCGAAAGTGCTTTTAGACCCTTAAGTCCTTATAGCTGCTTCTCACATCCTCCTCTTCGTTTCTATGACGGCCTCCTGTTCGACCTGCTTCTCCAAACCCGGCTGCATCTCCCCCGAAACCCCTGTACACAATGCGATTGGGGATTTTTTTTTTTAATGGTTTTTAATCTTAATTTGTGTTGTCAGGTTTGGTGAACAACCTTCTTGGATGCCGGGGCAAATGCTAGCATGATTGGGTTTGCTGTCGGGTTCTACTCTGCTTATCTCATCGCCGATATGGTCGGTGTTGAACACAATGACAACGATGAGCAGTAAGTGTGGTACTCACGGGCAGGAGGCGGCTCCATTCACCGTTGCCGGAGACACTACTGGTGAGTTCTGAGTAGGGGCAAGAAGATCACTCTTCACCTGAAGGAAGAAGAGCTACGTCTCGTGGATTTGAATAAGCACTCCGCGTTCATCAGTTACTCAATCTCACTCTGGATTTGAGAAGAATACCGTTGAGGAGGAGATTTGAAGTCGAACATGAGGGATAAACAAGGAAAGAGGAAGAGGCGGTTGAAGACGTTGACGAAAAGAAGGAAAAGAAGATCGAGGGCGATAGCTTAGTTTTTCGATAATCTTGTCTAACTTCACTAATCATTTTCCATGAACGGAACAGATGGTGCGGTTGATTGCCTGGTCGCACCAACAAGACGTGAAAAAGAAGCTATCGGACATGGAGATAGACCCCGACACCCACGAGAGATTTTTCGGTATGACCGACACACGATGTAGTACTTCATGTGTCACTATACAAATGGTGAGATATGTCTATTAAAACGTTAATAACTTAAAAAGTAAAATTTTCTACCACTTACATAAAAATATGTGATGGGCCAACCGTATTCTCGTCACAATCAAAATTTCTCCGACACCCACAAACCCTTTTCGCGCTTGAGGAAGAAAACGGAGAGGAATCTGAGGGTGGGAATTGTAAAACGGAGCAAAAATAATACAACTCAGATATCATCCCGTCGGATTTACAATTTGATGATTTAATGATTCCGATGGTCTCTATAGACTGAATTAAATTTCTCCGGCAGTGATAAACAATGACAATACAAGGCTTATTATATAGAATTTATGGTAAAAGAAATTATCAAAAAAAATTGTTCACTGCTACCAGTCCTAAGCCCGGACAAAGGAGGAGAGAGGGCCTCAGGTAGTCGAAGTCGACAGCCACCACTCCGTTTTTATATCGAATCCCTATGTTTGCTTACTTTCAATCAATTGCTGTACAACTATATGGTTTCTCTTTCCTATGAATTACATGGTGAATCATGCGAAATACGACGATGAAGACGACGTATCAGCCAGAACCTGCATATATGAATTGAAGAAAGTTAAGAAAACCCGAACACACCTCAAGTTGAATGTAAGGTTTAGATTGGCGGGCCAGCACACACCTCAAGTTGCTCTTCAGTAAATGAATCTTTCTGAATATTCCATGTATCAGCATGGGTACGTCGAAACTCTGCAACTGCTTTTGTAACCGTAGATTTCACCGGCGATGGCTCTCCACTAAAACGAGCAAGTAAAGTGACGTGCTCCGGCAACCAACTGAGAAAACAGTGGAAAATGGAAATTGGTATGAGATAAGACATTCAAACATTCATCTCCCGGGATAATTAAGTTCAAAGAAGTCATGAAATGCTCACTTCCTCCACTACAACATGCCAACATGAATAAATTTGAGCTTAAATACATTTGAGCTTGTCATAGTTAACGCTGCTAAAACCCAACCTATTAGTGCGATTGTTTGAGTAACCGTGAATAATTACAAGATCAGTTGCCTATATCGGACACGACGTACCTGGGCATATCATAAGGGGCTGACAACACGGAAGCCACCAAAGCAAGTACAGCTCCGTGAATAGAAGCTATGGACTGGCTTGAGCTCAATGTTCTGCATTTATAAACAATGAAAGCATATGAGTTCAGGATTAATATAAATTCTGAAATCATATATGAGATGCTTAGTTGCGGTTGTGGACATAAATACACAAAAAATTGCCTCAAGTATGTATGACAGCATAACATTTATCAATGAATACGTGTAGTATTGTATATTAAAAATATGATGTGCACATTTGACTTCAAAAGAGCTTCTAACATGCTATTTGCACATCAAGAGTAGCTTCTTAGACTGCTGATGTATAAGTGTATGCAGGAATGTGGGAAGCTAGTTTGCAGTGCAAAGAAAATTTCCTTGTCTAAATCATTTTCAACCCATAAAGACGTTTTGTTTCCATAAAAACAACAAAAACTTGATGCGAGACCAGCAAATTGTATGAATGAACGCGTGAATGTGGAACATGGATAAACAATACAGATATTCGAATCCTTTTAAAGAAAGAACATAGTATAACCAAAAAGAACTTTCAAAAGCAAGGGGAGTACCTGCGCTTTCTCTTCCTCTGAAGAGTAGTAGCTTCGGTATAAGCTTTATCGCGAAAGTCTTTAGCAAGATCTTCATCCCCACCCTTCATTAGGCCTGCTAAAACTGCAGCAGCATGCTCTCTCACCTGAGATATAAATTATAAGTTAAAAATATAAAATCTACCTCACTTCGAATATCTAACACCTAAAAGAGTCAGAGACTCTCAAAATATCAATGCATCAATGTTTAATGACCATCCTTAAGAAACACCTAAATTCAGTTTTCCTCTGCTTTCCAGATCAGAAGCTTTAAAGTATGTGTGTTTATAGATCTACATTCTATATACGAAAGAAAATGTTCAAACGAAAGGAAACATTAAGTCATCGAATAATGAACTATGTTATTATCTTGAACCAGAAACTTGCCTCAACTTGGTTGTCTAAAAGTAGATTTTCAACAGTTCTCCAAATTTGCTGCTTCTCCGCACTTGAGAGGACGAAGGTGTGCCTGTTGTTTAAGAAAATACAAATAATAATAGTACTTTATTAGTCTACATGCTAGAATCAACATCATATGTTCTGCAGACTGAAACCAATAGGCTCGTAACAGAACAGGAGATGTAAAACATGTATCATACCTATACATAAAAGTTCGCAGATATGTAAGTGTTGCAGATCTAATTCGCCAGTTAGAGTCATTGACAGAAGATAGAATCACAGATACAGCCTCCTGGAGATGAGGTCCCCAGAAAATTCTCCACTTCAGCAATTCAAAAGCTGCTTTCGCTAAGGTTGACAGATCTTTACTTGAAGTTTCCTTTGGAAAAAGAAAAACACCAAAATCATTATTCAGATATAAAGATAATTTCTAGTGCCATTACATTACAATAGAACCATCCAGTAGATTGTTACAGATTACAATATCAAACCCCTCCTCAAAAGAGAACTTCAATTTCACATACCTGTAAGGATATAACAGGAGAAAGAAGTCCCACAATTACATCCAGAAGATATGAAACTCGGCCAGACTTCAAAGATGAGATGATAAAATGGAAAAGCTTCACAAGATATGAAAATTACAAATCGATCAGTCCAAAACTTTACAAGAATAAAAAGATACTAACAAATAAAATGTAAACAAATAGTACCGTCTCCATCCACTTGACAGCATCCTGTGAATCACCATTTGAATTCCCATTCTCAGAACTAATATTTGTTGCGGTATCCAAACTGTCAGACTGGGAAGTATTCTGAATACTCATCAGCACTTCAGATGCTCGCTCTTTCAGAAACTGAACCCAACTTTTCCCATCAAATTTGTTGGCAACATCTCTTTTTCCCCCCTCAAGTGAATGCTCATGATTAAATGACTCATAAAGCTGGATGTTAGAGCACACCACTGAAAGGGTAACACCTAAAGCTTCTCTTACCTATCCCACAGAAAATATTCCTCAGAACTTATATTTAAAATAAATGAAAAGGTTTGAAATCCCAATGAAAATGCATAACAGGGATAGAGAGAGAAAATAAAGGTTGTTTCTTTCTTTCAAACAATGATGTTATATTACGAGATCAAAAACAAAAGTTATTAGGACAATAACGACATACAAGAGAGATCATTTTGCAATAGTTTAGGTCGATGGGTAACATGGTATTTATACAACCTCCTACCACGATCACTAATCTTCATCGCAATGTCAGAATCTCTTACGCTCATGTATCTAATTGGACAAGACGAGAGAATGATGCATTTATAAACAGAAGTCACGTGATAGTGCCATTCTAAAACGAATGAGTGATTAAAAGTAAATTTAATCAATCTTTTGAAGTATCACCATCCTAGAATTTTTTTATAATGAGAAAGTATCTGAAGACTACCTAGCCAATAATTTCTTATGAGAAAGCATCTGAAGACTACCTAGCCAATAATTTCTTATGAGAAAAGCACTGTTAAGTTCTCTCATAATATCTATTTATCCATTTGTTCTGCAAAATAAAAAGGATAGTGCTATTCACACACCCATTTTTACCTCCCATACCCTTGTTAATTTTTCGCCATTGACCTTCTTCAACTCATTCAATCATACGGTCAAAAATTGAGAGGGTGTATGAGAATTGAGAAGTAGAAACGGGTGTGTGGATAGCAATACCCAATAAAAACAGTAAAAGGCATGTACAGAGTGAAAAGGCTTACTTGGGCAGATGAATGGCACATGCTACCAAGCAGCTCTTCCAGAAGTCTATGATGGAGCTGTACTTCAGTTAATGGCATTGTGTGTGGAGATAATTCTATAAGTGCAGCTGAAAGAAAAGCATAGCGCTTGGCAACTACAGTAGTGGTTACAGTTCCAGGTAAAGGTGTGGCCAAACAATCCAATACTGGTTGCCTCAAAAGAGGAACTCTTGTTCCATGCTTCCCTTTCCCAGTAACAGCGTAACGTATACAGGCTGCCCACTCAGGTATTGACTCTACTGATTGTGATAAGATAATATTCTGCAACTGGGTCAAAATCCAAGTATCCCATGCTACTAAAATACCGTCAACATCAGAATGCAATATTCCAGCCAATGCTTCAGCAGCAACACACTGCTTAGACCTCTCCTTGGCATTTGCAAACTCCTCTAATGAGCTTTTAAGTGCCAATAGAACAGGCATGCCACATTCCTGTATTAGCCGCTTGAAAATTCTCGCAAAGTTTGAGTAAAATGTGTCACTCCCTAATAAAGAGATCCAAGTAGGAGTGCGTGGCCATGAAGCGGTAAAATCAAAATAAAATCGGGTGATTGATTTGTCTGCGAGGCTCTGAAAAGAACTTCCATGATTACCTCTGGAAGATGCGCTTTCAGTATCAGTAACAATATGAACATGAGAAAGACTGTTCAAGGTCTCGTTGAAAAAACCATCTTCCTGAAATATTTGGGTTAATTCTCCTTCAAGGGATGACTTTCTACTTCCTTGCACATTCCCAGAGGGGAGAGTCTGTTCCCCAGCAGACAGTTTATAAGGTGATTCTTTTAACAGTGTATTTAGTGCGGAAATTGCAAGTATCCTTGTCTGAGGAAGCTGACTTTTTAAATTCTTTAAGAAGTGACCTGGAAAGGCAAAAATAAAGAATTTAGAATTTCACTAAAAAAAGGTAACCTGACAAACAAGATTAGTGCAAAAAAGAAAAGGGTCAACCCATGAGAAACAAAATCATGAACCCACCGGCAGTTTCACTCAAAATTTTTGAGGAGGAAGTTGGGTCATTCCTAGATGACATAGCCAACAAGAGTAGAACCCTATTAGCCATCAGATTGTACCTGAAAAAATATAAAGAAAAAGATTTTAACAATTAACCTTATGGATTTCAATGCCTACGCATTTAAAGCTTCAAGATATGTAAAGTTCGCTTCAAAGAGAAATCTTCACAAGACACCAACCGCTCAGGTATACTTTCTCAGTTTTAGTGTTCAAGGGATGCACCAGAAACTTCAAAGATTATAATAGGAGAAAGTCAAAACAGTTTTTTCGACCTAAAAGAAAAGGTACAATATATTTAGTTACTTACCTCCAATGCAAGCCAGTAGAATCAAAACTCATAGAAGTGATCTGAGAAACCAAATCTGCAAAATCTGGTGCTTCTGTATGATTGCCTGATGCCCTGAAAATGCTTCTAGATACTCCAGCAAAGTGAATGTTGTATTTGACAAAAAGCTGCTAGCACAAAAATTATTTTGTTTATGACAAGCACAAAGATAATTTCAGACAACATGAAAATCACATGAATAGCTTTATCAACTTTTACCTCATTGATTGCTTTCTGGGATTTCAGTGATTCATGATGAGAGCTTCAAGAAGAAGAAAGACGTAATAGAATTCAGTCTATAACTTCATGAAGAGCAATGCCAAACCCAGCTCGCAACAGATATTGTTACATGCATGAAAATTAGCATTACCTTGAAAGAATTCCAAGAATACACGAAGAGAACGCCTTTGGGTCCTGGAATGACAGAAACATATCAGAAAATCTCATTTTCCAAAATCAGTTGGAGCAATTTGTGTTGAACGACTACCATTGTCAAATGCTTGAGAACTGTCTGTGTGGCAAGTACTGCACATGAACCTAGCACTGCATATTCTGGTGACTTGGGGTTCCGTAAGTTCTCTGTTAGAGAAAGGACGCACTTTGAAATCATAGATGGCCATCTCTTTATCATCTTTAAAAGAGATTTCCCAGCAAGTCTGGACACCATGTAAAAAATTTAAATAAGATATGGTAACGCGGAATTGCAACATTGGAAACCACTAAGAATCATTGAATAAAAAGTCAGGTAATATTTACTAGTTTGAATAAGTGGTAAAAACTAAAACAAGATAACAATGAAGCAAAAGAAAAGGGAATACTTATTCTCCACTTGCAAAGAAACCAAGACAAAAGTTGACATGTGATCACATCAATTTCATTCTATTTTTATACTTGTTGCTTGTATAAGTACGCTGATTTGATATCAGATACAAATGCAGACATAGTAGGGTCCATTTTCTTAAGAAACTATATACGGATAACCTGATGTGCATTTTGAGTGAACAGTGTTTTTGCTACAGCTTCATTAAAGTAAGGTCAAGAAGATTAGAGACTCACAAACGAACAGTTTCATAGCTATGCAATGAGAGATTTAGAAGATTATCCACCAAAAGATTCACATGGTCTGGTGGACCAAAATTCCCATTAGTACGGTATATATGATAAGATGATTGTGATGATCTCCATGTACTGTGCATAAATGCCTTGTCAATGAGTGCCCACCGCGGCCTGGCACAAAATAACATAATCAGGGTCGAATTCTAAGATAGATATGAATATTCAATGTGACAAAAAGGAGATTCTTTTTGGATAATAAGATCCAGCAAAACTCTAACCTTCTCTTCCCCTTCGAATGAGCATAATTTATAAAGTTTACAGAAGGTTCTACAATGGCAGCAGATTCTAGTTTCCATGCCTGCCGGTGATTTGACCACTCATCATACTCCAAACTTCCTGCATATAAGGTAAAGAAATTGATGATGAGAAAGAGCATACCCCAAAAGAAGGGGTCGGGATGAGTATTGTCTAGAGTCAATGTCGATTACCATAGTTTCCTAAAGCATCCATAATACGAATAATGAGTATCAACAGGATGCTATCATCTGATTTCTTCTCTATTATGTATCTGCACAATGCACAAAGATAAAAAAAAAAAAAAAAAAAAAAAGATTCAGTAAATCAATCTGCACAGAAGAAATGGATGATATCCATAGGAACATTCCAATGTAGACATTACTTGCAGGCTGCATGTATAATGTCAGCAGCTTTTTCCCGCAATTTAGTGGTACCAACAGTTGAACCTGTTGCTCCGGCTATTAGAAAAGCAGCATGATTTGGATGTTCAACAGTCCCATTCCTTGAGGATGGGGCGAAGTCAGGCAAGCAAGACAAAACACCTTGCAATGAAGAATCTATACGCAGAAGAGTCACTTTCAAGTGCTCTTTCTCATCTCCTGGGTTGAAAATGGTATGTATTAGACAATATAGCTTCACTTCCATGCATATAAAAAGGCACTCACATACAAATATATGTGCACGCCATACATCGTTGCATATCAGTTAGATTACTACATACACTAGATCTCACTCCTGATAACAATATCTCCCTTCACTACTATATCTTCCCAAGGAATAACACCATAAAACAAATTACCTGGATCTGAGTGGATTTTAGTTTCACATATTCTTGAAAGATCATCTAAAGCCATCCGAAAATGAAGGTCCAAAAGTTCATTTGCAAATTCAACTTCTTCGACACTTGGGATATGCCACTTGGGGACCGCCAATGGTTTATCATTAGAATAATCTTTGATGCTGATCCATTCCTCTAATGCAGCAGCATTTGGATGATGCAAAACACACCTAGAAGAAAAATATATATTTTATTTTTTTCCTTTGGCAGACAGATTTCAAGTGTATATTCACAGAGAAAAATGAAGCTAGCAAGAAAAGTTAATATACTTGTACTGATCAATAGGATAATAAAGAACCAGGCTTCCAAGGAGAGATCGAAGAAGATGATCACCAGCTCCATTGACCTGTCAAAAAAAAAAATCATTCAGATCATTGAACAATGCCAGAGAGCATCACATTTTGAGACAAATGTAAAGGAAGAAACTGCTGATCGTGAGGAACAATAGCCATCAAAGTTACAAGACCTTCCAAGATGGGGACTCAAAAGCAGAAAGTATCGCCTCTTTGAAGTCATCCTTGTAGCGCAGAAGCACAGGACCTCCATAACTTATGGCAACTGATAATACTTTTAATTGATAGTCGATTGCTGTTTCAAGAGCTGGAGAAATTGTTGGCTTAACCTGGAATGAAAATAACTCATAATAAAAACCTTGAAGCACAGAAGCATACAGCTTAAACCATTCACAACAGAAAGTACCTTAGTTGAAACTGAAGCGCCGCATATTCCTCTACCTCCAAATCCTGTAGCTGGTGTTCCTTCCAAAGAAGAAATAACAGACAATAAAATTGGCTTGACAAGTTGAGTAACTGCTTCTTCTGGGTTGGAATGAACACATGCGCAACAAAGCAGTCCAACCTCTGCAATTGCCCCTGGAAGAATATTTGTCTTCACAAACTTGGAGATCTTCTTCAAAGCCTGCCAGTGATTTGAGGAGAGTTTACAACATGTCGTGATGAAAAGTTAACCATTAAAAAAAATTGATTATTATGTCAAAACTAGAGAAACCTGATTATAGAGAGGTTGTGAAAGTCTCCCGAGCAAGATTTCAAGCATGCAATAGTAGTAAGGACCATCCTCAACTAGAAAAGTTCCTGACGCTGCCGATGAATGTAGGCCTTCATTCCTGCAGCAGCACTAACCAATTACTCTGACTATAAATAAGTAAGAAACTATACAAGTGAAGAAACAGAGAACTGAATGTCATTACTTACGTAACACTGCTTGGTTCCAGGTGTAAGAGTAAGGAAAATAGGCGACACAAGAACTCATCTAACCATTCAGAAAACCGAATCATTGGCATGACAGATAGCTCATCAATATTATCATCCAATGAAGACATCTGCGAACACAAGTGAATTAGTAAGACTGTATATGCACAACCTACAGGCATATTATCAATGTTTGTTAGGGGATTGTGTGCTTACGTTGGAAAATATAGAGCCAATTAATTGCATTGTTGCCAAGGTTTTAGGAGGATCATTGGCATCCATACCAAGTAATGCATTGGATAGTGAAACCATCAAAAGCTCAATGAATTCATCACCATTACCAGGATCAACTGATTTTACTGCAGAATCTGATAGGGACGTGAGGAACAATGAACGCCCAACAAATGCTACCGACGTCACTGCAATCTGTAACTGGTGGGTGGCAGTCATCTGACTAGACAAAAAAAGTTGGTAAAGGAGAAGTTAATTCAATGAAAGAACACCAGTTACAGGAGAACACATTTCCTATTATATCCTATAAAGTGCATGCAGTTATAGAAAAGAACGCTATGTTTTGTAAGGCTCTATGTTGAGTAGAAGCCTTCATAAAGGACAATCAAGAAAACATTTTCTAGAAATAGTTTTCCCAACATTTACCAGAAAGAAGAAAATAAATTCAAAATAAATTTTTTTCCAATAAACTTTTCCAGCAGCAATATTCCCTAAAATTCTATTCGAAGCCACATATTGTCTGTATTCAGTAGTTCTAGAATAAAGACAAAAAACTCAATATGACCGACCGTCTCCAAGGCCATTTGGAAGCGAGATGCGACAAAAGGAAGGACCAGAGTAGGCTCCACATAAGACAAAATCGAAGTTGCAGCAGCAACTGTTTCAGAAAGATGTTCATTCTTGCTATATTGACCACGATCAATTAACTTGAGCACCACCCTGACAAAGAAATTCCTTTCTGATCTTCCTAGGTACTGTTCATCATGTCTATCTTTATCAATGCTCCTGTAATAAGAGTAATTTAGTGGAAAGAGGACAAAATAGACCCAAGCATACAAAGAAAATATGTCATATCATGTAGACAGATTCTTACAGTTGTTCATGCTGTAAGCGTTTCCGGAATGAAATTACCAAATAGAGCAAAAAGCGTTCTAATGCATAAGTCCAGCGACCACCATTAGAAGGATGGTAATATCTACAAAAAATGAACACCAGTAAAAACTCGATAACAGATACTCAGAACAAGCGACATGCTATTAAACAACATAACAGAGAAAAAGAGAATTAAAACTGAGTATTTGAGTATACAAACTGTTCTAAGAGGTTGACCAATTTTTCAAAATGCTCCTGTGCTGAGCTACCTGGCCTTAGCAAATAGACCTGCAATTTCAGTCATAATATCTCTCACTCTACTATCAAGGAAGCATTTATATAGGGACAAAAATCATTTACAATGCAAAATGTTGCACATGGCACATAAATTATACTCACAATGGACTTTGCGATGGCCTTTGCTGGGGTAACTGTCTTATTGGAGAACAAGAATCTTGTGTATCTTGGAACATCCACAGAAAATGGATATGATCCACTTCCATTTGCCACAGGAACCTTAAAATAAAAGATAAAACATTGAAACTATTATTATATTCAATACACTTCTAACAAATTTACCACCATTACAAGCCAAGTCACAGTATAATTATCAATAGTAGTATAGCATACATCAGTCAAGATTTAGTTGTATTTCAATTACAACAAGCTTTGGAAAATAGAAATCAGGTTCAGCGACAAAATTCAAACATCAAGGAAAATGCAAGTAACCTAACTCTACACAAATTCAAGCTTCCTTGAAGGGCTTACTCACTCACCTCAAACATATTTAAGTATCTGGTGAAAAGTGCGGGCAAGTAACACTCCCAATCAATCAACTTGTAGTTCTTTACAACACGAGCTATAACAGCTGCCCATTGACTGTTCCAAAATTGGCAATTGGGTATCGAGTCCCAGAGGTGGAAAAACTCTTTAATCCAATCACTGTAAAACCAAGAATACAAGGTGACTTCCCCGATAATCATGTTGAAAACCATAAAGAACAAGAATTTGAGATACATGTGCTCCTTACTGTGAAAAGAAGTCCTGGTTGTCCAAGTTTGTAGGAAGAAACAGTCTAACAAACCCGGAACCCTCGAAGGATGAATTATGCCAGGGATTTTCCAATAAAGATCTGCACAGTTTGTTTCATTAAACAAATAGAAACAACAATGAGGGAATGAATGGAACAATTGTAATCACCTATTATGTGGTTCTATTTAAAAGTGAATGTGCACACGCGTGTGTATCTATCTATATAAATGAAAACATAAACAAAAAAGAAACTGAAAAAAATAAATGCAAATGTGACTTGGATCATGAGGTACAGTATTTTAATCCTTTTTGACTGATGAAATATCAATAGTGTGTCAAACATCCTAGAGATCATGCACCCCAGTCCAACAAGGGAAAAGGGCCTCAAAGTACTTACCTAAACTCGGACCATATCTCAAAGGCAGAACCTGGTGGGAAGAACTTCCGGCAAGACCGAACAAGAGAAGTTGTAGCCTCAAAATGTCGTTGTCTCAATCTCCAGCCTTCTGGACCTGTACTCCTGTAACATGTATCAATATATGAAGTTCTTCAAAAGCTGTCTATGCTATACCAATTTAATTGAGAAGTTGGTTTCATGGCAGAAAGGTAGTAATCAAGCCAAATATTTCAAAAGAAACAATATCATGAACTATACAGCTTTATTAAAACCATATCCAGGTTAAACACCGCATAAAATTAAGCATTTGAAGTCAGATTGGTTATCATCTTCCTTCAAGTCATTGGCTTCATTATTTAAGAACACCTTTTCTTTCAAATCCATAGTTTGATTGCATTCACAAGGAATCATGAACTTATGTACATAAATTTGTCCTGTTTAGAAAAAGATGGTCGTATCTTAAATATTTTCTACATACCGAGGTTGCACCCCTTTGGCAGCTATAATAAATTTACTTATGACTACAGAACAAGCAATGAATTAATTAACAATGAAAGAAAAAGGCAGTACGTTTGAAGGTGAATATATAAGACTCACCTAGTGAAATGTGTATGGATCAGTGTTTCGTACAAAGGCCGCCATTTTAATTTCAAAGACAACTTCTTTCGATGCTTATTGAGTAGTTTGACTAGGATGTTTCCCCATCTAACCTATCAATACAAATCGAACCCACATTTAAGAAATACTGATGACAAGCATGTCAATGAAAAATGAATTAAAGGAAAAATCAGCTATGCAAAGTATTACCTGGGCATAAAGCTTATTTTGCGATACATAAAACAATTCCAATCCAAATTCAATAAGAACAGTTACATCTTCCAAGGATACTTCACTTTTCGCCTTGACGAAACTGCATCACAAATTACACATCCAACTTCAATATGGTTTAAGTACAGCAACACTAACACATTCATTGCTTCCAAAGCTCGAGTATATTATTGAAATGATGAACACAAGTAATTCGGATTTCAAATTTAACAAAAACCCAGTTCCAATAGCAGAATTTAACACAAACCCAATTCCAAAATAACAAAATATTGAGAAACCCAATAAATTGAACAAAAATGGAGAGGACAAATAGTGAATTGGGTGAGCTCACAGGTCGATAACAGAAACCCATTTGAGAGTGGCATAGACGGATTCAGGATCGTCGGGTTTGTACGAGTTCTTGACGGAGGAGACGACCCAAGAGAATGACTCCTTCTCCTTCTTCGACTCCTCGGCCACCGGAGGCGGCAGCCATGCATTGTAGAGGTGCATAGTTTGCAGGATTTGCTCTGTGAATTGGTGATCGGGAAGAGAAAGGGAATGGATTTAGGAGTGAGTTTGTAGGGATTTATAGTGAAAGCATTCGAAGACTTTGGGTTCAGCCTGCCTTTCTGAACAAGAAAGTTGGGAAATTGGAAGAGACAGTTGAGGGAGACGGATTGGGGTTTTCTTTCTGCCTTGTGGAAAGATCAAGGAGGGGAGTGACTGACTGGCTACCGGGGACTGGTTTTTTTGTTCACTTTTATTGACTTCGTGCTTGGTAAATATTTTCCACCCATCGTTCTATATCGTTGAAATTAGCATAATTCCTAACTTTATTACCTGAGATGTAAATCAATAAAATATACACCGTCAATCATTTTGATTATTTCGTGAAAATTTTCTGATGAACAGTGACCAAAATGATAAAAACACTTTAATTTAATCAACAATGGTCCAAAATGATTTGACAAAAATTAAGGGTACTTTTTTCTTCTTCTCCTTATTTAACGAAATTACCAAAATGATCCATAGTGGACAAATTAAAAACTAATTCTATCGATTTTAAATTTCGGATACCAAAATGAAGAGTTACCAATCACGAGTAAAAAAAAAAAACCTTTGCTTTATGAGCTTTCTAAGTATCTAAATCTCATCCCTAAGACCTGGTTTGGTATCGAGGTGATTCTGAAAAAAGTGGGTATCAAAAAAAGCTGGGAGCTTTTTTGTGTTTGTTAAACATTCAGCTTCAGCTTTTTTCACAGTTTTGGGTAAAAAAAGCTAAAAACACAAAGCTGCAAAACTCAGCTTTGAAAAGCCGGCTTTTTTTCACATCTGTTTTACATAAAAGTTTACCAAACACTCTGCTGCTTTATTTCAGCACAGCAGAAACAGTTTTTTTTTCAAAGCACAGCAATACCAAACCAGCCCTAAGCCTCATCCGAACGCACAAATATTTTGATTTAAACTTGGACGAGATTTGTGTTTTCTAAAAGGGAAACCTAAATCTCCTATGGAATACTAACAATGGTTCATTTTCCATTAAAAAGTTATTACATTACTCAATATTCCAACTATATATGATAGAATATTCAGCTTTTTTTGGAATAATTTTAAAAGAACCAGCTGTATTTAAATATTAAATAATGGACCGTAGATAGATGCAAGAAATGTAATATTCTAATTTCCGACTTTTGAGACATTTTATGACTCAAATTTTGGTCATTGGGCATATTGAACGGTTCATTTCGATTCAAATAATTAGCGGCTCATTTCGAAGTACTTTTAAAAAGATTAAAAGTGCATTTGATGAAATTGATTTTGGCATTAAAAGCATTTTAAGTTTTTTTTTTTTTATAAAAAAAAAAACACCAGATACGTGCTTCTTACAGGAAGCACTTAAGTGTTTTTCTAGAATTACTTGAATTTTTACTAAAGATTGATTTAAAAACATTTTCATCAAAAACATTTTCAGTTATTTTAAACCATTTTCTAACGAGCCCCAGGACTCATGGAAAATCTATAGTTAAAAAGAGATGATATTGATTTGTAAAAGTAGCGCACATGCTTTGCTCAACAAGTTTTTATCCTTTTAATCTATTGGGCAATTTTTTCTTACTGATAATATTCTTGCTCACAGTCAGTGTCATCTCACATATGCTTGCTCAATAAGTTTTCATCTTTTTTTGTTTTTTGGGGGGCAATTAGTCTTTGTTGAGAATACTTTTGTGCAACAATTGAGTGATGATGATTATGACCTAATCTAGCTGTTACACGAAATTTAAAATAAAAATTGATGAAATTAACGCTCAAATCATATACAACGTCTTAAAAGAGGACATCCTGAATGAAGTCACTTCTATCAATAAGTGCGGATTTTGCTACCCAATTTTAATATTTAAACTCATTGGATGACGGATAGTATAGTAGTAATTTTTGTACCGCTTAAGAGTGTTGGGCAAAAATGTTTTCTTCCGTTGTTCGTATGATGCAAGCAAAAATGCTATTGGCATAAAGTGTGTTTAGCTGACTATATGGACGATGGATTTCAATGGCCAACTTGCATGCCACGCTCAAGGTAATAAAAATAACGGTCTGGATTTAATTTAAGGAAAATTAATGAAAATAACTTGAAAACTTTGAGTTTTAATTATTAGGACAAAATAAATGGTAAAGTTAATAGTACCAGGTTTGACTTTTTAGTGTAAAAATGTGGTTTTTCGTTAAAGTGAACTGTACCGCGATCTTTTCGTTAAAACTCCCTTTAATTTATCAATACATTTGTGAACCCATTAAACCCACCAAGGAAATCACCCACTGCCACCCGTAGCGGAGCCAACATAAGGTCATTGGTTGCTCATGTCCGCAATAACTTCATAGCCCCAATGTATATTTATATAATATTTGTATACGACTAATATACACAACTGCATCAAACTAAAAAAAAAAGAGTCAAAAACGCTAAATTACAACCTGCTACTTCTTTTGTGCAACCCTATGTATAGTTGTTGTAGTATTCTTATTTCTTTGTTTTGTCATTTTCACTATTTCTTGTGTGCGACTCTATGTCTACAACAAGTGTTCGAAAAATTGCCTCACTCAACACGCTTCGGCATAAATTGACATATAGCGGCATAACTCGCCAAGTACCCACTAAGAGACCAATGCAATTATCTAATAAACTTGTTTGACCAAAATTATGACCCCACTGTTCTCAAATTCTGGTTCCGTCACTGATTGCCACTACCTGATTTTTTCCCCGCAGGTAGCGGATATGCCATGGCCACCTTCAACCCACCCTTGGCAGATCCGCTTGCCTAATGTGTTTTTCGGCCTTAAACCATCTCCAAAGGAAATGTCAAATTATAAGAGTCAAATTACAATTGATGGTTGATGTGGCAATTTGAAGCCTTAGGTCAAATTTTGTACTTCTCCAAACGAATTGTCAAATATTATTTTATTATTTAAATAGAGCTTTAAATTATTGTAATTATTAAAAAATTGTTGAAACAAAATTTTTATTGGTTGAAATGATAGTGGAATAAGGGACCCACTATTAAAATGAATTAAAAATAAATTTGACATTGATGTCAAATTTGACATCAAATCACTAAGCCTTCAAATCCAGTCAGCAAATAACATTTCGATTCAAGAGACTTTTGATGTCAACTATGTACAATGGGAGAGCAGATATTATGCACCCATTTTTGCATATGGCTCCTCTGTGCCTTTGTTAATTGGCTAAGGATTTGGTTTATTTTTTATTATTTTAATTATTGTCAAGTTAACATTAATTATGTTTAGTTCAATTAACAAAGACACAGAGAGGCCACATGCAAAAATGGGTGCAGAAGATCTCAACTCGTACAATGGCACATCTCCTTTGGAGATGCTCTTAATTCCTACCATACAAATGGACCCAAAATATTAGACCCAAGCTACTATCTAAGCCCATCAGAGACAGAGAAAATGTGACCGTTGAGAGAATAAAATAAACGGCCAGAAAATGGGACCGTTTGGAGAAAAAGTTACCGTTGCCAGCAAACCCTCATCGCTCTCAGGCTCTTCCCAACAAATATAAATACCTCGGAATCCTTCATCTCCCTCCACCAAAAGCAATCGATACTAATCATCTCTCTCGCTTACTCGCTCTCTCTCACTGCA
Organism: Malus fusca; assembly: GCA_035220775.1. Taxonomy (NCBI): domain Eukaryota; kingdom Viridiplantae; phylum Streptophyta; class Magnoliopsida; order Rosales; family Rosaceae; genus Malus; species Malus fusca. The sequence continues at coordinate 3,239,626 of CM069069.1, forward strand.
AATTCTCAAGCTTTCTCTCTCTAAATTTCAATTACTTTGTTAAACTCTCACTTTCTGCATTTTGTTTTTCTGCAATTTCATTTTTTTTATCTTTCGAGCTTCGATTTTTAAGCATTTCTTTACCAATGGCCGGAATGAAAGATGCCCACATTGTCGAAATCCCGGTAGACGAAGAGCATCAGCAGAAGCTCTCGTCCGCCATGACCATCATTTCCGCAAACCAACACCACCCACTAATGGAAATCTCTGAATCCCCCGGCCATCTCTTGCTCCTCAAGCTCTGGCGAAGGGAAGAAGACCTTTTCGCCCGGCGCATTGCCGGAAAGGAGTCCAGAATGGACTCCATCCGCCGCGAAATCTTTCAGCTCTGCTGCTTTTTCTTGATCTTTCACGGGTTCTTCACCACCATCCTGTTCACGTCTTCGGTTAACAAATCCGAAGACCACGTCTGTCCCAAATGGTGGATACCGAGCGTTTTGTCACTCTCGACCTCTCTTGTATTTGTGTTTTTGGTGCAGGTGAATCTTTGGAGGTACTGGAAGGTGTGGAACCAGTTGCAGAGGGCGAAGGGCGAGAACAGAGCTCTCACTAGGTCTATTCAAGAGCTGAGGATGAAGGGGGCGAGCTTCGATTTGTCGAAGGGGCCGCAGATCGGGAAGAGGATGAAGAGCTCGAGCGTTGAGATCAAATGGAAGCCACTGACTTGGTGCTCTCAGTATCTCATTACGATCTGCCTTGTTTGCTTTGCAGGTTTGATGTTTCCTGTTTCGAAACTCATGCTCTGCGGATTCTGAAGATGTGAGAGCTTGGAGGTGTTTGCTAAGCTGAGAATGGTAGCATTCAAGATGTAGCAGAAGCTGAAAGGGAAAGACAGGCGGCAGAAAGCGATCCTTCAAACCAGCCAGCCAGCGGAGATCAACACAACTGACCTCAGATGGGTTCTTCCATCAATCTCCTGGCAATTGCTCAACTCTTTCCATCAAGCACTCACCAGTGACCTGATCGGAGTCTTCATTCAACAATTGGGAAGCCTGCAGAAAGCGATCCTTCGAACCAGACAACCAGCGGAGCTGAACACAATTGACTTCAGCCGGTCACTTTTTCTGTCAACCAGTCACCGATGATCTAATAGAAGTCTTCAATCAACGCTCGGGAAGCCTATCAGATACCTATCATGGTATTCCAAATGTTTTGCTGCTGCAAATCACCCTTTCTTCAATGTCCAAAAGGAGAAGGGGGGATGAAGCATCTTTGGTCCGATTACCAGCCAGACTCATTCGAACAACCAAATTATACTCCTCTTCGGCTACTGATCATTCGAGATGAAAGAGTGGAAACAGACATTTCATCTCCTACACTTCTTCTGAAGCCTATTGCACTCACTCAAACAACGAAATTATACGCCCTTTTCTGGTTCTGTTCGCAAATCTAATACTTCTAGCCAGATCAAGGGGGCACTGCTTACACTCTCCTCTCTTTGTACACGTGATTATATATCAATTCAATGTTAACTTCTCATAATTCATTCAATACAGCAATACAATTGTGTCATACTACAAACACTTTTTATCGAGAATAAAATTGTAAATCTATATCGCGCGATACTTGTTTTCAACAATATGAAAGTTTAGAATCAAATACATTTACTTGAGAAAGTCCGCACGGAGCCTCGTCTTGAAAATAGAACTGTCAGCATGGTCGTTCTTTTGGACATAATGTAAGTTCGGAGAACCACAACAGTCGCATCACATGCACAAAGACTGCTCCATTCACAAGCCAAAAGAGAAGCGCAAAGCTTAGGTTGCACTTTTGAAGCCAAATATCCTAAAAACACCTGCGACAAATTAAGGTAACCAAACACGCATCAGTTAAATTTGCCTTGTGTATATGAATGAGCTTAGTGGAAGAAGAAACGGCAATACCTTCATCAGTTTGGTATTTGTTCTTGTCATCTCCAGCATATGCAAGTAGATTGGATTTGGGATTCCACTCAACGCTGTTCATGGCAGCCCTACAAGGAATTTGATGTACTGTCCGGCCGGTTTGCAAATTTGACTGTTTTATACAGCAGCAATATCATAATTACTACTATTTTCAGGTCGGCGTAACAAAAGATGGATTTCATAGGAATGACCTAGCTACATTATCTTTGTTAAAAAAACAAAGATAAAATGGGCTAAGCTAGAAAACAAAGTCACTGTACAGTGAACATACGGTAGCCCTTGTAACCAGACATCCTCCCGCAGGGAGAATGTACTTGGAAAGATAAAAGCCAGGACTGGTAAGCCATAAGGCACTTACTATATCAATGAATAAGTCTTCACTGGCAGACGCAAGATACTCTCCGGTGTGGTTGAAGCTTATTGTCCTCACAGGCGATCTGAGAAAGGTACGAACAGATGTCGTTCAAGGACTAGATATGCTTATGATGAAAGTCCACCCGACAAACTAGTTATCCAATAACTGCAGAGTTAGAAGAAATATATTTGAATTGTACGGGAATATTCATGGTAGAACTTACTCAAGTTTTGGAAATGTTTTCACACAGAGCATCTCTGAGATATCCCACAGGCTCACCAAGGAATCAGCACTCCCAACAGCAAAATATCTGTCAAGGTACAAAGAGCATTAGAAAGAGTACAAGGCAAGCAGGTCTTCCTGTGACAGCATCAAGACAATATTTTGGACAAAAAATTAAATATAACTAAATAAACAGAACATATAACCCTTTTTTAGTGATTGGATCGATGATGGTGGAATTAAATAGGCAGCACCAACTAATATAGCAAGTTAATAGCCCAGATGACATCAAAAAGCGTTTTTTCTCTCTTAAATAATTTAAAAGATAATACATCTTTGTAGCAAACCTTCCAAGTGGGTCAATGGCAATGCAATAACACCCGGCTGTATGAGCCATGAGAGTGTCGACTTGTTTAAGAGATGGGTATGCTAGTACTTCAACCGTTCCTGAGCAAAAGAATATATAATAAAATATCTATTCCAAGTTCCAACATATAGAAAGAAAAGAGATTACTAAAAGATAGTTTTTCTCACCGTTTCCAGTCGTCAAGAAAAAAATTTCACTTGTTGTGCTCCAAGCAATTTCATTAACCTGGAAAATTAGAAGATTGTCCAATAAGTATTTGAGGTGCAGAGACAGATGCTATAAACAGGATTAGGAGTTATCCCTTGTACTAGGATGAAGCAATAGGTGGAAGGATTGCACAAATGGTTTACGGATAAGTTACACATGTTTTCACAAATATGAATCAGTTGGTGGCTCTACTGGCAAAAAATCATTGAAAACATAATCATGTGGATACAGAATAGTAAAGTCAATTTTTTTGAAAAAATTAAAAAGCACCCATGTTCAATGAAAAAGAAAGAATTTGGGTTGACAATTTCTGAATTTCATAAATTTTACGACTTCAACACCACCATGAAAAGAGAGGAGATATGATTAACATCAAATGTGTCGGCAAACCGATCTTGTGATTTGTGTTCTACAACCATATGCTCTTAAGGTCAGTTTCTAACGTTACATATGAAGATCATACAGAAATTGAATGACTTCTCAAGGTTAAGCATCACAGTTTCTTCGAAAAGCCTCATGCTGATGAGACAATAATAGCTAAGCATCATACGAAATGTGAAATAGAAGGGGGAACGGGTAAAAGTATCCATTTTGATAATTACCTCATAATTGAACTTTCGCTTGTGAATTGGCTTAAACTTCCGAACATCCAAAATTGTTAGTTCATCATCCTACATTTGAACAAGGGGCAAAAATACAGCTTAAGAACAGCAATAAATAGCTATTAGCTACTGATACCCACCACTCAGAATTCCACAGAATGAAGTTACTGAACCAGAAACTGCACAAAACCCGTGGAACGAGGTTTGGAACAAGTCAACATTACCCTATTACCAACAGCGATGTGCGTCCCATCAGGTTTATAGGTGATGTTAATGTTCTCCCCACTAAGTTCTGCTAGCTGTGCACATTTTCCACCTGAAGCACCCACATAGAGATAACATCAAATTCCTATCTTTGTACCTAAAAAACGAAAAAATAAAAACTTGAAGGAGCACGACTCACTCCGAGCATCCCAAAGACGAACCGTCTTGTCCCCAGAGGCAGTGGCAATTAAATCAGCATGCTTGGGGTCCCAACACAGCTGATCCACACTATCTGTGTGCCCCTTCAATTCAATATCTTTAGCCTTACCCTGAAACATATATAAATAGATATACATAAACATAAAATATAACTCAGATAAAACCTATGAATTTATTGGAAATTTGAATAAATTAAGTGGAAAGAGCTGAGCTTTACATGTCCATGGGGCTCAACGTGCCAAACCCTAGCAGTTTGATCAACAGAACCCGACGCGAGCTTCGTCCCCGTGCAGTTCCAAGCCACAGAATGCACCTTATCAACAAAGAAACGAACAAATTTAGCAAATTTTAAACGGAAGCAAGAGATTTAGGGTTTTGTGGAGATTGCGATTGGATTATGAAATTTAGAGAGAGAGGGGAAGAGAGAGAGAACTTTCTTCTTGTGGCCCTGGTACTCTCTGCTACTGAGATTCTTAAAGGGTATTGCGGGTTCCTCCGGTTCTGCCATTGTTGGCGAGCTTCAAGGTCGAAATGTTTACTTTCGCTGTTACCAGTAGCGGGTAGAGAAATCAGTCCCTCCTTTTTTTGTCAAAACAAAAAATTTCGGTTTTCCGAAAAAAAAAAATCAAAATTTCGGTTTGGTTTGGTTTGATTTTTTCTGTTTGATTTCAATTTTTTTTTTATTTCATAAAATTTAATCTATTTTTAATATGAAATTTAGGAGAGATGCTTGCACTAGTAAACTAATAATAAGAAAATTGAGAAAGTGGGAATGTAGTTGTACATATATAAAATCATATAAATCAATCATATTCTATCAGCAACCTCAATTACAAAGAAAAATGATAATTGTACCCATTCCAAAAACAAACAAACAAATAAATAAGCTCTTCCAAGTTCCAAAGTCTTCCAAAACTTCAATGAAATATCCTCCCTAATTGAACCAAATATGCTCCTTGAAGGAGTTTCAAACTTGGCTACAAAGTTTCATAAAAGAAACATAATGGGCATACATCCATAAAGTGTAAAGGGATTAAGTTTGGTTCGATTTCCGAACTTCCAAAACCAAAACCAAACCACTAAGGTTCAGTTCGGTTTGGTTTTTCTTTTTTCGGTTTTCGATTTTTTTGTTTCGGTTCGGTGTTAGGTACGGTTTTTTTTTATATTTTTTGAACCCATCCCTACCTCCAATTACATGAAAGAGGCCCATCTTACTTTCTTTTTCATTTTTTATAAAGCGACATTTACGTTAAGAATGTTGATGAATAAATTGATATCGTCATCATGATATTTGGATTTAAAACTTCTCATTTGAAGTTGATTGTAAGACTTAGCCCACTACCTCATTTTTTAATGTAAATAAATCGTTTATTCAAAAAAAAAAAAAAAAAAACTTCTCATTCGATAATACATTATTGGACAGATACATCGGAGTGATCGTATGTGACAGCCCGTCCCGAAAAATTATGATTTTTATAATTGTATTACGTGGAATTTCGAAAAGGCCCTTTGAGGCATATGTCTTGATTTGTGTTAATCGCTTGTCATGACACGTAAGACTTGATTTCTTGGCATATTCTTGTAGTACTCGTCGCTACGGACGCGTGTGCGTAGCGGAAGCGTGGTGGCGGCCAGCACAGCTCGATTCGAGGTCCTAGTGGACATTCCGGATCGGGGTGTGTCATCGTAAATCTATTTCGGATAAGTTACTTTTGTACTTTGGCTATTGTACTTTGTTGGAATTGTTGAGCAATATTTATCGAGTATTGATATGTAAAACTACACATATTTCTTAGCCTCCAATTTATACATTTAATTTGGCATACTGCATAACAACCACCTTATCAAAAGATTCATAAAATGTAAATGCAATATCATCTACCTAAGTACAACGTCCATCGTATTCTCCCCTACTCCATCAAGTTCTATGATCCATCATTCTACAAAGACTTCTCAAAACCTAACACCATCGGCATTGAGTGGTAAGTAGAGCAATTGAGCTCTAACGTATCGAGAAAATTTTCAGTTTGTTGATAGTACAGTCGGTTACAACAAGTGTTATAATACAAGTGCTTGGAAAATAAATAAAAAAATTTGGCAAATTATACAAAACTACTTCAACTTTGAGTCGAACTACAATTTCATACATCATGTTTTAAACATTGAAATGACATTCCTCAACTTATGAATTCGATGCAATGTGAGACATCTGTCAGGTTTTTTGTTAATTTGGCTGTTAAATGATGATGTGGTAAACAATGCAGGTTCCGTGGATGCAAAAAGAGCGGGCTTATGGCACACAAAACGATGTAGACACCTCACTTGCATAACGAGGCAAACCTAGGCACATAAGATGAAGTAGGCTGTGAACATGCAAAATGAGGCGGACTCCCGAGTGCTTAGAAAATGAGTCGGGCTCCACGTACAGAAAAATATATTTTGAAGAACATAAATATGATAGTTTGTCGTAGTGGTATGAGAAATAAAAGAAAAATGTACAAAAATGATTCAAATTGTTGAGGGTGGCAGAAAGTCACGCATGACTATCTGGCACCCCAAGAATTTCAATCATTTTTGTTAGTTTTACTTTTATTTCTCTTACTACTACGACAAACTATCATATTCATGTTCTTCAAAATATATTTTACCATGCAAAATATTATAATTCGTATTTAAACACTTGTAATAAATGATTTAAAACTTAAATGTAAAGATATTTGAACCCTTTTATTTTTTCTTTTATCCAAATTTAAACTACATATTAACAGAAACTTCTTTTTCAATCAAAAGAGAGTGAGACTATTTAACAAAACAAAATTTTGATATTTTTTGTTTAATCCTCACGTGATTTGAACATCTCTAATTTAAAAAAAAAAGAAAAATGTTTTCGCCTTCTGTGTCAAATGGAAGTTCTTCTTTCGGCCTTGAACCCCAATCCTCATTGTCCACAATGTGTTGCAAGACATCAAATTTTACCGTTGCCGATTATTTAATTTACTTTATCCAATCGTTTTACTTGTCACATCTTTGTCCAACTACTGTATCCATTCGAATATCCACTGGGATTGGAAAGATACAAGTTTTGTTAAGAACTAATCCGTCTTTTATCTTCAACATTAACTAAAATTTCGACGATTGCAAAAATTGTCAATTTACACACTATTGGTGGGAATGGTTGTAATATTTACTGTCCACCTTGTGCATTTTTTGGTAAGTATAGCATTACTCTTCATTAAATTGATGGACCTAATCCATTTTTGAGTTAACGCGTAGGTTAAATTTAAACCACAAGGATCACAATTAGTCACCATAGAGCTTTTCTTCATCTCAATCAATGTTTCGTATTTCAAAACGACAACTGTTAAGGACAAACAACGCTAATAAACTCTCTTAAAAGTTGAACTCTTTATAGACTCTCTTCACTCTATGTTTCTGACAAAATATTATATTATATTGACACGATAATTAACGTCTGTGAAATGAAAGACAGTGATCGACAAGTTCACTGTTGAGAGAGTTTTACTTAACTAAATTAAATTGAACATTAAAAGTACAAACTTATAAGAAAAAACAAAAGGACCAAGCAGGCAGCAGCCACTGAAGCCTTCCCACTGATCAACCCCGCGAGCCACCGCGTCGCCGACGGCGACAACTTTTCTCACTCTCCTTAACCGCCAGAAAAATCAATGTCAAATTCTTCGCCGGTTGGATCCCAATCTCAACAATTCAGTGACAGCAGCTTCTCTCGCACCTTCAAGTACTTACTCGGTCAGTCTCTCTTCCCCAATCTCTTTCTCTCTCTCTCACTAACCCAAGGTTGAAGATGATCGATGTAAATTGATAATTTTACCAGCTACCCAGTTCTTGTCGAGGGGAATCCCATTCATATTCAATGCGTGGATCGTCAGACACCTCTCAGTCGAGGACTTTGCGGTAACAATCTCTCTTCAAATTTCTCCATATTTTACTGCGTTTCTAATATTTTGCATCAGATTTTTGTCTACTTTGCATCTTTTGATATCTTTTCGGTTTCTGATTCGGATTTCGCGATAACCCACGCGGAAAATTTGTAAACTTTAGCTTGTTAATTGTTCTTCAATCAAATTGAGCAATAACCCGCATGAAAGATTTATACTTTTGGTTGTTATTTGCTCTACAACTGAATTGGATGATTGGTTTTTAGTTTCCATTTGATTGGGAAACCATAGCTGTCTAATTGTGAGCTCACTTTCGCATGTTTCTATATCTTTTTGGCTTCTGCTTCGGATGTGCAGAATAGCCCACATGGAAAATTTATGGATTTTAGTTTGTTATTTGTTCTACAACTGGATTGTGTGATAGTCCAATCTCATACTGTACCAAAACTCTAGCAATCTAGTCCAATCAAGTGTGAGGCTTATATGCTTGGAGGTTGTGTTATTGTTGTCGGTAATGATTGGGTTTGGTTTCTGTTTGATTGGACGCCATAAAATAGTTTCAGTGTGAGCTCACTTTTGTACAATTTTCTCTCTTTTGATGCAGCTTTATGGAGTACAATTTCCTCTTTTTGTCACCTGTGTATTGTTTCTGAGTCGGGAGGGAGTTCGGCGAGCATGCCTGCGCGCAGACATGAAACGGTGCTTTCTTCGTTCTCATAGAAATGCATTTATTTGTACTAACTAAGGAGCTGTAATTCTTATGTATTATGCTACAGTGATGGTGCGTCGACAGAAGAAAATATAGCAAAGATAATGAAATTTGCGTGGTTGATTCCCCCATGTGGAATTCTTCTTACTGTTGCAGCGTGCACTGTTGTCTTCTGGAATAAAGACTTAAGCTTTTCTAATCCATATGGACAAGCGATCTTAATTAATGGTACATTGCTATATCTTGTTTTCTGTTTGAAAAAATTATATGTTGTTGCTGTTGCTTCTCTTCAATTATGGAGATTTTCACTTATAATTTTACTCATTTACAAAGCATTTGAGACTAGGGTATATGTTTGGTTTTCAAGTCCAATTGTGATTTTTGAATCATTAGTATTGGTTCAGTACTTTGACAAGTAGAATCTGTTTATGAAAATCATAGACCTTTTCACCTTGCTTGATTGGATTCCTTATTTCAGTTTTCATTTTAATGTGTCGCTGACACGACATTTTCATGTGGCAGGCCTTGCATGTATTTTTGAACTTTTGGCAGAGCCCTTGTATATCCTTTCCCAGAACTTGCTTCTGCTTAAATTAAGGCTAGGAGTTGAAACAGTTGCCACTCTTTTCCGGTGCATAACGATGTTCATTCTCATTGTCAAGCAAACTGACATGGTAAGAGCTTTAATCAAATTATTTTGGCAATCATGATTATTTCTTAACATGTTCGTTTTGTCATATGCACCTGTGAAGCAGTGGTGTGTTGATCTTATTTGCTTCCCTTTTGTAGTATGCTTTCATGTGGTGATGCACTTTGCTTCCTTAACCAGTAGGGTTATGGTTTAGCAGAACCATCTTATTGGTTACTGGACATGGAACAAATCTTGTAGTAACTTATTAACCCATTATCCATGTTAAAGGACAATGAGGAAATAAACTGTAATTATACCATAGTAAAAGATTAATAATGAATGTAGGCACTTCTCCATAGCCCAGCATATGAGGCTAGAAAAACCACTGAGGTCCTCTGTTGGTAAGGATTTAATTTCTGGAACAGAGAGGCGATAATAAAATGAGCAATTACATATAGGAATCTAGTTGTACAGTTAGAAGTGATGCATCTAATCAAACCTACTTAAGGGTGGTTATCAGTCGACCTTGGGACCTGGATGTGATGACATGAATATGTGGGCAGCATTCCATTATATAATTGACCATTTCCATTTGTTTTATGACATGTAATTAATCTCTTTGTTGGTTGGAAATATTTGTTTAGTACCGGTTGTTTACTTATTTGGTAGTTATGATATTTTATCCACTTTGACTCAAAATAAAACTACTAGATTATTTGGTTTATGGCATTAGTTCCACTTCTAATTACGAACGGTCAATTGCTTGGTTGCAGGAGAAAGCAATTGTATTTACATTGTCACAAACTGCCTATGGAGTGTGCTTGTTCCTAGGTTATTGGGTCTACTTCCTCTTTTTTGCTGCATGTAGAAGTGCTGCTCTTTTCCCCTTCAGGTATTTTGTATTTACTTCTAGCTTTACATTACTTTGCTTTTTGTAGGATGATAAATTAGCATTTTTCGGTTATACCAAGACGGAGAGAATTGTTGAGATGAAGTGTGGTTGCAATCTCTTTTAGAATGGATTTTTCTCATGAAGAAATATAGGAATGCATAAGATATGGTGGCTCTTGTGGTCATCACGGTATTTGTAGTATTTGACTACAGAAAAAACAAATTATTTATTTTTGGCAAGACTCTTTTGTAGAATGTTCTTGTTGGTCCTGGGCTTATCTGGAGGCATTTAGGCAACAATGCCTTATGTTGACGATGAATGGTTTTCATGGTAGCTAGTTATATATTACATTTAAGTTCTGAATCATCAAAATTGTGTACTTGTGTAGTTGAGTGGAATATTATCATTTGTATATTCTTCATTCGTCAGTATTTTTTGTCTTATTCTTATGTATTGAAATTACAACCGGTTGGCTTAGCAGAAAGGATACTTCGATAAGCAAATCTTTCTAATTAATCTTGTGTTTATTATCAATGTGCTTTAGTTGATTGCTTGATGTTTTCAGTGTAAAGAATAAGAAGGATTATGATAGGGAGCTGTCAGACATGTGTAAGCTGTTTACGCTTCAATCCTTTGTGAAGTTGATCCTTCAAGAAGGACAAAGTCTTATCCTTTTATGGTGGGCGACATATTATAACCAAGCTGTGTATGGGCTTGTGGATAAATTAGGTAATTATCTGGTCCAGAAATTTAGTCACGGTCACTTATCACAATAAGAGCTGATTTTGCTCTGAGACTACTTCGATAGAGATATATGGCATTAATTTTGGATTTACTTTTTTTTTATTTTTTAAATTTATTGCATATCAGGGAGCCTAGTGGTCAGGATGGTGTTTCTTCCTTTTGAAGAAAGTTCCTATGCTACATTTGCAAGGTCTGCATCAGGTTTACTTTTCTCCTCTATTTCCTTTATGGTTTTTTTTTATTTTTTTTACGCAGGATACAGTGTTGTCTTGAATTTGAGTTAGCCTCTTTCTGCGTTTTGTTTTTAGCCATTCGATTTACAGATGATCTCCACATTCAGCTCACATTTCAAATTGGTTTTGTATCCATGGAGCTTCTCCATGGTTCCATTAAGAGTCCAAAATTATACTATCTTGAAGTCAATTGCCATTGTGCTTGCTGCTTAAAATAAAATTACGTTGTACAGGGTTCAGCGCTTACAAACTTTAATTTTCTTCTAATTTCGTCAACAGGAAAAGACCCTGATAAAGACAGGCGGTTAGGAAGTAGCCTTACTGAGGCCCTCAAGTTGGTTTTGTTAATAGGTGCGATGTGTTTCCACTTCCTCTTTCTATCTGTTTTATTCAAGTAATTATATTGTGAATAGGTATGTACATAGTCTTGATCCAGCAAGTAAATAAGTACATAAGTAGTTGAACTGTAATAGCATCTTAGTCCTATAGATCAAATATGAGTATATGTCATTTACAATGAACAGAGTCCAAGGGACTCAAACAACTTCGAAATATCTTTGGAAAAAAACAAGAAAAATATGCAAAGTCAATATGTTGTAACAGACAAGATCAAGATATTGAGAACACTTACGTTGTTCTTCGGTTTTATGGCCTAATGAGTAAATTAGAGGACCCCCTCTGCTTGGGATTTCCACGGCTGTGAGTTTTATTTCTCTGTGACCGTTTGATAATCCTGGTGATCAAGTGATTTTGTATTTTTTTAGGAAGGTTCTATTTTGACACATATTTTGAGGTTTATTATTTTATTGTATATGTGTTTTATGGCGTTTGAGGTTCTGGTTTTCCCACATTGCTTGGATATCCTGTAGGTCTTGTATTCATGGCGTTTGGCCCGAGTTATTCTTATTCTCTCATCAGATTGTTATACGGTCGGAACTGGAGTGATGGGGAAGCATCATCAGCCCTTCGATATTATTGCTTTTATATAATAGTTTTGGCGATGAACGGTGAGTGATGTTCTGGCTCTGCATGTCAATATTCATAGGTGTATATATTATGGTCTTTCACTTGCAACTGTTTTACATAGCAACCACCAAAACAAAGAAAGTAACAAATACATAAGCGGAAGATTGAGCGAATTCATTGGCTCACGCTTTTTATTTTTTCGGTTTCAGGGGACTTTCTGAATTCTTTATTCAGTTACCAATCATAGTAACAAATACATAAGTGGAAGATTGAGCAAGTTCATCGGTTGTGAAATCCTCGAAGTCTACTTCTCTTTGAATGATGAATTCCTTTATTTTAAAGTAAATGAGTACCTAAGATTCATGAGTGATATACTTGTGTATTAAGTTGTCGTAAGGCTGCTAGGTTCCAAAAAACTAAACGGTGGTAACTGGTAAAACAATAAATCGTGCACATGTACACATCCATCGACAAATCGAATAAGGGTTTTCATTGGAGCTGGCACCCCTTTTAGATCATTAATTATTTACAGATATTTGATTCGCTTTATATGCAATCAGTCATCAGTGGCCTGGTGATGACTTAAAGATCTTATTGCTGTGCCTAAAAAGTATCAAGTGAGAACTTAGATTGTGCTTTGATTTTGCATCAGGAACTTCTGAAGCATTTCTACATGCCGTTGCAAAAGAGAAGCAACTCGTACAGTCAAATCTGTCGTCGTTTCTGTTCGCATTCATACATATAGTGCTGAATATCCTGCTTATAAACTCAGCTGGTGCAGTTGGCTTGATTTTGGCAAATTCATTAAGTATCCTTTTCTTGGTTTAGGCAGTTTTCTTAAGGTTCGTTGTGTTTCTTTCGTGTTTTTTTAATTAAAGAAACTGGTTGTTTTTCTTTTACAAATAGCACCTGCAATATTTTTGTTAGAAGAATAAGAACATAAGGTTGCTGCATGTGCTGTGTAGTGTGTATAAAACTCACAATACACAAGTATGTTCATCTAACTTTTCGTCAACAATAAAAGTTACGTAAGCGCAATAGAGATGCCATCATCAGTTTGAAATAGGGTTGATCAGAGAGTGACTACCATAATGTGTTACGGCATTTAAGTTTTATCAGTTCTAGTCTCTGCTTTCTTGACATGGTAAAGACATGATTCTGAGAATCATCTACTCGGGGATATTCATCAAGCATCATTTCCAGGTACGTTGTTATTTATTTTGATCTTGCAAGTTTCATCGATGTTTTTATCCTTGTAAGTACTGATTTTTTCTCTCTCCACAGGATTCTTCCATGTTTTCTTTTTACAGATGTTTACCTTCAGGATGGAAGGTGCTATTGTTTTCGGGAATAACAACTACTATTTCTGAGAGAGTATTTCTGGACCGGGAGAATTTCTTGCCGACCTTTTTGGTTCATTTTTCCATTGGTGTTGCTTGCTTCTGCATGTCGTCGTTTGTTATGTATGTTCTTGTGCCCTGTGTTCATACTGAAATTTTCGTTTAACGCTGTCCTAGTTACTTCGCGCACGAGGATGTTAATCACGTGTTTTGTTTCTATATTCCTCAACAGATACCGCCATGAGAGATCCTTCATCAACAAAATCATCCGCTTCCGTGATCACACAGACTAAACAACAGAGATCCGCCTACGGACAGAGAGTGTAGTCTTTAGCCGCTAACCGTTCTACAACTTCTTACAAGCATATATGGGTGTCTGAATTCTGGATTCCGGCGCAGCAAAAACAACAGGATGTGGAAGTTGCAGCCATATATTACGAAGAAAAACAGGTTCTGGATTATAGACAAGTCACCATTGGAGCCCAAATAGTAGGAATTTTCGGAAAAATATAAACCGAAAAGATTTAATTTAGTTCGTATGTTAGAATTTCAAAGCATAGAGATGTAGTTTGTCAGTTAAATTCGGTTTTCTTGAGAACTAGGGTTACTGCAATTGCTCTTTCATATGGTGATTGTTTTGACTTTTATCCACGATCAAGTTCAAATATTACGGGGAACTTTAACGAAAAGCTCATGGTACTGTTCACTTTAACGAAAAACCACATTTTAACGTAAAAAAGTCAATCATGATACTATTCATTTTACTCTTTATTTTGTTCTTATCGTTAAAACTCAAAGTTTTCAAGCCATTTTCATTAATTTTCCTAATATTTTGACAATGAGCATAGTAGGGTGGCTAAACTATGGTTTCGGTCCATGTCGTTTGGGCGAAGTTATTTTTAGCTCTTGTAGTTTCAATTGTCGCAATTTAAGTCATTGACGGAATTAAGTTAATGTCCTTAAATTGCGGAAACTATGAGAACTAAAGCGAAAATTCGACGCAACCTACGGAGATCAAAATCATGATCGTTTGATAAAATAATTGAATGACACATTAAGACTAGAACTTGGCCAAAAAATCTTCGTTAATTAGTCTAAACATACCTACTTATAAAATATGAAATTGATTTTTTTTTTAAATGAATTATTGGATGGTATTATTGCATATAATTTTGCTTTTTTTGTCATAATTTGTATGGAATATCATGTATAGCTACAATATTAAAATATCAGAAATTTGGAAACTCATTTGCCTTACGCAACAGAAATATCATAGAATTGATAGAATCCGGATTCTCGCTGGATCTTTTTTGTGAGGATCTCGGAAATTTGTTAATCGTTTTCGTTTATCATACATCTTGCGGTCAGAAATCATTTTAAATATTTTTATTTAAAATTTAACACAAACAGTATTTGATAAAAATTAATTGTACGATGTACCATGAACGGACACGATTTACAAATTATTAGGATTCTCATCAAAAGGATTCGGAGAGGATCCTGTTGGGAATTGATAGGACCCTATATAAAAAAAATTGAAATGTCAATAGAATGTGGGTCTGAATTGTTACACGTGGCCATCTCAAGGTTTCATGTTTTCATGGTTGAGAGTCTTGACACTAGTGTCCATTTATTGCCAACTTCCGGATTGGATCTTCTGCGTCCAAAAGTTAATTTAACGTGTTAATTTTTCAACTTATCCTTTTTAATTAAAAAATTAAAAAATTAAAAAATAATTAAGTTAATATCACTCAAGTAAAGTAATTCATAAAAGACAATTAAGAGTGAGTACGGAAGATTTAAACTCTAACCAATAGTTTAGTGGTGTGAAAATAATAATAGAATTAGTTTAAGTGAGCGACTTTGAAATCGTTGACTGTTAAGATGTTTATTGATACAGTAATCGTTGACTATTAGTATTGATAAGTTCACGTATCATGATATGAGTTTATATTCAATAATAATTACTAGAAAAATATAATTGCATATTCTGGGAAGACTTTTGCCCCAGGTTACTCTTGTAAGGGCTCTGATTGCAGTTATTGCCATGGTAAAAAAATACTGACTCCATTTTTCTATATTTAAAAAAAAAAATTTAATATATGATTTATTTGAAGCTGTCACCGATATAAAAATGAAGCATAATTATTTTCCGATGAGTAGCGGCCGATTTATCTCATTACTCATTTTTAGGTTAAAAAAAAAAAGAAATCAGCATCTAGGTAATTGAATTAGATCCAAAGTTTATTTTTTTTACTTCCCAAGAGAAAGAAAGTTACTGCGTAGTGATAGTGGTACTGGCGAAGGTAAAAAGTAAAAAAAATCAGTTCAAGTACAAATGAAAATCCACCGACGCTCAGACCTGGACTGAAAGAGATTTCAGAGAGAGAGAGAGAGAGAGAGCGTCTGGTCGGGAATCGCGATCGCCCCACCAGCCGGCCTCAGACCTACACCGAGAGAGTCACCTCCGACGACCAGAAGAAGAAGAAGACGATCGGACGGCTGAGAGGCGCTATGGAAATGATGTCATCATCGGGCGGTGGAAGGTACATGGCTTACTCGCCTTCACCGTCGGCACCTCATTCCCCTCACCTCTCCGGCCTTCGCTCAGCCTCCTCCTCCGCCGCTCTCGTCGCCGCCGAGCAAGAAAAGTATGCCCCTTTAGATCTGTTCACGGTTTCTCGATTCCTCTTCAATATGAAACCGTAATTTGATTTCTCGATTTTGTATGAACCCTCATCGATATCGGTTTATTGATGTATATATGTATATATATGTTGCAGATATCTATCTGAGCTGCTTGGGGAGCGTCACAAGCTGAGTCCATTTTTGCCAGTGCTGCCGAATTGCAGCAGGTTACTAAACCAAGGTCAGTTTTGATCTTTGAATTGAGCTTGCCTTTGTTTACGAGAACTGATTTTATTGGTATATATTCATGTATAAATGTGGAGGCTCTGCGATCAGTAACTGATCGACCCGAATCACAATTCATTTCACTCGATTTGAGTAACTTTGCAGGTTGTTGAGGTACATACCCTATTAATCTAACATGATTAAGCTAAGTAAGCATTTACGAAACACTTTATAACCCACTTTGTAATTAGTTTAACTTGGTGGTACGCGCTAGGGTCGTAGAGATGTTAATGGTCCCGCTAATCCAATTTGTTGAAGTTGGTTTTGCACTAATCGTCTCCTGATATCGTTTAGCTTGAGCTGATGTTGTATTGCATGGCTGGGATAGAGTTATTGAAGACATCACTTGCTTGATTAGTTTGGAATGCCAATTCCATCTCAAAATTTATTACAACTGAAAAGTATTGAGGTGGTGCACATATTACAAGCAACTGCTTTGCATATGAAGCAAAAACAATTCGATTACAATGTTAATCGATTGGAAATTCTTTTCATTGCATTGTATCTCTTTTGGCTCCTAGGTTCTTTACATACCACAGAGATAGGATATAGGTTGCCTTATTTAGTCTGACTTGGTGTTCTACTTTTAGTTCTTGGTATCTCTTGCAAACCTCGTCTTTTAGTTCAAGATTGAGGAATGTCTCATTTTTTAGACCCGAAAAGGAGGACAAACCAATATCTTGTCTTTACCAGTGGGAAAATGCTGACATAACAGGTTTTGGGTGTTTTTACATTAATTAGAGGATAACAATAAATAAACCTGGTCCTCCTACGTAAAGTGATACATACAATGTTCCATGGTCTTTGGATATTTATGGTGGGGCCTTCCTTTTCAGATGCCTAAAGACTACAAGACCACCTGTCCAAACCAAAAGGTATGAGCCTTTTTAAAGTATAGATTTATGACCCGTAGTTTATGTTGGGATTCCATTACTAGCAAATTTAGATACCAAGTTCCTAGCTGAGGACATAGCTTGATCCATAAGTTTTCGCTTTGCTTTCGGGAGTACTTCTTTCTAGGTAATTGTACTCTTTTTTTTCGTCTCTCTCAGAGGAGTCCAAGTTTCTGCTTATTGTTGTTAGATTGGTAATATTGACATTGATTTCTCAGGTTTAAGTGGTTTGATGACCTCGTCTCAGCCAAGTGGTGGTGTTTGGTGGACGTGTATTCTTTTCTGGTGTTTCGTGCCTCTAGTTACTTGGGTTCTCATGTATAAGTTTCCGGCTTCTGTAGTTTGTATTAATTAAGTTTTAAGGATTCGTGATGGTGTTCATAACTATCTTACGAATAATAGGCTTCTTTTCTTTATTAACTTTTCATTACTTAATGGTAGTTTACACTCTTTTAATAATTTTATTACTTTGGGGAAGCATTGATTTGACTGACTCAGGAAAAAATCTTTGTTGTCTCTCCATTTTGTGGTGACTACTAACCTTATAACCAATGCTAACTGGTACATCTTATTCTTGAAAATTGACATTTTTGGAGCAGAAATATTGCGTGTAACTACACTGTTGGGGAATGCGTCAGTTTTAGGTCAAAGTGGGATTGAACTTGCTAGCCCCCTGGCATGTAGAGGAATGTTTTCAAATGGAGGTGCTGATGTGAATGGATGGGCATCACGTTTTCAATCAGAAGTACGGATACTAACCATTAACTTATTAACTTAACATAACATTGTTTTCTGTCTAATTTTACTTTTACTAGAAGCATTGCTGACACGATCCTTTACATCTCATGCTAACCTTTAAGATTTGTTTAGGTGCTGCAATTTATATTGCCACTTTTGAGACAGGTAGTCTGAAGCTAACATCAACAAGCAATACTAATTAGCTTTGCTTCTGGAATCCTACTTCAATTAAGATGGTTCTCTCTTCATTCTGTCTGTCTTTGTCAAGACGAACTTAATTTGATTTTATAACATATTATCAAACTTTACATTTGGCATAAAGATGCATTCATACTACAAATGAAAAGTACTGAAAGGCGTTTATACAATCTCTAGGAGATGTCCAAATTTTCTTGTTTTGAATACTGACCCTTCGGTTATGCTTGTTAATTGACCTTGCCATATAAGGCAAGTTTTTGGTCTTTGTTGATATGGTTTTGAAATATTTCAGCTACCACATGCCTTTATTTGCTGGGTGATTGTAGAATGATATTATTTTTGTTGTATTCATTTTAGTCCTTGAAATGCATTGTTTTCTACATTCACAGTCGGGCAATGTTCTGTTTCGATTGTATATTCTAAGGTCTACAATCTTTTTCTACTTGGTTGTTTTTCTACTTAATTATTCATCACATTGTTCAAAGCATGCATTATGAATTTGTTTGGATCTTGAAGATTCTTCAAAGACCAATACCTTATGGTTCTCATATGTGTAGAGTAGAATACGTATGATCATGAAAAACAATAAATTGTTGTTTTAACCTTTGTGGATTATACTGTACAGATGTCAGGTTTATTACAATCTTCATCAACCCAAAACTGGCTGAGTCCTCAAAGTAGCTCATCTGGTCTAATTGTTAAGCGAACAATCCGGGTGGATATTCCAGTTGACAAATATCCTAATGTATGGATGAAGTACTAAATTCTGTTCATTTATCTGGGTACTTTTCTATGTTTGTCTGACATCAAATCCTTGTTGCAGTATAACTTTGTTGGGCGGTTGCTAGGCCCTAGAGGGAACTCTCTTAAGCGGGTGGAAGCGACTACTGAATGTCGTGTTCTGATCAGGGGACGTGGTAGCATAAAGGATCCGACTAAGGTAATAATGAGTTTATTTTTAACATACGAATGCATCTATTTCTGTAGTTGATCTGGCATTCATGGATTCAAAGGAATTCTGAACAAGTATCTTTTACATTATTCTGTAAATAAATTCAGTTTCCATTACTTTTGGTTCACATTGTGTGAATCTAATGTTAGTCCACTGTCATATTTTTGTTCTAAAGGAAGAAATGATGAGAGGAAAACCAGGGTATGAACATCTGAATGAACCTCTTCATATTCTAGTGGAGGCAGAACTACCAGTTGAAATTATTGATACTCGTTTATTGCAAGCACGTGAGGTACTTGAAGATTTGCTCAGGCCTGTGGTATGTATTCTCTTCTCTGATTAGAAGTTTTTCCGATCACCTCTCTTGTAAAGTTTGTCTTCAATACAATCTCTTAACTGTTTCTTGGAATGATATCTGTATTTTTTCAGGACGAATCTCAGGATTTTTACAAGAAACAGCAGCTGCGAGAGTTGGCAATGCTCAATGGCACACTTCGTGAGGAGGGTTCTCCAATGTCCGGTTCAGTGTCACCCTTCCACAACAGTCTTGGTATGAAGAGGGCCAAGACCAGGGGGTGATAGATCCACTCTTGGAGGGCTCTTGGAGCTTGTTTTGTTAGTTTCTGCCAGTAAACAGAGGTTTCCACGCCACGTGTTGCTGTGTCAGCCAATCCTCCTACTGCCATCGGGGCACTGGCAACACCCCTCGTGTGCCAGTTCTACTTGTTTCTATATCAGGTGTGTGTACCTACTGGTCAGGGGCAAGGGTTGGCGTATCGCATAGGAAAGGACAGTCTGATTACTACGGGTTTGCTTTTTATACGTTGCATTAGAAGTTTGGTGGGAGCATTAGCTCTCTAAACCTGTCCTTATACTATTATAAGCATGTGATGACAGTTTTGCTACTTCTCTGGGTTTCTGTGAGCAAGTTATGGTATGGTATGGTGTGTATATGAATAACGATTAGTGAGGCGAAAATTCGAGTAATGTTGTACTGTCCAGATTGCATTTGGATTTATTTAAAGCGTTCTTCGTTTTGCATTGTGAAAACATAGTTTCTCATATATTTGATGCTTCTTGCACCAATAGCTCTGAGCTCTGAACATTTCTTGAATTTTTGGCGACGATTTACGGCAGAGGATTGTGGAATGCTTTGTGGCACTTTCGCGTTACCAAAATTGTTTGGCAAAAGCTCAACAATTGCATTTTGTCACAAAAGCTGAGTTATATTAGCCCACGGCTTTTGACTGATTTTGTTCACCTTAAACAATTTGAACCGACCGCAAAAATTCAATTAATCCGACATTATTTGCTCTTTTAATTGTCGTGAAATAATTAAAATGTTTATTAGAACATAGTATTTGTTAATTTTTTTTAACCCTATTAAATGCCTCGTATATTTCCGATTTGGTTAATATTTTTGCAAAAATGAACTATGACGTGCAACTTGAAAAATACACGGTTCAAATTGAATTTTGATGTGGTGTGTGCTTCTCCACTAATAAAACATGATACGCATTCCTCCAAAAACTGCCCTGAGGAGAAAGGAAAAACCTTACTGTCTAGCAATTTCAAAAGGTTTAAGTCGTCTAGAAACGTCAAATGGTTGACAACTTTGAGAGATTTTATTGCAGTTCTAAGTCGATGAGTGTACAAATTCACCGTGTATCTGCTTATAACACACGAGCAGGCACTATCAAGTGAAATATTTACATAGTGATCTCAACGAAGGACTCGTTGTAACATTTTACAAGCTCTATCGTTTGGAAGTGCTTTTAAAAAGGCTGAAAGCGCTTCTGGCAAGAATGTTTTTGAAACCAATCCTCAATGAAAATACAAGTGAATCTTGAAAAAACACTTAAAGTGCTTCTTGCTAGAAGCACCAGTTATTATAAGTTATCGAACCTTCTATTCCCCCAGTTCAGTCTTCATCCTCGTCCTCAAGATCGTCAATGCCGATCCATCGAGTAAACGCAAATAGAAACTCCTTGAAGTTCACCATTCCGTTTTTATCCCAGTCCATTTCTTCTGCAACAATAGAAGTAACAGGATTATTAGAAAGGGATTTTCTCTACCGTCTTACTTCAGACCATTTAGCTAAATGAACTAGTTCATAAGAATCCACCATCCATGACACGAACAAACCGAATTACTAGCTTCCGTTTTCACTAAGTCACAAGTTTTACTTGGTAATACGTCCACGCAAATGCATACAGATGGACACAAATGATCTGTATGCATACAGATGGACGCAAATTATCTGTATGTATGCCGTAATGTGTATGTTGCAATGGTGTGTTTGTGTATAATGTGTGTAGAGAGAGAGAGAGGCTGACCAAATCTTTTCATGGCTATTCGCCCGGAAGAACGTTCCCCTGTCGTAGTTTCGTTAATGGCCTCGACCATCTCGCTCTTGCTGACATAACCATCCTTGTTCTTATCCAAGAACACAAATGCATCTACCAATGTTTCAAATGTGGCCTCCATTTCCGGCAACCCCAGTTGCAATTTCTAGCAAAAGTCATGGAACACAGAGAACGAGAAAAAGAACACAAAAAAAAAGGAAGCTTAAAGAAAATACAGATAACCAAGGAATGCGTGTTTGGATACAGTGTGAACAGCTTTGTTATCATCCTTGAGAAGATGAACGAGGCAAATAAGAACGATGAACTCGTTGAACTTGATTCCCATATCCTCGTTAATATCGCATGCCTCGAAGAGATCATCGATCTCCTCGTCCGTAAAAGAGACTTCCAGTTTATAGAAACACTTTTTCATCTCTTCTTGATCGATCATGCCATTCGAATCCTCATCTGTCGAGAAGAAAAAAGTACACAACTTACCAATTAAACAGACATGAAAAGTACAAATTTAGAACAGAATTGAACAAGAACTCTATACGATACATACCAAATTGCTCGAAAATAGCCTTGCAATTTCTGAAGCTCTCGTCAATCTTCGGAAACTTCAAGATGAGGTTGTTAAATGATTTCATAATACTTCCTTTAGCTGCTCTGCGCTGCATAGCTTCGACCATTTTGGCCTCTAGCTTCGTTTCATGTATCGAAAACCTTCTAGCATTTTCGCTCTTTCCCACTACAGCCCCCATTGTCAATTAGTAAAGACAAATCGGGATCCAGGAGTGGATGTAACTAATGTGCCTGGCCAGTTATGTAAATAAAAACTTCAGTTGATATTCAAACAAGAGCGATGGAGCGAACTATGAAGCGATATATAAACAATTCGATCAAACAAACGAAATAAACAGATGAGCAACCGAGCAAAGGTCACAAACTTGATAAAGCGATAGTGCCAAAAGCGAGATAGTGCCTTGGCTGAGGGAAACTACAAAGCGATATATGAAACTACATCCCGGATGCATCAAAATACTTCGAAGGAGATCAAAGCGATGCCCCAAATCACAAATCGCCTATCTAAATGCCATAGCTTTAGTGCCAATCTACAATTTCCACTCAGTAACTAAACTTAATTCCAATTACCTCCTACTTAAAGATTCAACAAAGATAAATGGATGTTCTTCTTTACTCCTTTTTTTGTGATAAAACCCTATCAACGTTTCACAGAGACGGATCATCGGTCCACTACTAATCAACACTGGTATTTTACCAGCACAACAGATGTGGGGTTTTATCACAAAATGCTTCAATGCTGTGGCGGATCATTCCTTGTATATTATAGTTTATTTTGTCAAATTTTCGATGTGAGATTTTACGCACAGTCCTCCATATGAAAGCAGAACACATATCTGGCCTAGAAATAAATAACATCAAAATACAACTACTGGATTGAAATTGTTGATTTATGTCACAACTTTTCATTAAGATTGTAAATTGGCAATAATCACATTCTTAATCCATCAATCAAAAAATTCAAATTTAATCAATAAACTATCAAAAAGATAAAAGAACGGCGACCCCAAACCAATAAGTTCGAGACAAGGACTATCGTACGCAGCCTTACTCTTATTTTGCAAAAACAGATAAAAAGAACAACAGATACAAATAAAAAGATATGAACTTTAGGAGACATACCAGAAAAATCCCAGGCTGCTTTGACTGAAACAAAAAGCTTGAAACTTCGACAAGATCGGAAGCTGCAAGATGGGCAAATCAAGAAGAACCACTCGGAAATTGAGCACAAACCAAATAAGCAGAAAAAAGCACTTAACAAATAAGCAGAAAGAGAATCAGAATGAAGGTAAGAGGGTAAGTTTTTCTGATCAAAGTTTTGGTTTGTTAGCGAGATGGGGTTGGCTTTTGGCTTCTAGCTTCTGAACCAACATTTGTGGTCTACCCACCACGTATTCTTGTCCTTCATCCATCCATCCCAAAATCGCTGACTTTTCACATGATTGCAACACAAAAAAACTGAAATAATTAAAAACCATTTTAATATACCATTATTGTATGAAGATTATTACTAATCATTTAGTTTATAAAAAAAGATTATTTATGAATTTGGAAATCTGAGGTGGGCTGCCTTTACAATTTCCAATGTGAGCCGCCATGCATTTATTGTTGCATTGTTAGTCATTCACTTTTCACATGAATGGTTCATCGTAACGTTATTTTTTTAGAGGCTAGTTTCGTCAAAATAATCTACCAGTCAAGAAAGCACATGCCCAACTAATTTATTACTCATTCACAATTAAATAATGGTATACTTTATTATTCACAATTAGTTCGTGATGTTATCTACTCGTACGTTTGAATGTATTTTTTATATTTATATATGCGATATTAAAAGTGAATTAAGTGAATCACAAAACTTCAAATACATAAATACTTTTAATCGATTAAGATACACATTTTTTACAGAACACTTTTTAATATTAATTACATTTCGTGATCAAACTTGTCACATCCTATCATTCTAAATTTTGTAGAGCCATAAATGTAAGTGGAAGCAACTTTCCAATCGTGCTTTGGGGATATTCCCATGCCACTAAAGTTTCCTCATTTCTGATGTCCAAGTCCAACCATGTCCCATCATCATATTTTGAGACTTAAATCTCTCTTGCCACTTTGTATTCTATTAGTATTATTTTTCACTTATAACTAAGAGATTTTAGGTTCGATTCTCGTCAAATACGAATTTGAACCACATTATTGCTAACTCATTATGACGCTTAGCCCACTCCTCCACCCCCTTAGTGTAGATAATATTGTTTGTTAAAAAAAAAATCATGTATGGTAATTGGTCAATTGTTACAAGGAAAATCCTATTCTTTTATCACTCTGTTTTGTGGTAATTTTGTTACCTTGTAGCTTGTGAAATTATCAATAATTTAAACGAATTTGAAAACTATTCAGAAAACAAATGGCTTTTTTGGCATTTCCGAACAATGTTACAAATATAGATTTAGGGTGTGTTTGGAAGTGTTTTTCAAATAACCGGAAGAACTTTTGATGAAAATGTTTTTGGAACCAAACCTTGTAACAAATCTAGATTTATGGTGTTTGGAAGTGCTTTTTGGATGACTGAAAGAGCTTTTGTTGAAAATGCTTTCAAAACCAATCCTTAGTAAAAATGCAAGTAAATTATGGAAAAATACTTTTAAGTTCTTCCTGCAAGAAGCACATAATGCTTCTTCCAAAAAGCACTTAAGGGGTTTTCAGAATCCATAAACACTTTCACTAAAAGTGTTTTAGTCATTTTAAAATCACTTTCAAACAAGTCTTAACCTTTTTTGAAAAGAAATATAGATTAGACTTTAATTTTATTTTTTTTGGTAAAAATTAGACTTTAATTTTATTAATACTACGGAAACTAAATTATGAGAATCCATAGTGTAACACCTCTAAAAGTAGGTCGTATTTTTATTAGAGATGTACAGTATAATTTCTCTAACATTTCTTATTAATCCTTATGTTGTAACAAGCGTGGAAGACAATTTTATGCTCAAGGATATAACATAAGTAACGTGTTCATATTACATTGATGATGCCTCGTCCAAGGCCTGATGAAGAGTGGAAGACGGGTTTGACTCCTGATGCTGGTGAATCATACGATGGTGGCTCGGAGGAGGCTTTGAGTCTTCCTGGGCCATCAGAATGGTGGACTGTCGTGGTGAAACCACCAGCTGGTCTCCTTTTATAAAACAAAAAAAAGCTAAGTGTAACGTCTCTAATAGAAATAAAGTTCATCAATAAAAGTAAGTCGTACATTTTATTAAAGACGTGATAAATATGATATCTCCAACATTTTTTTTATTAATCCTTGTGTTATAAAAGACGAGTTTATGCTTTAGGATATAACATAAGTAACGTGTTACAGTTACACCGAAAAATAACTCCGCAATCATATTCCATGAAGCCTATAAGGCAAATGAGCAAGACGTTGATTTCATATTGCTTGTACATAACAATCTAGGGAAAAAAAAAAAAAAAAAAAAAAAAAAAAGAGAAATGACAAATGACAAATAAGCATGACATTGAATATCTCTTGGATTCCGTCTGAATCTTTTATTTTTTTATTTTTTTTATTTTTTTATCATTGATTCGTTTCTTGGCATTTTCTAGATTTCTTATTGCTTGTACATAACAACCTAGAAAATAAAGGCAAATGAGCACGACGTTTAATAATTCAACTTTTGATATGTCTTGGAAGTGGCCTACAAATTACATCCCCTTTAGATTCCTAATGTTATCAGAGACTTTTACAAAAATAAAACAACCCGAGATTATTTCCGCAACTTTAGCCTTTTTACGCTCTGTTAAGACTAGAGATAAATATATCCGTTAATGAATCAGATTTTGACCCGAATTCGATGAGAAACTGATAATTCAATAATAAATAGATCTGAATATTTGACTAAAGCTGATTTGATCCAATAATAATCTATTTGATCGACTTAATATATCATATTATTTGATTTTGATATTATTACACTTTTGTGTAATCATAATTAAGTTTTTTATGCAATAAAATACACTTATATCATATATTTCTTATTAGTCAACATGAAAATTTAAATTAAAAGTAAAAAAAATATAACAAAAGATGAGGTTACTAATGATATTTTAATCTTTTCTAAGTCTTACATTACATCCGATAAGGATCCAATTTGATCATATGGTAATTGGATATGGATTGACTAGTTAGATTCAATGATCTGAGTCCGAATGGGATTCAAATTTGTCAATCTGATTATAAATAAATCCGGATATGAATCAAAACTGGTCCGATTCGAATCTGACTCGTTTACAGGTCTCGAGATAAATAAGTGTGCAAGGAAAGAAAATATTTTGGCGGAATTTATTAGACGAATTGTAAGCCAACGACTTGTTTTATTGTACTAAACTGTCAACTTTTCGCCTCAACAGAAAAAAACAGTTCTACTTGTTGCTTTAAAGTGATATCTGCTTACTGCAGCAAGATGACATATATCTGTCGAAGTTTTCTTTGACATGCCAAATGTGTACTTTGTTTTTGAGGTGCCAATCTGTTTATTTGTACCTCCAGATTTTTGACAAGTTTTTTCATCTGTCAAATTTTTGAGGGGGAGAGAGATGGGTGTTGGTGAAGCAGCAGAAGATCAGCAGTTACCGTTGCTCATAAGTTCTTCATCAGATGAACTCAACCAACCTCTCAAAAGAACTGGTAACCTCAACTCATCCCATTGTTTCTTACAAATTTTATTGAGTTGTATGCATATGTAGTTAGATTTGCCACTTTGTATTCTATTAGTATTATTTTTCACTTATAACTAAGAGATTTTAGGTTCGATTCTCGTCAAATACGAATTTGAACCACATTATTGCTAACTCATTATGACGCTTAGCCCACTCCTCCACCCCCTTAGTGTAGATAATATTGTTTGTTAAAAAAAAAATCTTTCTTGCTTTCTTTGCGAAGAAGATGGTATTAATAATAGGTAATTGCAAAGGCTTCTTCATCTTTTCTTCACTCTTCTTCATTTATCATTTTTCTCATCTATTTCTGAGCGGAAAATACACTATCAACTAGTCTTACAGGCACTCTATGTCTTTAACACAAAACTAATATAACTAAAAACGAAACAGTTACTAAACTGTTCTAAAAGTTGGTTAATAGTTTTCCTCCCCGTGGTTTAATGTAGATATCCTATCATTTATAAAAAAACAAACGAAACAGTTACCAAACGGAAGGAATTTATACTAAAATACATAGAAAATAGCACATTTGTACTACTCAACGTAGCTATGTCCACTTTTATGATAGATAATATCATTAAACATCTAAATTATATTATATTATTGTAACCTCTTATTATGTCCACTCTTATTGATATTTTAGTCATTGAACTGAATAAATTAAATAAAAATGAAAAAGGTGCGTATATGGTTAAAAAGCATGTGTTGAAATAGTTTTTCTTTTTGTTTCTGAATAATTTATGTTGGGTTTTTATATAAATTAACAATAAGAGAAATGCTAACAATATATAACATTGTGACAAAAACAAAAAGTGAAACGTTTCATGAACTCTTTACCACCTCACAATTTAATTTCAATTTGTACACCAACAATATATAACATTGTGCAAAAAATACAAAGTAACACATAATCTATAAAGCGTCTCATTTTTTCGAGATTCCTCGTCACTCTCAATAATAAATAACCCTAAATAATAATCCAACAAAAAGATGACAATAAATAAAAAAGAAAATAGGCGACAAATAAAAAGGTGGCGAATAGGGAGCTTACGTAGCGGGAAGAAACACGGCCACAATCAAATCCGAGTTCAAATGGAAACGCCCACACTCTATAATCTCCCTACTATATATAATGGGGAAACCCCCCAACCAAGGCCACTCCTGCGTCTCTCACTCGCTCTGCGGCTCTCACTCGGAGAGTTTCTCTCGCTCTTCTTTCTCTCTCTAGAAGCAGAAGCTCCCCAAACCCAACCAGAAAACCCTAGCCAAATCGCCGGTGAGCCTATTGCCTCTTCGATTTGTGCTTTTTTCTCTTTAATTGTTTCGGATTGTTGATTTGTCGAACTATTGTATGCGAAATTTCATATTTTTTGGGTTCTTAGTGATCGTTTTGGTTGTTGTGTTTGTTTTGAATTTTGTTTAAATTTCCTTTTGGAACGGTGATTTTGTTTTCCTTTTCATGCAATGAAATGATCGAAGTATATAGGTTGAATGATTTGGCTTTTTCGATTTCGAAATGCTCTGTTTTCAAGTTTTGGAATTCTGAACCCTAGGGTTTGTTGGTTGATTATAGTACCGGGATAAATAAAGATTTCGATGTGAAATTGTGAGTTGATTTAATTTTATGACCATCCTATTAGTTTTTTCCTATCAATTTAGGCACCCGATTCGATTTAGGAGAAAGAGGCACTTGGAATGTTAAATTTGTATGCATCAGGTGGTTGGTTGTGGGTGTGTTGATGGTACAGGCGAATGGATTTCGTGACCCTTGCACTTTTTATCGGTGTATCGATGTTGGCACAGTATCTCACGCTTGTTCAATGCCTTTCATTTTTGGTTGTGCAACACTGCAATTCAATCAGATGTATCTTATATGGAGTATTTGTTTTGACCGTTATTGTGTTTAACCTTGCAGCACATTGTTGTAGTGTTTTGTGATGGCTTCAAAGAGGATCAACAAGGAGTTGAAGGATCTCCAGAAGGACCCGCCTGCTTCTTGCAGTGCAGGTTGTTTTTCTATTCTCTCATATACTTTTAAATGTTTCATTTGTTATGTACATGTTCTGGTCAATTGGTATTTTGTCTATGTGAACTTCAGTTGCTAGTTGTAATTATTCATATTTTCCTAGATTTCATTTTTTTTCTTCTTGTTTTTTATTCCTCGAGGTTATATGAAAAGATTGTTCTCATTGATTATTCACATGGAGTTCAGCTTATTTACAATCAAAGAATGATATTAGAGACTCCACATTTGAAATGAATATGTGATGAGATTCATTTATCTATAAATATGAAAAAGTTGTTTTTGTGCATTGATTGGTATCTTGGGCATCTGGTTAAAGTGGACTTTTTAAACTCGCTCGCTCGCTCTCGCTTTAGATAAGTGTGTTGTAGTATCCAATGCATTGTCTTCAGCATTTTGTTTAAATGCAAATCCCCCCATGGTATTTCCTAGGACTGAGTGTATGATTATTTTAATTAGAGATGCCATCATGCCAGTATTACCTTGTATTCTTTTGGTTTGGTAGATGTATTGGTTATTTTTGGATGTTGCATGTAACTCCTTTAACCATGTTTTGCGAAAGAGCCAGGTTCCAATGCAGAAGAGAGGACGCATTGAGGTTTCACTATTAATGTTTACAAAGTGTTACTGTTTTAAGTATGTTTTGTAACAAAGTTTTTCTTTTTCAACAGGTCCTGTTGCTGATGATATGTTCCACTGGCAAGCAACAATTATGGGTCCCGCAGAAAGCCCATTTTCAGGTGGTGTTTTTCTCGTGTCCATTCACTTCCCGCCTGATTATCCTTTCAAGCCACCCAAGGTATATCTTCCCTGAAATTTTTATTCACCGGTTCCCTTCTTATACAATACAAACTAGAGAAGCAAAAAATTTGCAACTGCATTATGTTTTTTTTATTTCAATGCAATTGGATCGAAGTATTGTTTTGTTTTTATTTGGGGATATAAGGCTCATAGATTGTTCACTATTTGTGCATTGGACAGGTTGCTTTCCGAACAAAAGTTTACCATCCGAACATCAATAGCAATGGTAGTATCTGCCTTGACATCCTCAAGGAGCAGTGGAGTCCTGCCCTGACCATTTCCAAGGTAACAAACTTGTCTCGTGCCATTTTTATTTTCCTTCTTTTCTGTGTCATTGTATATTGATGCTCATCTACATAGAAACTGATTGTTTCTTCGTGCAGGTCCTCCTCTCCATTTGCTCCCTGCTGACAGATCCAAACCCCGATGATCCTCTGGTGCCTGAGATTGCGCACATGTACAAGACTGATCGACAGAAGTATGAAACAACTGCTCGATCCTGGACCCAGAAGTATGCCATGGGCTAGGGGCTTCCTCTTGTCTTTGGGAAATCAATCTAGCATGCTTGAATGTTATGGTAATAGTAAATAAATAGATGTAAGAAGTGGAACCGGGATTTAAGATGCTTGTTCTTGTTTCGTCTGCGTGTCGTGTCTTTGGTTCTGGAGGAGGTTTACGTAATTTTGCCTTCTTTAAGCTGAGGTAATGCTATTTTCAATAGGTGGTGGTATAGTAATTCAAAGTATGGTGGAAAATTTATCGTTATTTCGAGTACTTGTAATTTTCGTGCTTTTGCTTGTTTGCATTGTTCTACTTTGTTGCTCTGATGTTAGATTAGAAAATCTCAATCCCTAAATGCAATGCTTGTCTCAGAATCGGATTAAAATCCGATGCAATTCTGAGATTATGTCGAGGAAAGTAGCGGTCTATGGTTCCGGATTGAATTTCAATTCGATGTCACATACCAAGATCGTGAAGAGAAGGTATCTACGTTTGTTTGGGATTGCTTCTCGAAGGGCTAAAAGTTTTTCGATGAACTTTTTTGTTTCTACGCCCCCCAAGTGTGTTGATGAAAATCTCATTTCTCCAAATATGCGACTTTTTGCTCTTTGCTTTCGTGTTGTCTCGAGCTGCACATTTTGTTAAGTTGATCGGTAAAATCGTTAACTTGGCTGTTGTGGAATCGGGTGACGGGGCACAGAATGAAAGCATCTTTGATGGCGTCCGGCGAAAAAAATATAAAAAGTGCTTATGAGTTTTAAGTACTTTTTATGCCGTTTTGGACGAGCATCTGCAAGGTGCTTGTTTAAGAAGCGCTTCTAAATGCTTTTTAAGAAAGAGAGGATTTTCCAAATGCCATCTGGGCCCCTATATCTTCACCTTTCCACTTCTTGGTCTGCTGCTAAATGGGCCGTATTCTTTTCTCTGAGAGGGAATTATATTTTTTTTTTCAAATTTTTATTTAAATAAAATTATTTATTTTTTCTTCTTGTTCACTAAGCTACCAGTACGCAGACGGGACGGAACGGAACGAGGTTTAAGAATGAAAAAAAAAAGAGCGGGACCTGGTGAAATTGAGATTGAAAATAAAAGATTTAACAGTTGTGGAAATCAAATCTAATGACTAAAATGCCTATATAACTGAATGCTACGTAGCATTGAAGCTACATCCCAAAACTCAAAAAGGGGTAGTTGAAAGTTGAAACCCTAAGCATCTTAAAGGCAGAAATGCATGCATGTTGACCTCTAATGGTTTCTGTGAAAACATGTCTCCACAAATGGGACCCTTACACACTAGCACGACAGCACCATCCGCCCTAATTTATGCAATGTTTCCACCTTTGCTTACTTGTGGTGTGTCTGTCTCCTCCCAACCCCTGCAAACAAACGTGGCTCTCTCCATATTTTTACCAGTGCTGTGAAATTTTCAGCCATAAATTACTATATGGGAGCATGCAAACAATGCAATGCAAAAGGAGAAAGAGAAGCACGTAGTAATATGCAATGGGGAGAGTGAAGCGGATCGAAGGGACTCGAGGACAATAACCCTTTTTTTATAAAAATTATTGAGCTCAATATATATAGGGTGATACTATTCACAAACTTCTTTTTACCTCTCATGTACCACTTTCAATTTTCGGTTGTCGGATCGAATTTATTGAATAGATCAAATAACAAAACTAACAAGGAGTGTGCCCCTGTATGTGTGTGTGTGTAAGCTAACACAATTAGAAAAAGTAAAAAAGAAAAGTATGCATTTTGGCACTTCCACAATGTTTATTTACACTTGCTTCTACGTACTTGTTTGGCATGCTCTCTGTGTAGGCACATGGGCATGCTTGCTTTTGTTCAAACTTAAAATTATGTATATGACCGAAACTTGCAAGTTGGGAGTCATGTTGTATGGACAATAATAAAGTACTTAATTTGTCGCTGACAATTAAATTACAAGTTGCTTTGCGTATTTCTATTTGAAACATGAAGGTGAGGGCAATGAGAGAATATTGGGTAGGGTTGTCACGTTTTTCGGACTTGTACGTTTGTCTAATAAAATTCGTCACATTGACACAAATGGGGCCGAATTAACTAAAGAGCAAAGGAGGTGTGTGTTTTTGTGTGTGAGAGGGAGAAGGGGCTCGCTCGTTTCCTCACTTAGGTTTCTTTGCCAAGCAAGAATTGAACTCTTCTTGGTTTATATAAAATAATTGCATGTTTACTTGAAATAAGAGGGATCATAAATCAGAAAAATAAAAAATAAGGTCGAAGATAATGAATAGAAACTAAATCAACTATTTTTCAAATCAATTTAAAACTAATTTTTCGGGCATTTATTTACAAATTATAAAACACGAATAATATATATAATGTTTTAATTCTTGTATTAGTTAAAAAAATCATGAATCACCATAAACAAATAAAAGACACGAACCAAATAACTCTAATACTCGACCATTTCAAGTTAT
Organism: Malus fusca; assembly: GCA_035220775.1. Classification (NCBI taxonomy): domain Eukaryota; kingdom Viridiplantae; phylum Streptophyta; class Magnoliopsida; order Rosales; family Rosaceae; genus Malus; species Malus fusca. Next base: position 3,272,313 of record CM069069.1, read on the forward strand.
CCCACTACAAAATATAACTCATGGCGATTTCTCTATTAGAACCTTTTGTGACTTGGCAATTCACATGAACTCTTTTCTCAGTTAATGCCAGAACACATCTTTACGTTCTCTAAAAACTAAAAGTTAAAAATTATAAATTTGAAAAGAAATGGACGTTCCTATTGGCATTGCATTGCACTAGGCATTGACATTTAACTTTCTTCAAGTGTAGAAAACGGTAAACCTTCTCCAAATCCAATGTACATAACGTAGCATTGACCTGCAACTGAAAGAGGTTATCTGGTCGTAAGAAAAAGCAAAAGCTGTTGGTCAAGATTTTGATGTCGGCGTGTTGGATGTTCATGTACAGTAAATTGTACTCTAGTGTGTATTTTGAGGTCGGATATTACTAACTAATCTGTATTATTCTGAGAGACGAAGGACCAAACAGAGAGGAACGTGCCAAGGTTTTTTTTGTAAAGAGATGCTTATTTTATACAGCAACTTCCACAATGTCCAAGTAACTGCTAATTTGATACTTATAAGCTGCCAAACTTCTTCCTTACAGGTTTCGAGGAATATAATTAAAGAAGATGTTATCCAATCTACAAAAAGAACTATCTAATTGAATTTTGCTACAATATTTATGAGTAAATAGTATAATTATCAATTAACGGTCATATATGTTGTAATGATATCCGACAATTATATTTGACTGTTATAAATATTATAGTCCGTTAGATAATTAATTGTTTTTGTAGATTGAGTAACAGTACTAGTTTTACCCACAATTTTTCTTAAGTACTTAGTGTCGACATGTATTTGACGGTTGAATTGTAAATCAAGTTCATTGGTCAAATATGTCTTGGTAACGAATGCCTTTAATTAATATAGAAAAATTAATTTTAGAAGTGTTTGTTGGTCCTAAACTGTTAATATATATTTGAAGATAATAATTGAATTGCGAATTTTACAATCCCTACTTAACATCCCATCCAATTCGAAGTAGTTCACGTTAGATTCGACGATCCTTTTTATTATAGCATGAAAAACATTATCACAAACTTTTATTGATATTAATGTAAAACAGAAGTTAGATGGTAAAGACAAGTGTATTCATTCTATAATTTCCATCAAATGAGTTCAACTATTCATGGTGTATCCATTCCAATGCCTATTAGAAAAAGAAAAAAAAATTGAAATCAACTGGACTGAATTTGGGAGATGTTACTATAGGCTCGTTTGAAAGTATTTTTAAAATACCTGACAGGGAATTTGATGAAAATGTTTTTGAAACTAATTGTTAAAAGTGGATCTTGAAAAAGAATTTTAACTGATAAAGGGAGTTCATAGAAGATGTATAAAAGATTGTAGAGTAGTTGACCAAAGTGCGCTATGAAAATTAATTAGAAAAATCACAAATGAGAAAACAAAAGCAAATGTATATAAGATGGACGAAGAAAGTTGAGGTTGACTATAAGACTAATTGATAATATGAGGAGTAATCTAATTACGTATAAGCACATTTAAGGTTCTTCCTCCCATCAATGTGGGATTAATATACTCTCAACACGTTCATTCATGTGATACGAGTTTTCAAGCCTAACACATTGAGAATATACATCGAGTGACGTGGAGCACATGTGGCCATTTTATTTCATACATGAGACAACCTGCTCTGATACGATGAAGAAAGTTGAAGTTCCATCATAAAACCAATTGATAATATAAAGAGCATCTCAATTAATTATAAGCAATCTAGCAGATGTAAAATTTTTAATTTTATCAATGTAGATTTCATTTTCAACAATTGAGCTCATGATTAAATAATGAATGAATGGAATTTGGAGGGAAGGCCAAACAAAGTGAAATGATTTTCTTATGAGATGAGTCCGCTAAAGATGTGGCGAAAACCAGGGGAGCCAAGCCACACACATTATTCAATCTTCTTCTTCTCTCTCTACTCTCTCTCTCTCTCTCTCTCTAAAAGAAGAAGAGAGAGACCAGGGAAAAGAGAGATTTCTGGAGAGATATGGTCATGTCTTTATGCAATGCGGTTATAGAGACTAGCTAGCTAGGTCACAGCTACATTCTGGTCTCTAGTGTAATAAGTGTCAGAATAATTTACAGAGAATCACGGGTTCCCTTTTTTCTTCGGGTATCAGATTCTAAAGTCCAAAAGAAAAAAAGAATGTGGGATATTACAAAAGAGCTTATTGGGAGGGAAAAACAAGGACGTTTCACAAAGTTTAGAAATTGGAAAAAGAAAGAACGAAGCTAGATTAAATATCTATGCGTGAAATCCTAATCCTGATCCTGATGAGAGAGAAAGACATGAGAGAGAGAGAAAAGGGTAATAGGGTATCTGTTCGTTGTCTGTTTCTTTTGGTTTTTACATTGGAATGTCTGGAGGGTATTGATTTACGAGATGCCGACACCTGTTAAGACAACACAGCCATGCTGCCATGCATGCAGCTGCAGGCAGTACTCTATCTTCTATGCACAGAGAGAGAGAGAGAGAGAGAGAGAGAGAGAGAGGGGCTAACCGGTAAGTGACAGGGCGTAGTAATGTGGAAAGCTCAATGACATCTCCCTTGTTTAAGCTACTATGTTTCAGCATGGACCACGCAGTTTATGGAATGCGTTGTATTATTGTTGTTCGAGAAATTTTACCGATCTTCTCATTTTTCGACAGTATTATTTTACTTATATTATTTTTTTTACAACCTTACTAAATATATAGCTTGATGCTTTGAATAGTCGATTTTCTTAGTTACTGTCTAAAGATTATATATGCAAAAAATAATCAACTAAATTCAAAATGATTTATTTATCTAATAAAAAGTTAGATCAAGTTTTTCAGTTAATTTTGGAAACGTTAGTCGAACAGTTAAAGAATTTCTTATCCATTCCATTTTTTTTACAAAATTTATTTTTAGATAGTGATCTAAAAAAAATCGACATTTCTAACCATCAAGTAATATTGAAAGTTCGTAAAGGAAAAGAGAATGTTGCTAGTATCCCCTTGTCATTACATGAGGACCAGGTTGAAAGATTGCGCCATGTTTGAAATGATTATAAGTACTTTTTTATAGCAAAAAACGCTTATAATTGCAATTCGCACCCAAAAAAAAACAAAAAAATCACTAAAAACTTGTAAAAGCGTTTTCTGAAAAAATACATGTCAAATGATTCTTAAAGAAGCACTGGATTTTTAATAAAAATTTCAACATTACCGAAAGCATTTCTAACAAATTCACTTATGAAAAATAATGTATAGAAAAGCTGTTCCAGCAGCTTAGATCTTTAAAGAAAGAGAGAAGGGTAATGAAAGTGACCTATAACTGGCGACACCACCTGTTTCCGTTGGGGCTCTCTGTCTTTCTGAAACTGAGCTATCTACCGACGCATGGACAGAGTGGAGACAAGAGCACTATAGTCAATAGTGTATAGCAGCAACGAATTAACCCCACAATTCCAAATTGTTTGTTCGAAACCCGTGGTAACTGGTCATTAGTACAGTTCCCACCTCTTCCCTCCCCCAATCAGCGCCATACCTTCTCCATCCATCCCCATAGGATCCTGAAAGTCAAATTTACTGTGGTAATTAACTATAACTGTATACAGGTATGGGAATGGTACTCTCTTTAATTTCCAAACCAATGTTATGTGGTAAACCATAAATCCTTCGTTTTACTTACGAGATTGCAAACATTGTAATATGTTAATAGAAAACTTCATTTTAATCTTTGGCAAATATGACTTTTGGATTAAAACTATGAGTAAGATCAAAATCTAATTTTACTCCCATGATACATTAATAACCTCATTTATTAATTACATTTTGATTAAAAAATTATTTCTCTTTTTCTTCCTAATTTTTAATGTAATAATTTTATTTCATTATAATTTTCATTTGCATTTCATATATCGTAATATATTTTGTTGTAAACATTTAGATAAAGTAATTTTTGTTATACAATATATTTTGATGTACTTTGTCTTCTTCATTTAGGTACATTAAATTTATTATAATACATTTCGGTGTATATATTTAGGTACACACATTTCGGTACATACATTTCGATACAAACATTTAGGTACAGTAATTCAATATAATACATTTCGGTACTAACATTTAGGTACATTAATTGAGCCTTTCAAGTTTGAAGAATGTTAAATAAAATTATTAAATTAAAAAACTCTTATTTGGTCAAAAAATAAACTTCATATTTACTTTGGGTTATGGCTAATTGAATTTGGCTTACTCGTGATTCATGCACTACATCAAGGAAACGAATACTCATGCCAAGTGCATGTATACCTAGATTTGAGGTTTGTTTAGAAACTTGGATCAATCTTTCATATGCATGTTTGAAAAAAAGAGATTAATTTACCATCTACGGAATGCACACCATAAGAAAATCTAAATGCATCTACAGTTGACAATATTATGCATATTTGCAAAGTGTAAATTGATAACTGTTAGCAGTCTATGGTGGTGAAACTGCCAAAATTGAATCGATAAGGATTTTACTGAAACTTGGCCTTACCTTAAATGGATTTAAGTATTATTGCATCTTAACGGTAAGGATCCGTGGTTGTTGGATTGGATTCTTAAGAATTTTTAGCCCCCGCACATATCTAATCGTTTATTTACTTGATTTATGTTATGGGTGTGTTTGTTCTAAATTTCATTAACAGTACAAAACTTGAGGATATGGTCTTTTTAATATCATAATCATTAAAGCAAGTGGTGAATTGTCTTAATAGTTAGAGTCATTCTCTTTCAGCTTGTTGTATTCCGAATTCAAACCTTCCTTCTTTTTCCTTAATATAGATTAATTTTACATATTACATGTATTCAAAATATCACAATCCTCAAGTGACTTTTGTTGGTCATCACATGCTATAATAGTGGATAATCGTGTGGGAACAAATTCTAGACAACTGTTATTGCGATCCCACAATCCTTTAAACATGCATTTAGTAATCAAATGATCTGTACGTGGTCGATATAAAACAGATTTCGTGTAATTCATTTCACCAAATAGGCAATGGCTCAAATATAGAGAAGACTTGGTGCAGTGGATTGTTAAGGGGAAAACACACACAATACGTACGTATAGAGCAGTGGGATTGACAAAGAAAACACAAAACGATTTTTAATTTGAGTTTTGGATTGACTTTGCTGTCTCATTTCATTTTACGTGATGAAATCCATATGCTCTAATTCTTCTCTTTTTTTTTCATTTTTTTGTTTCATACACTCATATACAAATGAGTGGCGCACGTATATGATATGGCACCTTTCCAATATCTAGGGTTTTAGTGACTTGTGAATTGTGATGATGACTCATGCCACGATGACCTAATCGATTTGAATTTCTAGATCGTATTCGTACCAACCAAATATGTGAAGGGGTTTTTGTTTTGTCATATATTCTTCTTTGTAAGTTGAAGAAATGAATGTTGGACTATGAGACATCATAGTGATGCAACATTCCTCTTTGAAAGCATTCAAGAGTGAAATGTTTTGTAGCCAAATAAAAAAAAAGAACAAAATCTAGACAATGATATATGTTTATAATTGTTTTGGATTAAGTTATATTATGTGGCTACTAACCTTCTAATGTTTGTAACCACATTAATTATGAATTAAAATGATCAAAATAATTTGGTAGACGTAGTCCAAGTCGAATAAACCACGTAATTCATTTCTAGTTGTTACGGCAATATGTACATTCCCAACCTTGGAAAGTGTAATAAGGAGATTTTTTTTATTTAAAAAGGGATTAACCGGTGGCTTTGTCACGATAATTTACTTTTGAGATATTATATTCACACACCTCAAATTACTTCTTCCACACCTTTTTAATTTTTTAATATTTTCTACACACTACTAAAACTTTCTACACACTACTAACACTTGATTGAAAAATATTAAAAAATTAAAAAGGTGTGAGAGAAGTAATTTAGGGTGTGTGAGTATAATCCCCCTTTACTTTTTGGGTGTCAGAAAACTTATAGAGGCATTTCAGCCTCTACTGATGACCATCGTGTGATTCTCCTTATAAGTATATTTTTATTATGCAATATATAAGGCTTGAAGTGCACAATAACTTTTTAAAAATGCCAATAACACATGTTTAATGTGACATCCCACATCGCCTATGGGAGTGATCCTTAAATGTATATTCACATCCCTACCTAGCACGGGGCATTTTGGAAGCTCACTGGCTTCGGGTTCCGTAGGAACTCCGAAGTTAAGCGAGAAGGGGGCCAGAGCACTCTCAGGATGGGTGACCCACTGGGAAGTTGCTCGTGAGTTCCCAAAAACAAAACCGTGAGGGCGTGGTCAGGGCCTAAAGCGAAAAATATCGTGCTATGGTGGTGGAGCGGGCCCGTGAAGTGATCTGCCCCGGGCCGAGATGTGACAAATGGTATCAGAGCCAATCCCTGGCTGGAAATGTGCCGACGAGGACGTCAGGCCCCTAAGGGGGTGGATTGTGACATCCCACATCACCCATGGGAGTGATCCTTAAATGTATATTCTCATCCCTACCTAGCACGAGGCCTTTTGGGAGCTCACTGGTTTCGGGTTCCGTAGGAACTTCGAAGTTAAGCGAGAAGGGGGCTAGAGCACTCCCAGGATGGGTGATCCACTGGGAAGTTGCTCGTGAATTCTCAAAAACAAAACCGTGAGGGCGTGGTCAGGGCCCAAAGCGGGCAATATCGTGCTACGATGGTGGAGCGGGCCCGGGAAGTGATCCGCCCCGGGCCAGGATGTGACATTTAATTGACTCATATTTCAAAGTCCACAAATCTCCTCTTTTCTTTGGTCTTCTTTGTATAAAAAGAGTTTTAGTCGTATGTAATTTGATGAAACACCTAAATTTCATCCGTCATTTTAAAGAACTTTGGTAACAAATAAACATTTTGATAGGTTATCATCAACAAGTTTAACAACAATTTAAAGAGAGATAAATAGGTGACCAAACTTTTTCTTTTTTGGTTCAACTTCCAAAGGTTTCCCTCTTTCAAAGAAATTAAATCTAAATTGTGGACTTGGTTTAATTAGATTTGTTTGCATTACACTCAAACTCTCAAAATTAATATCTTTAACTACTTTGATTTACATGTTATGTTTGAACCTACTCTTGAATTATTTGCTTTAATGAAATAGTAATGTGACTTTAGAAAAAGATATGGAGTACTTTGAGATAAAAGAAGATTTGACGCAAGACTGGCGCATTAGCATTTTATAATTCATACAACATATTCCACCTTATATGATGTTATTTTTAGTCTAATGAGGGAGCATTTTTGCTCACCACATCATAAACTATAATGTATGCCACCTAATTATCTGACACATGTTATTCCACCTAATTCTAATTAACTTTCACGTTAAATATTAGGTAAATGAACACGTGACAAATGATTAATTATGATGAACATACATCAGAGTTATGGTTATGGGCAAAAATATTCTCGTCTAAGGACTGATAATACTGTCATTCATTCATTCTGGGTTGGAGAGTTTGGCGTGCCAACATCTTCCAAGAAAACAAAAATCTCATGATTACGAAAGGAAGAGAATCTCAGTCAAAACTTGGTTAGCTTTTCCTTTTCCTTAGTTTTTCAACGAATCTATACCGCACGCGCGCATTAACAAAAATTCCTTTGACTAATTATATAGGTTTTACACCTTCCGTTTCAAGGATTTAAAAGTTCATGATAAACTAATTAGGTTTTAGTTTTTATGAATTTCTTTTTATATACATTTAATGTTTTGTGTATTTTCACCTTTTTTTTTTCTATTTTGGCTAGCACTTTTTTATTTTTAGAACAACATTATAGAACATAGGGCTTCGGCGCTACTACAACGCTTCAGTGACCGGGAGAGTCATTATTAACATCCAATCCCATGCTAATAAGAAAAATATCGAAAAAATTCAGCATGGTTTTTCTGCGGAAGGTTCCGCCAGGTCAAAGTCCCAATCTTCCAAGTAAAAAAAGGGGATGCTTTTGAGCTGTCTCGCTTTCAAATCCATTAATATTTGTGATAATTAGTTTGGTCAAGTTAGCCTTATTTACTTTCAAGTATATTTGGATTAAGAATATGATTTTTTTTATGTTTGTATTCATTATCACTATTATAATAAAATCGTTATTGTTTGGTGGAAAAAAAAAGTATTTAACATGGTAGGACTAGGATAATAGGACAAATGTTTTTACAACAATTTAAGCTCTCAAATTCAATTACATTCAAAGATTGCTCACACATTAATAAAATGAAGCAACTACACTATACCATCAAAATTGTGTTGTGTGGGTTAACAAAAATAACAAAATTTGTGTTAATGTTGCTTTCATTTTCATCGTCATCAAGGTATGAAAAAACTACCCAATATCACACGCATTACCAATATGTAGTTTATCTTATTTTTATACTTGGTTAGCATAAATACGTACGAAGGAACTCATGTCATATATAAGTAGTGAGACATTAAATAATAACATATCAAGTATGTTGTCTATTTGTGTGAAAAATTATAATATATCATCTTGTGTTCCGGGTACACATAAAACTTTATTCATGTCCCATAGGATGACACAACATTCACCTTCTTAAAATATCCAACACTTTTGGAGTGAATTAATTAAAGTGATGGTGGTGCCAACACAAGAGACTTGTGAGTTGTGATGAGGTCTTCAATCTCCATCACCCATGAAGGAAGAAGTGGGGGACTGACCTAATTAAATTTGAAACCCTAGAATCTGTGGGTGTAGTAAATTCTTTGCAATAGTTTGGTGAATGAATATAATCTTTCATGCACTATATGTAGTACCGTGCGGCGTATATATGGACCGCAGTAACTAGGGTTTGGTGGTGGAAGTGTCGTCTTTGTTGTGTAGCTTCCGTTGTTAATAAATTTTTAACCACCATGATCAAGTAACTCTACAGAATTTTGGGGTGTCGGTTCATCATCCTATACTATCCTAGAATTATTAATGAATGACTTGAACTAAACCTTGATTATGGTTGGAATTTCTAAGCCACACGATTGCAGCACATTATTGACTCATCACCCATCATTCATTAGTGTATGATTTTGTTTGCACTAAGAAAATTGTCATGTGATGTTATCAAATCACGTATTATGAGTTGCTGGACACGTGAGTCTTGCAGTCAAGCCCCTTTATGTCTTTTGCATTCGAGGGCTAATCTCTATCTCGCCGGAGGAAACCTTTCCACGCCTCTGTCACCTTTTGGGATACCTACGCTCCCTACATACTATTTACCTAAGATTGTCCCTTTGCCGGTTGGTCTTGACACACAAGATTAAAATTATAGCTATTTTAGAATGGTATCTCACTGATGGCTCATACAACATTAGAACTATGACATTCTTTGCTTTCCAACTAAGTTGCGTAAGAAAATCCGAAAGCCATTCTCAGAGAATGAAGCTTTATGTCCAAAGTTTGACACGTTTAATTCTTAGAATTTATTTAAAACAATAACATTATTTTACAATATTTCATTACACGAAAAATTACACATAACAGATCACTTAATTATCACACATATAATTGGATGAGAGATGAGGCTGTACTATCTAGCTAGCAAAACTGCCAAAAGCTGATGACTACGAAAGTCGTGCCAAGTTATAGGAACAACCAACCTACTATTTTGGTCGTATGGAAATCCATTTCCTAATTTGGTCGACCTTTTATTACGCAACGATTTTTGTTGACTAGGAAATTGTTAAATTTGTTATACTTCTGTATATGTTTTTCACTTACTTGCATGCATGGATCCAACATAAATGCAATTTGATTATTTTTGACCCAACAATTAGACTATTAAAACAAGAGACAAAAACTTCAATTAACTGACTCGATGCGTTCATTTTGAATGTATATGTACGTTTAGATAGGGAACAAATGTACTTGGTCTAGGTTTGACTTTAAACTATACATTTAACAAATAAAACGAGTTGGAAGCGACTCTTCTCATGCAATCATCGCAATTAACGACTGCTCTATCGCGGATCTAATTGAGAGAATGTGGTATATGTAGCGACTCCCTTTCTCTCTAAACTTTTCATGTATGTCCCTAGAAATTGTAGTGGGTAGACAATAGATTAGCTAAGTTTGCCGTGTCAATTGACAACAAAGTAGTTTGATTTGTGGAACCACCTGCTATATTATTCAGGATCTTCTCCTCCAACATTTGATGTAACTTGATTGAGTTCTTAACATATCGTCTCTTAAAAAAAAAAAATGAAACGAGTTTTAAAATCATGCTTGTTGCTCGTAAAGATATATAACAACAACAATAACAAAGCCTTTTCCCACTAAGTGTGGTCGCTTATATGAATTATAGAACACCATTGCGCTCAGGATTTAGTTCTGGATTCATTTTCATAAGGATTCGACGTAACCTAGGAGTGCCGTCTGCCGACTACCTGACGCCCTCCCCCTCCTCCTTTATCCTGGCTTAGGACCGGCAATGTAAGATAAACTTACACAGACGAAGTTGAGTTATATGGATGCAAAAAATTGAGTTATATTGTTTTCACAAGAAACATTACCAAAACAAAGGGAAGGTCAAATTTTATCATACATTACAACAAAACAAAGAAACCAATAAGACACACCCTTTACATTATAGAAATTCCAGAACCTCAACTCTCGTGGCAGTAATAACATATGTGAGTCAGGTAAGGTCAAGGAAAATTTTGCACCTCTTACAGTTGCACCGAAACCCCTTCCTCGTAGATTATTGAAGTTCGTTGTCCATATTAGATCCTCCTTGCATAAGATTAATATTTGGAAGGAAAGTGAATGAAAAGTTACAACTCAGTTTGGGGGCTTGCTTGAAAGTGCTGGCACTTCTTACCGGAAACATTTTAAGTGATTTTAAAACTTAAAAAAACATTTTTTCATCTTTAAAAACACTTCCAAACGAATTATAAATTAATTACAATTAGCTAATATAAGTGGCATAGTTTGACCACAATATTACTTATAAAAAAAATTAAAAATACATAAAAATAAGGTGCGTGAGTGATTAAGCAACAGCTAGAAAAAAAGTTATAACGAACCCTATGAGAAGCAAAGCGCATAAAAAACACCTTGCTTTATCCGACTCCAATCGCCAACGTCAATTCATTTTTTGCCGTAAACACCCTCCAAAATTAAATTAAAATTAAAAAAAAAATTAATTTACAAAGTACAAAACACTAAAATTCTGAAAACGAAAGCAGAGGCTGCCACGTATGCAAATCAGGGGGGACGTCGGTGTAAGCGAACCAAAAGCCATAATTTAATTAAAAAAAAAATAAATAGAGTGAGGAGAGAGAAAGAGAGGAGAGAGAGAGGACAGCTGGGGAAAAAGGAGGAGAAGGAGAGGATAGGAGAGAGAGCTCTTTCGCTTCCGAGAATTGTCTGTTGCTTTTTTCCTTTCCCTTGTGCTAAATTCTCCTACCGACTTCCATTTCAATTTTCTCGAGAAAATTCCCCTTTTTGTTTTCTCGGAAAAATCTCCCAGTTCTTTCTCCCCGCCCATCTCTGTTTCTGGATTAGATTCTCTGCGGGTGAAACCTATTGCCTGAGCTTCTTGGATTGCGATGCGGCGTCCAATCTAGGTTTTTTTTTTTTTGCTTTTTCCTCCTCATTTTTTTTCCTGTAAAGTTTCGATCTTTTTGTGGGAAATTTACGTAGAGAGGGAGAATGCGTGTGATCCGGACGTGGGTTATCGGCATTGGTGAGGTTTAATGCGTTTTGGGGATTCGGGAGCGTTTAAGAAGGTGTAAATGCGAGAGCTTGATGGTTCGGTTGCTATCAGATAGCTTTTGTGACGGTTTCACTGTGTCACAAATTTGTATAAGTTTCAGAGAGCTCCTGAGAGATTGATTGAGTTTGCTTGATGGGATTTAGTTTTTCAGTTTTTTTTTTGTGAATCAACTGAAGTTAGAGAGATTGGTTTTTGGGAATTTGGCTGCTTTTTTGTGAGTTATTTTCTGTGTGCGTTAATATTTGTGGAAAAGGGATAGTGAAATCATGGAAAGGTGGCAAATTTGGAGATGATGAGATTGGAATCTGATTCTGGTGAAGGTAGAGAAAAATGGGGTTTTCGTAATTTGATTGGGGAATCTAGCTGCTTCAGATCTGTCTGCCATTTGAAAAATTGGGTATTGAATAATATTAAAGGGGTGTGTTTTGTTGGCCTGCAGATGTTGGAAAGTGACATTTTTTTTTGTAAGTTTTAATTGTCAGGAAAATGAGTTAAGAAGTTCAGGGGAGGCTGAATGGTGATAAGGTTCTTTTTATGAGGATAAGAAGTTTTGGTGTAGGAAGTCACTTGGGAAAATACCAGAATACAATGCAGTTGTTTCTTTTTCTCATTTTTTACCAAATGCCGCAAAGGGAATTTCACAAATATGCACATATGATATATGCATTTACATTTACCTGGGTTACTAATTTTGTGTTCCTTTTTTTTTTTGTGGTTGTAAGGAATTTTTATTTATTTATTTACACTTTGATGTTTTTTAAGGAGTTACTTTGGTTTTGTGTGCAGCCAAATTGTTTAGTCATATTTCACCTTCTGTTGTAGATATAAAGTCCATCAATATCAGTTCTTCTGCTTCAACTTTGAAGATGTATTTATGTCTTATATTCGAATCCTAAGTCGTTGCTTGTATGTTGACAGAATATGGGACCTTCATGCTCAAGAGTTTGCGGTGGATTAGCTTCCTTTCTCTGAAGATTTAGGGCCAAAAGACTGGAAATCTTGCCTCTGCATTGGACTAAGATGTCAGGTATGCTTTCTGGTACACTAGATGAATTTGTTATCTCTGGTTGAAGAAGGGAACATGATGCTTGTTTTATTAGAAAAACAAAATGCGAAATCGAGATAAAGGTTGCATATTGTGGTACTGATGGTTATGCATGTTACTCTGTTCACTGAAGGCCTTGAAGCTCTTGATGAAATCCGAGAGAGAAGATCAGATTTTGAGAATTCTGAAGAGGAGAGACGACGCTCAAGAATTTGCAACCTCAAGAAGAAGGCGATAAATGCTTCAAGTAAGTTTACCCATTCTCTTAAAAAAAGAGGAAAAAGGAAAATTGATTACCGGGTTCCAGCAGTTTCCATAGAAGATGTACGGGATGCGAAAGAGGAGAGTGTTGTGCAAGAGTTTCGTCAAAGACTCCTTGACATGGACTTGTTGCCAGCAAGGCATGATGACTACCATACTTTGTTGAGGTCAGTCAATATCCCTCCAATGATCTGTTCACATTATTGACATAGTGGCCAATTCAGTTGACAATTCAGATGTAGTGGATTATAGTAAATTGATCTTATCTTTTTTTGACTCTCATGTAGATTTTTGAAAGCTAGAGACCTTAACATTGAAAAAACACTCCAGTTATGGGAAGAAATGCTTAAATGGAGAAAAGAATTTGGAACAGACACCATTTTGGAGGTAATGAGGTTTTTATTTTATCTGATGATGTAACTATAGATGTATTATCTTTTAGACAAGAAAATTCTTTGGTGTGCTAGGAAAATTTAAGGTCATCATCCAATTAGGAAATTCGGAAGCACAAATTAATCAATCTAAGACCTTGAAACGGGATGTCATCTTTGGAAATAAGCCATTATTATCTGAATTGTAATAGTGCTCTAACAATCGGATTGAAAATTTTCTTTCGTTGATTTAGTTCTAACTCATTCTCAAATTAATCAATTTGAAGGATTTTGAATTTGAAGAACTTGATGAAGTATTGCAATATTACCCTCAAGGATACCATGGGGTTGATAAAGAAGGCAGACCCGTTTACATTGAGAGACTGGGAAAAGCTCATCCAAGTAGGTTAATGCAAATCACCAGTATAGAGCGATACTTAAAGTACCATGTCCAAGAGTTTGAGAGAGCTCTGCAGGAGAAATTCCCTGCTTGTTCAATTGCGGCAAAGAGGCAGATATGTTCAACAACAACTATACTGGATGTACAAGGCTTGGTATGCTTATATCTTTTCCTTCTTTTTTGGTACTTCCTTTCCTGCCACTACTAATTTCCTGATTTTTAACTAGAAAACTAATGTTATTTGAAATACAGGGCATGAAAAATTTCACTAGAACTGCTGCAAGTCTCTTGTCTGCCATGTCAAAGATAGACACCAATTACTACCCCGAGGTATCCAAATCACCTGAACAATATTTTGCTTTCATTTATTTTTGGTTTAGAGAATAATAATTTTATTTTATTTTATAAAGCCAGTGACCCCACTTAGTGGGATAAGGCGGTTGTTGTTGTATTTTATAAAGCGCGTCTAAATCTTTGCAATATACAGACGCTACACCGAATGTACATTGTCAATGCTGGTCCTGGATTTAAGAAGATGCTTTGGCCAGCTGCACAGAAATTTCTTGATGTAAAGACTATTGCAAAGATACAGGTAAAGGATACTGCTCTAGGCCCGTGGCATCGTATTTTCCTTATCCTGCAGCCTTGATTGCTGATAATTATCTTAAACCCAGGTTTTGGATCCCAAATCCTTGTCTAAACTACTGGAAGTCATTGATTCAAGGTATGTTTAGTGTGTGTGTGTGTGTGTGTGTGTATACTCTGCAATATTTTCATCAACACTTGACAGTGCTCGTCATCTCACTGTTAACATATATCTTTTCAGTCAGTTGCCAGACTTCCTAGGCGGATCATGTACATGTTCAGCTGAAGGAGGTTGCCTTAGGTCTAATAAAGGTCCATGGAATGACATCGAGATAATGAAGGTTATCATCATTTTACTTTCTTAATGCGTAGTATAGTGGTTTCAGGCTTCAATCTCTTTATTGAAGTGAGCAGCGAAGATTAACCCAGCGTCTCTAATTTGTAGCTTCTGCACGCTGCCGAAGCAACATTTGTGAGGCAAATTTCTAGAGTGTCTGGTGATCAGGAGAAATTTGACTCATATATTCAAATATATCCACTGAAGGTTAGTTAAGACCTATTATTTGTAGTACTTGATGTATTACTGGTTCAGAAAAGGTGACACATTTATTCTTTTATTATTATTTTTTAAATTTTGTTATCAGGGTAGAACAAGCGATACATCAGTTGTAGAATCAGGGTCAGATATTGACGATCCTAGTTCTTCACTAGGACGAAGGAGTTCTGCATTTCCTCCTTTGGATGCAGTTGATGAAGAAGTGAGTTTTAAGATTAATTTTCTTTATGATTTGTTTGGTTCAAAAGATGTACTGCATATGTTGGTGTGTATATTGATTAATCTGTCTTGCACACGTCAAGGCATCAGATCCAAATGCTTACTACAGCTGTGATGATCTTCCTCTGATTGAGAAAGCCGGAACAAGTGATCAAGGAGTACGACGTCATCAGGATCATAATGTTTCTCTTGAAGCAACATCAAATTCAGAAGGTAACACATTATTATAACCTTATTTCCAGTTATTATTTACTAAATTCCTTTGTCGACTTCTATAAATCTAAAAAATGTATTACCACTGCTTATGCATTTCGACTATTATTTCCTTAGTTCATGCGTCTTTTCAGGTAGTTCAGTTAACCTTAGGTTTGACACAACTAAGGACAAAATTGAGAAGACGGACTTCACTCGTACGGCAAAAAAGCTGGTATCTTTCCTGGTCAGACTAATACCATTTTCTCATATTCTACAATTTGAATTTTGGAGAAAGCAGAACAACATTTACCCATCAAATTCGGTGGAAAGCAACGCAAATAGTCATTTACCATCCCCTGAAGTTGTGAGTCAAGAAGACTATGTCCAGCCATGTTTACAGCGTCTTCAGCAATTAGAAAAAGTATGTGAGGAGCTTAACAACAAGCCTGCTTCGATTCCTCTAGAAAAGGAGCGAATGCTGATGGACTCGTTGGAAAGGATTAAGTCTGTTGAATATGATCTCGAGCAAACGAAAAGGGTATGCTATATTTGAATGCTTTTAGCCATTTGATTATTGATCTTTCAATTGCACAGATAACAATATTTTCTTTTCAATGTTGGTGTTACAGGTGCTGCATGCTGCAGCGGTAAAGCAACTAGAGATTGCTAGGTTGTTGGAGAATCTACAGGAATCTAAATTTCATGTAAGTCTATATGCAAAAACTTAACTTCCGTGGTTAAATTTATCTGAAAATCAACCGACTTTGATTTTCGGGTTACTAATTAAGCCTTTATTAGGAAAGTCTTATGGGGAGTTTTTATCATCGAAATATGATCAATAAGAAGGTAGAAAAGCATATAGTTATAGGTAGCTACAATCAATGAGCTAATGTTCATTTCGTTTTGTTGAGCCAAATCTGACATAGGTGAGGCTCTTTTTGATGCAGCGAAAGAGACCGTTTTGTTGAATAGGTAACAACTCATAGCGGGCAAGGCTATACACGCGTGGTTAAAGAATTATGATGCAGAGAAGGCCCCTTCTTTTTATCTTCTTTTTTTTTTTTTTTTTTTTTTTTTTTTTTGAAATTGTCTCTCAATCAAAGCTATATGGAGCTGTGTAACCTTATGCTGCTTTGAGACAAAAAGAAAAGTGCAGAGATAAACAGAAAAAAGGAATTAATGAATTCTTGTACAATTTTGTACAATTCGGCATCGAGTGTTTTTGTTTTTTGGAGGAAATTGAAGGTCTAAACTCCTACACCAGATCCATTGCAATGTATACGATGGAATACTGAAATCACTAGAGTTCCTCCATGTTAATTGTATTCACAGGCAAATGCTGTGAGCTTGATGAACAAACTAGCCAGCATCATAACAGGGGTTTTTTTTCTAGAGTGATACTAACCACACATCCCTTTTTGGCTGTCTGAACGAATGTATTGAAGATTATTAACAAGAATTACTAGGAGGTGTGCGGGAGGTATAAGGTGTGTAAATAGCACCATCCTCTTTTTATTTTCCAAAATTATCATATGCATTGTACAAAAACATGAGCGGAAAAATTGTATATTGAGTGCAGGATTATCTTTTTGAAGTGGTAATAATGGCTCACTTTTTTTGGTGAAACTGTAAATCATTTATCGATTGATGTTCTAGTTATGAGAAAAAGACCCTCAGGTCTTATAAGCCTATGCAGTATTCCAAAGGTCTCTCTTGAACACCATGGGAAATACCATTTGCATCCTGCCTATTTGATGTTTATGAGAAGGTAATGCGATTTTGACTTGGATATGATAAGTCTCGATGTTAAGATGATTAAGATTAGTTCAGATTAGTGGGTTAAGATTAAGACCCGCTTAGAGTTCGATTTCCTTTAACCTACCAAATAAAAGAAAAACAAGCCTTGGATGTTTGGATATATCAAGGACTCGTCTTAACCAAGGCTTGAGTGCAAAGGTATGAATTTGAGTACAAAGTATGTTTAGAATGAAGGAATGAGGGAAAAAGATATTTGAGGCTACATACGATGCGATTACAAGACATTTAGGTCATGTTTGGTGACAATGATTGAATTGGATTAGATTACTTAGGATTGGAGGATACGATTACTTAGGACCGGAGAGGTAAGTTAGGATACGAGTACCGGGATGATTAGTCCCACAATTTTGTAAGGATTAGTTGTCCCTTTGATCACCAAATATAGGATTGGATTAGCTAATCCAATCCTATATTACAATTGACTTTAGGTTTCAAAAATATCCGGGACTTAGGGACTTTGACGCGCAAAAGGTTTTCTATATTACGTTTGCTTTCTTTTCGGCTAGGAATTCCTACATTCTCTTGGAACAAAGTCGGCCAGTAGGAAATAGAGACTACATGTTTCCTAATTTCACCTGGATTCGGAGTATGAACTTACTCTCTATATATATCATTATGCCAGGCCTCATTAGAGCATAACATCATCCCAAGAAAATTCAGCAAAAACCCTAATACCAAAGACCATGAAGAACGTTGAGATTCGATCCGTGTGGCAGGACAATTTGGAATCCGAGTTTGCTCTAATTCAGTCCATGATTCGTTACTACCCTTTCCTCTCCATAGACACCGAATTCCCGGGCACAGTTTTCCAGTATTCCGATGTCCACACCCCCTTACCAACCCCGGCATCCAGATACAAGCTCATGAAGGCCAACGTGGACAACACCAACATAATCCAGTTAGGTCTAACACTCTCCGATAACAACGGAAACTTGCCCAGTTTCGGCACTAATATCTGCTACATATGGGAGTTCAACTTCAGGGACTTCGATATCGACCGTGACCTTCAGAATATAAGTTCGATTAAGTTACTTGAGAAGCAAGGAATCGATTTCTTGAAAAACAAGGAAAAGGGTATTCGTTCTTCCGACTTCTCCTTGCTGTGGCATAAATCTTCGCTGTTCTCCAAGATATCCCGGTTGACATGGGTGACTTTCCATAGCGCTTACGATTTCGGGTACCTGATCAAGATTCTGACTAACAAACGGTTGCCGCCGGACATTAACGATTTCATGTCCATGATGGATATGTACTTTGGGAAAAAAGTGTACGACATCAAAAGCATGATTAGGGTTTCTCGAGGGATTTATGGAGGATTAGAGAGAGTGGCTAACAAGCTTGGGGTTGATCGTGTGGCTGGGAAGAGTCATCAGGCTGCTTCTGATAGTTTGCTGACTTGGCAAACGTTTCAGAAGCTTACACAAGTGTACTACACAAGTATGCTAGGGGAAGACAACTGCAGTTTAGATTTGAGAGATTTAGATTGGTCCCAAAGGGTTTTGTATGGTTTGGAAGTTGAGGCTCATTGATCTAGCTAATTGCAGTACAAGGAATCCAGAATTTTGATTGTTTTCATTTATTTCATTCTTTTGTACTATCTTTGATATTAATGAAGTTGGATTTTTACCCTATTTCGAACTTTCATTTATGCAATTTTTTTAGATGTGCAAGATCTTGGTCAAGGGCAGAAATAGAAACAATTATTGGTATGAGATGCAATGGTTACGAAAAATCCTTTTCATAATAGTAACAAATTGATTACGGTAGACTTTTTTTTTTTTGACAAACAATAATATTAATGAGTTAAATAATTAGTTGTTAGAGGAAGATAATCAGTAGGAATCAGCGGACCATATTATTCTATTAACATAATTAGGTCATTATATTCTTTGTGGTGACAGCAGGACTTTGGTTGGAACAGGTTGCTGCTAACACGCAATTCTATTAAGATAAAAGCATATTGGTCGTTTTCGTGAGCAAAGTGACATCCAAAACCCCACCAAGTACCAAATATAACTATGGAAAAAGGAACACAAATTATTCAAGCATACAAAACTTGCAATTTATTCACACTCTATAATATGGATAACATTTCACAGAAAATGATAGTGTCGATTTCAATTCGAGCGTATATCAATAAGAGCATCAATTTTATGCGTCCAAATAACATTATTGATTTGAATTTTATATGAATATGTTAAGATGAGAGGTATTGGATTGTACCTTTACTTCAAATTGAATGTAATTGTTTAGAATATACATTTTTCATAAAATTTAGATCGATGAGAGAGAGAGAGATTTGAACTTTAGGCATCTTTCAACGTTGAGATATGTCTATTAAAATGTGTTTTTTTTGAAGCAGTGGGGACGTAAACTTAACCATCTTTTGTAGGAACAAGATAAATTGTAAAATATATCAATTTTAGATATTCACTTTTTAGATATTCATTTAATTGTAGCAGTATAGTTTTTTGTTGGCCAAAGGATTGCAAGAGTCTTTTAGTTGAAAATCTCAGTGTAACATGATTACAAATCAAAGATCAATATTTGACAATAAAAAACGACAAAGACAAAAACCACTAGTTAAATGCTAAAAATAATAAAAGAAAAAATATTTGGTTTTAGCTACGACACATGTACTCTACCGTTTTCATATTTTATAACGATTTTAAATGGCTCAATTTCCTGAAGATTGTCAACTAAACTCACTATTTCGTTGGCCAATCTCTATATTAGACCAAAGAGCACATACAACGTTAGCAAAACCAAGGATCTTTTAAACTCAATTGACGAAATGAGGTCAATAGAGCACGAAGGATAAGGACCCGCTGTACTCACTGTTTCTAAATTCTATGGTAAATAAATAAATAACAATGTCTGTTTTTTTTTTTTTTTTTTCCTTCCCAGAAAAAGAATATAGTGAATAAATAAAACAGAGAGAACCTGCAGTCCGAGAAAAACAAAAGAAAGTGACTCCCCCACTGACAAGAAAGAGAGATCTTTGATCTCTGACTTGGTTTCTCTTTTGTTCTCTCCAAAAACCCAGAAAGTATGGTGTTGAATCAGAGCTTCTGCTTCTGCTTTTCCATTGTTTTCCTTATCCTTTTTCTGGGTCTTCCTGGTTCTTCTTCTTCACCAACTTTCATTTCAGGTACTGCCCGATTTAACATCTGAAGTTCTATATATGTATATATATGTTGTAATTTTGCTGGGTTGTGGTTCAAATAAGCTTAGATTCAGCAAAGCTCTGAACTTGGTGATTTCTTTGTGTGTGGCTGCAGATGGTGTCTTTGAATCTCAGGCTTCTATTGGCCGGAACTTGCTGCAGGCCAAGAAAGGTTTGATTTCCTTCACACCCTTCTCTGAAAAATTTGTTCTTTCTTTGTTGGTATCATATAATTTTCACTCTAGCAATTGAAATCCAGTGCTAAAAGGTGTAGAAGCGATTGTTTCTACTTTTGGAAAATATTGATTTGATTGATTTTTCTTGCTTCAATTTTACTGTGTTGGAGGATGAAAGCGTGTCGAATGTGTGTGCTGTTTGTGATCTATGATCTGTTAATGGAGGGTGATGGATTGGGCTTGTATCTTTTCTGGAATTTTGAGTTTTGGATTTGTTAAGTCCATGTCGAACTTGTTTTGAGAAATTAATTGACGAAAATCAAATCGAAATTTAGTAATTAAATTGGGTAAGTCTTCATAGAATGATGTATGTTTGTAAATGCTTGGTGGCTCATCATATCTCTGCTTACATAGCATGTGATATATTGATATTTACTTTACTTTGTAACACGGGCATATAGGAAAAAGAAAATAGAGGAGCTTTGGAGATGACGTTTTACCGCAGTGGCGGAAACAATAATGCCTATGCACCCTAGTGCCGGTTCGATCTCCACCAATCCCCTTCCCCTAACATTTAACAATTTAACTTACTAACGCTATTGTTTGTAAAATGGAAAGTAGAGGAGCTTGAGATCGGGCTCAATTTGAATCCAAGAAATTGATGCATAAACATTCTGCAGCTTGATTGTGCTGTGTGTATTGACTTCCCGTTGAAGCCTTTCATACAATTGGATTGCCCATATTCTGTATGGTAGTTGGAAAATGGTGTTACTTGCCCCTCTCTACTTTTTCCATTGATTTGGGAATTATAGGCAAGAGGAGCTTATGTTTTGTTCCTTTGAGAGACCTCGAAGGCTAGAAGCATGTTTAGGATGGATCATGGGACATTGTTGGTTTTGGATTTTCTGATACGAACTTGGAAGCTTATGTCGTCACACCAAATCTCTTTTGGGTTCTGCATCACATAGAAAATATCTTTCGGTGCCATTTTTCTTTTTGGTAGATCTTAATAGGAGGTAAATAACTTGGTCTGATGAAATTTTGGCTCCTGTTATCTGCAGGTTGCCCAGTGAACTTTGAGTTTTTGAACTACACGGTTATCACAAGCCAATGCAAAGGACCCCAATACCCTGCTAAACAGTGTTGTGGTGCATTCAAGGAATTGGCTTGCCCTTACGCAGATGTGATTAATGACTTGACAAATGAATGCGCTTCAATTATGTTCAGCTACATCAACCTCTACGGAAACTACCCACCTGGACTTTTCGCCAATGAGTGCCACGACGGAAAAGAAGGTCTGATATGCCCTGCATTACCACCATCTGCAGTGGCCAATGATGTAAATGGGGCTCATACCACACACTATCCGTCTCCATTGCTAATGCTCGCTGTGGGCTTCCTAGCGTTGTTCTGGTTACTATAAATTTTTTCCGGCAATTAGTATATTCTTATGACGTGAGAAATTTACAATTTTTTTCATCATCTGGTTTTCATCCATGTTTTTCCTCAAGTGCTAGAGCTATAAGATTCATTCCGTTTAATTATCAACATGGGTGGCATTTGTAATTTGCAATATTTATAAGTCCCTTTGTGCAATACCTTGACAGCCATAATATAGTGCAGAATCTTTCAATTTCTTGAGCTTTATCTCCTACATCTTCCCTTGAACGCTTTGAATGATCTGTGTAAAATGAGCTGGATTTGGTAATGTGGGGACGACGCAGATTCAATTATCTTCATATCACCTGTTTGCTTTGGAATTTTGTTTCTGTAACTCTATATAATTGCATAACTCTATTGTGCATCTGCAACAACCATTAACATTACATCCACTGACTGGGTTTTCGCGCTTTAGGCGGCTCCCATTTCGCTCTCCGCTGCCCTCCATTGCTCTCTCGCTCCTCCATCTCTTCCCAGTCAGAACAACTTGCCATCCCTCCCTCTGAAAATCGCGGTTAGAATGCCAACCACTCTGGTTTTGCTTCAAATGTGCAGCAATTTCCAACAAGTTAGACAAGCGCATACTTAGTTGGTTGTATCGGGCCTCTTTGACCGCCCTCTAAACGCCGGGAGGCTTCGCCAGTTCTATGTGACAGTTACGCAAATTCACCATGCCTTGGCGATTTTCAATAGAATATCTTATCCTGATGTGTTTGCCTACAGTATCATGAACACGGTTATGAAATCTTGGGGAAGATGTCACAGAAAGATACAGTTGCTTGGGGAGCTATGATTTCTGGTTTTGCCATACGTGGCGAAGCTGAGAAATGTTTCGAACTGTTCAATGAAATGGTTACGAACGGAATGTATCCGGAGGAAGTCATTTTTCTGGCCATTTTATCTGCTTGTTCCCATGCGGGGCATGTCGAAATGGGATACGAGTACTTCTATCAAATGGCGCATGACTATTGAACATTATGGATGCATGATGGACCTTCTTGGTGTTGGAAATTAGGATTATTTTGTTGTTTGAATTTGGGGTAGCCCGTTAGTATTAGGGTTTCGTTTTTTTCCTTATTAGGGTTATGTTAGTTCTCTATATATATGATGTTTTGTAGCTCGTAGAATTACAATTCATTTACAATGTAGCCTCTTAGATTCTGTAGCCGTTCCTGCATTCTCGTTTGTTTAATAAAATTCTTATTATTTTGTTAGTCTTGTTCGTTGCGCACTATGATATTCAACTTGGTATCATAGCAGGTTGAATCCTTCGGGATTTAATCTGCGTTTGTTTAGTATCAATTTGTCTGTCTCGTCTGTTTGTTTGTTATTCTGTTCTCAGTTGTCGTTGGCTTAGGTTGCAGAAAAAATAAAGAAAAGATAGTAGAAAAAAATTTGTTTGACGACGGTTTTGATGAAGCTCTAACTCGAGAATCACAAACTCGGATCAAGTTTGTCTCTACCTTAGGCCTTCCTGTTGAACCCAGCTTGCATGAACCCACCATGTCAGTACCCGCCGCCACATCTGACTGAATCCGAACCACCTGATCCATCGATCATTGCTGAGAAACCCATCCGCGCACTGCTGCTGCTCATGCACCCAGTCACCAAGCTTGCCGCTGCTATCCATTGCACCCATCGAAATGTTTGCAACTGTTGTTGGCCTGCAGGAATTGTTGGTTGGCCTGCTTGGAATTGTGACCACTTGAGTGATAAGAATTTGTTGATTGCTGGAATTGCTTGTTCGCTCGCTCGCTTGGATTGTTCGTTTGCTCGCTTGATTGCCCGCTTGCCTTGTCGTGTCCGCCTAACGGAGCTTGCCTTGTCGTGTCTGCCCAACGAAACTTGCCTTGTCGTGTCTGCCCAACGGAGCTTGTCTTGTCTTGTCCGCCTAACGGAGCTTGCATCCGCATCTGCTTGTTGGCAAACTCATGACGTGTACTGCCATGAGTTTGACAGGGGGTGTTGGAATTTAGGATTATTTTGTTGTTTGAATTTGGGGTTAGCCCGTTAGTATTAGGGTTTCGTTTTCTTGCTTATTAGGGTTATGTTAGTTCTCTATATATATGATGCTTTATAGCTCATAGAATTACAATTCATTCACAATGTAGCCTCTTAGGATTATGTAGCCGTTCTGGCATTCTCGTTTATTTAATAAAATCTTTATTATTTTGTTAGTTTTGTTCGTTACGCACTTTGATATTCAACTCTTGGCTGTGCGGGGTGGCTGGAAGAGGCGGAAGAGCTCATCATGTCAATGCCAGAAAAAGCCTAATTCGGTAATATGGGGTGCGTCTTGGCAATTGTCGGACACATGGTGACCTGAGGAGAGGGAACCTTGTGTTCAAGCACTTGACAGAGTTGGAACCAATGTATGGTGAAATGAGGATTTACCGCTGCGACTGAGGTTTGGAGAAAGACTTGTAAAATATTCGATTCATTCATCATCGTGTCATATAAGATAGCTGTATATATTCAAACTTTATTGAAAGATTTTGTACATGGTAGAATTCTTACATAATCTGGGACGATCACAGTTATAAATATAGATAATAATACAATGATAAATGTATTCCAGTATCAGCATGTTCCTCTCTCTGCTCTCTGAGGGATGATGTTATCAGAAGGTTACTTACCCATAGTGTCTGCATAAGCTCGATTCTGGACATGTGCCGGAACTGGTTCATGTGTCACGCACGCGCTCACGCACCAAGGACCAGGTTGCTCGAACCGCTGCATGGAGAAAGCTCGATATGATCGGATAATTAATGTTGAAAGATTGTGTGGAAAACTTGCAACATGAAAGTTGCATATGGATTACATGCCATGTTTTTAGCACATTTTAGACATTTTGATTTAAATAACATCAAATTCTTGATGTTGTTTGAAACTGAAAGTACCTGGAGCTTCAGAGCGTCGTATGATCTATATATAGAGGCAAGGAATGTGGGATACTTTGGGCCAGTATCGTCCATTACCAGGTTGACATCTCTCTTCTAGTAGAGGACACCTTATGATCGCAAGTTCCCCAAGTGAAAGAGGCAGGCCCTCATCTGGAATGGATGCGAGCTTTGGACAACCAGATAGTTGCAGAGTCTGAAGAGAGGTGAGGAATTGAATGCCTCGGTCGAGTTTTTTCAGGTTTAGACAATCAAATAGTTGCAGAGTTTGAAGAGAGGTGAGGAATTGAATGCCTCGGCCGAGTTTCATCAGATTTGGGAAGCCATGAATTGTGAGTTCAGTGAGAGATTTGGGGAGCAGCATCTCCTCCTTCCCATCAGATGGAAATGACAACACGTCTGGATCTTCACTTTTGATCCTCAAGTTTCTAAGAGAGGAGAGTTTATGCAACCCCCACTCCAACTTCCAGAGCGGCTTACAACTCGAGTTTAGAAATTTCAAGTGATGTGAGGTTGGGAGGAAATGAAGTCAAACCTTTCAAGTAGTCAATCTCCAATTCCTTAAGAGACGTGAGATTGCGAATGTCTTCCGGTAACACCTCCAATTTTTTGCAGTTGAAGATGTGGATCAGTCTAAGATTGGAGGCTCTTCTCTCCCAACTCAGTCTCGGGATGGAAACAAGACTTCCACAGTCGCTAACAATTAAAGCTTGAAGATTGGTGAGGTGGCATAGGCCCTCCGGTAAGGATTTCAGATTTTGACACGTGGCAATCCTAATATATTCAAGACAATTATTAGTATTGTCGTGGAAGAACGGGTCTGATGCTATTAACTCTAGCCCATCACAATTCCGTATTTGCAGGTGTTTAAGCGCCCTGTAAAGCTTGATAGACAAGATGGAGACAATCAAGCTCATCAGGCCACGAAATCATCTGTCCAATAGATGATTTCGTGATCATACTCATTTACCTTATTAAGATCCCTGACTTTATGTAAATATTGATTTCTAGAATCTTTCCTTATGAAAATTGTCAAAGCTTGTAAACCCTTTGTAAAACTGTATAAATACAATATACTGAGATCAAATGAAAATCATCCAAAATTTCAAACAAACCTGTGCGTGTTCTTTATGTTATTTACCTGCACTGTTTAATCTTTCATGGTATAACAGAGCCCTTGATTAATCGTCCAATTTTTTTTTCTCTTCTCTACTGTCTCCTAATGGCTGCCACTACCAAGACTCCCTCTTCCGCTGAACCTTCTACCTTCCCCAATGTTTCCCATGTCATCACTATCAAACTTGATACCACCAACTACCCTCTCTGGCTTGCTTAGATTGTACCGGTTATCAAAAGTCGCCGTCTGATGCACTTTATTGATGGTTCTTCAGAATGTCCTCCCCCTTTTCTCAAGGATGATGCTGGACAACTTACCACCACTGTCAATCCTGATTATGAGGATTGGATTTAGAAAGATCAGTTGGTCCTTTCTTGGATCAATGGGTCTCTTGGCCTCTAGGCTCTTTATGCAACTGCTCACCACCAATCTGCCCGTGATGTCTGGGCTGCTTTGCAGCACCGATATGCTTCCCACAATCAGAGTCGCATCTTTCAACTTCGTACCGCCTTCTTCCAAACCAAGCGTGGCGATTCTTCCATTACTGACTAGCTGGATCGCATCAACTCTCTTGCTGACAGTCTGGCGCTCGCTGGTTTGCCAATCACTGATACTGATCTTGTTTATGTGATCATGTCTAATGTTGGACCCAAGTTCGAAAACACCGTTGCTGCTGCCCAAGCTCGTGAAACCACAATGTCTTATATTGATTTGGAAGCCCTTATCCTCTCTGCCGAGCTTCGCCTCACTGATCCAACTCCTGCTGTTGATCACTCTGTTCAAGCTATGGCGGCTTCCCGCAATCGCGATTCCTCTCGTGGGGGTGGTCGGTCCTTCTCTGGTCGCAACGATGGCCGCTCCACTCGAGGGGGTGGCTCCTATCGAGGCAACTCTAATGCCTCTTGGAATTCTAACCGTGGTGAACGTAATGGTGGCTTCTATCGAGGCAATCCTAATGCCTCTGGAAATTCTAATCGTGGTTAGCAAGCTGCAGGTCTTTTAGGCCCAGCCCCAAATCAGCGTAATGGATCATCTTCTTTCACCTTTGGTGAGTCCCGCATCAAGTGTCAAATTTGTGGTGGTCTTGGGCATCCTGCAATTGATTGTTTCAACCGTATGAATCTGGCGTATGAAGGGTGTATTCCATCTAAGCGTCTCACGGCTATGATGGCTCAAGCTCCTCAATCCGACAAACCTTGGCTTCTAGATTCCGGTGCTAATTCTCACATCACCAATGACTTCGGCAAACTCACTCTTACTCGAGAATATCGTGGCAATGATTTTGTTGGTGGTGTGCTTGGTGGAACAGGTTTGCCTATTAGCCACATCGGTAACTCAACCTTATTATCAAATAACCTCACTTTTAAACTGCAAGATGTCCTCCACTGCCCTAATGCTTCAACTTCCATTGTCTCTGCCTATCAATTTATGAAAGATAATGGTTGCTTCATTACCTTATTTCCTGATTATTTCTTTGTACAGGATTCGGTAACGGCGAAGATCCTTTTTTGGGGCAAGAGTAGGGATGGTGTTTTTCCAATTCACTCCTCATCAAAAGATTTTCATGGTCGTGTAGCAATGCTAGGTGTTCGTGTTGGTGGCAATATTTGGCATTCTCGTCTTGGTCATCCCTCGTCTCAAGTTTTTCAATTTTTATTTTCTAGAAATAAATTGCCTTCATCTGGCAAAATCTCTATGAATAATTTTTTTTTGTCATTCATGCCCTTTGGGCAAAAGTATTAAACTTCATTTTTCTCCATCCTTGTCCATTACATCTCATCCTCTTGAACTCATTCATTCTGATGTGTGGAATGTTTCAAATTTATCCATTAGTGGTTATAAATATTATGTTTTATTTGTTGACAATTATTCTCGTTATTCTTGGATTTTTCCAATGCGCATAAAATCTGAAGTTTACTCCATCTTTGTTTTGTTTAAGACTATGGTTGAGAATCAATTTTCTACTAAAATAAAAATGTTTCAATCGGATGGGGGGGGTGAATATACTAGTACTCAATTTAAATTTTTTTTTACTCAACATGGGATTCATCATCGTCTTTCTTGTCTTCACCATCCCGAGCAAAATGGTTTGGCGGAGCGTAAGCATCGCCACATTGTCGACACTGGGCTCACCTTGATGGCCCAAGCGTCGATGCCTCCTGCTTATTGGGCCGAGTCCATGCACACTGCGGTATACTTAATAAACCGTCTTCCTTCCAAAGTTTTAGATTATGATACTCCCTTTCAAAAACTGTTTGGCAAAGAACCCAATTATACCTTTTTAAAAACATTTGGTTGTGCATGTTTTCCATACTTGCGTCCCTATAATAATAATAAGCTACGTTATCGTTCTACCAAATGTGTGTTCTTAGGGTACTCTTTGAATTATCAAGGGTATAGATGCTTAGATATTTCAACCAACCGAATTTTTTTGTCACGCCATGTTCTTTTTGATGAGTTAAATTTTCCATTTTCTGAGTTATCCTCTACTCTTGCCTCCCACAAGACATCTTCGTCCCCAGATCCCGCGCTTGAAATTATTGGGCCCCTCCCCACACAGACATCCCAGCACACGTCACCCTTTCCTAAACACATTACCCAGATGCCAACCTCTTCCCCCACCCCCCAAGCGGTGCACCCCACCACCACCCAACCGGTGCAATCCAACTTCATACATCCTACCCCATCCCTACCTAATCCCCCCGCCTCGATGCCCACCTCATCCCTTACCACTCAACCCGCACCTCCTGTTCACTCCTCGCCTACTGTCCCGCAACAACCTACACCTGCCCCCTTACAAGTTTATCACCGTAAAAGTTCTCGCCCTCCAGCCTCTGAACCTGTTCCTCCAACTTCTTCAAGACACCCACATGTCCCCGCCACGTCTTCGGTAAGAGAGATGAATGCTCATTCTATGGTGACTCGGAGTAAATCTGTTGGTCTTAAGTCAAATTCAAAATATGCTCATTATGCAGATGCTTCTGTATCTACTAATGTTTTCTTTGAGCCTACTTGTTTCAGTCAAGCAAATAAATTTCCTGAGTGGCGTCAAGCAATGGCAGATGAATTCAATGCTCTTCAACGAGCTGGCACTTGGGTTCTTGTTCCCCGTACTTGTTCAATGAACATTTTGCCAAATAAATGGGTCTTCTGTATCAAGAGGAACTCTGATGGCTCTATCCAAAGATTCAAAGCCCGCCTTGTTGCCAATGGGTTCCATCAGCAACCTGGACTCGACTATGGAGAAACTTTCAGCCCCGTGGTCAAGCATTCCACCATTTGTCTCATCCTCGCTCTTTTTGTTCAGTTTCGGTGGCATGTTCTTCAACTTGATGTTCAAAATGCATTTCTACATGGTTTTTTATCTGAAGACGTCTATATGCGCCAGCCAACTGGTTTTGTGGATTCCCAAATCATGTTTGTAAACTTCAGCGGTCTCTCTATGGTCTTAAACAATCCCCTCGGGCATGGTTTCAATGTTTCTCTTCTCACTTGGAGGATTTGGGTTTCACTCCATCCCAGGCCGACACATCTCTTTTCATTTATCTTCTTGGATCCATACGCATTTATTTGCTTATCTATGTCGATGATATTTTGATCACAGGAAATGACATGTCTCACATTACACAGTTGATTACCGACTTAGGCCGTCGATTCTCTATGAAGGATTTAGGCCCCGCTCATTATTTTCTTGGCATGGAGATTGTTCGAACCTCAGATGGCTTATCTCTTTCTCAACATAAATATGTGCAGGATCTTCTATCACGTACGAAAATGGCAGCAGCTAAACCTGTTCATACCCCCGCTGTCAGCGGTCGAAGACTCAGCCTTCAAGATGGCGACCCTCTTCCGGATCCCATGGAATACAGAAGTGTTGTCGGTGCTCTCCAATATCTCACTCTCACACGTCCTGACATTGTGTTTGCAGTCAATCAAGTCTGCCAATTTATGCATCAACCTACCTCTCACCATTGGTTAGCTGTCAAACGTATCCTACGATATCTAGTTGGTACTCATTCTCACGGTCTTACATACAAACCTGGCTCCATTCTTCTCACTGCCTATTTTGATGCCGACTATGCCGGTAATCCTGATGACCGACGTTCCAATGGTGGATATTGCATTTATATTGGTTCTAACCTTGTCTCTTGGAGCTCTAAGAAACAGGGTGGTGTTTCTCGTTCTAGTACTGAAGCGGAGTACCGCCAGCTTGCCTACACTGCCGCTGCGATATCCTGGTTTCGTAAGCTTTTTCATGATCTTCGACTTCCCCTGTACTGTCCAAAAGTCCATTGTGATAACATTAGCGCAATATCTTTAGCCTCCAATCCTGTATTTCATGCCCGCACTCGTCATGTTGAGGTAGATTATCACTATGTTCGTGAAAAGGTTGTTCGTAACAAGCTCAAAGTTCTTTATCTTTCGACACATGATCAGATTGCTGGCATCTTTACCAAAGGCCTGTCTGTTACTCGCTTTCGCTATCTTTTGTCCAAGCTTCCAGTGCTCTTTGGCCCCGTCAGCTTGCGGGGGTGTGATAGACAAGATGGAGACAATCATGCTCATCAGGCCACGAAATCATCTGTCCAATAGATGATTTCGTGATCATACTCATTTACCTTATTAAGATCCCTGACTTTATGTAAATATTGATTTCTAGAATCTTTCCTTATGAAAATTGTCAAAGCTTGTAAACCCTCTGTAAAACTGTATAAATACAGTATACTGAGATCAAATGAAAATCATCCAAAATTTCAAACAAACATGTGCGTGTTCTTTATGTTATTTCCCTGCACTGTTTAATCTTTCAAAGCTGGCCTCTCAGTGATAACGATGTCAGAGATGGACAAGCAAATATCTCCAAGTGCTCAAGAGAAACAGAAAAAGAAGATGAACAAGAAACAACGAGCTCATTCTCCTCCTCCACTAACGATTTCAAACTTCCACACTCCCATATCTCTATTCTTTTCAGATATTGGGGAACCTGATATTTTGCAATATACATCAGAGAGTCGCATTGCCTAATATCCAAGACTTTAAGAGAAGGTGGCAGGCCAACATCTGGAAAAGAAACTAGACTTGTACAGTCGTTTATGTGAAGTTCTTGAAGAGACGACAACTGATGCAACCCTTTCGCCAGCTTCGAAAGACTTCCACAATTGTTTATTTTCATATATTCAAGCTTACAAGCTAATATTGGAACCTGCAGCAACCCCTCCAATTCTTTTCCGAGATCTTCAACAAGGGCATAGTTGCTTTTAATAACCAAACGAACAAGAGAAATCAGGTGCGGGAAACATCTATCCTCATTTTCCAGTGAAGACGTCAGCTCCTCACAACCAGTAATCTTCAACTCCTTAATCTTGCCCAATCCTTTCATAAGTCCCCTTGCTCCCAACCGCGGCTCCAAAATATTTGAAAGCCACATGGTCTGTAATAACTTAAAGTCAACCTCTGCGCTAGTATGCACTAGCGCTTTGCAGCCATCGATGCTTAGTTCACTTGCGTGTTCATAATTGGAAATTTCCACCACCAATTCCTTGCATCCAACAATCTGAAGCTTTGCTAACGAATTAAGTTTCTTCGGCAACTCGCCCTCCAGTTTAGGGCAGTATCTGATTGAAAGCACTTTTAGGCTAGGGAAAACACCACTTCCCTTATCCTGACCGAAAGGCAGCCATTTCTCCCAGTGCTCAATCTCCGAAAACTTGATAATCTCTAACACTCGAAAATGCAAGCTACCCCTTCCATAGAATTCGGGACCAACGATTTTCACAGCAGTCATTCCCATGATATGAAGTTCTTTAAGGCAACGCAACTGTCCAACCGGTGGCAATAGATGACAATTTTCACTATAGGATAAGCATACACGGACCATGTTAGAGAACATAGGATCTCCAATCCATGATGAAAAATTAGATCCATCATAAACAAAAATGGTGAGCTCTTGTCAAGCACGCCCAACTCCATTTCCCTTCATCCCCTCAAATCAGACCATTCCAGCTTCAATGAATCAAGCTTCTCCTTGTCTCTTAACTTGGCCCCACTAGCATCCTCAGCATCAACCACATTTTCCAATCTTGAGAGCCACAATGTCCCTCGGAGATGCAATAGGGACCCTATCTCTCTTATCCTAGACTGATCATTACCTTAGCCTACCACAAAATATGACAAGGATTGCAGATTCGTCAATCGACCTAGATGCGGAGACATTCCTTTCAATCGAATGGAACTGTTGAGATGCCGCAAACTAATTAAATTACTCATGTTTGCGGGCAATGCCTTCAATTTAGAACAACCTTCTAATAACAATGTTTGCAGATTGCAAATAATGGTTGTTGATGGAGGCAAACTCTTTATCTCAGTATAAGAAAGGTCCAGATACCGTAGATTCCACAATTTACCAATTGAATTGGGCAGCTCAGTTATTCCATAGCCATCCAAAGAAAGCACTCATAAGATTCACAGTTCTGGCAATAGATCAAACGTAACCCTACGAGTTAGATAGTTCGGTTCAATTACTGGAAACCGAGATAAATCTTGTGCAAATGGCAGGAATCTCCTCAAATGTTTAACTCTCGATATGGCCTCAACTTTCTTAACCCCATCATACGTACCACTGACATAAGACATATGACGAGCCGCTGGATGCAAGTCACCATTTCCCTTGTCCTCCAATGAAAAACATATTTCACCTGCAGCCCACCGCGCCAAATCACCAACAAGGTCATGCATTACATACTTATCATTACTTTTGCTTGCCTTTTGAAATAATGACCTGGACAATAGCTCTTGAAAATAGTCACTGCCTACTTCTTCCAGTTGTTTCTGGCCCTCTACTCGTTGTTGAATCAAACCTTCTGCCATCCACAAAAGGATCAACTGATTATCCCCAAATTCATAGTCATTTGGAAGTAGGGAACAATAGGCGAAACACCGTTTCAAACTCGAAGGTAGATAGTGAGCTCAATTTTAATACTGGGAGAATGCCACTATTGTCTGGTAGATTCCACATCTTGTTGTTTAAGATTTCCTCCCATTCTTCTACATGTTTACAACGTAGAAGACCTCCAAGAGTCCTTGCAGCCAATGGCAATCCGCGACATTTTGCAACAATTTTCTCCTTTATCAACTGAAACTTTTGCGACCTTTTGGTAATGTCTAAGAGGGAATGCTGCTCAAAGACTTGCCAACATTGATCATCCGATATGCCACCCAATTGATAAATAGTGGATCCCATCATGTTTGCAACATTCTCATCACGTGTTGTCACAACTATCTTACTTCCTAATGCTCCAACACGAAAGGGGGACTGCAATTTTATCCAAAAATCATAGACACATGTATTCCAAACATCGTCTAAAACAATTAGAAACTTTTTTCCTGCTAGCTTCTTACTCAAACTTTCTTGAACCTGGTTAAATTCCTTGAACTCCTTTAAAATACCACAAGTGGCGGATTCAAGAATTGCCTTTGTCACTCTTTCAAGATTGAAGTCATCCGACACAGATACCCATACTTTTAGGTTAAACTCTTTCGTCGCGTCATCATGATAAACATGTTTTGCAAGTGTTGTCTTTCCCACTCCAGGCATACTGACAATGGCAACTACATGAAAGTTAATGGCACGAGGTGCTTCTTTCAACAAGTCAATAATCCTTATCTTGTCTGTATCCCTTCCAATCACAGGTCCTTCTGGTAGGTGGGAACTTGGTGGCACGTGCCAAGCTTTAGTAGATGGTGTCCCCTCATTTAAACCAAGTTGTTTATTTACTTCCAATATCTCATGTAGCCGATCAGAAATCTTCTTTATTTCTGAGGTCAGGTTACAACTAAATTTAACTTCCGAAAACAAACCCCATACCTTGCTTGTGGTAGCCCCATGTTTCTCCTTTATTTGGTGTCGCAACATCTCGGTTGAAAACTTGTCCAATATGTCTTCCATATCATAGGCCAAGTCTTTGAGATCATCTAGCCACAATTTCACTGCTTGGTTTGTGAATTGCTTCTCCTCCGCGTCACTTAGCACTGCTCGAATAGTAGACAACATTGACTTCCATTTCTTCAGCTCTTTGCCAACGCCAAGTAGGCGTCCAAAGTAGCTCTGCGTCTCATGAGATGTCAACCCTTCAAGTAACACATGAATTAATCCTGAAATAAAGACCTCTCCCAGTGACATAGCTTATAAGAACTTCTTCAGGATAATGTATATTAACAACTTCTTCAGGAGAAAGGAAGGTATCAAGATTGAATGAGTGAAGTGAAGCAACCAATCCAAGAACAAGCAAGCAAATGTTACGGGGAAGCTTGAGCAATGTCAACCGTCAAACTGCAAAAAGTGGAACTTGTTAAGAAAAAGTTATAGAAATTCTAGTTTTGCTGTCTCACTGCATTTTCTCAAAGTTTTAGTATTTACTGAATCAAAGATTATGATTTATGTCCTAGTTACAAGCTCAGAGATATGTCCTGAGCATAGTAATTGAATTGGTCTTCGGATTGTTTGAGTCAGATGTGCTTTTGTTTTTCCACAAAAATTTGTAACATTTTTTTTTTCCAAAAATAAGAGCCAGCCATTTCCTTACCAACTTCTATTGAAATCATAACAAGATGTTTTATGCAAACATGATTCGTTATACATAGAGTTAGGATCAGGGGACACCCATGTTTTGAAACACAGTTTGTAAAGCCTGTTAGGGTTTTGCTCGTTGGTTTAGAGTCCTATTTTGTTTAGGATTGTAATAGAAAAGCTAAAGATGCACAAATTCTTGTCTTACAAGGATTAGTAAAGAATCAAGTTTTCTTGTACAATTAGATTAGGAATCCTAAAAGCAGAACAAATGCAAGAGTGCTTTCCTATTACAAATAGATTAAGAGACTTAATTGGAAGATAAGCATGTAAACAGCACCATGTACTTACAAATATGGTGCGGCCAGAAGCAGAAAAATTAAGACAAACAAGAGAATATAGGGAATGAGATTAGTTCTATGGTTTGCAAAAGTATTGCATGCTCTATTATTAATTAAACAAGGCGTGATTTCTCTATCCAGAAAAATCACAACTAGACGTAGGCAAAAGTTCTGTTGAACCAGCATAAATATTGTTTGTTTCTAGTTGTTCTCTATTTGCTAAGTTTAGTCTACTGTCGGATACATCAAAGAACATAATCTAGAGGGGAGTTGAAATTTTACAATTGGTATCAAGAGCTTGGGTAAAGGTGTTCTGCGATGGCAAGAGCAATGAAGGTTGCAGGTTTAGGAAGCTTAAGGCTTGCATTAAAACATTTTGATGGCAAGGATGACTTCACGGATTGGCAAAGGATGATGAAGAATGAATGCCTCATGATTTGGATGTTGAACTCCTTGGTGAGAAGCCTACAACCATGACAGAAACGACATGGACCAATATTCTTAAGAAGGCCAAGAGTTCCATCGAGATTCATCTCACAAAATCAGTCAGGTCCTACGTTATAAAAAAGATGACTATTAAGGAAGAATAGGATAAATTGGAGAAGATTTATATGGGCAAAACTGTGTTTAATAAACTGTTTCTCAAGACTGAACTATTCGGTCTTTGTTTGGAAGAATGAGGTGATATTGAAGATCATGTATGCAAGTTCCAGAATTGCTTAGCTAATTTTCAAAAGGTCGAAAAAACTTACAAAGACGATGATATAGCTATCATCTTGCTAAGGTCTCTACCCTCGTCTTTCAAGCACTTTTGAACAACTCTAATATTTGAAAAGGAGTCCTTGCAGCTTAAGGACGTAATTTAAGCCCTTAAGTCAAGCACTTAAGAGTATCTCCAAATGAGATGTCAAAATTTAAACATCAAAATGATATTTGATGGCTTATGTGGCAATTTGACATTTTGTATAATATTTTGCTCCATCCGATATGTGAAATAGTAATGTCATTTAATAAAAAAAAATTTATCTTTTTATGGGGTCCAATAATTGAGGCAACCAATCAAATACTTAAAAAACACAACAACATTTATTATATATTATATTAATATATTAAAAATCATTTAATAAATTTGATATCTGCTGTCAAATTTGACAGTAAAAAGCTTTACCTTCAATTGACTCAACACCACGTAAGAAATTGAAGGCTCGGTTGGAGAAAGTTTGCTGCTATTTTTTACTGTTATATGTTTACACAGAAGTTTTGACATCTCATTTGGAGATGCTCTAAGCCCTTAAGTCTTAGGGATTTGGACTAAGCCTTAATTTAATTTAATTTTTTTCCTTTTCATGAAAGGTTGTATCAATTCCCTCAAAAACGTGTAGATCGTATCAACTGTCAAATTCCCAGTGGATTTAGGACAAAGAATACAAATGGACCAAAGAATCCAGCACAAAGAGTAAACAGAGAAAGGCAAATATAAAAAAAAAGGACAAAATACTGATACAGATTCATATTAAGGACATGTAGATTTGGATGAGGAGTAAAACGACGATACCTTTAAGGGAAAATTCACACGTGACTTATTGTTCTTGAAGATGGAGAAACGCATGCTCCGCTGCAGTAGAGTGATAGACTTATTAAAGAGAGCTTAAAGAATGTTTTAAAGACAGCTTAAAGAATGTTTAAAGACAATTTGGGCATTGAGCATACAAAAATAGGGGTTGTTTATTTCAATATAGGAGGAGAGCATGTTATGGATTGTGATTACTTCTAAAAGAGTTAAAAGTGTTTTGGGACAATAAAAAAAAAACCCTCAACGACGAGCCTTTGGCTGCTTTTGAAAAAAGAGTTAAAAAGTGTTTATGGGTCATAGAAGTGATTTTTGGAGAAACACATGATAGCTGCTTCTTCAAGAAGCACTTCCAAGTACTTTTACAATAAACACTTGGATTTTTTATGTTGATGCACAAAATCAGTGGGGACTTTGGTACAACAGAAAGTGTTAAGTTTGTGACCTTCGCTAGATTGCTCCGGTCATTAGTGTGGATAAATATGTAAATGGATAGAGACAGGGAAGTAAACACAAGATGTACGTGGTTCACCCAGATTGGCTACGTCCACGGAGTAGAGGAGTTCTCATTAATTGTGAAGGGTTTACACAAGTACATAGGTTCAAGCTCTCCTTTAGTGAGTACTAGTGAATGTTTTAGTACAAATGACATTAGAAAATATTGTGGGAGAATGATCTCCTTTTATAGAAGAAAGTTTCTAGCTTTGTTCTGACATTGACACGTGTCATGTTATGATTAGCTTCCGATGTTGACACGTGTCGCGCTATGATTGGCTTCTAATGTCGACACGTGTCACGATGTGATTGGCCTTCTGGTTGGAGGGAAACTCTTCTGGATCCTTGATGGTATAACGTTGACCGGTGCTCGGTAGTTTTGGGATTGGTCAAGTATGGTACAAACAGTGCTCCCCTAAGTTCCCGAGTGAGGGAAGCTCATCGGTTGGGGACTTGCAATAACCAAGCTCCTGAGTAATCACGAAACTTCTAAGTACCGAAGTGTGGTATCGTCTTCACTTGCCTTATTTGTCTCATAGGTAGATGTGACATCTTCTCTGGAAGTACTTTTCCTCCATCCAGGGGTGGTATGTTTAACCGGTGGAGATGCACAAGGTAATGTATCAATTTCACTTGAAGCTTACTTGTAGTTTCAGGCTTGGTCAAGCTCGATACAAACCATGTAGTAGGAGTCCCCCAAGTCGCCGAGCTAGGAGATCTGCCGAAAGAGGTGATAGACAAGGTAAACAATTAGAGCTCCGAGCAATCAGTCCCAGATCAGAAGTTTGATTTCGAGTTCCGGCTGATTGTTCTCATTCTCCTTATCTTGCAGGCAACATGAAGGATAAAGAGAAGAAAAATGAGAAGAGATGATATGAGATACTTTTGCTTTTGAAGAAGTGACTTTCCACAGGCTTATTCTTGAACTGGGCTGAAGGGTTTTCTAGTTTCCTCTAGAGTATAAGGCCGACTCAAGAATTTGAGGGTCAAAACAAGTCCATCAAATCAAGAGTTCGTTCGACCTTGATGATATGGGATACTTTTGCTGTTGACAAAGTAGTGGATGTGGTATGACGAGGCTTTGCTCTTTGGCGATGTTGCTAGCGAAAGGTTGTTGAAGTTTCTTGAGCTCTTTGGATAGGGCAGAGATGCCGAGCTTGGATTTGACTTAGACTTCTCCGTCTGGATTATGCGGTTCTGTAGGGAGGGCGTTGTGCTATAGTGATATGTTCTAGCTCATCGTTGAACCTTCTGCTTCAATCTTTTGCATCACAGAAGTGGTGCGCAACCTTTGCATTTGAATGGTCCTTTAGAGCACTAATTCTCAGCGACTCATCCATGCTTGGCAGCTTCAGTGTAAAGAGCCAATATCGTATCAACTGTTCTGAAGTATTTGCCGAAATGATTCGTGACCTTGTCAATAGTTGAGGATGAGTACTCGAGAGCAATGCTAGGTGA
This sequence comes from Malus fusca, assembly GCA_035220775.1. Lineage (NCBI taxonomy): Eukaryota > Viridiplantae > Streptophyta > Magnoliopsida > Rosales > Rosaceae > Malus > Malus fusca. The sequence goes on from CM069069.1 coordinate 3,310,777, forward strand.
GCAACCAGACAAAGGTTACAGGCAATCAGTTCCAGATCAGAAGTTTGATTTAAGGTTCCAACTGATTGCTTTCTTTCTCCTTGTCTTGCAGGTAAGAGCAAGGGCAAAGGAAAAGACAGGGAAAAAGCATGATATGAGATACTCTTGCTTTTAACCCTGATGATATGAGATACTCTTACTATGGTGTGGCTTGTTTGCAGAGGTATTATCGGGGGAAAGGAAGCTGAGTATTTCGAGAGGCTTCATTGGGAGTACCCTCTCAGTTATGAGGAATGGTTGAGTATTTTTGCAGGTCTGCCTGTCCGTGGAGGGTGGAGGTAGACATATATAGGAGTTTACCCTTCTTGGTCATAGCAATGTAGTGGGAGCTGCAAGCTTCACGTGTTTTTACTTTGTCAGAGCACTTTGAAAAAGTGGTCTGTGGTATCTGGAAAGCTGATGTTGCGTGTGAAGATTGCAGACAAATTTTATCTAAGGAAATCTGGCTCTCGAAGTTCGGAGAGCGACGCCTCTTCGGTTTTCGAACAAGCAATCCTGTTGGGGATCTGGCTCTCGAGATTCGAAGAACGTTGCCTCTTCGATTTTTGAACAAGCAATCCTATTGGGGATCTGGCTCTCGAGATTTAGAGAGCGGTGCCTCTTCGATTTTTGAGAAAGCGATCCTGGTAAGAGTCTGGCTCTCGAGATTCGGATAGCGGTGCCTCTTCGATTTTTCAGAAAGTAATCTTGGTGGGAGTCTGGCTCTCGAGATTCGGGGAGCGGTGCCTCTTCGATTTTTGAGAAAGTAATCATGTTGGGAGTGTTTTCTCGATGTGAGTAAAGGTTGGGCATTTTTGCTAGTCTGCTTTGCCACGGAGCACAGAGGTTGACACACATAAGGACTTTCCAGTTATTAAGCAGTGGTGATGTTCCTTTACCCTTGTGGGTAATGGTAGGGTAGATAGCCCTTCAAAATTTATGTGTCTAAACTTTGTCAGAGATCTTTGGCAAAGTTATCTGTGGTACCCGAGGAGCTGATGTTGCGTGTGGGGATTGTCGACATATTTTACTCAGGAAAATCTGCTTCTTGAAATCCGGAGAGTGGTGCCTCTTCGATTTTTGAACAACGGCCCTGTTGCCCTTTCTTTTATAGGGGCACCAATTGTGTGCAAGAAGTACGTTCAGAGAGTTATTGCTTGTAGGAATTTTCCCCTTATTTTCGTACGTCAGAGATTTATTGGACCTCATTTCTCCTTCATCATTTCTGAAAATGTCTAACCCATCCGACGGTCGTTTTGACTTGAACTTTGGTGAAGAGGCAGCCATGCCTCCTCAAGACAACATATGGCGCCCATCCTTCTTATCCTCTACTGGTCCTCTTACCGTTGGGGACTATGTGATGAAGAATGATATGACCGCTGCGGTGGTGGCCAGGAACCTTCTCAATCCCAAAGATAACAGACTACTTTCCAAACGGTCTGATGAGTTGGCTGTTAAGGATTATTTGGCTCTCAGTGTTCAATGTGCAGGTTCTGTGTCTAATATGGCCCAACGCCTATTTGCTCGAACCCGCCAAGTTGAATCATTGGCGGCTGAAGTGATAAGTCTCAAACAGGAGATTAGATGGCTCAAGCATGAGAATAAATAGTTGCACAGGCTTACACGTGACTATGCTACAAACATGAAGAGGAAGCTTGACCAGATGCAGGAATCTGATGGTCAGATTTTACTTGATCATCAGAGGTTTGTGGGTTTTGTTCCAAAGACATTTATTGCCTTCGTCTTATGGGGCTGTACCGCATAATGAAGCTCCAAATGATCAACCTCCGATGCCTCCTCCTTCTGGGGTTCTGTCCAGTACTGAGGCTCCGAATGATCACCATCCGGTGTCTTCTCTTTCTGGGGCTCTGACGACTGCTGAGACTTCTCCTGAGCAACCTTTGTGAAAGCTCCCTCTTGTTTGTTTATTTTGACTCATGTATATGTACATATTTGTAACTTATCGAAGATATCAATAAATAAGCTTTGCTTCATTTCAACGTATTGTGTTAAATACACCAAAGCCTTCTTCACTAAGTTCTTTGAATTTTTTCTTTTGTTGAAACTTGTATGTTGAAGCTTTGTGAGTGAAGCATGTATGTTGAGGTAGTGCTCCCTTAATTTCCCGAGTGAGGAAAACTTCTCGGTTGGAGACTTGAAAAATCCAAGTCACTGAGTGGTCGTGAGACTTTCGAGTATCAAGGTGCAGTAGCACGAAGACGCGTTTTGGGTGGAAACCCAAGAACAAATCAGTGAGGGCATGACCCAAAGCGGACAATATCTTACTATGCAGACTGGGATGTGACACTTAACGTTTTTCTCCAAGATACCAACACTCAATTTCAATAATCACAACGAACAAGTACAACCAATTAAAATCCCCTTCACAATTCAGACATTTTTTATAGGGTTAATCTCTGTTTACTACCCTCAAGTTTCGTGGTTTTCAACATTTAGTACATCAAGTTTTTTTCGTCCCAGAGTCGTACCTAAAGTGTTAATTTTGGGACAGTCTCATACATCCGTTAGTCAAACCGTTAAGTCTGCCATTAACTGATGACGTGGCGCCTATGTGGACAATAACTGGGTGACACGTGTCATTTAAAAATATTAAAATAATTAATTTAAAAAAAAAACCCCCACTTCTTCTTCTTCCCCACCCTCCACCCTCCACCCCACCACTCTGAGTGTTAATTTCTTCTCTATTTTCTTTGATCTCCACCATCGCCATCTCTAGAAGCTCCTGCTGCTTGTCTTCAATTCTTCATAAAACCCAGCAAATCTGATTTCACAATTTTTGAATATTTCTCAAAATCCAGCAAACCCAACTCCACAAATCCGACTGCACACCCTTTTTCCTTTCCTCATATCTGCAGCCAACTCTCTTCCTTTACCTCCCGTCCAACTGGAATGAGAAAGAATCTCGTCCATCTACTTCTCAAGAAGTTGCAGGTGTATTAGCAACAACACCAGGTCTTCGATTTGGCGTCCTCCGCCGTCACCAACTCTGAATCCGAAGACAACCCATCGCCGCCGCGACCTAATTCAAAAAACCCAGTTGACTGGCTGGGCGACGGAAAGCTCAGTCTCGAATAATGCTGGGTGGTTCACGGTCAAATTTTTATGCCAATTTCAATCTGCAATTTTATCGAGTTGGGTTCTCAGGGTTATGGAAAAATGTCGAATTTGTGGAGTTGGGTTTGCTGGATTTTGAGGTTGCAGGGAAACGAGGGAGGGGCCGACCGCCCAGAGCTAGGGTTTTGAAGACTGAAGCTGCGGAGGAGAAGCCTGTGAAGGCGTTCTGGGTTTTTAATTTGCATGCCCTGCCTTCTAAAATCCACATCACTGCTCTAACAATTTTGCAGGCCAAAGTCATCCATGGTTTCTTCAATCTCTCTCTCCTTCACTTCCTCTTTCCTCCCTCATCCTCTTCCTCTCAACAAAAACTCCATCGCCACCGCCGCCGCCTCCTAGAAACCCCAATACCCCAACTTTAAGCTGCTCATCCCCGCATTCGCCACCTCAGTTGTAAGCTGTCACTCCACTCCATCTCCGTCTTTCGACACCAGATAGAGGCACTGGAAGAAAGGTGAATACCCAGACGTCTCGGAGATGTTGACTCCGGCGACTTACAGAAAAACCCAGAGTTGGGGTTTTCCTTTTGATCTGAAAGAACTGAACTTTAGGGTTTGAGAGTGGGGGATTGAATTGAAAGATTGGGTTTGGGGATGATTTGCAGGGGTTTGGGGTTGGAGAGAGAGATAGAGAAAGGTAGTGAGAGAGAGAGAGGGAGATGGAGAATGCAAGGAGAGAGAGTGTGCGGGGTAAGAGTTTTTTTTTTTTTTTAAATACTTTTATTTAATTAATTATTTTAATATTTTAATGACACGTGGTGCCCAGTCATTGTCCACATAGGCGCCACATCATCAATTAACGGCAAACTTAACGGTTTGACTAACGGATGTATGAGACTGTCCCAAAATTAACACTTTAGGTATGACTCTGGGACGAAAAAAACTTGATGTACTAAATGTTGAAAACCACGAAACTTGAGGGTAGTAAACAAAGATTAACCCTTTTTTATATTTGACCGCTTGACATTCTTTATGTTTGAACTGAGCACTAATTTGAATTGAAATTATTATATATTTAATTGAATCCTAAAGTGAGATTTTTCAGTTGAGTAGATAAAAATGAAAAAAAAGAAGAATTAAGAAAAATTGAAAATTGAGAAGTGGAAAATGCTCGAAATTGAGTAGTAGGCTCCACATACAATTTCATTCCTGAATCACTTGGAATGAATGCAATTCTCATTCCTCTCATCCCATTCCGCTTACGTAAACACACCATAAGTGGGTTCCCGAGAAAACACTGGATTCCCAAAATACCCTTGCCTACGATAACAAGATCAGAGGTTTTGTTCAAAACATGATCAGAGCATCTCCTCCTTCCCATCAGGTGGAAATGACAACACATCTGGATCTTCACTTCTGATCAACAACTTTCTAAGAGAGGAGAGTTTGTGCAACCCCCACTCCAACTCCCAGAGCCGCTTACAACTCCCTACTTAATAAATTCCAAGTGATGTCAGGTTGGGAGGAAAGGAAGTCAAGATATAAAGATGGTGGGAAATGGAAGAAACCCGAAGCAAAATTGGGAAATTGGGGTCTGCTCTGCGAATGCCTCAGAGAAATTTAGGGGTGTAGTCAAACTAAGATTTTAAAGGATTTTAAAGGATTTTAAAAGTGGTAGATTTGATAGGATTTAAGATGATTAAAGATTCTTACAAAATTCATATGAATTTTATTAAAGAATTTGAATGGATTGTGGGGGAAGGATTTGAAATCCTAAGGGGTGAGGTTGAATTCTTTTTAGTTTTCGTTATATATAGTTTTTGCTTTTAAATCCCATAAAATCCACAACTTTTTAAAATCCTTTAAAATCTTAATTTTTTTAATACACTTAGATTTGAATGGATTCTAAAATCCTTTAAAATCTTTTAATTGACTACACTAGGATTTTAAAATCTTTTAAAATCCTCTCAAATCCAAGTTTGACTACACGGATTTTAAAGTTTTTTAAAATCCTCTCAGATCCAAGTCTTTTAAAATTTTTTAGTTGAATTTTGTCTGTAAAATTGTTGTTTTTTGCTCCTAATGTGCTATTGAAAGCTCTGGAGGCAGAGCACCCAATAATCAACTCCAATTTCCAGACGAACACAAAGTCGTCTTCTTTGCAGGTTCTTCTCTACCAGGTCAGCATCTATGCATTGCAATAATATATATATATAGATGTATGTATACGTCTGTAAGTTTGTTTCAATCTTTTACTGTACTAGATTTTCCGGTAAATCTGGTCATCAGGTGCTTAAAGTTTTGAATTTCATGTCTTATTATTTGTACCACTTTGTAATGAACTTAGGATTTAGTGATTGGCTTAATCACTATTAGGAGTTTAATATTGGATTTGTTAGGCTTATTCCTGTTTCTAGTGAAGTCTGTTAGAAATTGCAGCTGTCATTAAAGGTGTAAAGTCTATAAAAAGGAGCTGAGCTCCCTGAATTGTATCAGATCAGAATTTACAAATAGAAATACAAACCAAAAATATATATTGGAGCCCTGCTCCCTTCTACTGCATCTTCTCCATTTGCCATTACTATCGCTGCTAGCAGGTTGAGATAGGGTTCTGAGATTTGGGCTCTATCACACTTGGGTTCTTTGGTATCTGATTGGTTGATTATGTCTGTGAACTTTTAGGGTTTATTGGGTTTTTAGTTGTTGGCTGTTCCTTTTGAGCAAGATATGAATTTTTATTTAGAGAGTTGGGCTTAATTCGAAAACAGTTTTATAGAAAGGAGAATATGGAGTGCCGGGTGGCAGGAAGAGGAGGAAGAGCTCGTCATGTCAATGCCAGAAAAGCCTAATTGGGTACGGACACATGGTGACCTAAGGAGAGGGAACCTTGCGTTCAAGCACTTTACTGAACTGGAACCAATGTCTAGTGACAGATACAAAGTAGCAGGGAGTATGTTTGCCAACGCTGGAGAAAACGAAAGTGCAACTGAAATTTGGAAACACATTGGAGAAAATGAATTGGAGATTACTCGTGGGATGAGTTTCATCAAAATAGATGGTGCCGTCCATGAGGTTGTAGTGTGGACTATTCATCATAGCAGGCACAAAGAAATCTACATGTGGAGCAGGGTTCATAGATTGTTGGTTATTATGAAATTGAAATTGGAACTCCATTCTTTACTTTGGAAGATCGCCAAACCGCTAAAAATGGCAGTCCTCTCATGGACATGCTATACTCTTGATACGCAAAGGGGATTTTAGCACAAATTGATAAGGGCATTTACCCTTCTCAAAAAAAATATGGGCATTTACCAATGCAACTGGAGAAAGACTCATAAAATATTCGATTCATTCATCATTGTGGCAGAGAAAATAACTATATATTCACAATTTATTGAAAGATTTGTTACATGGTAGAATTCTTACGTAATCACAGTTATATATATATATATATATATATATAATATACAATGATAAATGTATTTGTAGTTTCAGCGTGTTCCTTTCTCTGCTCTCTATGGGAGGAGGTTATCAGAAAGTTACTCACCCGTAGTGTCTGCATAAGCTCAATTCTGGACTTGTACCTGAACTGGTTCATGTGTCACGCATGCACGCACCAAGGACCAGGTCGCTCGATCAGCTGCATGGAGAAAGCTCAATATGATCGGATAATTAATGTTGAAAGAGTGTATGGAAAACTTGCAACATGAAAGTTGTAAATGGATTGCATGCCGTGTTTTTAACACATTTTTTGGACATTTTGATTTAAATAACATTAAACTCTTGATGTTTGAAATTGGAAGTACCTGGATCTTCAGAGCGTCTCATAATCTATATATAGGCAAGGAATGTGGGATATTTTTGGCCAGTATCGTCCTTTTCCAGGTTGACATCTCTCTTCTAGTAGAGGACACTGGTCGATCGAGAGTTTCCCAAGTGAAAGAGGCAGGCCCTCGTCTGGAATAGATGCTAGCATTGGACAATCTTGGAGGCTCAGAGTCTGAAGAGAGGTGAGGAATTGAATGCCATTAATGAGTTTCTTCAGATTTGGGAAGCCATCAATTTTGAGTTCAGTGAGAGATTTGGGGAGCAGCGTCTCCTCCTTCCCAACAGGTGGAAATGACAACATATCTGGATCTTCACTTTCGATCGACAAATATTTGAGAGAGGAGAGTTTGTGCAACCCCCACTCCAACTCCCAGAGCCGCTTACAACTCTTGGCTCTATAAATTACAAGTGATGTGAGGTTGGGAGGAAAGGAAGTCAAACCTTCCAAGCAGTCAATCTCCAATTCCTTAAGAGACGTGACATTGTGAATGTCTTCCGGTAACATCTCCAATTTTTTGCAGTTGAAGATGTGGATCTGTCTAAGATTGGAGGCTCTTCTCTCCCAACTCAGTCTCGGGATGGAAACAAGACTTCCACAGTCCCTAACAATTAAAGCTTGAAGATTGGTAAGGTGGCATAGGCCCTCCGGTAAGGATTTCAGATTTTGACACCTGGCAATCCTAATATATTCAAGACAATTATTAGTTTTGTCGTGGAAGAACCGGTCTGATGCTATTAACTCTAGCCTTTCACAATTCCGTATTTGAAGGTGTTTAAGCGCCCTGTAAAGCTGGCCTCTCGGTGATAACGATGTCAGAGATGCACAATAATGTATCTCCAAGTGCTCAAGAGAGACAGAAATAACGAGCTCCTTCTCCTCCTCCACTAATGATTTCAAACTTGTACAATCCCATATCTCTATTCTTTTCAGATTTTGGGGAATCTGATATTTTGCAATATACTTCAGAGAGGGACAGTAGTGAATCTCCAAGACTTTAAGAAAAGGTGGCAGGCCAACATCTGGAAAAGAAACTAGACTTGTACAGTCGTTTATGTGAAGTTCTTGAAGAGACGACAACTGACGCAACCCCTTCGGCAGCTTCGAAAGACTTCCACAATTGTTTATTTTCAGATATTCAAGCTTACAAGCTAATATTGGAACCTGCAGCAACCCCTCCAATTCTTTTCCGAGATCTTCAACAAGGGCAGAGTTGCCCTTAATAACCAAACGAACAAGAGAAATCAGGTGTGGGAAACATCTATCCTCTTTTTCCAGTGAAGACGTCAACTCCTCACAACCAGTAATCTTCAACTCCTTAATCTTGCCCAATCCTTTCATAAGTCCCCTTGCTTCCAACCGCGGCTCCAAAATATTTGAAAGCCACATGGTCTGTAATAACTTAAAGTCAACCTCTGCGCTAGTATGCACTAGCGCTTTGCAGCCATCGATGTTTAGTTCACTTGCGTGTTCATAATTGGCAATTTCCACCACCAATTCCTTGCATCCAACAATCTGAAGCTTTGCTAACGAATTAAGTTTCTTCGGCAACTCGCCCTCCAGTTTAGGGCAGTATCTGATTGAAAGCACTTTTAGGCTAGGGAAAACACCATTTCCCTTATCCTGATCGAAAGGCAGCCATTTCTCCCAGTGCTCCATCTCCGAAAACTTGAGAATCTCTAATACTCGAAAAGGCAAGCTACCCTCTCCATAGAATTCGGGACCAACGATTTTCACAGCAGTCATTCCCATGATATGAAGTTCTTTAAGGCAAGGCAACTGTCCAACCGGTGGCAATAGATGAGAATTTTCACAATAAGATAAGCATACACGGACCATGTTAGAGAACAGAGGATCTCCAATCCATGATGAAAAATTAGATCCACCATAACCAAAAATGGTGAGCTCTTTAAGATTTTTAGGAGGTTGTAACATGTCAAGCACGCCTAACTCCATTTCCCTCCATCCCCTCAAATCAGACCATTCCAGCTTCAATGAATCAAGCTTCTCCTTGTCTCCTAACTTGGCACCACTAGCATCCTTAGCATCAACCACATTTTCCAATCTTGAGAGCCACAATGTCCCTCGTATATGCAATAGGGACCCTATCTCTCTTATCCCAGACTGATTACTACCTTTGCCTACCACAAAATATGACAAGGATTGCAGATTCGTCAATCGACCTAGATGCAGAGGCATTCCTTTCAATCGAATGGAACTGTTGAGATGCCGCAAACTAATTAAATTACTCATGTTTGCGGGCAATGCCTTCAATTTAGAACAACCTTCTAATAACAATGTTTGCAGATTGCAAAGAGTGGTTGTTGATGGAGGCAAACTCTTTATCTCAGTATAAGAAAGGTCCAGATACCGTAGATTCCACAATTTACCAATTGAATTGGGCAGCTCAGTTATTCCATGGCCATCCAAAGAAAGCACTCGTAAGATTCGCAATTCTGGCAATAGATCAAACGTAACCCTACGAGTTAGATAGTTCGGTTTAATTACTGGAAACCGAGATAAATCTTGTGCAAATGGCAGGAATGTCCTCAAATGTTTAACTCTGGATATGGCTTCAAATTTCTTAACCCCATCATACGTACCACTGACATAAGACATATGACGAGCCGCTGGATGCAAGTCACCATTTCCCTTGTCCTCCAATGAAAAGCATATTTCACCTGCAGCCCACCGCGCCAAATCACCAACAAGGTCATGGATTACATACTTATCATTACTTTTGCTTCCCTTTTGAAATAATGACCTGGACAATAGCTCTTGAAAATAGTCACTGCCTACTTCTTCTAGTTGTTTCTTGCCCTCTACTTGTTGTTGAATCAAACCTTCTGCCATCCATAGAAGGATCAACTGCTTCTCCCCAAATTCATAGTCATTTGGAAGTAGGGAACAATAGGCGAAGCACCGTTTCAAACTCGAAGGTAGATAGTGATAGCTCAATTTTAATACTGCGAGAATGCCACTATTGTCTGATAGACTCCATATCTTGTTGTTTAAGATTTCCTCCCATTCTTCTACTTGTTTACAACGTAGAAGACCTCCAAGAGTCCTTGCAGCCAATGGCAATCCGCGACATTTTGCAACAATTTTCTCCTTTATGAACTCAAACTTTTGCAACCTTTTGGTAATGTCCAAAAGGGAATGCTGCTCAAAGACTTGCCAACATTGATCATCTGATATGCCACCCAATTGATAAATAGTGGATCCCATCAAGTTTGCAACATTCATATCACGTGTTGTCACAACTATCTTACTTCCTAATGCTCCAACACGAAAGGGGGACTGCAATTTTATCCACAAATCATACACATGTATTGCAAACATCGTCTAAAACAATTAGAAACTTTTTTCCTGCTAGCTTCTTACTCAAACTTTCTTGAACTAGGTTAAATTCCTTGAACTCCTTTAAAAGACCACATGTGGCAGATTCAAGAATTGCCTTTGTCACTCTTTCAAGATTGAAGTCATCCGATACAGATACCCATACTTTTAGGTTAAACTCTTTCATCGCGTCATCATCATAAACATGTCTTGCAAGTGTAGTCTTTCCCACTCCAGGCATACTATTAAGAATATATTGTAATTAATGTCTAAGCTAGGAAAGGCTATTCCATGAATTGTGCTGATCACGCCTTTATAGGAAGGCTATTCCATGAATTGTGCGGATCACACCTTTATAGGATTAAAATCAGGATTTGACTTTACCACTTGTATTTGTATATATATAGGCTACTTAGCCTCTGTTCATATTAACAATAAGAAAAGCCTTCAGCCACATTATTCCTTCACATATTCTTCCATATATCAATCCCAGGAACTACCTAGCTCTTATTTAATTTGGTATCATCACAGGCTCTTCGATCCACTTCATCAAATCCTAGCAAAATACAAACACCATGACAGACAGCCAAACATCCAATCCCAACAAAAACAATTCCAGCAACCCGAGTATGGAATTATCAAATCCATACTATGTTCATCCTTCAGATCACCCTGGCCATGTGCTTGTTTCTGAAAAACTGAATGGGACTAATTATTCTTCCTGGAGTAAGTCTATGCTTCATGCCCTACGAGCCAAAAATAAAATTGGGTTCATTGATGGATCCATCACACCCCCTTCAGAAGACGAAAAGCCAGGTGATTATGCCTTATGGGCACAATGCAACAGCATGATACTGTCATGGCTTTCAAATTCAGTAGAGTCTCATCTCTCTAAAGGCGTTGTCCATGCCCAATTTGCGTACAAGATTTGGGAGGATTTCAAGCATCAATTCTCACAGCAAAACACACCAACAATTTACCAAATCCATAAACAGATTGCTTCTCTATCCCAAGGCTCCATGACGGTCTCAACGTACTTTACAGAACTCAAGCATCTCTGGACTCAACTCGATGCATATGAAGACCCCATCATCTGCAACCTGATGGATAAGCATCATGAGCAGCGAGAAAAATACCGACTTATGCAATTTCTTATGGGCCTCAACGATGTTCATGACACTGTTCGACCACCATTCTCATGATGACACCATTGCCCAATATTCATCAAGCTTATTCATTCGTCAGCAATCATGAACAACAACGCCAGTTGTCTTCGGAGCAACGCAACCAATTGCCATCCGACAATTTCTCTCTTGCTGCCGCGGCACAAACTCGCTCTGATCAGCGCTGCGATCATTGCAACCGCGAGGGACACACCATCGACAATTGCCGCACTCTAAAATACCATTGCAATTTTTGTGACAAAAGAGGACATACAGAGGACAGGTGCAAAATTAAGAATGGAACATGGGTGCCCAATCCCAATGGAGGCCATGGCAACAAAACTGGTCGAAAGCAACGACCTCAAGGAGGCTCTTATTCCCGTCCTGCTGCCCATGCAGCGGAAACAACTTCAAACCCTCAAAGGCCATCCATGCCGCAGCCAACACATTCTCCTGCATCTTCCAATCCGTTGAGTGCACTCTCTACGGATCAAATTCAACAGTTAACTCATGCTCTCTCTTTGCTTTCTTCTGCTAATGGGAACACTTATGCAAACGCCGCAGGTCCGAATTCTTTTTCTGTTACTTCCATTAATTCTGTGTTTACTAAGCCATGGATCTTGGATAGCGGAGCTACTGATCATATTGCTTCTGATTCCACTTTATTTTCTAACACCAAACCTCCATCTTTACCCGTTGTTAATTTGCCAACCGGTTCTTCAATCCCAATCACTTGCACTGGTACAATACCATTTAATTCTAATATAACTTTAACCGATGTCTTGTGTGTTCCGTCTTTTAACCTCAATCTCATGTCCGCTAGCAAAGTCACTGACTCTCTCAATTGTTGTGTCATTTTGTTTCCCACCTTTTGTGTTTTGCAGGACTTGGCTTCAGGGAAGATGATTGGTTCGGGTAAGATGCGTGGTGGTCTTTACTACATGTCGCCTATCCATTGGACACCTACCTCTCATCACGTCTCTCATCCTTCCAATTTATGGCACCAACGACTCGGACATCCATCCCCTTTTCGTCTTAAATTAGCTTCTTCTTTATTACTTTCTAATGATATTTCCATTGACAATAATTGTAGTGTCTGTCCTTTAGCCAAACAGACTAGACTTCCATTTTCTTTAAGTTCAATATCAAGTCATGCCCCGTTTGTTTTATTACATTGTGACATATGGGGTCCTTACAAAATTCCCACTCACTCTGGGGCTCGTTTCTTCCTTACAATTGTGGATGATTTTAGCCGATGTACTTGGGTATTTTTAATGTCTAAAAAATCTGAGACACAAAATCTCTTAAAGTCTTTTATCACTTTTGCTCATACTCAATTCCATGCTACAGTTAAAACCATTAGAGTAGACAATGGGTCTGAATTCATTTCCATGAGAGATTATTTTCAATCTAACGGCATTGAACTTCAACGCACTTGTGTTTACACCCCCCAACAGAATGGGGTCGTTGAACGCAAACATCGCCATATTCTTACAGTGGCCCGTGCTTTACGCTTTCAGTCCAACATACCCCTCATCTTTTGGGGCGATTGTGTACTCACTGCCGTCTATCTCATAAACCGTTTACCTTCACCCCTCCTCTCCAACAAATCACCTTTTGAACTATTATACAACCGTCCCCCATCCCTTGAACATCTCAGAGTTTTTGGATGTCTTAGTTATGCTACCGTTGTCCATCCTACCCACAAATTTGAACCTAGAGCCCACCGCTGTGTTTTCGTTGGCTATCCCACATGCCACAAAGGATATAAACTTTATAACTTGGAAACTAACCAATTTTTGATCAGTCGCGATGTCAAATTTCATGAAACTTCATTTCCATTTTCTAATCTTTCCTCTCATGATTATCATATTCCTACCACTAACCCTATGGACCCCAATTCTCTTTCCCCCTTTTCTCTTTTAAGCCCACCTCTTCATGAATCTGACACCATCACCGATCCCACCCCCTTAACTCCACATGGTGCTGACCCCACTCTTGTCCCCTCAACGGCCGACACTCCTACTCCACATATCCCAAATATTTCCTCTCTCCCAGATATCATTCCCCAACCCGTGCCTACATCTCCTCCATTACATGTCCCCACCCCTCCTGAACCCCCCCTACCTTCTCCTACACGTCTCCCTCGTTCTCATACCGACCCTGCACTTCCCATCTTTACCCCACCCACTCTTCCTTCTCTCCGGCAGTCCACTCGTCTCACACAGCCCCCAGCATGGACTAAAGATTACCACATGTCCAACCAGGTCAATCACTCTTCTCTGGCACCACGTTCTGCGACAGGTACCCTTTATCCCATCTCTGATTTTCTTTCCAACTCTCGTTTCTCTTCTGCCCATTGCTCCTTTTTAGCTAACATTACAGGTCCTTCTGAGCCCACCACCTATGCTGAAGCTATTCTTGATCCAAACTGGCAACAAGCTATGCAAACAGAATTAGATGCATTACATCATAATCACACTTGGGACTTGGTTCCTCTTCCTGCTGGTCATAAGCCTATCGGCTCAAAATGGGTTTTCAAAAAGAAATACATGTCTGACGGTTCTCTTGATCGTTACAAGGCTCGTGTTGTTGCAAAAGGATACACCCAGGTTGAGGGAGTTGATTACCAGGAAACATTTTCACCCACTGCCAAACTCACAACTTTGCGTTGTCTCCTTACCGTTGCTGCTGCCCGCACTTGGTTCATTCACCAGTTAGACGTTCAAAATGCTTTTCTTCATGGCACTCTCCATGAAGAGGTCTACATGGATCCCCCTCCGGGTCTTCGCCGACAGGGGGAGAATCTTGTATGTCGGCTCAACAAGTCTCTTTACGGACTCAAACAGGCATCCAGAACTTGGTTCACCACCTTTTCGGATGCTATTCAGAACGCTGGATATCGTCAATCGAAAGCGGATTATTCTTTGTTCACCAAGGTCCGAGGTACTTCAATCACTGTCATTCTTATTTATGTGGATGATATACTTATCACAGGAAATAATATCCAAGAGATGGAACAACTCAAAGCATTTCTTCTCAAACGCTTCCGCATCAAAGACCTTGGTGATCTAAAGTATTTTCTGGGTATTGAGTTTGCACGCTCAGAAAAGGGAATTTTTATGTCACAAAGAAAATATGCACTTGATATTTTACAAGACTCAGGGTTACTCGGTGCACGACCAGATTCTTTTCCGATGGAACAAAACTTGGCACTTACATCCACAGATGGAGCATTGTTGAATGACCCAACTAAATACAGAAGGTTAGTTGGGAGATTGATATATCTCACTGTTACTAGACCGGACATCGTTTATCCTGTTCGTACTTTGAGCCAATTTATGCATGAGCCACGGAAACCGCATTGGGATGCAGCTATGCGAATCCTTAAATATATCAAAGGGACTCCTGGTCAAGGTTTACTATTTTCTGCCAACAATAATCTAGACTTGAAAGCTTTTTGTGATTCTGACTGGGGACGATGTCGTACTACGAGAAGATCAGTTACGGGATATTGCGTTTTTCTTGGCAATTCACTCATTTCGTGGAAGTCCAAGAAGCAAGATAATGTGTCCAGATCATCAGCTGAGGCAGAATACCGTGCTATGGCAAACACTTGCCTGGAAATAACTTGGCTGCGTTACATATTACAAGATTTACGAGTTCCCCAGAAAACTTCCGCTTCATTGTTTTGTGATAATCAGGCAGCCTTGTACATCGCAGCAAATCCTGTTTTTCACGAACGTACCAAGCATATTGAGATAGATTGTCATATAGTTCGAGAGAAATTACAAGCTGGTATAGTTCGTCCTACGTATGTGCCTACGCTTTTTCAATTAGCTGATATATTCACGAAGGCTTTAGGGAAGGATCAATTTGTGAAGCTGCGAGACAAGTTGGGCGTTCGTAATCTTCACTCTCCAACTTGAGGGGGAGTATTAAGAATATATTGTAATTAATGTCTAAGCTAGGAAAGGCTATTCCATGAATTGTGCTGATCACGCCTTTATAGGAAGGCTATTCCATGAATTGTGCGGATCACACCTTTATAGGATTAAAATCAGGATTTGACTTTACCACTTGTATTTGTATATATATAGGCTACTTAGCCTCTGTTCATATTAACAATAAGAAAAGCCTTCAGCCACATTATTCCTTCACATATTCTTCCATATATCAATCCCAGGAACTACCTAGCTCTTATTTAATTCATACCGACAATGGCAACTACATGAAAGTTGACGGCACTGGGTGCTTCTTTTAACAAGAAGTCAATAATCTTCATCTTGTCTGTATCCCTTCCAATCACAGGTCCTTCTGGTAGGTGGGAACTCGGTGGCACGTGCAATGCTTTAGTAGATGGTGTCCCCTCATTTAAACCAAGCTGTTTTTTTACTTCCAATATCTCATGTAGCTGATCAGTAATCTTCTTTATTTCTGAGCTCAGGTTACAGCTAAATTTAACATCTGAAAACAGACCCCATGCCTTGTTTGTGGTTGCCCCATGTTTCTCTTTCATTTGGCGTCGCAACATCTCAGTTGAAAACTTGTCCAATGTGTCTTCCACATCATAGGCCAAGTCTCTGAGATCATCCAGCCACAATTTCACTGCTTGGTCTATCAATTGCTTCTCCTCTGCGTCATTCAGCACTGCTCGAATAGTAGACAACATTGACTTCCATTTCTTCAGCTCTTTGCCAACGCCAAGTAGGCATCTAAAGTAGCTCAGCGTCTCACGAGATGTCAACCTTTCAAGTAACACTTGAAGTAACCCAGAAATAAAGACCTCTCCCAGTGGCATAGCTTATAAGAACTTCTTCAGGATAATGTATACTAATAGCTTCTTCAGGAGAAATGAAGGTATCAACTCCAAGAACAAGCAAGCAAATGTTACGGGGAAGCTTGAGCAATGTCAATTATCGAACTGCAAAAAGTGAAACTCGTTAAGAAAAAGTTACAAAAATTCTAGTTTTGTTGTCTCACCGCATTTTTTCAAAGCTTTTAGTATTTACTGAATAAAAAATTATGATTTATGTCCTAGTTACAAGCTCAGAGATATGTCCTGAGCATAGTAATCGAATTGGTCTCGAGATTGTTTGAGTAAGATGTTGTTTTGTTTTTGCACATAAATTTGTAACACTTTTTTTTGCCAAAAATAAGAGCCAGCCATTTCCTTACCGACTTCCATTGAAATCATAACAAGATGGTTTATGCAAACATGATTCGTTATACATAGAATTAGGATCAAGGGACACCCATGTTTTGAAACACACTTTGTAAAGCCTGTTAGGATTTTGCTCGTCAGTTTAGAGTCATATTTTGTTTAGGATTGTAGTAGAAAAGCTAAAGATGCACAAATTATTGTCTTACAAAGATTAATAAAGAATCAAGTTTTCTTGTACAATTAGATTAGGAATCCTAAAAGCAGAAATGGAATACGAATGCAAGTGTGCTTTCCTATTACAAATAGATTAAAAGACTTAATTGGAAGATAGGCATGTAAATAGCACCCTGTACTTTCAAATAGGGTGCGGCCAGAAGTATTGTATACTCTATTATTAATTAAACAAGCAGTGATTTCTGTATCTAGAAAAATCACAACTAGACGTAGGCAAAAGTTCTGCTGAACCAGTGTAAATATTGTGTGTTTCTAGTTGTTCTCTATTTGCTGAGTTTAGTCTACTGCCGGATACATCAAAGAACATAATCTAGAGGGTAGCTGAAATTTTACAATTGGTATCAATAGCTTGTGACAAGGTGTTCTACGATGGCAAGAGGAATGAAGGTAGCATGCTTAGGAAGCTTAAGGCCCGCATTAAAGCATTTTGATGGCAAGGATGACTTCACGGATTGGCAAAGGATGATGAAGAATGTATTGATACCTCATGATTTGGATGATGCACTCCTTGGTGAGAAGCCTACAACCATGACAAAACGACGTGGACCAATATTCTCAAGAATTCAAGAGTTCCATCGAGATTTATCTCACGAAATCAGTCAAGTCCCACGTTATAGAAAAGATGACTATTAAGGAAGAATACAACAAGTTGGAGAAGGTTTATATGGGCAAAACCGTGTCTAATAAACTGTTTCTCAAGACTGAACTATTTGGTCTTTGTCTGGAAGAATGAGGTGATATTGAAGATCATGTATGCAAGTTCTAGAATTGCTTAGCAAATTTTCAAAAGGCCGAAGAAACTTACAAAGACGATGATATAGCTATCATCTTGCTAAGGCCTCTACCCTTGTCTTTCAAGCACTTTTGAACAACTCTAATATTTGAAAAAGAGTCCCTGCAGCATGAGGACTTAATTCAAGCCCTTAAATCAAGCACTTAAGAGTATATCCAAATGAGATGTCAAATTTTAAACATCGAAATGATATTTGATGGCTTATGTGGCAATTTGATATTTTGTACAATATTTTGCTCCACTCGATATGTCAAATAGTAATGTCATTTAATAAAAAAAAGTTCTCTTTTTGTGGGATCCAATAATTGAGGCAACCAACCAAATACTTAAAAACACAACATTTAGTATATATTATATTAATCTATTAAAAATCATTTAATAAATTTGACATATGCTGTCAAATTTGACAACAAAAGGATTTGCCTTCAATTGACTCAGCGCCACGCAAGAAATTGAAAGCTTGGTTGGAGAAAATTTATTGCTATTTTTTACTATTATATATCTATGTAGAAATTTTGACATCTCATTTAAAGATGCTCTAACCCCTTAAGTCATAGGGACTTGGACTAAGCTTTAATTTAATTTAATTTTTTTCCTTTTTATGAAAGGTTGTATCAATTCCCCCATAAATGTGTAGATCGTATCAACTATCAAATTCCCATAGAATCCAGCGCAAAGAGTAAACAGAGAATAGGCAAATAAAAAAAAGGACAAAATACTGATACAAATTCATATTAAGGACACGTAGATTTGGATAAGGAGTAAAAAGACAATACCTTTAAAGGAAAATTCACACGAGACTTATTGTTCTTGAAGATGGAGAAAAGCATGCTCCGCTGCAGTAGAGTGATGACTTGTTAAAGAGAGCTTAAAGAATGTTTAAAGACAGTTTGGGCATTGGGCATACAAGAATAGGGGTTGTTTATTTCAATATAGGAGGAGAGCATGTTATGGATTGTGATTGCTTCTAAAAGAGTTAAAAGCGTTTTGGGACAATAAAAAAAAACTTCAATGACGAGCCTTTGACTGTTTTTGGAAGAAGAGTTAAAAAATGTTTTTGAGTCGTAGAAGTGTTTTTTTTAAGAAACACATGATAGATGTCTCTTCAAGAAGCACTTCCAAATACTTTTTCAATAAGCACTTGGTTTATTTATTTTTATATAAACTCCACGTTAAAGTCTCTAATACACGCACTTCTAGCAAAAAGTGTTTATAAGTGATTCATATACAACCAATTCCCACTTCTTTATGTTGTTGAAACCCCGATTTTTCAAGTGCTTCCTATATTCAACTAACGTATATCCATTTTTTGTCAAACAAAATGCTTTTACTCGTATAATAACTAATAAGCACTAAACATACCAAAAGTACTTCCAAAACAAGACCTTTCATTATCATATAGGTCAATCGATTTTTGGATATTTTCCAACATTAGAAGAAAAAATGCAACTGATAGCCTAAATATTATCCATGCAAATTTAAATAAGCAAGAATTCATCCATATTATTTCAAATTGTAAGTTATATAAAATAAAATAGATTACCCATGGCAAAAAAGCACTTACATGGAATGGAAGTATGGAAGTAGAGAGAGGAGAGATGGCTCGCTAACAAATCCGGACTGAAATTGAAGAAATAATAACTTCTTTAGGAGAGTGTATATTAACAGCTTCTTCAGGAGAAAGAAGATATCAAGATTGAAAGAGTGAAGTGAAGCAACCAACGTTAACCGTCCAACTGTAAAAAGTGAAACTCGTTAAGAAAAAAAGTTAGAGAAATTATAGTTTTGTCGTTTCACTGAATTTTTTCAAAGCTCTTATTATTTACTGAATCGAACATTATGGTTTCTTTCCTAGTGACAAGCTCAGAGACATGTCCTAAGCATGGTTTGTGGGATAATAATTACATTTCTGGAAATGCAGAATTTCTTGACATGCACAAAGAAATAAATCCCATAGGGGTTTGGACTAAGCTGTAATTTTATTTATTTCTTCTTTTTTATGAAAGGCTGTATCAATTCTCTAAAAAAAATATAAGATTGTATCAATTCTCAAGAATGGATTTAGGGTTTAGCATCAAGAATACAAATGGACCAAAGAATCCAGCACAAAGAGTAAGCAGAGAAAGGTAAATGAAAAAATGGACAAGATATAGATAAAGATTCATATTTAGGACATGCAGATTTGAATAAGGAGTAAAAACACAATACCTTTAAAGGAAAATTCACACGGTACTTGTTGTTCTTAAAGATGGAGACTTATTGTTCTTGAAGATGGAGAAACACCTGCTCTGCTGTAGTAGAAAGTGATGAAAGAGTGCTTAAAGAATGTTTAAAGACAGTTTGGGCATTTGGCATATAAGAATTGGTTAAACACTCTCATCAAAGTGCTTTCGGTTATTTCAAAAGCACTTTCAAATAAGCCATTGGATTTTTCATAGTAAAAAACTTACATGGAATGAAAGTAGGGAAGTAGAGAGATGAGAGATGGCTCGCTAACAAATCCGGACTGAAAATTGAAGGAAGAATAACTTGCACTTTCTTTTGCTTTATATCATAACAATTTCAAGTTCCTTTATTTGCAGTCTACGGAATCCCTTTCCACCATGCTACTCCATCCATTCCTTCTTTCTTCGAACTTGCTTCTGGTATACATTCTTACTTCAAGTACAAATGAGAGCATATCCTTAGGCCTTCCCTAGTTTTTTTGTGCTTGCATTTGATTCCCGTTACATTATTTACATAACGGTGTGAGTTTAACAGTTTTAGTAATAATATTTTGTAAGAACCAAACTCGTGAAACTAGCACGTTAGAACTCAACAGTTGAAACCACTATGTTGGACTTGTATTTTTCAGCCTGCCGTGTTAGTTTGATTCCAACTTTAACCATCACAACGAACAAAGTGTTATCTTCTTCTTTAAATCTTTTAAAGGGAAATGTTCTCCTGAAGAATGTGTTGGGAAACAAAAAATTATTTGTGTTATCGTACAATGAGATTAAACAGATTCTTACCTTACCGTGTGGTCCAGATAAAACATTCCATTCCTTCAACGTGAAATATGAACTTGCTTTATTTATAAAAGTTATCGTAAGATTATAGATACATCGTCGAATTCTTCTTATTCAAGGATGATTATAGTTACAAATAAATAATTCCAATTTCAACGTGTTCCTGAAAAGAAACTCTCTGCTCGAATCACATGCAGGCTCCGGCAGTGCTGTTTGATCCAACATCATGTCACATACAGGCTACGGCAGTGCTCCAATACAAACCAGATTATTTTTTACCACATAAGCTTGATTTTGGACTTTTGTCGGAACTGCTTCTTTGTCATGCACCAAGGGCCGGGGAAGGTGCTCAGCTGCATTATTTCCAGGTAAATTACAGCAAGGAAAACGTGAAACTCTGCCGTAAAACTTACTCCACAAGTCACTTGGAGAAAGCCGGATATCTGATATTGCTCTAAAAGTGTATGGATGACTTGCAACATGAAAGTTGTAAAACAATGGTTATATATAGTAAAAGAAATCTATATGTTCTTCAAAGACCCTTTTTTTTTTTTTTAAGATGTTTTGCAATGTCAATGTATGTTCGAGTTGCAAGTCATAACACTTCGTTACAGATAGTGACAGAGCTTACATTGCTGATCATCTTGGCCCCAAACCATGCTGTATCTGCACCATCTGGAGGGGGAACGACCGTTATTCCATTGGGCACAGATGGAGGGAGAAGTCCGTGTAATTCCTTCTCTAACCTTCCTGAAAAGAAAAAAAAAATAGTGACAGAGAAAGATGATAAACTTTGTTGGCCCAGAAGATTAGTAAGATTCCCAATTCATATTCCATTATTTATAAAATTAAGACATGGAAAATTTACTCATAATTGACTGACACCTGCAAGTCCTGGTAAACATGCGGTGCCTCCTGACAAAGCTACTGTCTTGAACCAAGCATCGTCTCCTGTTAGCTCTGCCGAATGGCAATGTTCCATGCAAAGACCAACAGCCTGGTGCAAGCCCATAGTACGCCTATATGAAATATGACATTATAAGTTCCAAAGATTTCCCATTGAAATTCTGCATTCCGAAAAATCTAACTTATAAAATTTGGAGAGAACATGATTAGCAATTTTACAAGACATGCTAGAGATCAGACCTGAACCAACCATAGGCATCAATTTGAGGAACACAGCACAGAGTCGATACTTGTTTAGGAAATGGGTGCTAGAGAATTTACTGGTTCTCAAAATGGGGAAAGGGAGACCAGGAGAGAAAAACAGAGAGCAATAAATCTAAAAATTTCGAGTGGTGCTTACACGCGTGCAAGCTTTGGCTGGAATAAGATCTCTCCTGTTTGAAACCGCTCTTTTGAAATAGTAAACCAGCCTTGTCCACCAGCTCCAAATGATGCTTGTGTATTTTTTGATAGCTCAGCTTCATAATCCTCAGCAACATAACATAGTTTCTGAAAAGAAGTCAACCAATAAGAAGTGAAATTGAAAATTCTTTCTTTCGTGATTTATCATACTAACAAATACGCATCTTTTTTAAGTTTCCACAATCCAATCCTTCAACCGGTAAAGCATAGGGCAAGCTGAACCTCTTACCTCAGGATGTCGAGCTCACTTGGTAGCTTCCTATTTATCATTCCACCAATAAATTTCCAAACAACTATGACATGAGAAGAAAGAACAAAAGCTAGAACTAGAAAAAGCCCTCTTTAAACATTATGGCGTTTTACTGGTCACATTAACACTCACGGATAGCATTCTATAACGATAAAAATCCAAGCTATACCTCTTTCACAGTCCGAACAGTGTACAGTGAGTCAAAATTGATATTGTTCTGCTGCAATAGCTCCCTAAGGAACCCTATAAGCTTCAGTGCTCCCAATCCCATAACCTCCACACCTACCTTGCCAGGCCCGGCCCAGGCTCAGTGTCACCAGAGCAACTGTCCAGGGCTTAAAATTGAAAGGGGCACAAAAAAAAAACCCAAGTAACTAGTTAAAAAAAAATGACTAGAGCCCAAATAGGGGCTGGAGGGCAAGACCCAAGTTTGACAAAAGAAGAAAAAAGGGCCCAAGTTTTGGGCTTTACAAAAAAAAAAAAAAAAATCATAATAGGGACCACTCGGTCCCATTAACCCTAACTTCCAACAAATACATTCACCCTTTCCTGATTCCCCCCCCCTTCCCCCCTTCTTTTGTTACTAGGGGTGGTTCGGTACCATACCGAAACTAGTATCCCGAATCCCAAACAGAATTTTTTCGGGACGGGAATTTGAAGACCAATCCCAAACCAAATTTTAGGGAATCCCAAAATTCGGGAATCCCGAAATATTTTCGGGATTTCGGGACAAATCGGGAATCCCAAATTTAAATATGAAATTATGAATTGTTGTTCAAATATATAATTCAAGAACTAGGAATGTCATTTCATTCACACTACCATTTAATCTAAAACTGGCATGCCTGACTGTTTTTATTAGAGTTAAAATTCAAATTAATTAAACCCTTTTTGCAATCTGTTGAGAGACAAAAGAATCAAGTCTTCTGAAATCATCAGCCATGGCAGCAGCAATTATAAAATCCAAATGAATATCAAACAGAACATGTAAAATATGCAAGGTGTATGGCATTCCAGGTTGCGGAGCATAAATTAGAAACTACTAGCGTCAATTATAAAAGAATAATATATATAATATATATGTATAAATATATATATAATAATTAATATTATATATTTTCGGTTCGGTATGGGATTCCCGAAATATCGTGAAGCCAATCCCGAATCCCGTACCGAAATTTCGGGATCGGTTACCATTTAATCTAAAACTGGCATGCCTGACTGTTTTTATTAGAGTTAAAATTCAAATTAATTAAACCCTTTTTGCAATCTGTTGAGAGACAAAAGAATCAAGTCTTCTGAAATCATCAGCCATGGCAGCAGCAATAATAAAATCCAAATGAATATCAAACAGAACATGAAAAATATGCAAGGTGTATGGCATTCCAGGTCGCGGAGCATAAATTAGAAACTACTAGCGTCAATTATAAAAGAATAATATATATAATATATATGTATAAATATATATATAATAATTAATATTATATATTTTCGGTTCGGTATGGGATTCCCGAAATATCGTGAAGCCAATCCCGAATCCCGTACCGAAATTTCGGGATCGGTTCGGGATAGCATCCCGAAAATTTCGGGAATTTCGGTTTGGGAAATTTTTGGTTTGGGATCGGGATTTTTTCGGTTCGGTTCGGGATTTTCGGAATTTTTTCCACCCCTACTTGTTACCCACTTCTCCCACTGTCCTGCCGTCCCAGTCCCACCCTGACTCCCTTTTCTTTTCTCTCAATACTCAATTATTTTAGTCAATGGAAGGGAAGATGATGGAGGTCGAAATCCATGGATTGGCGGGAATATGATTCTTTCAACTGTTTTCGCAATGGAAGAACCTGAAAGGAATCTTGAGATGCATCAAAAAGAGAGAAGCATATGTGATATAAAGGTAAAAATAATTGTACCTTATATATAAACAAAAAGAAGCTTCAAATGTTGCAGGTGAGAAAGAAGTCCTAGAGATCCAAGTAAATCATATAGTTTAAAACTTTGGGCTGAATAATGGCCGGTTATGATCACAACTATAGATCTGGTTACTCTAATGGCACGGGAGGAGGACCACACACCAATAAATGGAACAAGACAAGCTATGCAGATGATGAGTGCCGCACAATCATCGTTGGTGCTGATGGAACACGAAGACAAGCCATATTAGCCACTATGACTCAAGATAGGCTAAATGAATTAGTAATCTTATGCATTGAAAAAGATGAGATTGAAGACTTGGAGTATGATGATATAATTGATGATTTTGCTTCAAAAAATGCCAGAAGACAATTTCTTAAAGGTTGAAATTTCAAGGAGCTTTGCTAGGAGTGGTTGTATATGATTGTATAGTGATAGACATAGCAAGAAAACCCCAAAGTATGGAATCAAAAGTGACAGGTATATTGAAACAATCTAACAATCATGTGGAATGGAAGTTATATGCAAAAGAACTTCTTGACTGTGACCTGATATAAACATCTCACCAAAAGGGTGGCTGACCGGCCTGATGGACATGCGTATTTGCTCCAGCCAAACTTGCAATAGCCAGAGCCCCCTTCCAAGAAATGTAAAGATTTATGTCGGAGCTACATAAACTCAAAAGGTTTTCTAACAAAACAACATCATAACCCTACTCATATTATTACGGATGGTAGATAGTAGTGATACTAAAACATTGAATAGCTATTGTTAGCCTTCTTAAACATAAATATTGTTATTACATAAGGAGGCTAGAGACACTCACCATCAATGATAACAGAACCAGGAACTTGAACTTGTTGACCATAAATACTCATATAGGACAAATGGGGACCCTCACTCGAGAATGTTCTTCAACAAAAATAATATTTGAATAAGCACGGCCATAAAACTCAAAACACAATTCAATGAACAGGCACCAAGCAACATATACATTATTTCGGCATCAAAGAACAAATTCTCTAGACAAGTCCATGGTTTCCTCACCAAAACAATGGCGTACGTTTTATCCAAGATACTTGAGTAGTTCTTTATTTCAATTAACTAAGATACGTTGTCTCGATTTCAATTATCACAACGAACAAATACAACCAATTAAAATCCCGTTCACGATTCTGACATTTTTTATGTTTGACCACTTGAAAATCACACCTTTACACAATTTTGCCCAAAAAAAAAAAATTTCTGTCAGTAAAAAATTCAAACTTTATTACTACTATAATAATTTAAACAAAAAAAAAATCATTTAATCGATAAATATAGACTTTATAACTTATGAATTGAGTTGCTGCCGCCAAGTCTTGAACTTTCAAAAAAAAAAAAAAAAAAACGAAATTTCCCAGTAAACTCTCCATCTTTTAACACTAATTTGAATTCAATTATTTATATTTAATTGAAAACAAAGTCGTTAAAATTAAATTCCAAAGTGAGATTTTTCAGCTGAGTTGATAAAATTGAAAAAAGAATTAAAAATAAAATAAAATTGAGAAGTGGGAAATGCATGAAATTGAACATCCTCAGGTGGGTTTCCGAGAAAACAGCGGATTCCCAAAATACCCTTATTTTATCTTGATGCGTTTGCAATCAATAACATGATCAGAGGATTTATGCTAGAAACATTTTTGCCCCCGTTTCAACTGTTTCTTATAGGGAAATTTTATTTGAACCCATATAATCTTACTCTGCATCCAACTTAAATTTAAAATGTGAATGATCAGTTTTACCCTATTATACAATTACCATCAAATGCAGGATAAAATCAGGAATCAAACTAAAATTTATCAATAAATCCAATAATCAATATACCCACTACTGGTTCAAATGACAACAGAGGGCTTGAGTTAATTATTATTACTAGTGTATGTGTATGTATAAAATGATTTTGAGTCCTCTAATTCTTGCAGTTTTGAATTACTGTGGCTAAAACCCAAGTGATGCCTAAGAATATGGATTTACAGATTAAAATTTAGATCACCCAATACACCTAATCCTAAAACTGAGGTAAAAACTTGAGATTAAAGCATTTGAAAAATGCTAATGCATTTGTTTATCAAGCGGCAATGGGATAAAAACAATGGGAATGCAATTAAGATAAAGCGCACAAGGATTAAAACCAACTCGATTTCTATTGTAAGAGAAATAAGCATATTGGTTTAACATTTCAATCTCAAATAAGCATAAAAAGACCGTAACATATGAGTTAATTACCTCATCTAATCTTGTTTGCTCACATAACTTTTCCGATTCCAGATTGCTTGTTTGACCGATTCATCAAACATCACTCCATATATTTATGGTCATTACACTCTCAATCAACGAGTTGTGGAAAACAAGTTGTAGAACATTGATTTTGAGTTTTTATTTTCAAAATGAATGTAAAGATAAATTACATATTAAATTAGGTTTATAATGGTAGTTTAGGTAATAAAATTGGGTTTAAAGAGATACTAATAGTTCAATTAAAAACTAGATGGGTGTAAAAAATAAGTTAGGTGTAAAAAGAGATTATATAGGTTCAAATAAAATTTGAGAGCTGCTAGACCCACCCTTGTCTTATTTTCCCACCCACATTATATTTACCACTATAAAAGTTAAAAAATTAAAATGTTATTTTCTCACCCACTATTATTCCTAAAATAACCCTTATATATAATTAGAGATCAGCTTTTCTCTTAAAAAAAGAATATAAACAAATAATATTACTCTTTTCTAAAAGGCAGGAAAAAAAAAAAACCAAGGTCTTCTAGTCTTCAGTCTGATGTAGTTTGGTCGGGATTGAAAATGGAGAAGCTTACTCAAGTAAACCATCTCTCAAGCCGGAACCCTTGGGGTTTTTTTTTTGTTTTTTTTTATTGTTCTGCAAGGAATCCAATAAACTATAAAGCCAAATGATCTCAAATCTCAACTGTAAACTTCCAATTAACAAGATTAGCCATTCTCCCGACAACTCTCTCCTCTAACCCTTTAACCACTCTCTACTGCCACATTTTTTCCTTTTCGACAACGAAAAAAAGTACGAAACTCTCCAGTCAAATGAATCACAAAAGAAATAGTCGCGGTGAATTCAAATTAATACTTTAACTAAAAAATCAGGAAGTTAAACCATCTCTCAAGCCCTAACCCCTCGGGGATTTTTGTTGTTGCAAGGAACGCATGTATGTGAGGTTATGCTAGATAATGATGGAGAATGCTTTCTGAAATTTCATGAAGGGAAGGCAGATAGGAGTTGCAGAGAGGTGGGTTATGATTTGGGCAACCAAAATCCTAGGGATACAACTCTCTTTAGTAATTATTTCACACCCAAACTTTTCTTTTTTATTTTTTATAAAAATAAAAAAAAAGTAATGCAAAAGGAGGTAACTAAGGTCCTTATTAGTTATTTTACAAATGAATAAATTTGTAATTAAAAAATTCATAAAAAATGGGTGGGAAGATAAGACATTGGGGTAGGAATAACAGCTCTCTTATTTGTTCTTACTTTTCACTTCAGCGGAAACCCCCGATAGATTTTATAGTTCTTTCAATTAATTTGGAAGTTCAAGTTCTTTTTTTTTTACTTGAATTTGATTTGATTTGATTTTTTTTGTTTTTTTTTTTTGTGATAGGTTGAGAATGTGAAAGCTCTGCTGGAGGTGGAGGTGAGAAATTTAATTTAATTTATGATTTATTATTGTTTTTTTACTTTATTTTTTGTGGGATTGTACTGCTGGATTTACTTTAGCAGTTTACATGTTTTCTTATATTTTTTTTTATTTCCTTTCTTTTGTTCCAGCCAGGTCTGTCGAAGAAGATAGACTGTGGAACATTGTGAGGACCAATTCCAAAGATTTCAATGCGTGGACTACTTTAATTGAAGAGGCAGAGACGGTTGCAGAGGTACGTTAGCTGGATCTTTGAGTCATTAGATGAATCCTTTGGGCGAGTGTGAATCATCTGAGGTTGCAAAAGATAAGATTTTGGCAGAGAAATTGTTGTTATTTAAATATGAATCATATGAGGTTTCAAAACTGTGAACTTCACTTACCTTCTACATGTTCTTAGATATTTATGTGATTGTCAGCTGCTTTAGCATACCATGGTCTGCCCATGGCTGGGTAAATATCTAACCTTTAGTCAATAAATGCCCTTAGAAGATGGAGGCTAAGTTTTAATACTAATTTTTTTTACCAAGTGAATAAATTGATAGTAGTAACAATTGGAAAATGAAATAATAGTGGTAGTAATGATAGTGGTGAGACAGTGAGGAAAGGAGGATTTCCAAACTGGTAACTCAGTATGCCCCTTTATATTATGGAAATGGTAATATGCGATAAATTCTGTGGTTACTCAGTGATATTGTTGTTCTTATAAGTGAAATTTTTACTTGGTGTTTGCATTCAAATTGGTGTTTGCCACAACTCTTGCTGTCGGAATTTACTAACTATTTGAATATGCTTCATACATTTACTTAGCAGTTCTTTTTGAACTAACAAATTACTCTACTTTTATATGCAGGATAACATATTGAAAATTCGGAAAGTTTATGATGCTTTTTTAGCAGAGTTTCCTTTGCGTTATGGTTATTGGAAAAAGTATGTGGATCATGAGGCACGTCTAGGTTCTATCGATAAAGTTGTGGAGGTCTATGAACGAGCAGTTGAAGGTGTTACCTATTCAGTTGATATCTGGTTGCATTACTGCATTTTTGCCAATAAGCACATATGGAGATCTAGACACTGTAAGAAGGTAATAGATTTTCATTTATGCAATGTTCGTGCTGGTCTTTGCTTTGATAGTTCATGGTTGCATGGTTTCTCAGTTGCAACATACTGGTGCTCTTGCTTTCTAATTAACGTCATTTCAGTATGATTGCAACAATGATTCCTCACATGTATTTCTGGAAAGGTTTGATGGGAATGCACTTTTGAAAAGCTTTTCTGACGTGAAATCCCATGGTTTTGAGGCTACAGTATGAGTGTAGCTTTGTTTTTTTTTTTTTTTTTTCTTGTTTTTGTTTTAAACGATCTACTTCCATTTTTTGACCTCAAATATATGTTCTACCTTATCACAAAGACCTGCATCTTAGTAAATTTAAGAGGAAAATTTTTTGGATTAACTTATGAGAAAAAATGAAACAACGATTGACATATGCTGAAATATGAAGTTATTTATTTGATATTTGTAGAGAAGTGGGCTTAATTTGAAAGAGTTTTAAAGAAAGGAGAATATGGGGTGCCGGGTGGCTGGAAGAGGCAGAAGAGCTCATCATGTCAATGCCAGAAAAATCTAATTTAGTAATATGGGGTGCGTTACTTGGCGCTTGTCGGACACATGGTGACCTGAGGGGAGGGAACCTTGCGTTCAAGCACTTTACTGAACTGGAACTAATGTCTAGTTACAGATACAAACTAGCAGGGATTATGTTTGCCAACGCTGGAGAAAGGAAGTGCAACTCAAATTCGGAAACTCATCGGAGAAAATGAATTGGAGACTACTCGTGGGATCGTGGGATGAGTTTCATCGAAATATGTGGCGCCGTCCATGAGTTTGTAGTGGGGACTATTCATCATAGCAGGCACAAAGAAATCTACATGTGGAACAGGAGTCATAGATTGTTGGTGATTGATGAAACTGAAATTGGAACACCATTCTTTACGTTGGAAGATCGCAAAACCACAAGAAATGGCAATCCTCTCATGGACATGCAATACTCTTGATGTCACAACCCAACCCAGGGTACACCACATCCCGGGCCCACTCCACCCCCGTAGCACGATATTGTCCGCTTTGGGCCCCGACCACGTCTTCAAGGTTTTGTTTTTGGGAACTCACACGAGAATTTTCCAGTGGGTCACCTATCATGGGAGTGCTATCGTGCGCTGCTCACTTAACTTCCGAGTTCCAATGAACTCCGAAGCCAGTGAGCTCCCAAAAGACCTCGTACTAGGTAGGGATGAGAATATACATATAAGGATCACTCCCTTGGACGATGTGAGATCTTACACTTGATACGCAAGGGGGATTTTAAATTGATAAGAGTATTTATCACTGCAACTAAGGTTTGGAGAAAGACTCGTAAAATATTCGATTCATTCATTCATCGTCGTGGCATAGAAGATAGCTGTATATATTCACAATTTATTGAAAGATTGGGTATTCTTACATAACCACAGTTATAAATAGATAATATGCAATGATAAATGTATTTCCAGTTTCAGCATGTTCCTCTCTCTACTCCCTGTGGGAGGAGATTATCAGAAAGTTACTTACCCATAGTGTTTGCATAAGCTCGATTATGTACGTGTGCCGGAACTGATTCATGTGCCACGTACGCACTAAGGCACCAGGGACCAGGTCGCTCGATCAGCTGCAAGGAGAAAGCTCGATATGATCGGCTAATGTTGAAAGAGTGAATGGAAAACTTGCAACATGAAAGTTGTAAATGGATTACATGCCGGGTTTTTAGCTTGATGTTGTTTGAAACTGGAAGTACCTGGGTCTTCAGAAATCTATTTTTAGGAAAGGAATGTGGGATATTTTGGGCCAGTATCGTCCTTTTCCAGGTTGAAATCTCTCTTGTAGTAGAGGACACCGGTCGATCCGAAGTTTCCCAAGTGAAAGAGGCAAGCCTTCCTCTGGAATGGATGCGAGCTTTGGACAATCAAATAGTTGCAGCGTCTGAAGAGAGGTGAGGAATTGAATGCCATTGCCGAGTTTCTTCAGATATGGGAAGCCATCAATTATGAGTTCAGTGAGAGAATTGGGGAGCAGCATCTCCTCCTTCCCATCAGGTGGAAATGACAACACATCTGGATCTTCACTTTTGATCGACAAATATTTGAGAGACGTGAGTTTGTCCAACCCCCACTCCGACTCCCAGAGCTGCTTACAACTCTTGGCTCCATAAATTTCAAGTGATGTGAGGTTGGGAGGAAAGGAAGGCAAACCTTCCATGTAGCCAATCTCCAATTCTTTAAGAGACGTGAGATTGCGAATGTCTTCCGGTGACACCTCCAATTTTCCGCATTCCCTAACAATAAAAGCTTGAAGATTGGTGAGGTGGCATAGGCCCTCCGGTAAGGATTTCAGATTTTGACACCTGGCAATGTTAATACATTCAAGACAATTATTAGTATTGGCGGGGAAGAACCGGTCTGATGTTATTAACTCTAGCCCTTCACATTCCTCTATCTCAAGGTGTTTAAGCGCCCTGTAAAGCTGGCCTCTCGGTGATAACGATGTCAGAGATGGACAAAGAGATATCCGCAAGTGCTCAAGAGAAACAGAAAAGGAAGATGAACAAGAAACAACGAGCTCATTCTCCTCCTCCACTAATGATTTCAAACTTCCACACCTCCATATCTCTATTCTTTTCAGATTTTGAGGAATCTGAGATTTTGCAATATACATCAGAGAGTCACAATTCCTAATCTCCAAGACTTTAAGAGAAGGTGGCAGGCCAACATCTGGAAAAGAAACTAGACTTGAACATTGTCGTATGTGAAGCTCTTGAAGAGACGACAACTGACGCAACCCCTTCGGCAGCTTCGAAAGACTTCCACAATAGTTTATTTCCAGATATTCAAGCTTACAAGCTAATATTGGAACCTGCAGCAACCCCTCCAATTCTTTTCCGAGATCTTCAACAAGGGCAGAGTTGCGTTCAATAACCAAACGAACAAGAGAAATCAGTTGTGGGAAACATCCGTCCTCATTTTTCAATGAAGTTGTCAGCTCCTCACAACCACTAATGTTCAACTTCTTAATCTTGCATAATCCTTTCGTAAGTCCCCTTGCTTGCAACCGCGGCTCCAAAATGTTTGAAAGACGCAAGGTGTCTAAAAACTTAAAGTCAACCTCAGCGGTAGTATGCACTAGCGCTTTGCCACCATCGATGCTTAGTTCACTCGCGTGTTCATAATTGTCAATCTCAACCACCAATTCCTTGCATCTAGCAATCTCAAGCTTTGCTAACGAATTAAGTTTCTTCGGCAACTCACCCTCCAGTTTAGGGCACTCTTTGATTGAAAGCACTTTTAAGCTAGGGAAAACACCACTTCCCTTATCGTGATCGAAAGGCAGCCATTTCTTCCAATGCTCCATCTCCAAAAACTCAAGAATCTCTAATACTCGAAAAGGCAAGCTACCCTCTCCGTAGAATTCGGGACCAACGATTTCCACAGAAGTCATTCTCGTGATATGAAGTTCTTTAAGGCAAGGAAACTGTCCAACTGGTGGCAAGAGATGACAATTTCTACAATTGTATAAGCTTACACTCACCATTTTAGAGAACAGAGGATCTCCAATCCACGATGAAAATTTCAATCCAGCATAACCCATAATAGTGAGCTCTTTGAGATTTTTAGGAGGTTGTAACATGTCAAGCACACCCAACTCCATTTCCCTCGATCCGCTCAAATTAGACCATTCCAGCTTTGATGAATCAAGCCTCTCCTTGTCTATTAACTTGGCCCCACTAGCATCCTTAGCATCAACCGCATTCTCCAATCTTGAGAGGTGCAATGTCCCTTGAAGATGTGATAGGGACCCTATCTCTCTTATCCCAGACTGATCACTACCTTTGCCTACCACAAAATATGACAGGGATTGCAGATTCGTCAATCGACCTAGATGCGGAGGCATTCCTTCCAATCCACGAAAACTGTTGAGATGCCGCAAACTAATTAGATTACTCATGTTTGTGGGCAAAGCCTTCAATTGAAAACAACCTTCTAATAACAATGTTTGCAGATTGCAAAGAGTGGTTGTTGATGGAGGCAAACTCGTTATGTCTGTGTAAGAAAGGTCCAGATACCGTAGATTCCACAATTTACCAATTGAATTGGGCAACTCAGTTATTCCATAACCATTCAAAGAAAGCACTCGTAAGATTCGCAGTTCTGGCAATAGGTCAAATGTAACCCAACGAGTTAGATAGTTCTTATCAAATTCTGAAGGCCGAAATGACAGGAATGTCCTCAAATGTTTAACTCTGGATATGGCCTCAAATTTTTTAACCTCATCCAAGTAACCACTGACATAAGACATATGACGAGCCATTGGATGCAAGTCAACATTTCCCTTGTCCTCCAATGAAAAACATATTTCACCTGCAGCCCACCGCGCCAACTCACCAACAA
Source organism: Malus fusca (assembly GCA_035220775.1). NCBI lineage: Eukaryota > Viridiplantae > Streptophyta > Magnoliopsida > Rosales > Rosaceae > Malus > Malus fusca. Next base: position 3,344,104 of record CM069069.1, read on the forward strand.
GGTCATGCATTACATACTTATCATTGCTTTTGCTTGCCTTTTGAAATAATGACCTGGACAATAGCTCTTGAAAATAGTCACTGCCTACTTCTTCCAGTTGTTTCTTGTCCTCTACTCTTTGTTGAATCAGACCTTCTGCCATCCATAGAAGGATCAACTGCTTCTCCCTAAATTCATAGTCATTTGGAAGTAGAGAACAATAGGCGAAGCACCGTTTCAAACTCGAAGGGAGATGGTGATAGCTCAATTTTAATACTGGGAGAATGCCACTATTGTCTGATAGACTCCACATCTTGTTGTTTAAGATTGCCTCCCATTCTTCTACTTGTTTACAACGTAGAAGACCTCCAAGAGTCCTTGCAACCAATGGCAATCCACGGCATTTTGTAACAATTTTCTCCTTTATCAACTCAAAATTTTGCGGCCTTTTGGTAATGTCCAAGAGGGAATGCTGCTCAAAGACTTCCCAACATTGATCATCTGATATGCCACCCAATCGATAAATAGTGGATCCCATCATGTTTGCAACATTTGTATCACGTGTTGTCACAACTATCTTACTTCCTGGTGCTCCAACACGAAAGGGGGACTGCAATTTTATCCACAAATCATAGACACATGTGTTCCAAACATCGTCTAGAACAATTAGAAATTTTTTTCCTGCTAGCTCATTCCTCAAACTTTCTTGAACCTGGCTGAATTCCTTGAACTCCTTTGCAAGACCAGATGTGGTGGCCTCAAGAATTGCCTTTGTCACTCTTTCAAGATTGAAGTCATCCGACACAGATACCCATACTTTTTGGTTAAATTCTTTCACCGCGTCATCATCATAAACATGTCTTGCAAGTGTTGTCTTTCCCACTCCAGGCATACCGACAATGGCAACTACATGAAAGTTAACAGGACGGAGTGCTTCTTTCAACAAGAAGTCAATAATCTTCGTCTTGTCTGTATCCCTTCCAATCATAGGTCCTTCTGGTAAATGGGAACTTGGTGGCACGTGCCATGCCTTAGCAGATGGTGTCCCCTCATTTAAACCAAGTTGGTTTTTCTGTTCCAATATCTCATGTAATCGATCAGTAATCTTCTTTATTTCTGAGATCAAGTTACGGTTAAATTTAACATCAGAAAACAATCCCCATACCTTGCTTGTGGTAGCCCCATATTTCTCCTTTATTTGGCGTCGCAACATCTCGGTTGAAAACTTGTCCAATATGTCTTCCACATCATAAGCCAAGTTTTTGAGACCATCCAACCACAATTTTACTGCTTGGCTCGTCAATTGCTTGTCCTCCGCGTCATTCAACACCGCTCGAATAGTAGACAACATTGAATTCCATTTCTCCAGCTCTTTGCCAACGCCAAGTAGGCGTCTAAAGTAGCTTAGTGTCTCACGAGATGCTAACCTTTCAAGTAACACTTGAAGTAAACCAGAGATAAAGACCTCTCCCAGTGACATGGCTTATAAGAACTTCTTTAGGATAATGTATATTAGCAGCTTCTTCAGGAGAAAGGAAGGTATCAAGATTGAAAAAGTGAAGTGAAGCAACCAATCCAAGAACAAGTAAGCAAATGTCACGAGGAAGCTTGTGCAATGTCGACCGTCGAACTGCAAAAAGTGAAACTGGTTAAGAAAAAGTTACAAAAAAAAGCTTAGAGATATGTCCTGAGCATAGTAAACGAATTGCCTCGGGATTGTTTGAGTCAGATGTGCTTTTGTTTTTGCACATAAATTTGTAACACTTTCTTCTACCAAAAATAAGAGCGAGCTATTCCAACTACCAACTTCCATTGAAATCATAACAAGATGGTTTACGCAAACATGTTTCATTATACATAGAGTTAGGATTGGGGGACACCCATGTTTTTAAATGCACTTTGTAAAGCCTGTTAGGATTTTACTCGTTGGTATGAGAGTCCTATTTTGTTTAGGATTGTATTAGAATTTTTTAGAGAAGACAAAAAAATAAAAATTTTAAAAAAAATAAACGGTTCGATTGTTGAACAAAGTTACTTAATGTCTCTACAAATGAGTGTCAAATGTGTTTGAAAAAACAGATGTCCCCGATCCTAATTCTATATATATAGAGAGTCACACACACACACACACACACACACACATATATATATATATAAGCACAAGGAAACAAATCCCATAGGCGTTTGGAAATAATTTCATGACAAGCACAAGGAAACAAATCCCATAGGCATTTGGATCAAGTTTCATTTTATTTAATTTTTTTTCTTTTTATGAAAGGTTGTATCAATTCCCCCAAAAACGTATAGATCGTATCAACTATCAAATTCCCAATGGATTTAGGACCAAATAATCCAGCACAAAGAGTAAACAGAGAAAGGCAAATAAAAAAAAGGACAAAATACTGATATAGATTCATATTAAGGACATGTAGATTTGGATGAGGAGTAAAAGGACAATACCTTTAAAGGAAAATTCACACGAGACTTGTTCTTCTTGAAGATGGAGAAACGCACGCTCTGCTGCAGTAGAGTGATGACTTATTAAAGAGAGCTTAAAGAATGTTTAAAGACAGTTTGGACATTGGGCATACAAGAATAGGGGTTGTTTATTTCAATATAGGAGGAGGGCATGTTATGGATTGTGACTGCTTCTAAAAGAGTTAAAAAGCGTTTTGGGACTATAAAACAAAACTTCAATGACAAGCCCTTGGTTACTTTTGGAAGAAAAGTTAAAAAGTGTTTCTGAGTTATAGATGTGTTTTTTTAGAGAAACACATGATAAATGCTTTTTCAAGAAGCACTTCTAAATACTTTTTCAATAAACACTTGTATTTTTTTATATATAAATTCAACGTTAAAGTCTCTAATAAACGCACTTCTAGCAAAAGGTGTTTATAAGTGATTGCTATACAACCAATTCCAACTTCTTTATGTTGTTGAAACCCCCATTCAAGTGCTTCCTATATTCAAGCGTATTTCCAATTTTTGTCAAACAAAATGCTTTTAATCGTATAATAACTAATAAGCACTAATTATGCCAAAAGCACTTCCAATAAGACCGTAAAAGCGATTGAAACAAGACCTTTCATTATCATATAGGTCAATCGATTTTTGGATATTTTTCAGCTTTAGAAAAAGAAATGCAACTCATAGCCTAAATATTTTCCATGCAAATTTGAATAAGCAAGAATTCATCCATATTATTTCAAATTGTACATGATATAAAATGAAATAGATTACCCATGGCAAAAAAACACTTACATGGAATGGAAGTATGAAAGTAGAGAGATGAGACAAGGCTCGCTAACAAATCCGGACTGAAATTGAAGGAATAATAACGTGCACTTTCGTCTTTTGCTTTATATCATAACAATTTCTAGTTCCTTTATTTGCAGCCTACAGAATCCATTTCCACAACACTTGAAGTAATCCAGAAATAAAGACCTCTCATAGTGACATAGCTTATGAAAGCAACTTCTTCAGGAGAGTGTATATTAACAGCTTCTTGAGGAGAAAGAAGGTATCGAGATTGAAAGAGTGAAGTGAAGCAACCAATATCAACAGTCAAACTGTAAAAAAGTGAAACTCGTTAAGAAAAAAAGTTAAGAGAACATCATGGTTTCTCGTTTCACTGAATTTTCTCAAAGCTTTTAGTATTTACTGAATAGAACATCATGGTTTCTTTCGTAGTGACAAGCTCAAAGACATGTCTTGAGCATGGTTTGTGGGATTATAATTACATGATGGAAATGCAAATTTCCTGACATGCACAAAGAAATAAATCCCATAAGGGTTCGGGCAAAGCTGTAATTTTATTTATTTTTTCTCTTTTTATGAAAGATGTATCGATTCTCTAAAAAAAGTATAAGATTCTGTCAATTCTCAATTTCTCAATTTCTCAATGGATATATGGTTTAGCATCAGGAATACAAATGGACCAAAGAATCAAGCACAATGAGTAAGCAGAGAAAGGCAAATAGAAAAAGGACAAGTTATAGATACAGACTAGAAAACTGTGCCCGCACGTTGTTGCGGGAGCGAAAATCTTACTATAGAACATGTTCTAAAAATATGTAACTCCCAAAATATAAATGCGTAGAAATCCAAACTAATCTCTACTAATTAATAAAACTCTTTTTGTCAACCAAAAGAGGGTGAAAAGACAAATTAGTCTTCTATCACACAAAAAAAATGATGGGCAAAAATGTAATTTCACAGGTCCAAATTTTACTGTTTTTTTATTGAAACCTCACATACAGGTGATGTTAAAATACCTCCAATATTTAAAAAAAAAAAAAAAAAAACCTCCCACTCCCCCCACGTTCTCTCTCTCTCCCCCCTCTTTCCTTCTCATTTTCTAAAAAAATATGTTCATACAGACAAAGTGTTTAGGCAAATGCTAGTACTATTTACACAAAGATAATGAAGGTTGTATAGATAATGTATCGAATATTTTTTACAGGTCAGTGTCTAGATTTATACATTTTATACAAAAAAAAACATTGGCAAACACTTTGTCATTGACATACACAAATGGTTAATATGATATTCCCCCTTGGCAGTCATCCTAGTTCTTGATTCACATCAGTAGTTGCAAATAAAAGATTTGAAAACATTAGATTGTCCTTGTACACAAAAAATTGGGGAACTGATCTTACAATGGCCTATTCACAAGCAAAAAATATGGAGAAGCATTGTACGTTTGTAATCAATTCCATTCCAACAATAAGAAAAGAAATGGTTTTTGTAATCGGAAGAAACTTGCTGCTAATAGTAAGAAAAACTTTCAGACTAATTTTCTAAAAGCTTGTTGCTTCCTCTGAATGTTTTTCAGACTATTAGCAGCAAGTTTCTTCCGATAACAAAAATATTTTCTTTCCTTATTGTTGTAATGAGATTGATTACAAACGTACATAGACATCTCTTTTATAGAGATTTTACACGACAACATAAAACATAGGTGTTCAAAAGTCTTTACTTTCACACACAATTTTAGACTTTCACACACATTTAGACCTTTACATACACCTTTGGACTTTTTTTTTACACACCTTTAGACTTTCCCACGTATTTTTAGATTTTTGTTCACACCTTTAAACTTTTGTACATACCTTTAGACGTAAACTAAGGGGCACTTGCTTTTGTAGTTTTTCGTAACTATTTTTATAATTTATGGGCCATGATCTGTGATGCACTCAATTTTTTTTAGGGAAAATTGCTCATCAAAGTGAGCAACTTTGTTACGTGTCCGAGATTGCATGCATTTTTAAGGCAATGCAACCAAGGATGCCTGCATAATTAAAGTAATCCTAGATAAGAAAATACTGAGGATGACTGCATCATTAAAGTAATCCCAAAGATGAAAATTAAAGTAGCTTTATTATGTGCTATTAATTCAAAATTATTGTAGGTGTCAAAAGTTAATGATGTAGTGGGAGCTGGTGACTTTGTTTTTATGCAGACAAAACTTAACAAAGAAAAAACTTAATTAAGACTTGAGGGCTAAAAGTTAACGATATAGTGGGAGCCGATGTAAAAACATTGTTCAACTTTTAGTTTTATCACTTCCTGGAACCAAATAGTGTAGATGCATTGTTAAAGCATGCTGGTTTATTTGTTAATTATTGAGAGGTTCAGGATAACCCACCAACGTGAAACATGTTTGGATGATTTGTTAATTATTTGAGGGGCTCAGGGTAACCCACCAACGTGGAAAATGAAGCAAAGGTGTTGATCACGTTGGAGTCGCTAGCTGTCATTTTGTATTTTTCTGGGTTAGTGGGATGTCTAAGATTTGGACAAAAATTGCGCTTTATGTCATGTTATAAATATCTTTCGGACTACTTAGCCTTTTTAACCACTGGTCTTTTTCCTTGCTTTGTTTATGGCCTTTTCCTCGGGCTAGACTGCTTTTTAGCCTCCTTTGTTGTACATCCCATGGTAATTCAACTTAAATTGTAAAGAGAGAGGATTGATAAAAAGAAAAAAGAAAGAAACCAAACCTTTAACCATGACATATAACAAATAGATTAACCCATGCACAAAAAGTCAATAAATTCAGTAAAAACTTAAGGCAAGGAGTAAATTCAAACAATTGAGAAACATACATGAAGCAACACATAGAGAAAAAGTAAAAAAATTGAGTAAAAACGAAAGGAAAAATAAATGCAAACAATTGAATAATATATATACTAGGGGTGGTTCGGTATGGGATCCCATACCGAAATCCTTGTCCCGATTCCTAAACCGAAATTTTCGGGAATCCCAATTTCAATACCGATCCCAAACCAAATTTTCGGGAATCCCAATTTTCGGGAATCCCGAAATAGTTTCGGGATTTCGGGACAAATCGGGAATCCCGAAATGATTTTGGGCTTTTGGGCTTTTGGACTAAAATTTGACATATTATGCTTTTGGGCTCAATTTGCCAATTTGTTTCTACCAATCAAATGGCAAGGCATGTTTGTACTAATTTGTGCACAAATTTGAGTCCGTGTACACCAGTAAGTAAAAATGGATTTAATAATGGATGATAGGAAAAAGAAAGTCTGTGTACACCAGTAAGTACAATTGTAGCATAAAAAATAATACACCAGCTTAAATTTCTATATAGCACATGAATCTTTCATCTCAATGCATATGTGAACCATCCAGATGAAGAATTATTAAGGAGGGGCAAGGTATCAAATAATCAAATAATCAAATTTAAGCTCTTCCACGGGAGGATAATTTTCAAAGAGAACCTCGTACCAAATAATCAACAAAACAAATGAACAGATGCAAAAATTCACCTTGGTGCTGCTGCCACTTCAGAGCCTGAACAATTAGAGCTGTTAATCTTGGTGGTGGCACCACACTAACTTCTGCAGCAAGTGCTGAGAAATTCAAAAGAAATTAAAACTCGTCAAAGACCACAAAATTCAAAGAATAAACTTCAATAACTACAAAGATTTTTTCATTTGCTATCTACAATTTTTGTCAGATTTTAATGTCAGACACCTCTGACTGTATATCACATTTAAACTCTCCATATCCAAGGCCTGGTCTAAATCCATAAACAGGAACAAGTAAAACAAATTAAAGGAAATGCTAAACGGAAAATTTAGTAATAACAGATCTTTGCTTTTCTTAATGCATTATGACATTGTATGACCATACAAGTATATTTCAATCCCTAGAAGTCTTCAGGCGGAAAGCATATCAGAGATTAGATTTCAAAACACTAAATTAATTCCAAACCCTAAATTAAATTTCAAAAGGAAGACATAAATTAGATTTTAAAACACTAAATTAATTACCTAATTTGGGATCGAGAGTTCTGTGACTTCCGGCCGAAATTCGACAATGAGAGGCTCAGGGGCTGGAGATGAGGGCTCGGTGAGGGAAGCTCAGGGGCTGCGCTTCTTCGATTCGAGTTCGATGGAATAACGGAAGTGAAATGGGACTCCCTAATTTCAGAATTCCTAATTCAGAAACCCTAATTTCAGAATTCCTAATTCAGAAACCCAAATTCAAAATCCCTAATCGAATTTGGAATCAAACAATTTGTATGAACTTTGTTGAGTTTATTGCAGGAATTTCTTACCTTTGCAGTGAGGAGGAGTGCGGACTAAGACCCAGAGCTCGATTCAAAAGCCAGATTCGGGTGGTATAAACAGTGGGTGAAGGCGCGATTCAAGTGAGGACTAAGGACTGAGAGGAATGACGACTGGTGTGGGTAGATTCGGGATTCAGGCGACGGATGTGGTGAGGTGAGGTGAGGTGAGTGTCGAGACTTGAGAGACCGAGAGAGAGAGTCAGAGACAGAGACTAGGTTTTGAACTTTTGATAACTTTGATTTATATTCAATGGTTGAGATTAAATCTCAACAGAATCCGACGACTATTAAAATTCTAAATATATATTTAAAAATTAAACAATATATATATACATATATATATATATATTTTGGTTCGGTTTGGGAATACCGAAATCCCAAAAACTTGAGACCAATTCCCGTACCGAAATTTCAGGATCGGTTCGGTATTGGGTACCGAAATTTTCGGTTTGGGAAATTTCGGTTTGGTTTCAAGAATTTTTTGGTTCGGTTTGGGATTTTTTTCTAGCCCTAATATATACACACACACAACAGCTAGAAGCATGCAGAGGGAAGCGGTAAAAATCCCAAACTTATTTGATTATCTTGAAAACCCACCAGATCCTTCTCACAATCCAAAATCCAAACAACCACTTAAAATCCATAAAATTACAATGAAATCAATACCAGAATGCACCAAACAACAATATAAAAAAATGCAGTAAAGGCAAGGATGAATTCAACAGCCCAAATAAGCAAAAAGATTCATACCTCAATTGAATTTAGAACTTGATTCTCGCTTAAAAATCTTAATCTACAAAACCAAATTAGTATTATTAATAATAAAGTAACACAATAATGTAGCAAACAATATTGAAAAATAAAATCTAGTAAAGGTAAAGATCAATTCAACAATCTAAATAAGCGGAAGCATTCATACCTGAACTGAATTTGCAAGTTGATTTTGTCGCTTAAAAATTCTGATCTACAAAACCAAATCAATTTTATTAACACCGATAATTTAAGATTTGATATGAAAAACAAATCTATAATACAAGCCTTAAAATACATTATAAGCTCAATTAATACAAAGAAAGAAACAGTACTACACCAAATAATTTCATCGACGCCATGCCTCATGACTTGACAAAATAAAAATTTTCAGAAGAGATTGAAAGCAAGTAACATTAAACTTTAAAGGCTGCACACAAAACCCTAAAAAATAACTACTTCCTCCAAATGAAAAGACAACCAAATTATCTAGTTATACCTAGGATCTAAACACAGAAACAAAACCCTCTAAATAAATAAATAAATGTTATCCTTTTTCACCTATAAAACACACCTCTAACTCCAACCAATGCCCGCCGCTGCCATCTTTCTCTCTCTAACGATTATAAAACACACCTCAACTAAATAAGATCAGTTCTGCAGTGATCTGAAGACAGGTTGCGACGAAAGGGGTGGAAATCAGCCAAAATTCAGGCCAGAACCGGGAAATCCCAGACGGAAAAAAGCACAAACAGTGTGAATAGATGTAGAACGGCCGTAGAAGCAGATACTTTACAGCAACAATTAACTTGTCCAGCGATTTTAAACGCAAGAAATTTACACAGATAATTTGGATGGAAAAGATGACAAGGATGTGGAGATGGAAAATGCAGAGAAAGTTATTATATGAGGAAAGTGACATTCGCTTGTGGAGCTTCTGCTGATCGACGATGATGAAAATTATTATATTCTTTTTTATGCCAATCATTCATATATTCACTCATGATCTTCGAAGCCATTGGTTGAAAATTTTACTGACAGTGACAGAAAGGCTGAATGAAAAAATTATGACTTTTCTTTTGCTCAAGAAACAGTTTCTCGTCCTTTTCTGTAGGCTTGCGTGGTTCTGGGGAAGATGATTTGGGTGGATAACCCTCCTAATTTTCTAGTGGATGTCCTTTTCCAGGAGGAGCGTCATTGAATTATTACCTGATGGTTGTTGTTTGTTTCTGTCCTTGAGGATAGCTTTCTCTTGTTTTTTTTTTCCTTCATTCGGTTGAAATACCTGGCAATATTTTTTAGGAAACTTTAACGAAAAGCAATGTTCATTTTAACGAATTTATTTTGTCCTTATCATTAAAATTCAAAATTTTCAAATCATTTTTATTATTTTTCATTGAGGCCCCTTTCGTACTCTATCCTCCTACTTTGTAATCCTCCCTTTTTGAATGAATATCGCTATTTTCTCAAAAAAAAGGTAGTAGAAAATAAGATAAAATAAAATGGGGAAGGGATATTGGGAAGGAGAAAGAAGATGTGGGTCTGAGTTTCTAATGCCTCGAGAGTATATATAGGAAAACGACACTCCAACAAAGCCTGTCCCTCTCACTCTGCTTTGGTGAATACTCGAACAGGAAAGGACAACGATGAAGGACTTGTGCCCAGCGAGGGCAAAGTCGTCCTTTTTCTGTGCAAAGACTACAAAATCAGAAAACCAAGAGCTATTTGATCACTCATATGTTTTATGCAATTATACCATCCATTTTTAAAGTCTTTGTGATGTTTTTGTGTTAAAATTATGACATTTTACCTTACCTTGTGTTAGTGTGCAGTTAAATTTATTTTAGGATCAATTTCAAACAAAATGGAGAAAAGGAAATAATAAAAATAAACAAAAGAAATGGAATTAGGAGTTGTCTTCCATTGAGTTTTTGGGGTGGAAAAGAAAAAAAAGATATAGCTGGAAAGTGAAAAGAATGGGACACGGAACAGAGTGGAGAGACAGCGCAGAGAGGAGAGAGGGCAGACTGACAGAAGAAAGAAAGGAAGGAAAAATAAAATAAAATAAAGTTAAAGGCAAAGAATGGGAAGTGGAGCTTGTCTCCACGGGTGTTGTTTGAAAACAAAAAGAAATCAAATAGCTAAGTGGGATGAGATGGCATTCCACTTGTAGTGTTTTAAAAAAATGATGGCCTTATTGTTTAAGAGGGCACATGGAGCGACCAGAGGAAAAGAGGGGGAGGATAGCAGAAAAATATAGACAGAAGCCGTGGAGGGCAAAGAGGGAAGCAGAGGCGCAGCAGAAGCAAAAGAAGTCAGGAGCAGAAGAGGAACCAAAAACGGGTGTTTTCTTTCTTGTTATTTTTTTTTATGGATAATTTCTTATGTATGAACATAATTATGTGTAACTAAATTATTATGCTAGAGTGAGGCCATGAGCCACAACATGAATATGTAGATTTCTCTTTCAATTGCTTAAGTGTTGTTACATTCTTGCTTTGATATTTTCAATCTCTAAATTAAACTATCTATGTGTCTTGATGATTGATCACCATTAGGATGCTTAGAAAAGTCATTGGACGCAATTTTGAACGAATGTCACGTTAAAATTGGTTGTGCTTCTTGTGATTGAGGATTGTACTCTCCTAAGGTAAATATCATGCTCTTAGGGATTACATGGTTTAACAAAATGATTTTCACCAAGATTAATGAATCACTCATGTTTATATTTAATCCAAATGTCATGGATAAGTTGCATGTAGTGGTATGCGTTTTAGCTTGAATGTCACAAGTAAAACATACACAAGGAAAATCCAACCTTCAAAGCATGTGTGCTTTCAATTATTTAAACAATTGGAATCGCTACATAGGAGTGTTATTGGTAAAGGTTGAACTCTAGCATATTGTCAATCTATTTTTCTTCAATCATTTATTTTATCTTGAATTTCCTTATTTACTGGTTTTGTTTAAGTTGAATCATTATTCCTATAAACCAATTCCCATTTTAGATATTTGTTTAAGTCACATCCAGTAATATTTAGTTTCGTCAAATTAGTGTAATTCTTAGAGTTAAATAAGTTAAATACACAAAAACTCGTAAATTGTTTATATCAGTCCCTGAGGAGATCGACCTTGCTTGAGCCATTCTATACTACAAACACTTGTTCTCTTGCAAGAATTTTCTATGGTTTAACCCTTTGTTTTACAAGTGGTAAAATCGCTATCAAGAAATTGGCGCCGTTGCCGGGGACTGTGACAACAGTTCCCGAGCTTTTGTGTTTATTTTTCTTATGCTTATGTTTATGTCTTATTTTTATTAATCATTAAATTTTAAAAAAAAACAGCAATTAATTTAGTTGAATTTCGATATTTGATTAAGTGCGGTGGATGTGTGGTGTGAGATTTTTGTCTTTGTTTAACTAACTAGTGGTTGCCGATTTGCATAAACCGTTTTTTGATTCATCTAGATTTACTTTCTTTTTTTTCCTTTTTCCTTTTTGTTGTTTCGTTAGTTTTTGTTAAGTTTTATTTTATTTTACTTTTATTTTTATTGTGGCTTAATATTTCTGTTGTTTGTTCAGGTGTAGTATATGGTGATTGGAACAAGGTCCAAGAATCAAGTGCTTATTCCTTACGACCCTGAACCAGAGAGAAGTGCAAGGAAGTTAGCTAGAGAAAAATATTTAGCACAAGATTCCAACCTTGGTGATACTTTTCTTAAGGAGTTGTTCCGTGATCCTGAGAGCAGCATATCTATTTTCCAACCTTTGGCACCAGTTGCACACATGGCCCTAGCCTTACCTGCAGCAGGTCAACCTTTAAGGAATTCATTGGCAGCGAGAATCAATGCAGTGCCAAGGTGCATTATATATCCAGATGTGGAAGATGGGACAACCTTTGAAATCAAACCTCACATCCTCAACATATTGTCATCCTTTCATGGGTTGCCAAACAGTGATCCCAACATGCATTTGGCTGATTTTATTGAGGCATGTGACAACACCATAATCAGAGGTTTCTCTTCTGAAGCTATCAAGTTACGTTTGTTCCCGTTCTCTTTGAAGGACAAAGCCAAGGCGTGGCTGCATTCTCTGCCTGCCAATAGCATTACAACATGGACAGAATTGCAAGAAAAATTTCTCAATAAGTTTTTTCCTTCTTCCAAGACTCTTGCACTCAAGAAAAAGATATTGGCTTTCGCTCAAAAGCCAAACGAGTCTTTCCATGAAGCTTGGGAACGGTATAATGAGATGTACACAAAATGTCCTCATGCTGGGTTTGATTCTAACCTTCAAATGAACATATTTTATGATGGTCTCAATGCCACAACCAAGAGTCAAGTGAATGCATCTGCTGGAGGGTCGTTAATGTCGAAATCTGCAAGGGAAGCATTTGAGTTGTTTGATATGATGGCTTCTGAATCCCAACAATGGACAGAAGAACAAACACAAAAGAGGGGAGTTTTTGAGATTTCTCAGAGTTCTCCTAATGTTTCTGCTCAAATTGCTAAATTGGAAAAGAATTTTAATGCCAAATTTGCTGCCTTAATGCAGGTCTCTTCCATGCCCAATGCCCAAGAAGCTTGCATCATTTGTAGTGAGACAACTCATGACATCACTCAATGCCCCAACAAGGATAGCTACCCTGAGCTTGTGCAAGATCATGTGAATATGGTGAATAATTTCATTAGACCCAAAAGTGACCCTTATTCCAATACATATAATCCTGGGTGGAAGAACCATCCCAATCTCAGTTGGGGTGGCAACCAACAGCCACGTCAATACCAACAGTCTTACCAATCAACTAGTGAGACTAAGAAACCATCTCTTGAAGACCAAATGTCACAGCTAGCTCAACATACGTCTGCTCTCTCTAATAGCACCAACAGTTTTGTCCAATCCACACAAACTAGCATTCAGAATCTCACGGCATCAGTGGGGAATTTGGAGACTCAAGTTGGACAGCTTGCTACCATGTTCAATGAAAGAGAGAAAGGAAAGTTCCCGAGCCAATCTGAGCAAAATCCAAGAGGGATGGAGCATTGCAAAGTAATACGGGCATTGAAAAGTGGCAAGAGCTATGACAACAGAGAAGTGGTACACCATGAAGCCGAAGTGAAAGAAGAAGAGCTTACTGAAAGTGCACCGTTAGCTACAAAGTCTCGGTCAGAGGCTATTTCTGCAACAAGTATTCCAGATCCTAGTGCAAGTGATAAAGTGCAATCTCGACCCAACTTTGATGCAAACAAGGAAAAAGGCCTTGGTAGTTTATTTGCACCTTCTGACAAGCCACCATACAAGCCACATTTGCCATTTCCACAACGACAGCAACAACGTTCCAAGGATCAACAATGCATTGAATTCATGAAGACGTTGGCTAAGGTTCAAATTAATTTGCCTCTATTATATGCTATTAAACAGATCTCATCATATGCCAAATTTATGAAGGAGCTATGTTCTAAAAAGAAAAAGTTCTTGGAATACGAGAAGGTGATTTTAACTGAGCAATGCAGTGCTGTCCTCTTACATAAGCTACCACCCAAGAAGAAAGATCCGGGGAGTTTCACACTCTCTTGTACTATTGGTAGTCTTGATTTTCATAAAGTATTGATTGATTTAGGAGCAAGTGTTAACCTTATGCCTTATTCTGTTTTTCAAAAATTAGGTGAATGAGAACTCAAGCCCACATCTGTGAGTCTTCAATTGGCAGATAGGTCTGTGACCTATCCTTTGGGTATTCTGGAAGATGTGATTATTAAAGTGGATAAATTTTATCTTCCCGCTGATTTCATTGTACTTGACATGGAGGAAGACAAGGAAGTGCCTCTCATTTTAGGCCGACCGTTCATGGCCACTGCCCGGACACTTATTGATGTGGAAGCAGGTACTTTAACCTTAAGAGTGCAAGGAGAGTCAGTTGTATTCAAACTATTTGAAGCTGTCAAGCGTCCCTTCGAACTTGAAGAGTGTTTTCGTGTTGATGTTTTGGATGGGATTGTGCATGCAAACTTTGCCTCACGATCATCTAATGATGAGCTGTTAACTTGCCTCACCAACCATGATGCTACTTTATCTATGGAAGAAAATGTGGTGGACGTCATCGCTGCATTGGATAGTGCACCAATTCATAATCCAAAGTGGCGACATGTTTATGAAAGCCTTAGAGTGCCTAAGCAGCCTCTTTTTCCTTCAAGTGAGCAAGCTCCGAAGTTAGAGCTCAAGCTACTGCCGAGCCACCTCAAGTATGCTCATCTCGGGGTGAATGAGACCTTGCCTGTTATTATTGCTGCTGATCTTAATGACACGGAGGAAGACAAATTACTAAGAGTTATTCGCAAGTATCAAGATGCTCTGGGGTGGACACTTGCTGACATAAAAGGCATTAGTCCAGCTTTGTGCATGCATAGGATTTTTATGGAGGCTGGGACTAAACCAATTGTTGAAGCTCAAAGACGTCTAAATCCGATCATGAAGGAAGTTGTAAGAGTTGAGGTGATGAAGTTACTCGATGCAGGTATCATTTATCCAATCTCGGATAGCAAATTGGTGAGCCCGACTCAGGTGGTTCCAAAGAAAACTGGTATTACTGTGGTGAAGAATGATAACAACGAGCTTGTGCCTACAAGGATGACCACCGGTTGGCGAATGTGTGTTGACTATAGAAAGCCCAATAACAGCACTAGAAAGGATCATTTTCCGCTGCCATTCATTGATCAGATGCTCGAGAGACTAGCTGGTCATTCTTTCTATTGTTTCTTAGATGGTTATTCAGGGTACAACCAAATTCCAATTGCCCCAGAGGATCAAGAGAAGACAACGTTTACATGCCCTTTTGGTACTTTTGCATACAGACGAATGCCATTTGGATTGTGCAATGCCCCTGCCACTTTCCAACGATGCATGATGAGTATTTTTTCTGGAATGGTTGAAAATATTGTTGAGGTTTTTATGGATGACTTTTCTGTTTTTGGTAATTCTTTCGATATATGTTTGGATAACTTGTCTTTGGTTTTGGAAAGATGCAGGGAGACTAATCTTGTGTTAAATTGGGAGAAATGCCATTTTATGGTTAAGCATGGCATTGTGCTAGGACATCTAATTTCAAGCAAAGGAATAGAGGTCGACAAGGCAAAGATTGAGGTGATCGCTAAATTACCACCACCAACTTCTGTGAAGAATGTGAGATCTTTCTTGGGACATGCTGGTTTTTATCGAAGATTCATAAAGGATTTTTCCAAAATTAGTCGTCCTCTTTGTAATTTACTTGCTAAAGATGCTTGTTTTGATTTAATGCAGATTGTCATGATGCTTTCAACAAATTGAAGGATCTTCTCACATCAGCCCCAATTTTAACAGCTCCAGATTGAACCCTTCCTTTTAAGCTCATGTGCGATGCTTCCGATTACGTTGTGGATGCTGTCCTTGGTCAGCGACGTGACAAGCTCCCCCATGTTATGTATTATGTCAGCCGCACTTTGAATGATGCTCAGCTGAATTATGCCACTACGGAAAAAGAATTACTTGCAGTGGTATTTGCTCTTGAAAAGTTTCGATCGTACTTAATTGGTGCTAAAGTCATTGTGTATTCTGATCATTCTACTCCCAAGTACTTATTGTCTAAAAAAGAGGCCAAACCACGATTGATTTGATGGGTCATTCTCTTGCAAGAGTTTGATTTGGAGATCCTAGATAAAAAGGGACGTGAGAATGTTGTGGCAGATCATCTCTCAAGATTAGTAAATGCAAGCACTGATGAGGCAGATTCATTGCCCCTGCAAGAGAGCTTTCCAGACGAGCAACTTTTAGCGGTTACTCATCAAGTACCATGGTATGCTGACATCGCAAATTATTTGGCATCTGGAGAAATACCATCAGAGTTCAGCTACCAACAAAGGAAGAAGTTCCTCTCCACTGTAAAACACTACTTTTGGGATGAGCCATACCTTTTCAAGCATTGCCAAGATCAAATCATTCGTCGGTGTGTCCCCTTAGAAGAACAAGAAAGCATTTTGAAGTTTGCTCACCACTATGCATGTGGTGGTCATTTTGGACCAAGAAGGACATCAGCCAAGATCTTACAGAGTGGTTTCTTTTGGCCATCTTTATTCAAAGATGCATACCTATGCTGCCAGGCTTGTGATAAGTGTCAAAGAGTTGGAAATCTTTCTCAGAGAAATGAGATGCCCCAACAAAGTATTTTGGTGATTGAACTATTTGATGTTTGGGGTATAGACTTCATGGGACCTTTCCCTTCTTCACATGGCAATCTCTACATCTTGGTGGCGGTTGATTATGTCTCTAAGTGGGTGGAGGCAATAGCTTCTCCAACATGCAAAAGTTCTGTGGTGTTAGGTTTCTTGCAGAATATTATTTTTCCCCGATTTGGAGTACCTCGTGCTATCATCAGTGACGAAGGTACGCATTTCTTAAATCGCACCATAGCTGCCCTTTGTGCCAAGTATCATATTCACCATCGCATAGCCACCCCATACCATCCACAGACATCTGGACAAGTTGAAGTATCTAATCGTGAGCTCAAGAGGATTCTTGAGAAAACTGTCAGTTCATCTCGAAAGGATTGAAGTTTAAAGCTTACTGATGCTTTGTGGGCATATAGGACAGCTTATAAGACACCAATTGGGATGTCTCCTTTTCGTTTGGTGTATGGGAAAGCTTGCCATCTGCCTATGGAACTTGAACACAAGGCATATTGGGCTATTAAGCACCTCAATTTTGACTACCAAGCAGCGGGAGAGAAGCGGAAGCTGCAGTTGAATGAACTGGAAGAAATAAGGAATGATGCTTATGAGAATGCAAAGATTTACAAGGATAAGACCAAGAAATTTCATGATGCTCACATCCTTCGTAAAAAGTTTCAACCGGGTCAGAAGGTTTTGCTTTTTAATTCAAGATTGAAACTATTCCCAGGAAAGCTCAAATCACGTTGGAATGGTCCATATCGTGTTGTACAGGTCCATCTTCATGAGGCTGTGGATATCCAAAACATGCAAACTGGTTTTGTTTTCAAAGTTAATGGACATCGCTTGAAGTTATACAATGAGTCTCCATATGATCTTGCTAAGGATTCCATCACTTTGAAGGAACCTGTTATTTGAATCAAACTGCCAACAGAATGTCTAGCTCTAGACAATAACTAAAGCGCTTCTTGGGAGGCAACCCAAGCTTTCTATCTTTCATCTTTATTTTGAATAATTTTAAATGTTCTTGTTCTGTTTTTCTCTTGTTTTCTGGTTTGTGTTTAAGTCCTACTTTTGCTCCCTTATGCAGGTAATGATTTTGCAGTCTCTACCACAACTTCTTGCAAAGTTTCTTAATCCCACAGGGTACTCACACATTTGTTCTCCTCGCCTACACAAATTGGTGTGTTCTTTCCTTTTCTTTATGTGTCTTTATTTCATTTTATATTTCTTTCCTTCCATTTTTATATCTTATTGTTCAAAAATTCCTTTCATTATCATTGGGGACAATGCTATAATTAAGTTTGGGGGTGGAAATATATTTCGTTAGTTTATTTCTCTTTCAAAAAAAAAAAAAAAAAAAAAGTTTTTGCATTTTTATTGTTGTTTGTAGCTACTTCTCAATTCAATGATGAGATTTGATCTTAATTTCCTTCTTACTTTCAAGAAGTCTAAGTTCTTTTCGTTGTCTTTGTGTTAACTGTGATTTCCATAAATTAACTTGAAAAATAAATGTGCCTAGTCTTGTTAATGTGAAACTTGAGCATGATTTAGCGTTTCATATGTGAATCATGTGAGATTATGTAAACCTTGTGAGTTTTTGAGCCTATACATGATTGAACCATTATGCATCAATCTCACTCCTTCTTGTGCGTATGATCTCATTGTACATGTATCTCTAGAACTTGCTTTATACTTCTCGATTCATTAATCAATTCATGTAATAACTTGGAAGTGATATAGGCCATCTTTGGATCGTTTGAGCCTTTCGTGCCTACCTTATATGCTATGTTTATCCTTAGTAGCCCGTTGAGCCTTTAACTAAGCCATTTCTTTGTTAGCCACATCTCTTTACCTTGCTCCGATATTGGAGTTGAGCCCATACACAGAAATCGATTCCTTATTGTTTTGAGAAAGTATTACATGGGTTGTACTCTTGGGGATTTCATTTATGTAGAAAGTGGATGGAGCATGTGTATTACAATGAAATGTGAATTTGATGGGTGATGTAGCTTTTGCAGATTTATGCATAGCTTTGCAGATTGTTTCTTTAAAAAAAAAAAAAAAAGAGAAGAGAAAAAGAAAATTGGAGAGTGTTGATTTGTTGAAAATGTGTCTGCAGAGTATAAATTTCCTTTTGAAGTTGAATTTGGGGAGTAACGGGTGCTCGAGATTTAATTATTTTGCTTTCAATTTGAGGTGGTGTGATATTAAGGTGTTGGAAAACTACTAAAGTGTACTTTCTCAAAATTTTTGATTTCCATATCCTTTCTTTCATTAGCCTATCACCTTTAGCCCCATTACAACCGTAATAAAGTCCTATTGATCCAATGTATTACTTAAATATTGATAGCGAGTTAGGTGGACAAGCAAGCATATGGCGGCATGTACAATGAGATCACTTGAGTGAAACACATTAACCAAAACTTATGAGTGAATGAGCGTATGTCTTGTGAGAAGCTCACATGTTTGCATATGATGATTTAAAGGAGCTTGGAATTGCATTGACATGGCTAGCTCACATATGACATTTCAATGTTTTGTTTGAAGGAAATTTGGTTAAATATTGGATGATGGTTTGAGCACTTGTTACTTACTTCTTGGCAGTGTATTTCATGGTTGAAACTTATATATGAAATCGAATTGAGAAGTTAGCTACTAAGTTGTTGAGTCAAGTCTTAGTTGAGTAGAGTGGTTTTGTTTTGTGTTTTGTTTTGCTAGAGGACTAGCAAAAATGTAAGTTTGGGGGTATTTGATCACTCATATATTTTATGCAATTATACCATCCATTTCTAAAGTCTTTGTGATGTTTTTGTGTTAAAATTATGACATTTTACCTTACCTTGTGTTAGTGTGCAGTTAAATTTGTTTTAGGATCAATTTCAAACAAAATGGAGAAAAGGAAATAATAAAAATAAACAAAAGAAATGGAATCAGGAGTTGTCTTCCATTGAGTTTTTGTGGTGGAAAAGAAAAAAAAGATATAGCTGGAAAGTGAAAAGAATGGGACACGGAACAGAGTGGAGAGACAGCGCAGAGAGGAGAGAGGGCAGACTGACAGAAGAAAGAAAGGAAGGAAAAATAAAATAAAATAAAGTTAAAGGCAAAGAATGGGAAGTGGAGCTTGTCTCCACGGGTGTTGTTTGAAAACAAAAAGAAATCAAATAGCTAAGTGGGATGAGATGGCATTCCACTTGTAGTGTTTTAAAAAAATGATGGCCTTATTGTTTAAGAGGGCACACGGAGCGACCAGAGGAAAAGAGGGGGAGGATAGCAGAAAAATATAGACAGAAGCCGTGGAGGGCAAAGAGGGAAGCAGAGGCGCAGCAGAAGCAAAAGAAGTCAGGAGCAGAAGAGGAACCAAAAACGGGTGTTTTCTTTCTTGTTATTTTTTTTTATGGATAATTTCTTATGTATGAACATAATTATGTGTAACTAAATTATTATGCTAGAGTGAGGCCATGAGCCACAACATGAATATGTAGATTTCTCTTTCAATTGCTTAAGTGTTGTTACATGATTGCTTTGATATTTTCAATCTCTAAATTAAACTATCTATGTGTCTTGATGATTGATCACCATTAGGATGCTTAGAAAAGTCATTGGACGCAATTTTGAACGAATGTCACGTTAAAATTGGTTGTGCTTCTTGTGATTGAGGATTGTACTCTCCTAAGGTAAATATCATGCTCTTAGGGATTACATGGTTTAACAAAAGGATTTTCACCAAGATTAATGAATCACTCATGTTTATATTTAATCCAAATGTCATGGATAAGTTGCATGTAGTGGTATGCGTTTTAGCTTGAATGTCACAAGTAAAACATACACAAGGAAAATCCAACATTTAAAGCATGTGTGCTTTCAATTATTTAAACAATTGGAATAGCTACATAGGAGTGTTGTTGGTAAAGGTTGAACTCTAGCATATTGTCAATCTATTTTTCTTCAATCATTTATTTTATCTTGAATTTCCTTATTTACTGGTTTTGTTTAAGTTGAATCATTATTTCTATAAACCAATTCCCATTTTAGATATTTGTTTAAGTCACATCCAGTAATATTTAGTTTCGTAAAATTAGTGTAATTCTTAGAGTTAAATAAGTTAAATACACAAAAACTCGTAAATTGTTTATATCAGTCCCTGAGGAGATCGACCTTGCTTGAGCCATTCTATACTACAAACACTTGTTCTCTTGCAAGAATTTTCTATGGTTTAACCCTTTGTTTTACAAGTGGTAAAATCGCTATCACAATTAAAGGGCAATTCCGCCCTTTCACTGTTAATAAACAGTACTTTTTGTGTTGGGTTTTAGTATATGTATAATTTATAGAGTAAACTATCGATTTGCCCCTTAAACTTTCACCTAGTTTTCAATTTCTCCCTTGAACTTTTCGATTGGAAAATTAAGGACTCAAACTAATTTTTTTTAGCCAATTTGCCCCTTACCGTTAGTTTTTCAAACATTCCATCCATATTTCTGTTAAGTGAGACCATGTGCACAACATGTGAAGGTAGTTAAGTCATTTCACTCTTAAAAATGATTAAAAAACTGAAAAAAAATTTAAGAAAAAAAAACTTTCCCTCTATTTTTTCCCTCTATTTCCTATCCTCAATTTTATTTTTCAGTCATTCATATGCATGAGAAATGACATATGGTGTTATTGTCTTCAAAAGTATCTAAGTTAGTCTTTTTCTTGAAGCATGTACTGCCATTTTTATTTTCTTTAACAAATTAATAATTTGACAACTTCTCATGGTGTTATTGTCTCCAAAGCAGTGCATTAATATAAGCATGTTACATGTTGTGCTTCATTTTAGAGACATTAAGACTTTACTAGTAGAAGAGTTAAAAGAGTTATAAAAATAGTTTCCAGCAGTTAACATGTCCGCCATCTAGTAAAAACTACAACAAGTCAAAGAAAAAAACTACTCCAATCACCAGCATCAAAACTCCAAAGATCGGCTAACTGCATTAATCCTAACTATTCCTCCAATTTTCTAGCAATGGTATCCAACCAAATCACAAAAAAATAAAACATATCATACCCACACAGTTCCACAAAGCTTTGCTTGCCTCCTCAAAGTACAATGTTTTCAAATAATAAATTAATTACTATAAAAGAGAAGACAGTGCACAACCCTACCTAGAATCAAATGATGGATATTTCAACTACATTCTTGCAATTTAACACCATGAACATTTGTCAAATTATTAATTTGTTAGAGAAAAAAAAATGGTAGTACATGCTTCAAGAAAAAGACTAACTTAGATACTTTTGAAGACAATAACACCTTATGTCATTTCTCATGCATAGGAATGAGTGAAAAATAAAATTGAGGATAGGAATTAGAGGGAAAAAATAGAGGGAATTTTTGTTTTTTAAATTTATTTTCAGTTTTTTAATCATTTTAAGAGTGAAATGACTTAACTACCCTCACATGTTGTGCACATGGTCTCACTTAACAGAAATATGGATGGAATGTTTGAAAAACTAACGGTAGGGGGGCAAATTGGCTAAAACAATTAGTTTGAGTCCTTAATTTTCCAATCGAAAAGTTCATGGGGGAAATCGAAAGTTAGGTGAAAGTTTAGGGGGCAAATCGACAGTTTACTCATAATTTATACTAAGGACATGCAAATTTGGA
Source organism: Malus fusca (assembly GCA_035220775.1). Classification (NCBI taxonomy): domain Eukaryota; kingdom Viridiplantae; phylum Streptophyta; class Magnoliopsida; order Rosales; family Rosaceae; genus Malus; species Malus fusca. The sequence continues at coordinate 3,366,277 of CM069069.1, forward strand.
TAAGGAGTAAAAAGACAATACCTTTAGGGTATGTTTGTTTGCCTTCACTAGCATTCCTTGGACTGGACTAGACTAAATGATAGTGCAGTCTGGTGTTTGTTATTTACACGGATAAGAGTTAACGAGACTAAAGGGGACTCACCCAGACTGAACGCCTCTCTAGCCGTTCTTAGCGAGAGCCCTCGATTTCGAGTGGACTCCTAGTCCCGTCTTCTCTCGCAGCTGATCCATTCATCTTCTTCTCCTTCGCACCTTCGCCATCACCCTTCTCCCTTCACAACTTTGCACCCTCTCCCTTGGGCCTTCACTTTCACCATCCCACCTAAAAGCTAAACCCAGATCCAGAACAAAAACCGATAAAGAGTCCACCGACTCCCTTCCCTTCTTCTTGTTCAATTTCACTCTCTCTTTCTCTCAACAACATGGTTGTGGCTTTGAAGCTCCTGAAGCAGCAAAATTGCCAAACTCGTGAAACTCGCATGTTAAAAACTCAACAGTTGAAATCACTCTGTTGGACTTGAATTTTTCGGCCTACCGTGTTAGTTTGATTCCAACTTTAACCATCACAACGAACAAAGTGTTATCTTCTTCGTTAAAATTTTTAAAGAGAAATATTCTCTTGCAGAATGTGTTAGGGAACAAAAAATTATTTGTGTTATCATACAACGAAATTAAACAGATTCTTAACGTATGGTCCAGATAAAACATTCCATTCCTTCAACGTGTAATATGAACTTGCTTTATTTATAAAATTTATCATTAGATTATAGATACATCGTAGAATTCTTCTTAATCAAGGACGATTATATTTACAAATAAATAATTCCAATTTCGACGTGTTCTTGAAAAGAAGCTCTCTCCTCGAATCACAGACGGGCTGCGGTAGTGCTGTTTGATCCAACATCATGTCACATACAGGCTACGGCGGTGCTCGAATATAAACCAGATTGTTTTTCACCACATAAGCTTGATTTTGGACTTCTGCCGGAACTGCTTCTTTGTCACGCACCAAGGGCAGGGGAAGGTGCTCAGCTGCATTATTAATTACCAGGCAAATTATAGCAAACAAAATGTGAAACTCTGCAGTAAAACTTAATCCACAAGTCACTTGGAGAAAGCCCGATATCAGATATTTTGTTCTATAAGTGTATGGATGACTTGCAATATGAAAGTTGCAAAGGAAGGGTTATATATAGTCCAAGAAATCAATATGTTCTTCAAATAAGTGTTTTTTTAAAGATGTTTTCCAATGTCAATATATGAAATGTGTTTGTTCGAGTCGCAAGTCATAACACTTCGATACAGATAGTGACAGAGCTTACATTGCTGATGATCTTGGCCCCAAACCATGCTGTATCTGCACCATATGGAGGGGGAACGACCGTTATTCCATTAGACACAGATGGAGGGAGAAGTCCGCGTAATTCCTTCTCTAACCTTCCTGAAAAAAAGAAAAAAAAAATATTGACAGAGAAAGATGATAAACTTTGTAGGTGCAGAAGATTAGTAAAATTGATATTGTTCTGCTGCAATAGCCTCCCTAAGGAACCCTGTAAGCTTCAGTGCTCCCAATCCCATAACCTCCACACCCACCTTGCGCATAACTTTACCATTTAAAACTGTAAACACAACGGTAACGCTTAAGTACAAAATTTCAACAGTCCAAGTAACCAAAAGTGAAAAAAAAGAAAACATCATCAGAATTAAGGATAGAAATAATCACTGGAACTGAAAAGTACAGCGGAAGAATTTTTCTAGATAATATCTAAAGAAAAAGGTAAAAATCGTGCATACAACCACAAGTCACACAATGCCAGAATGCCAACAAAAATGAGATTTAACTCGACATTTGAGTAATAGTGAAGAAAAAAAGTTGCACACAATTGTAAAAGAGTGCACATTCCCTACGAAAGCATCAACCGCTGTATGACCAGAGATCCTTTCAGTAGTCAATAAAAATCACTAGGAAGACGAAATGTAAAATAGCTTACTCGGAACAATAGAAGTGACCTGGAAACCAATGTTTACAACAATCCCTGAGGTTCTTCTTGCTGCATACAAAGCTAAAGTTGCCTACAGTTTCAAAAGCAGACGATGAATACTGGACCGAGACTCAATTAACCCATTTATACACTGAGAGATGCAGCTCCAGATGACATGACAACTTTGCATATTTGCAACGCATTAGGTCCCATCCCTATGGTTTATAGGCAACATATATATTATATGGAGGGGTAGGGGAACAGTTTACCTGATTAATGGCACAGACAGCAGGGACATTCATGTCAAAGAGTACTTTTTATATGGCTTCTTTGAGCTGCCGTCGCGATGCTTTAGCAGATTCAGTATCTAGCATAAAAATATGGAAAAAAATTAGCACAAAAGGTGCATGAGGATAATACCTTGTGAAGGATAACATGACAAAGAGAATTGATGCAATGCAATGCAACCAATCTAAGCTATAACTCTAGGGTACAGCTCACCATCACAATGGCATATTGGTATAGACAAGACCACGGGCTGCGAAGATGGTTTCACCTGCATCCTAAGAAGAAACACAATCACATATCAGCTAAACCAGCATGTCAAATGATAATGAAGGTGTAGTGCAGTTTCGTCTATACTTTTAAACTGAAATTTTAGTGAAAGCATCTTTAATGTGCTCACTTGCATTTAAGTCATTGAACATGCAGATTGAATAAAGAAATCTATCTAATTAATTGAGAGAAAGAGGATTGCATAAAAAAGAACAGCTAAAAGCTTCTTCAGCTATGAAGTTGCTTGACTAATACATCGTAGTAATGAAAACTAAAATGTAGAAGGGCACACCTGCTATAAATAGGCACACAAAAAAAATGGTGGAGTCTCGAGTACATCGGTGACTCAACATACCAAATTCCTGCAAGTCAGATCACTTTAAAACGTTGTACTGATAGACATGGCAAGAAAACCCCGAAGTATGGAATCAAAGCGACAGATAGATTGAAACAATCTAACAATCATGTGGAATGGAAGTTATATGCAAAAGAACTTCTTTACTGTGAGCTGAAATAAACATCTCACCAAAAAAGGTTACTGACCGGCCTGATGGACATGCGTATTTGCTGCAGCCAAACTTGCTATAGCCAGAGCCCCCTTCCTAAGAAATGAGGGAACGGTTTATGTCGGATCTACATAAACTGAAAGGTTTTCTAACAAAAAAAAAAATCATAACTGTACTCATATTATTACGGATGGTAGATAATGGTGATACTAAAACATTGAAGAACTATTGTTAGCCTTCTTAAACATAAATATTGTTATCGCATAAGGAGGCTAGAGACACTCACCGTCGAAGATAACAGAACCAAGAACTTGAACTCGTTGACCATAAATACCCATGTAGGACAACTGGGGACTCTCACCCGAGAATGTTCTTCAACAAATACAATATTCAAATAAGCTCGGCCATAAAACTCCAACCACAATTCAATGAACAAGCACCAAGCAGCATATACATTATTTCAACATCAAAGAACACATTACCAAAACAATAGCGTAACGTTTTCTCCAAGATACAAACACTCAATTTCAATTATAACAACGAAAAAATACAACCAATTAAAGCCCCATTCACAATTATGACATTCTTTGTCACGCCCCGATCCCAACATACGTCCCGGATTGACACGCGACGTCACCAAATACTCGTATATCTAACATACCCATCTCCGGGATATGAATAAAGCACCACTCAAGGTCCAAATTGCGTAGTAATTTTTGTATACTTTATGGCTGCATCTAACCTCTTCGTTAGGCTGCCTACGTATCCTCAATAGGGATCAAGTCATTCGTAGTTCAACTTCGCTATAACTCGACATATAACACAGTCTGTTCAAGCCAAAATGCATAACATTCCTCAATCAAACATTTGGACTTAACGAGCATGAATTATTTGATTCAAACTACATAACAACCCGCATGACAATCAAGGTTTCTATTTCATCCATCATATAAATCATTATATTTCAACATAAAATCGCTATTCATATCATGTAATATGTCAAATAATCAATAAAGCACAATAGTATCCTCTAGTCGCAATGATCACTGATCTAATCATATTAATAACAATCATATTCAACATCCTTCCACAATCATCTTAAGTAACCCATTCCATGATATCAAGGAGGCACGATATTAACATTTAATTATGTTAATCAATCAATCAGATTACACCTCAATGCACAAAATTAATAAAGGACTTCTATATAATTCCCTGCCTGGATTTCCAGTAATAACTTGATAATTCTAATTTATATTTACAAGATCTATTGTGGGTAATTCTCATTCACTCGAATCCAGGGTACAAGTCTAACTTATGGAAATGAGCAAGAGTAGGGATTCCGGACCACTCAACGGAATCCAAATCAGGATACGATTCCGGACCACTCAATGAAATCCAACCACATCGAGTTCCAGATCACTTAACTGAACCAAAATTATCAATCAGTTTCTCGCATGTAAAATTTGTGTCATCGATCACAATCTATAAACATCAAGTATAGAATCATGCTTTGTGAAATCATAATTAAGTCACTGACAACTTTGAAGGAGTCACCTAGATATCAAACGACTTTTCTAATTCAAAGCACAAGATTCTCAAAATCCATCGTTCATATGTACATTAAAAACTAGAGCTAGAGGGACGCAATTTGGCCGAAGCCTACATCTTTGAAGCTATCTCAATCCAAACTTAATGAAACCCGAAGTGGATACGATCCCGGACCATCACTCAACGGAATCGCGGAGTACGAAGGATTCCGGACCATCTCTCAACGGAATTCGAGTGGATACGATTTCGGACCATCACTCAACAGAATCGCGGAGTAAGAGGGATTCCAGACCATCTCTCAACGGAAATCCGAGTGGATACGATTCCGGACATCACTCAACGGAATCGCGGAGTAGGAGGGATTCCAGACCATCTCTCAACGGAAATTCGAGTGGATACGATTCCGGACCATCATTTAACGGAATCGCGGAAGGCCAACAACCATATATACAACGGCTCAAAGAAATGAGACAAGCACAAGTTACTTAATTTACAAAAGCTCAACCAAGGGAAATAAGGCACAAATACTAAATTTAGAACGAATCAACGAAGCGGGAGATGAAACCATATCGAAGCAACAAATCCCCATCACCACGGGTTAACGGTCTACCACTAGTCCTCATATTTCATCACAACATGCCAAGCAAACCAATCAAATCATATTTCAATATATACATGTCAAATCTCATTTCATAAACTTAAATCAATGGCTAAGCATTAAAAATAACAATTCAATAGAAAACATATTTATAAAACCAAGTCATATCCACATAAGATAACAATTACGAAAACAGGATAATCACCAATATCACATATATTAAAGTCACTCACCTGAGGTCCACACTAACGCACTCTAGCATGGAATTCAAGGCATCAAGCTCTATCACCGCCAAAAACAAAGCACAAGTCCACATTTAGATTTCTCTCGATAAATTCACATACCCAAAACTCTTATAAGTCTCCCACAACAACATTTAATGAGAATCAAACCGTCGATCAAAGGTATGGTCCATGATCTTACATCACTTGCTCTGTAAGATCCAACCACTAGATTTTCACTAGTAAATTCCTAAGGTCCAACAATTGATAACTATGATGCTCACAAAATTGTGCGACGATCCAACGTTCTGATTGTCATCAATCACACAAACAAGTGGTGGTCCAATTTGAGCACCACACCAAACAATTGAATTTCAGGAAACCGAGCTAGACATAGGTTCATAGGGTCACTAGAAGGTATTTGGTACTTAGACAACACTCGTGGACGGTCCCACGCACCGCCACACACGATGGTTGTCAAGGTGGAGGGTTTTGAAAACCCAAATTTTCAACATTAACTAAATGAGCTCAAATTTACGTGGTAGCTAGAACTCAACAAGGGAAACACTTTTCACAACTATGCCGACGACCAATTCTAACCGGAAGCCGTCCAAATTCACCGGAGAAAACAGGGTTTCTAGGGTTCTAAACACCCAACTCTAAAATGAATACGAAAGCACAAAACAAGCATACCAACTTGAAGATTATGAAGAGTAGATGAAGTTTCATACCTCACTCGAAGGAAATGATTGCCGGAATCACCGGAAAAATGATAAAACCGCCGGAAACCCACGGAACTTTGCTGCCTCGAACTGGAAAAATGGATAAGAAGATAGGAAATCTAACAATACAGCGATGTAGGGCTCGCCAAGAGCTTTCCATGGACACCAAGATCACCCAAAACGAAGATCGGATGAAGGAGATACAAGCGGGTCAAGTTTATGGGTTAACGGGTCAAATTCACCCCCAAATCAGGTTAGAATTAGATCCCTCCCCTTCTTCCCCTCTTTTTTTCAGAAATCTCCCATTTTTAAACTCACTTAACCTTTTTAACCCACATGTAGTTCCCACAATTTATAGTTCACAACTTCAAACGTCTGTAACTATACCGTTATAACTCGGACTTGCAAACGGCTTTCTCTTATGCGTTCATGTGTTCGAGATCTATTTAAAAACACAAGTTAAAACTTCGAAAAGTCAACGAAAGATAAAGATCGATTACGAAAATTCAAACCCGATAACTATTCGATTTAATTCCCAAAATTTACAGAATTAAAATTTAGTAATAAAAAAGGCGTAAACGTGAAATATGAACTTAAATTACGAGATACATAATGAATAGTGAAATTCCGGGTACGAGATTTCACATTCTTTATGTTTGACTGCTTGACATTCTTTTATGTTTGAACTAAGCTGCAACCAAATCTTGAACTTTCCCGTCAGAAAAAATACAAAAACGAAACGAAATTTCCAAGTAAACTCTCAATCCCTTAGCACTAATTTGAATTGAAATTATTTATATTTAATTCATAACAAATTGAATCCCAAAGTGAGATTTTTCAGCTAAGTAGGTAAAGTTGAAAAAAGCAAAATAATTAAGAAAAATTGAAAATTGAGAAGTTGGAAATGCTTGAAAATGAGCATACTATAAGTGGGTTTCCGAGAAAACAGTGGATCCATAAATACCCTTATTTTATCCTGATGCGTTTGCCTACAATAACATGATCGGAGGTTTTGATCAAAACATGATCATATTAGAAAACCGGATTGACATTTTTGCCCCCGTTTTAACTGTTATTTATTTATTTATTTATAACAAAAAATAAATCTGCAGTTACCTTTTTTCAGTAAAATGACCGATTTAGCCAGCATGGTCTATCTGCTCTTAGCTTTCGTTGTGGGGGGCCCATCCTCCATCTCTTCAAAATTAACAAATTCCATCACTTGGGTCAGAATCAAGATATAAAGATGGTGGGAAATGGAAGAAACCCGAAGCAAAATTGGAAAATTTGGGTCTGCTACTTGAATGCCTCAGAGAAATTTAGTTGAATTTATCTGTGAAATTGTTGTTTTTTTTGTTCCTAATGTGCTATTGAAAGCTCTGGAGGCAGAGCACCCAATAATCGACTCCAATTTCCAGACGAACACAAAGTCATCTTCTCTGCAGGTTCTTCTCTACCAGGTCAGCATCTATGCATTACAATAATATACTATATATATGTATGTATGTATGTATGTATGTATGTATGTATACGTCTGCAAGTTTGTTTCTATCTTTCGCTTCATCAGGTGCTTAAAGTTTTGAATTTCATGTTTTATTATTTGTACCACTTGGGTTCTTTGGTATCTGATTGGTTGATTATGTCTGTGAACTTTTTGGGTTTATTGGGTTTTTAGTTCTTGGTTGTTTCTTTTGAGCAAGGTTTGAATTTTTGTTTCTCTTCTAGCAATTAATGATGCTTGGTTATTTGATATTTGTAGAGAAGTGGGCATAATTCGAAAAGAGTTTTATAGAAAGGAGAACGCGGAGTGCCAGTGGCTGGAAGAGGCGGAAGAGCTCATCATGTCAATGCCAGAAAAGCCTAATTGGGTACGGACACATGGTGACCTGAGGAGAGGGAACCTTGCGTTCAAGCACTTTACTGAACTGGAACCAATGTCTAAGATTGTTGGTCATTGATGAAAATGAAATTGGAACTCCTTTCTTTACGTTGGAAGACTGCAAAACCGCAAAAAAGGGCAATCCTCTCATGGACATGCAATACTCTTGATACGTAAAGGGGCTTTCAGCACAAATTAATAAGAGCATACACCAGTGCAACTGAGGTTTGGAGAACGACTCTTAAAATATTCGAATCATTCATCATCATGACATATAAGATAGCTGTACAATTAACCGAAAGATTTGTTACTGATAAATGTATTTCCAGTTTCAGCATGTTCCTCTCTCTGCTCTCTGTGGGAGGAGGTTATCAGAAAGTTACTCACCCTTGGTGTCTGCATAAGCTCAAGTCTGGACTTGTGCCGGAACCGGTTCATGTGTCAAGCATGCACGCACCAAGGACCAAGTCGCTCGACCCGCTGCATGGAGAAAGCTGGAGATGATCGGATAATTAATGTTGAAAGAGTATGGAAAACTTGCAACATGAAAGTTGTAAATGGATTGCATGCTGTGTTTTAACACATTTTTTAGACATTTTTATTTAAATAACATTAAACTCTTGATGTTGTTTGAAATTGAAAGTACATGGATCTTCAGAGCATCGTATAATCTATTTTTAGGCAAGGAATGTGGGATATTTTGGGCTAGTATCGTCCTTTTCCAGGTTGACTTCTCTCTTTTTGTAAAGGACACCTGACGATCGAAAGTAACCCAAGTGAAAGAGGCAGGCCCTCTTCTGGAATGGATGCTAGCTTTGGACAATCTTCGAGGCTCAGAGTCTGAAGAGAGGTGAGGAATTGAATGCCCTTGCTGATTTTCTTCAGATTTAGGAAGTCATAAATTTCGAGTTCAGTGAGGGATTTGGGAGCAGCATCTCCTCCTTCCCATCAGGTGGAAATGACAACACATCTGGATCTTCACTTTCGATCACCAACTTTCTAAGGGAGGAGAGTTTGTGCAACCCCCACTCCAACTCCCAGAGCCGCTTACAACTCTTGAGTTTAGAAATTACAAGTGATGTGAGGTTGGGAGGAAAGGAAGTCAAACCTTCCAAGCAGTCAATCTCCAATTCCTTAAGAGACGTGAGATTGCGAATGTCTTCCAGTGACACCTCCAATTTTTCGCAGTCCCTAACAATAAAAGCTTGAAGATTGGTGAGGTGGCATAGGCCCTCCGGTAAGGATTTCAGATTTTGACACCTGGCAATCCAAATATATTCAAGACAATTATTAGTATTGTCGTGGAAGAACCGGTCTGATGCTATTAACTCTAGCCCTTCACAATTCCGTATTTGCAGGTGTTTAAGCGCCCTGTAAAGCTGGCCTCTCAGTGATAACGATGTCAGAGATGGACAATAATATACCTTCAAGTGCTCAAGAGAAACAGAAAAAGAAGATGAACAAGAAACAACGAGCTCCTTCTCCTCCTCCACTAATGATTTCAAACTTCCACATTCCCATATCCCTATTCTTTTCAGATTTTGGGGAATCTGATATTTTGCAATATACGTCAGAGACTTACAGTGTTTAATCTCCAAGACTTTAAGAGAAGGTGGCAGGCCAACATCTGGAAAAGAAACTAGACTTTCACAGTGGCTTATGTGAAGCTCTTGAAGAAACGACAACTGATGCAACCCCTTGGGCAGCTTCGAAAGACGTTCACATTTGTTTATTTCCAGATATTCAAGCTTACAAGCTAATATTGGAACCTGCAGCAACCCCTCCAATTCTTTTCCGAGATCTTCAACAAGGGCAGAGTTGCCTTCAATAACCAAACGAACAAGAGAAATCAGGTGTGGGAAACATCTATCCTCTTTTTCCAGTGAAGACGTCAGCTCCTCACAACAAGTAATCTTCAACTCCTTAATCTTGCCCAATCCTTTCGTAAGTCCCCTTGCTCCCAACCGCGGCTCCAAAATATTTGAAAGCCTCATGGTCTCTAATAACTTAAAGTCAACCTCTGCGCTAGTATGCACTAGCGCCTTGCAACCATCGATGCTTACTTCACTCGCGTGTTCATAATTGCCAATTTCCACCACCAATTCCTTGCATTCAACAATCTCAAGCTTTGCTAACGAATTAAGTTTCTTCGGCAACTCGCCCTCCAGTTTAGGGCAGTATCTGATTGAAAGCACTTTTAAGCTAGGGAAAACACCACTTCCCTTATCCTGATCGAAAGGCAGCCATTTCTCCCAGTGCTCCATCTTCGAAAACTCAAGAATCTCTAATACTCGAAAAGGCAAGCTACCCTCTCCGTAGAATTCAGGACCAATGATTTCCACGGCAGTCATTCCCCTGATATAAACTTCTTTAAGGCAAGGCAACTGTCCAACTGGTGGCAAGAGATGACAACTTGCACAATTGTATAAGCTTACACGGACCATGTTAGAGAACAGAGGATCTCCAATCCACGATGAAAATTTCAATCCACCATAACCCTCAATGGTGAGCTCTTTGAGATTTTTAGGAGGTTTTAACATGTCAAGCACACCCAACTCCATTTCCCTCGATCCGCTCAAATTATACCATTTCAGCTGCAATGAATCAAGCCTCTCCTTGTCTATTAACTTGGCCCCACTAGCATCCTTAGCATCAACCACATTCTCCAATCTTGAGAGGCACAATGTCCCTCGGAGATGCAGTAGGGACCCTATCTCTCTTATCCCAGACTGATCACTACCTTTGCCTACCACAAAATACGACAAGGATTGCAGATTCGTCAACCGACCTAGATGTGGAGGCATTCCGTCCAATCCACTGGAATTGTTGAGATGCCGCAAATTAATTAGATTACTCATGTTTGCGGGCAATGCCTTCAATTTAGAACAACCTTCTAATAACAATGTTTGCAGATTGCAAAGAGTGGTTGTTGATGGAGGCAAACTCTTTATCCGTGTATAAGAGAGGTCCAGATACCGTAGATTCCACAATTTACCAATTGAATTGGGCAGCTCAGTTATTTTATAGCCATTCAAAGAAAGCACCCGTAAGATTCGCAGTTCTGGCAATAGATCAAACGTAACCCTACGAGTTAGAAAATAGTCATACCATGATTGTGAAAGCGGCAGGAATGTCCTCAAATGTTTAACTCTTGAAATGGCCTCAAATTTTTTAACCCCATCATACTCACCAATAACATAAGACATATGACGAGCCATTGGATGCAAGTCATCATTTCCCTTATCCTCCAATGAAAAGCATATTTCAGCTGCAGCCCACCGCGCCAACTCACCAACAAGGTCATGCATTACATACTTATCATTGCTTTTGCTTGCCTTTTGAAATAATGACCTGGACAATAGCTCTTGAAAATAGTCACTGCCTACTTCTTCCAGTTGTTTCTTGTCCTCTACTCTTTGTTGAATCAAACCTTCTGCCATCCACAGAAGGATCAACTGCTTCTCCCCGAACTCATAGTCATTTGGAAGTAGGGAACAATAGGCGAAGCACCGTTTCAAACTCGAAGGGAGATAGTGATAGCTCAATTTTAATACCGGGAGAATGCCACTATCGTCTGATAGACTCCACATCTTGTTGTTTAAGATTGCCTCCCATTCTTCCACTTGTTTACAACGTAGAAGACCTCCAAGAGTCCTTGCAGCCAATGGCAATCCGTGGCATTTTGTAACAATTTTCTCCTTTATCAACTCAAACTTTTGCGGCCTTTTATTGGTAATGTCCAAGAGCGAATGCTGCTCAAAGACTTCCCAACATTGATCGTCTGTTATGCCACCCAATTGATAAACAGTGGATCCCATCATGTTTGCAACATTTGCATCACGTGTTGTCACAACTATCTTACTTCCTAATGCTCCAACACGAAAGGGGGACTGCAATTTTATCCACAAATCATAGACACATGTATTCCAAACATCGTCTAAAAAAATTAGAAACTTTTTTCCTGCGAGCTCCTTACTCAAGCTTTCTTGAACCTTGTTGAATTCCTTGAATTCCGGCATTGGACCAGATGTGGCGGATTCAAGAATTGCCTTTGTCACTCTTTCAAGATTGAAGTCATCCGACACAGATACCCACACTTTTAGGTTAAACTCTTTCGTTTTGTCATCATCGTATACATGTCTTGCAAGTGTTGTCTTTCCCACTCCTGGCATACCGACAATGGCAACTACATGAAAGTTGACGACACAGGGTGTTTCTTTCAACAACAAGTTAATAATCTTCGTCTTGTCTGTATCCCTTCCAATCACAGGTCCTTCTGGTAGATAGGAACTTGGTGGCAAGTGCCATGCCTTAGCAGATGGCGTCCCCTCATTTAAACCAAGTTGGTTTTTCCGTTCCACTATCTCACGTAACCGATCAGTAATCTTCTTTATTTCTGAGCTCAAGTTATAGTTAAATTTAACATCAGAAAACAATCCCCATACTTTGCTTGTGGTAGCCCAATGTTTCTTCTTTATTTGGCGTCGCAGTATCTCGGTTGAATACTTGTCCAATATGTCTTCCACATCATAAGCCAAGTTTCTGAGACCATCCAACCACAATTTTACTGCTTGGCTCGTCAACTGCTTCTCCTCCGCGTCATTCAGTACCGCTCGAATAGTAGACAACATTGAATTCCATTTCTCCAGCTCTTTGCCAACGCCAAGTAGGCGTCTAAAGTAGCTTAGTGTCTCACGAGATGCTAACCTTTCAAGTAACACTTGAAGTAAACCAGTGATAAAGACCTCTCCCAGTGACATGGCTTATAAGAACTTCTTCAGGATAATGTATATTAACAGCTTCTTCAGGAGAAAGGAAGGTATCAAGATTGAAAGAGTGAAGTGAAGCAACCAATCCAAGAACAAGTAACCAAATGTCACGAGGAAGCTTGTGCAATTTCGACCGTCGAACTGCAAAAAGTGAAACTCGTTAAGAAAAAGTTACAAAAATTCTAGTTTTGTTGTCTCATCGAATTTTCTCAAAGCTTTTAGTATTTACTGAATCAAAAAATTTGATTTATGTCCTAGTTACAAGCTCAGAGATATGTCCTGAGCATAGTAAACGAATTGGCCTCGGGATTGTTTGAGTCAGATATGCTTTTGTTTTTGTACATAAATTTGTAACACTTTCTTCTACCAAAAATAAGAGCCAGCTATTCCAATTACCAACTTCCATTGAAATCATAACAAGACGGTTTACGCAAACATGATTCGTTATACATAGAGTTAGGATCGGGGGACACCAATATTTTGAAACACACTTTGTAAAGCCTGTTAGGATTTTACTCGTCGGTATGAGGGTCTTATTTTGTTTATGATTGTATTAGAATTTAGAAAAGCTAAAGATGCACAGATTCTTGTCTTACAAAGATTAGGAAAGAATTAAGTTTCCTTGTGCAATTAGATTAGGAATCCTAAAAGCATAAACGGAATAGGAATGCAAGTGTGCTTTCCTATCACAAATAGATTAAGAGACTTAATCGGAAGATAGGTATGTAAATAGCACCCTGCATTTACAAATAGGGTGTGGCCAAAAGCAGAAAAACTGAGACAAATGAGAGAAGAAAGGGAATGAGATTAGTTCTATGGTTTGCAAAAGTATTGTATACTCTATTGTTAATTAAATAAGCCATGATTTCTTTATGTTGAGAAATCACAACTGGACACAGGCAAAAGTTATGTTGAACAAGTATAGATATTGTGTGTTTCTAGTTTTTCTCTATTTGCTAAATTTAGTCTACTGTCAGATACATCAAAGAACATAATCTAGAGGGGAGTTCAAATTTTACAATTGGTATCAAGAGCTTAGGTTCAGGTGTTCTGCGATGGCAAGAGGAATGAAGACAGCAGGTTTGAGAAGCTTAAGGCTTGCATTAAAATATTTTGATGGCAATGATGGCTTCATGGATTGGCAGAGGATGATGAAGAATGTATTGATACATCATGATTTGGATTATGCACTCCTTGGTGAGAAGCCTACGACCATGACATAAGCGACGTGGACCAATATTCTCAAGGCCAAGAGTTCATCGAGATTCATCTCACGAAATTAGTCAGGTCCTACGTTACAGAAACGATGACCATTAAGGAAGAATAAGACAAGTAGGAGAAGGTTTATATGGGCAAAACCATGTCCAATAAATTGTTTATCAAGAATGAACTATTCGGGCTTTGCCTGGAAGAAGGAGGTGATATTGAAGATCTTGTATTCCAGAATTGCTTAGCAAATCTTCAAAAGGTCAAAGAAACTTACAAAGATAATGATATGGTTATCATCTTACTAAGGTCTCTACCCTCGTCATTCAAGCACTTTCGAACAACTCTAATATTTGGAAAGGAGTTCATGTAGCTTAAGGACGTAATTCAAGCCCTTCAGTCATATGTTAAACTAGATGATATAATTGAAGGCTCTCAAGGCCTTTTTTCCAAAGGCAATGAGAGAGGATGGGAAAAGACAAAGGAAGAGAATAATATCAACATGGGTTGGTCGAAATCCAAGAAGAAAAAGGAAAAGAAAGAAGGCTGCTTCGAATGTGGTTCTGCTGATCCTAAATGCAAAAACGAAATATGAGTGTGTTTTCCTATCCCAAATAGATTAGGAGACTTAATTAGAAGATAAGCATAGGGTGCAGCATGAAGCAGAAAAACATAGAGACAACTGAGAGAAGAGAGGGATTAATTCTAAGCTTTGCAAAAGTATTGTATACTCTATTATTAATCAAACAAGCCGGGAGAAATCACAACTAGAAGTAGACAAAAGTTTTATTACCCAGTATAAATCTTATGTGTTTCTAGTTATTCTCTATTTGCTAAGTTTAGTCTATTGCTGGATACATCAAAGAACAATAAGATCTATGGGTGTATCGAAATCTTACAAGGCTCACTGCGTAACTTTATTCAACAATCCGAACCATCTATACTTCAATTCATCATTTATAAATCATCATTGCAAAAAATTAGAAAAACCTAAATCATTAAGACGTTAATTTGTGGAAAAGTAAATGAATGAAAGCAGTTATGCAAAGAAATACTAAAGTGAATATCATTTAATCTAACGTTAAATATTGTTTCGTATTTAGGTGATTTTTGGTAGATATGATATTCTACACACACACACACACAAAATTTCATGACATGCACAAGGAAACAAATCCCATAGGCATTTGGATTAGGTTTTATTTTATTTTTTTCTTTTTTCTTTTTATGAAAGGTTGTATCAATTCCCCAAAAAACTTATAGATCGTATCAACTATCAAATTCCCAATGGATTTAGGACCAAATAATCCAGCACAAAGAGTAAACGGAGAAAGGCAAATAAAAAAAATGACAAAATACTGATATAGATTCGTATAAGTGTTTCTGAGTCATAGAAGTGTTTTTTTAGAGAAATGGTTCTTCAAGAAGCACTTCCAAAGTAATAAACAATTGAATTTTTTTATATATAAATTCAACGTTAAAGTCTCTAATAAACCCACACTTCTAGCAAAAAGTGTTTATAAGTGATTCCTATACAACCAATTCCAACTTCTTTATGTTGTTGAAACCCCCATTTCAAGTGCTTCCTATATTCAAGCGTACTTCCAATTTTTGTCAAACAACATGCTTTTACTCGTATAATAACTAATAAGCACTAATTGTGCCAAAAGCACTTCCAATAAGACCGTAAAAGCGATTGAAACAAGACCTTTCATTATCATATAGGTCAATCGATTTTGGATATTTTCCAGCATTAGAAAAAGAAATGCAACTCATAGCCTAAATATTTTCCATGCAAATTTGAATAAGCAAGAATTCATCCATATTATTTCAAATTGTAAATTTTATAAAATGAAATAGATTACCCATGCCAAAAAAGCACTTACATGGAATGGAAGTATGGAAGTAGAGAGATGAGAGATGGCTCGCTGGCTCGCTAACAAATCCGGACCGAAATTCAAGGAATAATAACGTGCATTTTCGTCTTTTGCTTTATATCATAACAATTTCTAGCTCCTTTATTTGCAGCCTACAGAATCCCTTTCCACAACACTTGAAGTAATCCAGAAATAAAGACCTCTCACAGTGACATAGCTTATTAAAACTTCTTCTTCAGGAGAGTGTATATTAACAACTTCTTCAGGAGAAAGAAAGTATCGAGATTGAAAAAGTGAAGTGAAGCAACCAATGTCAACCGTAAAACTGTAAAAAGTGAAACTCGTTAAGAAAAAAAGTTAGAGAAATTCTAGTTTTCTCGTTTCACTGAATTTTCTCAAAGCTTTTAGTATTTACTGAATAGAACATTATGGTTTCTTTCCTAGTGACAAGCTCAAAGACATGTCTTGAGCATGGTTTGTGGGATAATAATTCATGACATGCACAAAGAAATAAATCCCATAGGGGTTTGGACTAAGCTGTAATTTTATTTATTTCTTCTTTTTTATGAAAGGATGTATCAATTCCCTAAAAAAGTATAAGATTGTATCAATTCTCCAATTCTCAATGGATTTAGGGTTTAGCATCAAGAATACAAATGGACCAAAGAATCCAGCACAATGAGTAAACGAAGAAAGGCAAATAAAAGAAGGACAAGATATAGATATAAATTCATATTTAGGACATGCAGATTTGGATAAGGAGTAAAAAGACAATACCTTTAAAGGAAAATTCATACGATACTTGTTCTTGAAGATGGAGAAACACCTGCTTTGCTGCCTTAGAAAGTGATGAAAGAGTGCTTAAAGAATGTTTAAAGACAGTTTGGGCATTTGGCATATAAGAATTGGTTAAGCACTCTCATCAAAGCGCTTTCGGATATTTCAAAAGCACTTTTAAATAGGTCCTTGGATATTTCATGTAAGTTTTTTACATGGAATGTAAGTATGGAAGTAGAGAGATGAGAGAAGGCTCGCTAACAAATCCGGACTGAAAATTGAAGGAAGAATAATTTGGTACTTTCTTTTGCCTTATATCATAACAATTTTCTACTTCCTTTATTTGCAGTCTACGGAATCCCTTTCCACCATACTACTCCATCTATTCATTCTTTCTTCAAACTCGCTTTTGGTATACATTCTTGCTTCAAGTAGCAATGAAAGCATATCCTTTGGCCTTCCCTAGCAGGTTTTATGTTCTTGCGTTTGATTTCCGTAACATTATTTATGTAACGGTGTGAGTTTAACAATTTTAGTAATCATATTTTATAAAAACCAAACTAGTGAAACTCACATGTTAAAAACTCAACAGTTGAAATCACTATGTTGGACTTGAATTTTTCGGCCTGCCGTGTTAGTTTGATTCCAACTTTAACCATCACAACAAACAAAGTGTTATCTACTTCATTAAATATTTTAAAGGGAAATGTTCTCTTGCAGAATAAAAAATTATTTGTGTTATCGTACAACAAAATTAAACAGATTCTTACCTTAATGTGCGGTCCAGATAAAACATTCCATTCCTTCAACGTGAAATATGAACTTGCTTTATTTATAAAATTTATCGTAAGATTATAGATACATCGTAGAATTCTTCTTATTCAAGGACGATTATAGTTACAAATAAATAATTCCAATTTCGGCGTGTTCTTGAAAAGAAACTCTCTGCTCGAATCACATGCAGGCTGCGACGGTGCTGTTTGATCCAACACCATATCACATACAGGCTACGGCAGTGCTCAAATATAAACCAGATTATTTTTCACCACATAAGCTTGATTTTGGACTTCTGCCGGAACTGCTTCTTTGTCATGCACCAAGGGCCGGGGAAGGTGCTCAGCTGCATTATTTCCAGGTAAATTACAGCAAGCAAAACGTGAAACTCTGCCGTAAGACTTACTCACAAGTCACTTGGAGAAAGCCGGATATATGTTGTTCTATAAGTGTATGGATGACTTGCAATATGAAAGTTGCAATGGAAGGGTTATATATACTCCAAGAAATCAATATTCTTCAAAGAAGTGTTTTTCAAAGATGTTTTGCAATGTCAATTTATGAAATGTTGTATATTCGAGTCGTAAGTCATAACACTTCGATACAGATAATGACAGAGCTTACATTGCTGATCATCTTGGCCCCAAACCATGCTGAATCTGCACCATATGGAGGGGGAACGACCTTGATTCCATTAGACACAGATGGAGGGAGAAGTCCGTGTAATTCGTTCTCTAACCTTCCTGAATATAAAAATATATATTGACAGATAAAGATGATAAACTTTGTTGGCCCAGAAGATTAGTATGATACCCAATTCATATTCCATTATTTATCAAAAAAGAAACGGAAATTTTACTCGTAATTGAATGATACCTGCGAGTCCTGGCAAACATGCGGTGCCTCCTGACAAAACTACTGTCTTGAACCAAGCATCGTCTCCTGTTAGTTCTGCCGAATGGCAATGTTCCATGCAAAGAGAAACTGCCTGGTGCAAACCCATAGTACGGCTACATGAAATATGACATTATAAGTTCCAAACAAAATTTCCCATTGAAATTCTGTTTTCCGAATAATCTAACTAGTAAAATTTGGAGAGAACATGATTAGCAATTTTACAAGACATGCTCAAGATCAGACCTGAACCAACCATAGGCATCAATTTGATGAACAAAACACAGAGGTCAATACTTGTTTAGGAAATGGGTGCTAGAGAATTTACTGGTTCTCAAAATGGGGAAAGGGAGACCAGGAGAGAAAAACAGAGAGCAATAAATCTAAAAATTTCGAGTGGTGCTTACACTCCTGCAAGCTTTGGCTGGAATAAGATCTCTCCTGTTTGAAACCGCTCTTTTGAAATAGTAAACCAGCCTTGTCCACCAGCTCCAAATGATGCTTGTGTATTTTTTGATAGCTCAGCTTCATAATCCTCAGCAACATAACATAGTTTCTGAATAGAAGTCAACCAATAAGACGTGAAATTGAAAATTCTTTCTTTCATGATTTACCATACTAACGAATACGCATCTTTTTTAAGTTTCCACAATCCAATCCTTCAACCAGTAAAGCATGGGGCAAACTGAACCTCTTACCCCAGGATGTCGAGCTCACTTGGTAACTTCCTATTTATCATTCCACCAATAAATTTCCAAACAACTATGACATGAGAAGAAAGAACAAAAGCTAGAACTAGAAAAAGCCCTCTTTAAACAAACTGTGGCGTTCTACTGGTCACATTAACACTCACGGATAGCATTCTATAACGATAAAAATCCAAGCTATACCTCTTTCACAGTTCGAACAGTGTACAGTGAGTCAAAATTGATATTGTTCTGCTGCAATAGCTCCCTAAGGAACCCTGTAAGCTTCAGGGCTCCCAATCCCATAACCTCCACACCCACCTTGCGCATAACTTTACCATTTAAAACTGTAAACACAATAGTAACACTTAAGTAAAAAAATTCAACAGTCCAAGCAACCAAAAATGAAGAAAACAAAGCATCACCAGAAATAAGGATATAAATATTTACTGGAAGTCTGGAACAGAAAAGTACAGTGGAACATATTTTTCTAGAGAATATCCAAAGAACAAAAAGTAAAAAGCATGCCTAGAACTACAAGTCACAGAATGGCAGCTAAAATGAGATGTAACCCGAAATTTGATTAATTGTGAAGAAAAAAAAATACAACATAATTGTACAAGAGAAACTATGCACATTCCCTACAAAAGCATCAAGTATGACCAGAGATCCTTTCAGTAGTTAATAAATCTGAAATCACGAGGAAGATGAAACGTAGAATGGCTTACTTGGAACAATAGAAGTGACCTGGAAACCAATGTTTACAACAATCCCTGAAGTTCGTCTCGCTGCATACAAAGCTAAAGTTGCCTGCAGTTCCAAAAGCAGACAATGAATACTGGACCTAGACTCAATTAACCCATTTATACACTGAGAGATGCAGTTCCAGATGACATGACAACTTTGCACAATTGCAACGCATTTGGTCAGTTCTTCCCCCCTATGGTTTATGGGCAACATATATATTATAATGGAGGGGATGGGGAACAGTTTACCTGATTAATGGCACAGACAGCAGGGACATTCATGTCAAAAAGTACTTTGTATATAGCTTCTTTGAGCTGCCGTCTCGATGCTTTAGCAGATTCAGTATCTAGAATAAAAATAAGAAAAAAAATAGCACATTAGGTGGATGAAGACAATACTATATGAAGGATAACAAGACAGAGAATTGTGCAACTAATCCAAATTATAACTCTAGGGTAGCAGCAACTCACCATCATAATGGCAGATTGGTATAGACAAAACCATGGGCTGTGAAGATGGTTTCACCTGCATCCTAAGAAGAAACACAATCACGTATCAGCTATACCTGCTATCAAAGATTCAGAGGAATCACAGTGAACTAGCATGCCACATGTTAACGAAGGCAGTGCAGTTTCTTCTATACTTTTAAACTGAAAAGCAGAAAAGTATCGCAAATGTGCTCACTTGTATTTAAGTAATTGAATATGCAGATTGAATAAAGAAATCTATGCAATTAACTAAGAGAAAGAGGATTGCATCAAGAAGAACGGCTACAAGCTTCTTTAACTATGTAGTTGCTTGACTAATAATAATGAAAACTAAAATGTAGGACACACCTGCTATAAATAGTCACAAAAAAATGGCGGAGTCTAGAGTACAGCGGCGACTCAACATTACCAAATTCCTGCGAGTCAGATCACTTCAGAACATTGTAGTGATAGACATAGCAAGAAAAAAGTAGGCAATCAAAAGTGACAGGTATATTGAAAAAATCTAACAATCATGTTTAATGGAAGGTATAAGCAAAAGAACTTCTTGACTGTGAGCTGAAATAAACATCTCACCAAAAAGGTTGCTGACCGGCCTGATGGACATGCGTATTTGCTCCAACCAAACTTGCAATAGCCAGAGCCCCCTTCCCAAGAAATGTAAAGATAAAATGAGGAAACAGTTTATGTTGGAGCTACATAAACTGAAAGGTTTGCTAACAAAACAAAATCATAACTCTACTCATATTCTTACGGATGGTAGATAATAGTGATACTAAAACATTGAATAGCTATTGTTAGCCTTCTTAAACATAAATACTGTTACTGCATAAGGAGGCTAGAGACACTCACCGTCAATGATAACAGAACCAGGAACTTGAACTCGTTGACCATAAATACCCATGTAGGACAACTGGGGACTCTCACCTGAGAATGTTCTTCAACAAAAACAATATTTGGATAAGCTCGGCCATAAAACTCAAAACACAATTCAATGAACAGGCACCAACCAGCATATACATTATTTCGGCATCAAAGAACAAATTCACTAGACAAGTCCATGATTTCCTCACCAAAACAATGGCGTAATGTTTTCTCCAAAAAACTAACACTCAATTTCAATTATCACAGCGAACAAATACAACCAATTAAAATGCCATTCACAATTCTGACATTTTTTATGTTTGACCACTCGAAAATCACACCTTTACACAACTTTGCCAAAAATAAACAATTTCTTTCAGTAAAAATTCCAATCTTTACTACCACTAATAATAATTTAAATTAAAAAAATTATTTAATCGTTAAATATAGACTTTAGAACTTATGAACTGAGCTGCCGCCAATTCTTGAACTTTCCCGGTAAAAAAAATCACAGTAAGCTCTCAATCTTTTAACACTAATTTGAATTCAAATTATTTATATATAACTGATAACAAAGACTTTAAATTTGAATCCTAAAGTGGGATTTTTCAGCTGAGAACATAAAATTTAAAAAAATTGAGAAGTGGGAAATGCTTGAAATTGAACATACTGAAGTGGGTATCCGAATCTCAAATGGGTTTCCGAGAAAGCAAAGGATTCCCAATAATTCTCCTCCTCCTGCTTCTGATTCTTTAGAAAGAAAATCCACAGCTCGTTCTCGGAGACGACGCACCGCCACGCTCTGCACACGACGCTCAATTTCACGGCTTCCTTGGGCCCCACCAGTCTTGCGATTTGCATCAGTAGGTCTGTCGGCACTCGATCGAACGCCCCGAAACCCACCGTTTCCGACGGACAGCTAGAAGAAGAAGACGACGACGTTGACTCTGAACTCGAAACCGTAAGGCTTGACACCAACTCCCACACTTTTCGGATCAACGTCGTCATGGTTTTACTTCGGCCCACGACGATTAGCTTCTTTCTTCTCAATTTTTGCTGTGGAGAATTTTCTCGGGAAAATTGGCCGATAAAATTTTAGTTTCCATGGACACAAATGGAAGCTGGGAGTTGTCTGGATTGGTTGGTACGTGCTTGGGGAAACTGACAAGGCAAAATTGATGACGTGGGAGCTTGTTGTCGACACGTGGGAGCTTTCCCTGCCAACTACCAACGGCCAACTCCGAAGCTCATACTCAAAATTTTTTAGGTTCGAATTACACAACTTTTTATTGTGATTAGTATCTCTCATATTATTAATCATTTTATAAATATCATATCTGTGAAAATAAAATTAAAAATAAAGTTGTTAAGTTAATTTATTGTAGCAAGTGTATAGAAGATTTGTAATGTTTATACTAATTTTGTTCATCTATTTTTATACTCGATTAAACGATCTTAGTTTTAATTAATTTTATTCAAATGCGATTTTTATAGAGTGGTTTATAATATGAAAGGTTCAATCATAAGACAAGTGACAACGAACAGTTTTGAGTATGAACTCATAACCATCTTTTGTGTAGCTAAATATTATTCATTTTAACAATGTGTAACTTATATGTACATAATGTTCTATTTGAACTAAAGATGACATTTTATCATAATGACGAAAGGTAATGATGCATACGGATCTTGAGACGTGTTTGGTTTACCCCAATCTACTCCTCTAACAACTAACAATTTCTCATTGACCCTATCATTTGTCACGGAATTATTCTGTTTGAATTAATGGATAGATTTGAAAAGAAAAAAAAAATCTAATCGTTAATATCAAAATATGCCTTCTAATTTTTATCTGGTTTTTTTGAAAATGTTTGAATTTAAAAAGTTTTAGGATTTGAATTGGACCATTGATTGGCTTGAGCATGGAAACAAGTCCAGTCAAGCCAAATTTTGTTTCTTCCTCAACTCAATTCTCGACCACCCCCAAATATTATGGGTTTTTCGTAATGGAGAACTAACATAAATTTTTCTTAGAACTGCAATTGCTAATAAGGTTTACCACCTGTTTATAATTAACTTTTTCACTATACGATACCTTAAAAATGTCAGTCAGTGCAGAAACTAAAAAAAAATTGGTCAAAAACAAACAATGTACCCACACTAGCATAAAAGGTGAGTCTTAGCATAGCGAAAATGTTGTTCATTTGTGATCGACAAGTCATGTGTTCGAGTCATGAAAACAGTCTCTTTGCAAAGCAAAGATAATGCTGGGTACGATAGACGTCCCCCCTAATCATCGCCAAACAAATAGCCTTATTAGCTTGGAGTCGACCTAATCTATATTCAATACAATCCGTAAAATTCATCAACACAATACTACAACAAAGTCGACGGTAGATTATCTTGAGACATGGTGGCTTTAATGGAGAAATAGACACAACTTGGTAGTGTATCCACAGGTCGGCAACAAGGTAATGGTTGAATTATTGATTTTATACAATGTAGAAAACTATTTAGTAAGATCTGCACATAGTAGGCAATCATCTCCTCTATTTCAGCCGTTGCTGCCATTTTTCTCTTTCAACTAGGCACAAAGCAAAGCATGAGGAAGGTCAAGGTTTGTATTTCTGAGCCTGGAGAGGCAGCAAAAGGGTCTAAAACAACGGAGTCAATAAAACGTGACACACTAAGGGTAGAGATGTGTTGATCATCACTAAAATAGTACGAAGCCATAAATAATTAATAAAATATGTGTGACAACTTGAACCAGCGACTCCGTTTATTAAAAAAAACAACTAAATTATCATGTAACAAAATTCAACTACAACAACCTCCCGACTTAGAGACACAGTAGGGTTCATCCCTATTATTACAAGTCACATCATGTTCAGAGCATAAAAGTAGAAAAGCATCAATATTCACATAATAGTTTTGAACGGTGATGCTATCCACATACTCATTTTTATGTTTTCCACACACTTCTCTCAATTTTCGACCCTTGTATCAAATAAATTGAAGAAGATCAAACAACGGAAATAAACAAGGGGTGTGTGAATAACATCACACTTTTGATCAATAAGAAGGAAATTTGGGTAGTACGGAATGGTAAAATGTTAGACCATCGAAATGTTTTTTTTTTTGTTTTTTTATAAGCTACTTAATACTACATTTTAGTGATGTTCCTTTTCACTTATAAGTGCGAGATTTTAGACCTGAATTTTGTGAATATTGAGTTCGATATCAATTTTACAACCACTCAATGTAAATGCTTTTACAGTTCTAAACACGCCCCCCTCTATATTATTATAATAGTTTCGAATTGAACCCTAAAAAAATGTAAATATACCTTTCTATCAAAAGAAACAAAAATCCCTAGTACATAATAGAAAACAGACAATTGTTAAAAATGCAACCGACTAAGTGCATAAAAATACGACATTAAATACGATACAAATACTGTAGAAATACGAATACGCACACAACAAAGAAAGCACGTCCTTTTCGTAAGGTTCCCTTCAACATTACTCTCTTTCGCACGACAATCCGAAATTACCAGTGGATAGAGATAAAATAATATTACGCTCTCTCTCTCTCTCTCTCCTCTCTTCTCCCTGGATCTGAACTTCTTAATTAGGGTTTGAGATTTCGGTTTCTCAATTTGGGATTTCCAGATCAGAACAGCTGCTCCTTCCGAGCTTCTCAATTCCCGGAATAACGAAAGGTGAATTTTTCATTTTTGCTGTTTAAATATTGTTCCTTTTTGTGTGAATTTCGATTCCCAATTGTGAATTTTAGGGTTTTTCTGATTGGTGTCTTCTGTCTCTTTTGATTATTCTGCAGTTGTTTTCCCCCAATTTACTTTCTTTTCTTTTTTGTATATTTGATTGGGTGTTAGGGTAAATTTGTCGATTGTTGGGTGCACCTGTTTCAGAATTTCACCTTTTGTTTTTATTTTATTTTAATTAGGGTATGTTCCTTGTTTGATTTTTTTAGCAGAACTAGAAATTGGGATTTTTCACCTCTTTTATTTTCAATTAGGTTTTTGGTTTTTATTTTAATTTTTTTGTTGTGCTTAATGCATGTATTAATTAATATATGCCCGCAGTCAACTTGGTACAACCATGGAAAACTATGAATTTCATTTGCATTGTATGTGCAATGTTGGTGAGGGGAATAAAGGGATAAGCTTAATAATGAGACAACAATTGTCAAGTTGAACCCTTTTATATAAGGAGGTCATTTTCCTATGGTTTTGATTTACCAATGATGCCGCCAAAATTAAAGTTTTAATTTTTAGGTGTTAAGAAGTAATTTGGTTACCCTGGTTACGTTATCAGATGCGGCAATTTTTGTAATTTTATGTAAGGAGGTCATTTTTGTTGGATGTGGCAAAGTTTGTATGTCTACAAGTGCCATTTTTGCGTAGTCCAAGATACTAAGTGTTACACGATTCATGATACTGAATTTCCATGCATGGTAACTCAGTGACATATGTTGTGTAGTCGAGGGCATGCATGACATAGTTGTTTTCATTCTCCATTCTTGTTGTGATTCTTATTGTGTGAACATCGATCTAGTTGTTATGGTTTTCCTGATTATTTTCTTCTCTGCCGTTTATTTTAATCAGGTTTTTGGGGTTTTATTTTAGTTTCTAATTTTTATTGCCTAACGCACGTGTTAATTAAACATATTCCTGCAAACAAGTTGCTCCAAGCATGGAATATCATGAATTTCATTTGCATGTTTTATCTGATTATCCGTTCATAGTTATAAGTGATGACACAACAACATGAGTAGTTGATTCCTTTTTTTCTTTTGTTATGTAATTATTTCTTCATTAAGTTAGAAGTTCAACCTCTTCACATCTTGGTGTTTGCAATATATGTTGATTTTTAGTATTGTTTTGTATGCTAATTCTTAAGTAACTGGCTTGAATTTTTGTTGGTGTTAGCTGTGGCATTGTTGGGAAGAATATGTCCCATTACGCTGGTTATGTGGAGGATGAATACGAAATGGAAGATGTAGATGATGATATGGATGATGAGTTTCACGGTAGAGAAATGGGCGGCTCAGATTCTGATGTTGATGAATATGACTACTCGGTTTGTGATATACTTGCATGTCTTACTAGATTTGTCAAATATTCACAGCTTTAAGAAACTAGTCATGTCTAACACTATTTTACGTTATGACTTTTATACGGTCAAGTTAATTCAATGTTTGTATGAGCATTTCACTTTTCATGTTCAGTGTGGTTAGTTTTATATGTAGCTGGGACTAATATATGGATCTCATGCAGAATAGTAAAGTAGCTGATACAACTGCTGCTCAAGCAAGAAAAGGAAAAGACATCCAAGGTATTCCTTGGGATAGACTTAGCATTACTAGAGAGAAATACCGACAGACTAGGTTAGAACAATACAAGAATTATGAGAATATCCCTAATTCCGGAGAAGGATCAGGGAAGGTAAATTACTACTGTTTTCCACTTTTTTTTATTGTTATCAAAATACTTGATCGCTACTGCAGTGTCAATTTCAACTGGGAAGAGTAACATGATGATGATTTCTTCTTCTTTGTAAACAGGATTGCAAAGATACAAAGAAAGGATCTGTATATTATCAGTTCAGACGAAATGCTAGATCAGTGAAATCAACCATTCTTCATTTTCAGGTGTGCTGGGTGCAAGCTACCTTATTCCTTCTTGGCTATTTTCTGCATACATGAATCTTTGGATGAAATTTTCTCACTCGGATATCATAGAATTGATAGGACTGATATGTTTTATCTTTGCTTGGTAATGCAGTTGCGTAACTTGGTCTGGGCTACTTCCAAGCATGATGTCTACCTGATGTCACATTTTTCTGTCATTCATTGGTCTTCATTAAGTTGCACAAAGTCTGAGGTTCTCAATGTTTCGGGACATGTGGCACCATCTGAGGTAAGTGTTTTTAGATCACTTTTGTTCGATAACCAAGTTTTTTTGGAAACTGATCTTTCTATTCTTCCCATTTAGAAACATCCTGGAAGTCTCTTGGAGGGATTTACGCAGACTCAAGTTAGTACTCTTGCTGTAAAAGATAAGTTGCTAGTTGCTGGAGGATTCCAGGGTGAACTTATTTGCAAGGTGAGTTGCAAATAATTGAATTAACTAAGCAAGCGAATACATTAATAAGCATTTATTGCACGGTTGCATACCTCTCATGGTGTCAACATGTCTTGGTCTGCACTTATCAGTTGACCTTGTACATGGTTCACCTGCACCGTAGGGGTGGTACCGGAACACGAGTTATTTATTCTTTCCTTTAGCTCTATGGGTGCTACTCCATTCCAGATGGATCTTCAGGATGACTCTTAACCTTGAATCTTCTGCTATCAGTGTCCATTATATGATTGGCAAAACCTTTGATAGTTGACTACATTCTGTCATTCGGCTGTCTCCACAAGATCCCTTTTAGTATAATTTTTTTTTCCCTTTGAGGAACTAATTAAGAGAAACGCTCAATGCTGACAGATTTATCTTATCTTTGACTGCTTTGCAGCATCTTGATCGGCCTGGAGTCAGCTTTTGTTCAAGGACAACTTATGATGATAATGCCATAACAAATGCTGTTGAGATTTATGACAGTCCCAGGTACTTTTTTTTTTTTTTTTTCTATTTTCCTCCATGAGATTGGGACTTGTCGTTTCCAAATTCCAATCATGAACCCAACTGATATGGTCCCCTTGAATTTTGCAGCGGGGCAGTTCACTTTACAGCCTCTAACAATGACTCTGGAGTCAGAGATTTTGACATGGAGAAATTTCAGCTTACTAAGCATTTCCGTTACCCTTGGCCTGTGAATGTGAGTCTCCTGCAGCTTTTCTGGAAATGATTGGATGTTTAATCTCATTGCATTTGCTGGCATTTCTTTCATGTAGGGCTGGTTTTTTGGTCCTGCAAGTGATATATGATAGTGTTTGGGCAGCCACTTTAAAACTGCAAATTTGCAAACTACCTCATTTCATCCAATGCTGATTTTTCATTGGGTCATTTTTACTTGTGCTCACTTAATGCTTCCTTTAGTCAGTTTTACTTAACTTTGATGCACCTCTATGTGTTGTTGGTAGCATACTTCTCTGAGTCCTGATGATAAACTTCTTGTGATTGTTGGAGACAATCCGGAAGGGATGTTGGTAAACTCTCAAACTGGAAAGGTATATATATCTCAGACTTTGTCAGACTTTCTCGTGATTTTTATTTGTCCTGGGCTAGGAAAGGAAAGTGTGCTGATTTGTATGAGTTCCTTTTGCAGACGGTGATGTCTTTAAGTGGGCACTTGGATTTCTCCTTTGCATCAGCATGGCATCCTGATGGTATGACCTTTGCCACTGGGAACCAGGACAAAACCTGCCGGATTTGGGATGTTCGAAACCTTTCCAAGTCAGTTGCTGTTTTGAAGGGGAACCTTGGAGCTATTCGGTCAATCCGGTATACTTCTGATGGTCAGTATATGATGATGGCAGAGCCCGCAGACTTTGTGCATGTCTATGATGTGAAAAGTGGGTACGAAAAAGAACAGGCAATTGATTTCTTTGGCGAGATATCTGGCATATCATTCAGTCCGGACACGGAGTCTCTTTTTATTGGAGTGTGGGATCGTACATACGGTAGTCTTCTTGAGTATGGCCGAAGCCGGAACTACTCTTACCTTGATTCTCTTATTTGACCGACTTCAATAAGAAAGCTGCGAATAAGGGTGTTGGCGTTGCTCATTCCTCAGTGCGGTTGGTAACATATTTCGTGCAGTGGGAAGAGGCTGTAGGTGTAAATGTAGTATTATGTGTAATTGTAGCTTTGTTGTTGGGTGTCCCGTCTTTTTTTTTCCCATAAAAAGTGTGTAAAAGGGAGGGATGTACAGAAGGCCAAGGCAATGGTGGTCGAAACAAATGGGAAAGAAGGACCGGTGTGTCTTAGGGCGAAAGACATTGGCTGTTTTGCGTTTTAGAGATTTTATCTCAATGTGGGACTTGTAATGTGAGAAAGAACCTACCAATCATCTTGTTGGTTTCTTGGATCCCAAGTGTTGAGTTTGATATAATTAAAAGTTCCTGCCTGCTCTGTAGCTTCTGGTGTGGATCTTCGGTCATGCTCTGAGATGTGTGAATGTTTGCATGGTTTGCTACCCCACTCTTAGGGCCTGGGTTGGTATATATTTTTTTTTTCACTATGGAAGTAAATCCTGTAATAATTTTACCAAACAAAGTTATCATGCAATTTTTGTTCCCCTTCTTGATAGAGTATTTGATGACATTGGTAAGATTGTAAGGTGGTGCTATTTACTTTTCACATCCCTCTTAATTTTTGGTTGTCGGATCAAAGAATAAAAAAATGATAAAATGATAGAAATTAGCAGGGTGTGTAGAAGGTAAAAAGGGGTGTGTAGATAGAACCACCCAAAGTGTAAAATGGAACTGTTGACACAACAACAATAAGTTGTGGATAATATTGGTAGATAATATATCAATTGCAAAATTATCTGTTGACATTACATCAATAAGTCGTTAATAACAGTGGTAGATAACACTGGCGGATCCATTAAGGGGCAAAGGGGGTCAGCTGACCTCCCGAACTTCGATAAACGTCCATAGATATCTTAGGTGCTGACCCTCCGAACTTCGGTGAATGTCCATAGATACCTTGAGTGCTGCCCTTTTGAAGATTAGAGTTGACTTCATACATGCCCTCCAGCCGACTTCAGGCCTACCAAAACCCGATGAATGTCCATGAATACCTTAGGTGGTGCCCCTTGCATACATTAACATGTGTGTAGTATGCATTTTCAAATGACTTCAGGCCTACCAAGACTCAATGAAATAGCGATATGCATGCTATTTCTGGTATAAAAAAATTTGCGCACTGCGCCCGCTATTCTTACTGACCCCCATAATATTATTTCCTGGATCCACCACCGATAGATAATACATTGATAGCAGAACAACCAGTGTGTTATCAGTAAATTATCGATATTATTGATATATGAAGTTCTACACACTTATTCTTCTTATTTATTTGTGGTCTTTAGATTGATTAAATTAAACTAGAATTAAGAGAAAAACATGATTTACAAGCTGACACACCACAGAAATTCAGACGAACCCAAAAATCTCTAATCCAAAAGGAACCAATAAAAGAATGCCAACTCACCATCCAAAATCTTTCCCTCCCACTTTCCCATCCTCACAACCTCCACACAACCAGTCGAGATATATCACCCCTTCCCCACTACCATACAAATCTCATCTCCTCCACAAAACCAACCTCCACTTTTCATCAAACTTCCACAGCCCAACACCCTCCTCGTCTACAACCAAACAAATGGCAGCCACCTCCTCCGCCTTGTTCTCAGGCCCATCCATCTCCTCCACCGCCGCAAGGCACCACCAGACCCTCTCACCAACCCAAATATCCTTCCAAGGCCTCAGACCCCTCACCAAGTCCTCCCCTCCCACCAAGCTGGGTTTGATTGCACCCAGCACCAGGAGAAGGTCATGCGTTGTGAAAGCTGAGCTGAACCCATCGCTGGTCATCAGCCTGAGCACCGGTCTCTCTCTCTTCCTTGGGAGGTTTGTGTTCTTCAACTTCCAGAGAGAGAATGTGGCCAAGCAAGGGTTGCCGGAGCAGAACGGGGTGACACACTTCGAGGCTGGGGACACTAGGGCTAAGGAGTATGTGAGCCTCCTCAAGTCCAATGACCCTGTTGGGTTCAACATTGTGGATGTTTTGGCTTGGGGTTCTATTGGTCACATTGTTGCTTACTATATCTTGGCTACCTCTAGCAATGGCTATGATCCCAAGTTCTTTGACTGAAAGTTTTAATATTTTGAATTTAAATTTGAGTTGAATCCATATCTTGTTGTTGTGACTTCTCTCTCCTGTTTGTAATTTGTATAGCTTATTATTAAATGGATCACTAGTTTGGGAGGTTCTTTTGCTTTTCTTTGTAATTTTTTTTTTATTTTTTATTTTTTTTGATCTCGGATTTCATTAAAGTAACAGCACCAAAGCCAGGACCAGATCGATTTTGAGTTTGATTGTATGTGTTTTGTTGGAATTGGAATTTACTACTTGCTTATGTTCTCAAGGGCATCCAAATCCATCATGCAATGCATTCTTTGAATTCTTTGAACCCCTTAAGGCATCAACAACTGGGGTAAAATAGTAACAAAATTTGTAACTGAAGTTTTGAAGAAAATCCTCACTATTTCACACCACGGTTATTCACTTATCTCATACGCTCTTTATCCGACACTTTTACTCCAACAACAATTGCAAAGAGTTTTATTAGATTTAAACATTGTAATCGCAGATAGCGTTCTACCACATTGACGGAAAATAATTATGCCAATGTAACCTATTGCAGATTCAATCCTCGCTAATTTCATCTAACAACTAACAATTTAACTCTCTAACGCTACTATTTGTAGAAAAAATCATCGTAATCGAAATATGTGTGGTCTAAAAATCACACTCCATGAACAAGTTTACAAATGTTTTCCAATACACAAGTCACCACACCATCTTGCGTTCCCTTTGCCCTTGGAACTAATCTACTCTTCCTATTTTTACTTTAATTTACAACCCATCAAAAAGGAGTAAAAACAAGGTAAAAATTTGACAGATAATCTTATTAATTTTGGCCAATAAAAGTAATACCTATCTCGCTTTGCAATCCCAAATATGTGCTATCAAACCCATCAGCCCATCCCCATACTCCACCAACTCTTAAAATTTCTCAAACACTCGTGGCTTGTAGCTTAATTAGTTAATAATATATTTTCTTGCATATGAGTTATTGAATTCAAACTTCCATATCCATACGCTTATATAAAAGAAAAATAATTGTCTTGCCCAAGTTCAAATTTCCTTAACATAATTTTATGTTAGTTTGAATTGTAATTTGTATCGTAAAACCAAAAAACAAAGTTTCAATTTTTAATTGTTGGGAAAGTTTTCTAGATTCTGAAGAAAAATTTATTTCATGCTACGAGCATTAAATGACTTGAATTAGTTTAAATTATTACTTTTATTGTAACCTTATGAATTCAAATCATACAATACATCAGAATATTTAATACTACGTAGCATTGAAGTTGAATCCGTCGTAGAGAGCATATCCAATATCTTATACAATCATATAATTTGGCTAATATAAAAAGGTGGTCCGTTACCTTCTGGTAGGGATAGAAATAGCAAAAATAAAATCTTTACCTAGCATCTTAATCCATCCATCAATCTTTACCCTCTCTTGTTCTCTCTGACTAAACATGTCTGAGGTCCCAACACCAAAAATTACAGAAAAGGAGAAGACTTCTTCTTCCTCTGCAGCCATTTCAGCTCACCAACAACTCCTCTCTCTCTCCGCCAATGGGTCTTCTGTCTCATCCCCCGCCTCCGCTCCAAAGGCTTATCCTTCACCCACAGCAAAGTATGAGGAAGTCGTTCAAAGCTCCGACCTTTTCTGGGAAAAGCTCAAGGAGTTTCACGATTCGTTCAGAACCAAATTCATGTAAATTTTGGGTTTTTTACCTTTTGTTACAGCTTTTGATTTTGTATTTTGGGTCGTTTGGTGGATTGGGTTGTGTTTGCTTTGCTGTTTCGGGTCTTGATATATTGGCAGAATTTGAAATTTATATTCTTGTGTTGTTTATTTATATATATTGTATTTGCATGTTGCTACTCAGTTGACTGGATTAATCAATTCATGTAATTTCACTCTGTTCCCCTTCCTTACAACTTAGATTTTGTTTTGTTGGGCTATTTGATGAATTGGGTTGTTTTTGTTTTGCTATTTTGGGTCTTAACATGTTGGAAGAATTGGAAATTTGTATATTTATGGTGTGTTTTTATCTTAACATTGCTTCACTTGATATATTTCCAATGTTTTTGCATGTTGCAAACTTCAGTTGACTGGTTTTAATCAAAACTATGCCGCCTATTCCTCAGTTTGAATTGATTGAATGGCGAATGACTGAAAAATTGGACTGCATTGTACACATCGTTTCGGGTATTTTTAGCAAAATTAGGATCTTTGTTTGGGATTCAAGGTGTTTATTTGAACAATATTATCAAATTTCCATCCCCTGTTGTGGCTCTCCTCTACCTTAGTTTGAGTTGGGGATGGTGGAAAAATAAGCAATCCAGACATTGAGTCAATGAAAGTTTAGTTTGGAGTACAGAAAAGAAAGAAAAAAGAAAAAGAAAGTCCATGACCATGTGCTTAATGCTCTGTGTAGGATTCCTACTGTCGGAGGAAAATCTCTGGATCTACATCTCCTTTTTGTTGAAGTCACATCTCGTGGTGGGCTTGACAAGGTTCGTTCAGTTTATTTTCTTCTTAATGGTTGTTTATATATGAGACTCTTGAAGCTGAAATTAAACTTATTGCCTGAAACATGGATCTTAAACTCAGTTGACCACTATTTAATTAATTAGAATTTCCAAGTGTGCCCGGGATAGGCTACACTCATTGTTTTGCGGAAACAAGCTATGCTGAATGGGGGCTGGGGTCTCGGCTGGGTGTAAACTAGGTTGATTTGTCACTATTCGTCTATTAGCATTCTCAGCTCAGACCATTGTTGGTTTACAGATTTATGAAAGGGTGCAACTTTTTTTCCTGGAGCATTCCAAAGTCCCTTTTTTAATTTTGTGGCTTTTATTTAACTTCAAATTCTCTTAAACTGTCTACAGGTGATTAGAGATCGCAAATGGAAGGAAGTGATTGTGGCCTTCAATTTCCCAACAACAATTACCAGTGCTTCGTTTGTCTTACGGAAGTACTACTTGTCTTTGCTGTATCACTTTGAGCAGGCGTATTATCTCCATAAAGAAGTTTTTAGCATCCCAGTGCTTGGTAATTGAAGACATGGATCTGTGTGTTATTTCATTGATTTCATCGATTAGAAAAATATATAGTTTCCTTGTTTCTTTTTTTGCCAGAACCTGTGAGCAAGGACCTTTTCACTGGGTCAGCCACCGTGGAGGAAGGTGCGAGTAGAAACCAGTTTCCAGGTCAGGGTACGTCTAACCTCCATATCGAACCCACAATGTTATGGTTCTAATAGTAATTGCATTCAAACTTTTGACACTAGTTCTAGAAGTAGAATCATATAACTATATGTATATTTTCTCTTTTAAACTGTGAGTTTCCAGAAAACTTTTATTTACAATCATAGAATGTACCTCCAATTGACAATTCTCAGAAGAAATCGTATGAAATAGTTCAGTAACTTCTTAAAGTTGGATATTGGAATAAAGAAATTTTGAGATATCTTTGGAAAGTTGCAATTAAGAAGATAAACCACACAGGAACTTCCATTAGGAAGTCTGGATGGACCACATTGTAAATTTTATTAGGGAAACCGTCATATAACTTTATGACTTGCTATGAGGGTTTTAATTTCGTCTTTCTAATTCGGTATCATTATTTCCTAGATCATCTGACCTTATTTATAGCATCTAGTTATTTGATCTGTAAGGCGATGAATTAATTGCAATATGGATCTGTTTTCTCTATCTTATGTACAGAAAGTGCAGAAGTGCAGCTTGGCTCTTCAATCATGGGAACCATTGATGGGAAATTTGACAGTGGATATGTGGTTACTGTCAACTTGGGTTCTGACGAACTGAAAGGTGTCTTGTATCATGCTCCTACAGCTACATATGTTTCTCAGAGTTTTTCGGACATGCCTACTCGACGGAACCGAAAGAGATCCAGGTTGGCATTACGTGATCCCTCTCGGCCCAAGTCAAACAGGAGCGGTTACAATTTCTTCTTCGCTGAGCATTATGCTAGATTGAAGCCTTTGTACTATGGGCAAGAGAGAGCCATCAGCAAGAAAATTGGGTACCTATGGAACAATCTCACAGAGGCTGAGAAACAGGTATAGTTAATTGGTGACTCAATTTTATTTCCGGTCACTCTTATATGTGTGTTCTGGATGATTTTGTGACGTGCATAGGTAGTATCGATCTAAGGTTCGAGGAGAAGCTTCACATGCTTGGATTTTTTCTATTTCCATTTCCTTTCGTCTTGATTCTCTACATTTCTAACTTGCGGTATATTGGAAATCTTTGTGAAATCTTCATCATAACACACCATTTCTTCCGTGCAGGTTTATCAGGATAAAGGGACGAAAGACAAGGAGAGATACAGGACTGAAATGCTGGAATATAAGTCTTCCTACAATCCTACACAGCAATAGCCTCCTTGTTCGTCACATAGGCAACTTGTTTCGTAGGCATCATTTTCCTCCTTGTATGCCTTGTTGTAGTAGTAGGCTAGTAGTAGTCGTCGTTGTTGCCGGCATTTAACCTCCTTTTAGGTTTTCAATTTTCTTTGCTATGGTTACCCCTCAGCGTGCCCCATCTGCGGAAAAGAATTGCGGAAGGGGTGAAAGGGGGGCAGCTCTGTGTAAAATGTGTTGAATTTGCCTTCTTTTCGGATTAGTAGGATTTTGTTGCAGTAACAATTTTTGATATTTCTTGATATTCCAATGTTACAATAGTAATTCCCGGAACTGCAGTCTAAAATTTATGACAATCGGACTGAATAAATCACATAGAAAGCACAGTTAAGATTAAATAGCTGTATAGAAGGAGAGATTTTTCAGTACGTCGGAAATACGGTTCGGTATACCGCGTCATAATACAAGTGGTAGGATCTTTGAAAATTATGCAATGTTTACAACACAAGATGTACGCAAATCACTTCAACCAAATGATGCTATTTTCATTGTTACTGAAGGCCATCATAAACTTGGTTGGCATGGAGATACACTTGCTCTTTCCACTTTGCATAGTAAGTCATATATAAATTTCAACTCCCCATAAAATTCTTCTGAATGTGAACTGAATTAACTTGAACAGGCACTACAAGAAAACGAGGCAACATCCACGAAGCAAGCGCGGCTGTTGTTATGTAAGATGAACTCGTTATAGTAATTGAGTAGATTGGTCGTGTAATCACACATAAGATTGATATTTTTTTTTTTTTGTGTGTGATTCTATTTTTCAATCCCGCCGAATTAGGAAGGACGAAGTGGTTGTAGCATTGAAAAAGATGAAACATAGAAAAGCAGTGGGCCTAGATGATATACCGATCGAAGTGTGGAAATTTTTTGGAGAGACGGGTATAGCATGGCTCACAGATCTTTTCAATAGAATTTTGAAAACAAAGAAGATGCCAAATGAGTGGCGAAAGAGCACTTTGATGCTTATCTACAAGAATAAGGGCGATGTACAAAATTGCATGAACTATAAGGGTATTAAGTTAATGAGTCATACAATGAAGCTCTGGGAAAGAGTAATTAAGCATAGACTCATGAGGCAAGAGACACGGGTCTAGGACAACCAATTCGGGTTCATGTTAGGGCGCTCAACCATGGAGGCAATCTATCTCTTACGAAGATCGATGGAAAGATATAGAGATATGAAAAAAGATTTGCACAAGGTCTTCATAGATTTGGAAAAGGCGTATGATAGGGTCACAAGAGACATTCTTTGGAGGATTTTAGAGAAGAAATGAGTACGAGTAGCATATATCCAAGCTATAAAGGATATGTATGATGGAGCAAGGACTGTCGTAAGAACTCACGAAGGACAAACCAAAAGCTTCCCCATAACTATAGGGTTACATCCTGGCTAATCTTTAATTCTTTACCTTTTTGCATTGGTAATGGATGAGTTAATGGGACCTATTCAAGATGATATTCCTTGATGTATGTTTTTCACATACGATGTAGTGTTGATAGATGAAACTCAGGAATGAGTAAATGCGAAGCTTAACCTTTGGAGAGAAGTGTTGAAATCTAAAAGTCTTTGCCTAAGTCGGTCAGAGACATAGCATATAGAGTGCAAGTTCAGTGCAAACGGAGGCTCAAATGAGTTAGGGGTGAGGATTGGAGATCAGGAAGTGCCAAATAGCGATTGCTTTCGCTACCTAGGATCTATCTTGCAAAAGAACAAAGAGTTGGAATCTAAGACCTCAACCATAGAATACAAGATGGATGGATGAAGTGGAAGAGTGCATCCAGCATGTTGTGTGATCGTCGTATGTCATTGAAGCTCAAGGGAAAATTTTATACGACGACAATAAGGACGACAATGCTTTATGGCACAGAATGTTGGGCAGTGAAGCACACGTACATAAAATGGGTGTAGCAGAAATGAGAATGCTTTGTTGGATGTGTGGGCACACGAGAAATGATAAAATTAGGAATTAGGATATCCGAGGTAAAGTAGGAGTAGCCGAAATTGAAGGAAAGATGAGAGGAAATCGGTTACGGTGGTTTGGACATGTAAAACGAAGGCCTACTGACACTTCGGTTAGAAGATGCGATTATGGGACAAAGGTTCAGGGCCGAAGGGGTAGAGGAAGAACTAGGAAGACTTTGGAAGAGACTCTAAAAAAAAGACTTAGAGTACTGGATCTAACAGAAGAAGTGACACAGAACCGAGCACAATGGTGTTCTAGGATTCATATAGCCAACTCCACTTAGTGGGGAAAAGGCTTTGTTGTTGTCAATGTTCTAAAAAACAGCCTAGGCGGTGCCTAGGCGCTGGGCTGTGGTGAGTCTAGGCGGGGTTAGGCGGAGCTAAGCGGTTTTTTTTTATTTTTAATGAAATTAAAAAAATAAAATAAAAAATCCTATCTAAGTCTAAGTGGTTTAAAACTGTGAACTTGTTGTACATGTGTCATCCTACAATACTCCTCACTATGGTTATATGGCATATATGCTTAATGTGAATTTTGGACTTGTTGGATACTCTTTTTGCATTTTATCATTCTTTTATTATCTTATCCATGGATTTCATACAAGTATAATTTTTTGTAAGTGTCAATATGCATTTATTTACAAGATATACAAGAAATTTATCTAAATCCGTCTAGGCCACCTAGGCGCCCGTCTCCCAACACTAACGCCTAGCGCCTAGCATTTTTTAGAACCTTGGTTGTTGTTGTATTCTATTTTTCAATCGAAAGTAGGCGAACTTGAATGCGTTCTTAATTTTTTTCTAAAGAGTTGTTCACTACAACTAACGCTAAAAGTATATTTAAGAAAGAAATACTCAAATACCAAATAACGTTATATTTATGCATAATCACGTACACTCAAAAAGAACCTCGCTTGGCTGCTGAACAATTACCATGAACTCCTGCTAAATACCGAATGTGAATTGAGCATTAGAGCATTGGAGCATTAAGCATTAGAACAATTAGCAGGAACTACTATCATCACAATAAGTTAGTCCAACTTCGATATCGTAATAATCATAAATATGTCGTTTTAACATCTATGTGAATCGAACACTAGAGCTCGTAACCTCTTACATTGTACAACTAAGTGAAAATAACTATTATTAAACGAAGGGTAAGCTGGTCAAACGCAACGAACTTCCTTGACACATTTTCTTCGTCAAAGCATTAAGTAAAGAG
This sequence comes from Malus fusca, assembly GCA_035220775.1. Taxonomy (NCBI): domain Eukaryota; kingdom Viridiplantae; phylum Streptophyta; class Magnoliopsida; order Rosales; family Rosaceae; genus Malus; species Malus fusca. Next base: position 3,404,850 of record CM069069.1, read on the forward strand.
TTTAAGATCATAAGTTGTGGATGTGACCCAATTCAAAATCCTTGCTCACACTCATAAAATTTAGCCCTTTCTAAACATTTGCCTCCCAAGCTTTCCATAAACATGGATGCCATTCAAAGGTTTGAAACAGCGTGGAAAAAGGAAATAAATTGCAAAATTTGCTCCTGTAATTAATTTCTTGGTTAGAGACTAATGGACTCTGGTCGTGTGTGTGGTGAGTGGTGAATGGTGGTGTGAGGTGTGAAAATTCACATAAAAGAGGATTAAAAGGTATAATTATGACATGCATTAACGTAAAGGATGGAGATAAGCACGGATTTTGAAACTAATTAATCCAAGAGTTCCCACTTTGCTAGTAGGAAATCCTGTTGGGATTTCATTCCAAATAGAAAGAAAAAAAATCCTAATATGTTGCGGAATATCTTGGGTACCGAGATTTTTAGTCGATATATTATTGGTTAAAGATTTAACGACCGATGTTACAACAACCAAAAATTTGGTGTATAAGGCACATCGAAGTATTGTCAAATTTCATATAAATACAAGGAAAATAAGAAGAAAACAAACCTAATTTTTGGGATGGAGGAATATTACAAAGAAAAGATTTGTATCCTAAATTTTTGTGAAATTTGAGAGAATTCCGGATGATTGGCCTTGGAGTATCTTCGAAGGAAAATCAAAATTAAAATTAAAATTCAAGATAAAAATAAGAAAAAAGAAATTAAAAGGAGGAAATTCAAAAAGCGTTACTCTTTGGGACAGGTATGGTTAGTGTAGTAAGTGGGGCTCCTAAATAGTCGTAGTGGGATAGAACTTAGAAGAGAGTGGCACACTCCACACTGAACAGTACTACCTAAAGCTGTGTATGGATGGATTCTAATTCCTTGATTGAAGTAGGTTTTATAGTAGAGGAATGCTAAGGGAACTCTTCCCAAACTAAGACTCATCTGCCATCGTATAATTTAAAGTTAATTTTTTTGTTAATATTATAAAAAAAAATTATGTCAGAAATATAAGATGACAGAAAGTTTATGAAGAGTCTCATCGGTAAGAGAATTCACTTAGTATTTCTCTTTATGATTTTCAACTTTTCATATTTCTCTCACTCTTCTCAGTCAGTGACTCAAAATTTTATGAGAATTTGGAGATTCTGAAAAAACGGATTAACAGGCTTTGACAGTCAATTCCCCACGAACCAAAACTCACGCAAACAGCAGTTAAACCCCACAATAATAACATTAATTATGAAAAAAATAAAACTAATTATGTTTATAAAAATAACAATTTGGTGACTTAAAAGACCAAAGCCTGCCCAACTGCTGCAGAATTTGGAAAGCTCCCTATCTCTATCTCTCTCACTCCCCTCTCTCTCTCTCTCTCTCTCTCTCTCTCTCTCTCTCTCTAGCTCTTCTGGGTTTGTTCTTGGCTCCTTTCCTTAGCTATTTTCTAATCTAATCTTTTTTTAGCTGTAATCTGATGACATCATTAGCTGGATGCCACAGAGTTTCCTTGTTTTCTTTCCCCTCTTAGCGTTCTTGATTTTAGGGAGGTCAGGATTTTCAGGACTTATAATTACCCAAAACGAGATTATGATCAAAGTAGCCTAATTTTGCTTCTCAGCTAAGCTACCTTTTTTTCATATATTTATTTACATATATAATTATATATACATGTATAAATATATATTCTCAATCTCCTAGTAGGGTTCCGCATACTCATATCTGCTGTTTAGGTTCAGCTTCTTTCTTTCTTTGTATATTCCCCAAGCACCAAAAAAAGAAAACCTAGAGAGCTTGATCTTTATAACCCTCACTAGTTGCGGTTTCACACAATCTTTAAATCTCCGAGCTGGGTTTTTTTTTCTCACATATGGATATCCAACACAAAGAAACTAGGTTTCCGCCAATAGCTGCCCGCTATCAAGAGCCAACGCCCGCAAAGAAACCGAGCCGGGAAGAGATGGAGAACAACAATGGAGGACTGTTTCTGGAGCTCAAGGTTGTAAAGCCGGAACCTTTAGACCAAAACCCGCAAAACTCCTCCGCTGCTCCGCGGCCTCAATTCACCAGATTCTGCGAGGTCTGCGGCAAGGGTTTCAGCTCAGGTAAGGCTCTCGGAGGCCACATGAGAATACATATTCAAGCTGACAGGGAATTGTTTAATCAGTCTCGCAAGAACATGATTTCATCAAAACCCAAGATTTCGAAACCTAATAATTCCGATGTTGGAAGCTCGACTGCCGGTGGTGTTGTTGGGATTGGAGGTAATAGCAATAGCATCAGCGATGTGAAGCCTGTTTGTTGCGTTTGCGGCAAGAATTTTCCGTCGATGAAGTCACTTTTTGGGCATATGAGGTCGCATCCAGAGAGAGAATGGAGGGGAATTCAGCCGCCTCCGGCCGCCAAAAACAGCTCTTCCTCCACTCTGTCAGATGCTGTGCCTGATCAGAGTGAGAAGAAAGCTCAGGATGGTCAGATTGACTCTGATGAGATGTTTTTCGGGTCAAAAAGTTCGGTTCTTGATCTCTCCAAGACTCTGCCTAAATGGTCTCAAACCGCAAGGAGAGGGAGGAAGAGCGGCAGCACTGGACTAGAGTCCAACTCTGACCAGTCCGTCTCCGGTTTGGATTCGAGAAGTCCCAGGACTGTTGAAGAAGATGAAGAGCAGATGAAGGAAGCTGTCCATGATCTTTTGTTGCTAGCTCAGGCCAATCCATTGGAAGGAGGAGGAGCTGATGACACCATGTGTGAGGCCACCAACAGCAATTTCTTGATCACTGCCAATCAGGACGGAGAGGGAGGACTTCCATGCCATGGGTACACTGCAAACGCCACCGTGGGATCCACAAACAAGAGGAAGGGATCACCATCTGAGGTAAAGAGGAGTGAGAAAAAATGGTATGATGAATATGGTGGGGGTTTTGGTCAAGAAAAGTCAACGGTGAAGAATTTCTTGAAGCTTGGATTGATGGAGGAAAATATAGGAAATCATAATAATATGGAGGATGAATTGTCAGACAGTCAGAATTCTGAGAGCATTGCGGTGATGAGGAGGAACAGAAAGAAGATGAAGTTAGTGGACTTGGAAGGAAGGCTGAGGTACAAGTGCAATCTCTGTGTGAAGTGTTTTCCTAGCCACCAAGCTCTGGGAGGACACATGTCAAGCCACAACAAGCTCAAGGGGATCGCGGTGGCCCACCCATCAATGGAGGACCAGTCTGCACCCGCTGACGTGTCGGCCGGTGAAGATAGGGTGCATGATGATGAAGCAGAAAGAGTAGCACTAAATCATCAGCAGCACCACCAGTGCAAAATCTGCAACAAGACCTTCCCAACAGGTCAGGCTTTGGGGGGTCACAAGAGGAGCCACTGGAATGGCCCCACTGAGCAGCAGCAGCAGCAGGTGGTGGGGGGTCCCCCTGAGCAGCTACAGCAGCAGCTGCAAGCTCAGTCCAGTCGGAATATTGCAGGTGTTGGTGGTGGGAGAAGAGTTTTGGACTTTGACCTAAACGAGCTTCCACCAATGGAGGAGGATGACCAGCAAGGTGAGGGTGTAGGTTATCAGTATGGTGGGGCTGCGGCAGCTGGATGTGCACCTTCTTCTTACAATTCAGTTACTAATTAGCCAGCCAGCTGAAGAAGCTGAGGTTTTTTTTCTTCTTCTCTCAGTCTCTGGCTATCTGATAGTTCAGTTAGATTTTGTTTTTTAGTCTTATAAACCCTACTGCTCTTTCCAGTTTGATCAAAGTGGGGTCCATTGCCATTGTCATTTTGGGTTAATTCTTTTCATGTAAAAGCATGATGATATGGTCCTCTCAAGGATTTTGCTTTAGTGGAAGGAGACTTCCAATTTCCAAATGGTCCTATAGCTAGTGTTTTTACTTTGGGGAGGAAGATGATGTAAAGAATCTGCAGGACTTGTGCATATATACAGTGTTTCTTTTTAGTTAGATTAGTTTCCCTACTTTCTCTTTCATTAATTTTCTTGTTAGAGTTAAATTGTTTGATTCCTTAAGTTTTAAGTTTCAAAAGCCTTTTGGTACTCAAATCTCAAATGTAAGTGCTCTTTTCCCCATAGTGATATCAAATTTACGGGATTTACATGACATTATTATACGGTTAGATTGTTTATTTAAACTATTACATGACATATATTGCCAAGATTTAAAATAGAAGATCAGGGTAGAAACAAACGGATTTGAAATCTTTCCTTGCATATAATTATTTTAAAAGTATTGAATCTCTCAAACATATTCAATCTAATTTTTTCTAATTTTTATAGAAAATTTACCAGCTTATTGTCAAATTCAATTCCTTTCTTAAGTTTCTTATTATGTGTACATGTTTGCAATTGATTATGATTTGTTTATTGGTGATGTGATGCTAATAACATATAACACTAAGTATGTAGTGGAGGCCACAAAACAAAGGAGACATTTTTTCTAAAAAAAAAAAAAATGTCAAGAGACTTCTCTACCCATTGGAGCTTTTCTCCATCAACCCAATTTGCAAGAATCAAACTTTTTTTTTCTGGGTGGTGCTATCTAAACTTCTTGTGGGGTCTGTTTTGAAAACGTGTGTACTGAACTACTGATAGAGATGTAGAATTTTTTCCAAATCATCTAATTTAATTGCAAAATCATCAAAGGTGTTTAAACATTGGCTATTTTAAACACACAATTCTTAATTCCTCTCCAGCTTAAGCTTTTACCATCTCTTCTCACTTTGTGACCAGGTTAGCAAAAGAATAAGACAACAGATTAAGTCAAGTGTCTAGATTCAGTTAGGGTGGTGCTATTTACGCTCATTTTTACTTCTTAAATACCTTTATCAATTTTTGATCGTCGGGTCAAATGAATTGAAGAATATCAAAGGTAAAATATTAACAAGAGTACTATGGGAGGAAAAAATTAGTGTGAGAATAACATTATTTAGTTTGCAAAGGTATTGGTATATTAGTTGTGTTGTGAACGAAAGTTTATGTTAACTTTCATTTTTCACATTAGCATTGTATATATTTCCTAAGTTTTATGTCATCACGCCCCCAAAAATTCTCTCGCCAAACATTCCCGCAAAATATGATGCTACAAAATGTTCACATACTGTAAATTTAAATCATTGATTGGACTAACTTTAGTCAAATTTAATCGTCTAGATTCATTGTAAAACATATAAACATTTGTCTCGCAACAAAATGGTAAATTTCATAGTTAGTTACTTGTGTGTGGTACTCATAATGCATTTGCATTGAATGATCGATGCTTTGCATTTGGCATAGAAGAAAATAGAAGGGATATGATTCAACCGTTTTCTTGGCAATTTCTCGTGACCTCAAACTTTCTAGACAATCATTTTTTACTTTTATATCCATTGGCACCTTTCTCATGCCATTTCTTAACTGCCAAACATGCAGTACCCTACCATTGTCCCATACGCTTTCGTGCCTTTATGGCCTTGGTACTAGGATACACTCATACATATATGCTTATTTCATTAACTCTGGATTAATTGTTAATTACAAGTTAATCTGTTTAATGCTAAAATTCTGTTTCATGCACATCAGGGGCGAATTTTATGAAGGGCCAGGAGGGGCACGTGTACCCTCTTGGTTTGTTTGCGTTGAAACAAAAGAGTTTAACAAAAGTTAAACATCAACATCTCTCTAGTGCAACTCTATCACTCGATTCTCATTCAAGATCACTAAAAGAAAAACCTATATTTTTTCAGCAAACGACACCATTTTTTAAAGGAGTTCAAAGTTAATCATTTTTTCTTAATAATAAAAGACCCATTAATGCTCCATCCTCTCAATATGGTACAAAGGTAATTGATGCTTAATAGTAGCACTGGATTTGACGCGGCCATGGTCGATAAATTATGCCCTAGCTAGACTTAGGGCGAGTACAATACAATTGAGACCAATTACGGAATTTGTGTCCTTAAAAACTTCTAAATCTAATCAAACAACTACCTGTCACATGCGTTATATATCACTGTTACTTTTTTTTCAATTTCAATTTGCCTATGAGCAACAAGAAATTTCTAATATACTTCAATGTATAAAGTTTTTTACTGTTAAATTTTTAGTCAAAAATTCGATGAACAAAATTTGACGACCATGTGTATCTTGTACACAAAAGCATACAATTTTCGCTGGTTAGTAAACCTAAGAAAGCTTTGCTATGACTTTGAATTTCTATGTAGAATCCAGTGAGATGGTCGAGGAATTGTAAATGGTATCTTAGTCAGCAACTACCAGTGTCAGTTGGAGAATCGTTAGTTGGTGTCCATTGTGGAGCCCAATGATGCAAGCAAAAGGAGACCCCACATTTGCCTTTGCCTAGCTTGGTTTGCTAATCCTGCGGGGAGCATGCACATTTCTAAGATCCTGAGTTCGATTCTCTTTCTATACTAATGCTGGTATTGAAAATAATAGTGAGAATGTTATTGTGTATTTTTGGTGGATTCAAAATTGTCACTAATAGTGAGAAGATATAAAATTGTCACTAAACCCTTTCATCTTCATTTTTTTTTTCTAAAAAATGAGACAACTAGTGACGAACCACAAGTATCTATGAGCTTGTTTGGATATGTTTTTAAAATGTCTGAAAGCGTTTTTAGTTAAATTGATTTTGAGTTTCAAAAGTACTTTAAGTGCTTTATGGAAGAAACACTGGATATGTACTTCTTGCAGGAACACTTAAAGTGCTTTCCAGGATCCACTTGGATTTTTACTAAAGATTGGTATCAAAAATATTTTTACCAAAAGCGCTTTCAATCATTTTAAAAGCACATCCAAACGAGTCATACATCTTTTGGGCCCCAAGGGGGCTAAGTTTGGAATTGCACCCTACTCGTGAGCACTATCAAGCAGATTCACAGTGTACAAAATATCGAACCCAGAACCTTCCATTAGGCCTTCCCTTTAGAAAGCTACTGTTCGCACTTTTTCATTAAACCACTTGTCGTGGTTCACTAACCTCTCTTTATCTTGGTGTGTAATTTATGGAATTGGATCCTCGCCGGATCTAATTCCTGGGGATCCTAGGGATCAACCCACGTGGGCCGTTGATCAAAAATCGTGCGGTCACAATTAAATGTTTTAAAAGTAAAATAGTCTCGTTTTCCGTGAAAAATATAAAAAATAAAAAAATTGTGGCCGCACGATTTTTGATCAACGGCCCACGTGGGTTGATCCCTAGGATCCCCATGAATTAGATCCGGCGAGGATCCAATTCCGTAATTTATTAGTTATAAAAACGAATACAACAGACAAAATTAAATAAGGAAGAGCGAGATGGCTCTGGGTTAGTGGGGTTTCTCCTTCGATTTCAGCCACTTTATATTTTTTATGGATTTTACCTGTACCAAAACAAAAACTAATGCGTCTACAAACAACTGGATCGTTTGATATGCAAGCAATTTTCGACAGTAGATCGTTCTACACAGCTATAAAACAACACATGCCTGTGCAAACACATGAGACCTGCAAGCTATGTGCAAGAAAACCTCAATTACGTCTTAAACATCGTCAAGGTACATCCATTACAAGTGACTCGATGTTCCTTAAGTTTCGACTCATAAAACTATCCGCCAAACCAAATCGAACACGCAAAACTTACAGTCATGGAAAAGTATAGTACGCTATAAGCAATCATTTTGAGATGCTTCTGTTCCTATGAAAGCAAAAATTACAACAATGTTACAAAAAACGAAAACAGAGAGAAAAAAAAGTTCTATATGATAAAAGATCAAACTTAAGCTTCCAATATTTGCCTAAGGAGGTTGAGAATACACAAAAACAAAATGGCGTTGCTACTCTCGGACTCAGGTGGGTACAGCCACCCCTTGATGGGACGACTGCGAGAAAAAAACCAAGATCGCCAAGCCCAGCAATATCAACTGAATAAAAAGACATGAAGTAATCTTACAAAATTTCTTCTGGATGGTGAAGACCTCTTCGGTCTCTAAAATGTCTCCGGATAATTTTCCCAACTCCTCTGTTCGTTCCTTTAGCTTTGTGGCCCTAATTTCTACTTCTCCAAGCTTGTTCAGCATCTGTTCTTGTTCTCCAACTACTGCTTCTTGCTCATCAAGCAGTGTGATTTGGCCACCTGCAGCAAACTTCAACCTCTGTGTGGAACTTTTAATAGCAATAAACTCGACCTGGGCTTCAATCATTTGCCTAAACACACCGTCAAGTTCAGTTTCTAGCTCTCGACTTTTTTCCTCCTCTAAACCTACGGTACTACCTGAATCTTCTTTTGCAGACTTGCTAATGTTAATCATATCTTCGAGTTCAGCAACCCTGGATTCCTTCAATTCCAGTATAGCTCTTGTCTCATCCAGTTTGCTTTCCAAAAGCTTCACATTTTGTTTCAAACTCAAGACCTGAGATTCCAAGGAATTCGAAGAAGTTTGTCCAATCTTATCAGAACCCAAATAGTCAGATAAGTTAGATTCATTAATTCCCGGATCACTTGAATAGATATCGGCAGGTATACCACCACCATTAGAATCCGTTGACAAAGTTTCCTTCCCAATCTCCCCAAATTTCTGAACCTCTGCATGTGCACACAAGACTCCATTAATTTAATGTCCTAAAAGAAGCCATAACAATATAGCAAAAATCCCAAAAAAGGAAAACACAACCAAAATTCATATTTCAGACAAAGCAGTTACAAGTAGCTTCAGCAGGAAACAAACCATCGCTAATAAGAAACACAGACAGCAATAAGTTAAGAAAAGAAATCAACGGAAACTGCATTGAAAAGCAAAGCATGATCCATTAATCAAAGTATCAATATGCAGACCCCGAGAAAGCACATATCCTGGAGGTATACTTTATTCAGGTTTTGACTTTTTTAGATTTATATAAAGTATGCAATAACCAAGATGGATGGAACACGAGACAAGAAATAGGACAATACTAGTTTCCTTGAACTAAGCCTTCGTCATAGAAGAGGAAAGAGACAGTAGGTGCCATTACACCGCCACTTCGGAGAATAAAAAAGAATGCAAAACAATAACTTCAATGGTGATATAAATAAGTTAAGTCAAGCTCCTCAAAATGCTTATGTGTCAACCAGAAATATTCACCAAATATAATACGCATGAGGGACATAAGATGAGAGGTATTTCAAAAACCCTTTTTACGAAGATCCCCTAAACACGCGGAAAATTGAATAAACTTCCATGAGTAAAAGTATAACCTTAAAAGAAGATTAACATATGGCTGTCATGGAGACTCTCCCACCCATTGATTACACTGTCTGCAGACTACTCTAGTCAAGAGGTCCTTCAGACTACTCTAAAAATGACCAAAAGATTTGCTTGCAGAACTCCTAAATCTATGCCCTCTATACCACTTGCATCCAACAATGGTCGATGGGTAATAACGATGGAGACTTGCACTTTTACAGAAAAAGAAATTGACGTGTTTAGCACAGAACACAGTTTTGCAAGATCAGGGTTTCCAAAATAATCTTTATATGGTTTTAATAGTCTTTCTATGGTTTTAATAGTTATTTCTACTGGTTTCTACCCTATCCTGACCATCAAATGAAGTAGCTGAACAAAAAATTCTAATTAGGCAATGAACAATATGATGATTCATCAAATTTATTAGAGCACCAACACGTTGAGAAATAAATGACCGGAAAGCAGCAATGCAAAACAATAACACTATTAACTTTATTTTGTAATTTTTCAAATTTGAGGGTTTTAGGCAGTCTAACCTTTAGCAAGTGCTTCTTGTACAGAATGGAGATTAAGGATAGACTCGACCAGTGGATCTTGATCTGTCAAGGACCTATGATTCTTATTTGTTCCTCCATTAGCCATCCACGGCAAGTCTGTTGGAAAGTCACCCTGAGAAAAATCTTCAACATCTCCCACATTCTCTTTGCTATAACCAGTTTGAGCTTCTTCACTGTACTGTGGTTCACTTGCATGAACTTCATCACTGTTTTCTCCATCATGACTCATTGACCTTCCACTTTGCTTCCCATTACTAGTCAAAATCGGACTCTGCATAAAGACAAAGTTGGAGCTTCTTGAGTCAGATTCCATGCTTGAATAAGAGTTTTCCATCTCGATTGTGCCCCTGTCTCCTCTATGCTTCTTACTACTTTCGACTCGTGTCTTTCCCTGTTGAGCCCTTTGAGCTGAATTACTCACACTCTTCCCGCTAGTACTCTTCATCTTGCTCTTATCCTGCGCATGCCCAAATGCTGCAGGCAGCTCAAACTTGGGCTTTGGAACATTGGCAGCGGTCGAAGACTTGCTACTCCGATCCTCACTGTTCTCAGAATCTGCACCAACAGCGAATCTAGAATCCGAACTTGAACCAGGAATGGCAAAGCCATCGACAACTCCCACATTTCTTAACATATTCACGGATCCAACAGAACCTTCACTAGTATTATGTCTGATCTCAATGGGTGAATTCTTCGGCTTAACTGGGCTTCCATTACCGGACAAACCCCGCTTCAAAACTTTACTAGAATCATCAACTGCATTGTCCTTATCACCCTTGGCAAAATTTCTCTTAATTCTTCTCCACTTCCTTAAGCCGCGCCCTTTGACGGTTGGAGGTGACCCCCCACCGGGAGATTTGGCTGCCAGCGGACTCGAATTCACTAATTGTTCAGTGCCACCATCATTATCTCTACTCTCTCCTGCATTTCCAATCTCACTACCACATGACCCATTGTTCCTAATCGAACTACTACTGTCGCCATCGCCATCAGCAGCAGCAGAATTGGAAACTGTTCGTGGGTTTACTACAATATCTTCCACAGATTCATTTTCCAAATCCATAACATAGAAAAAATTATGTTCTTCCCTCACCCCTTCAATCAGATCAAGAACAACAACTACAATTCCAACCCATGACCCAAAATCTAGCAAATACAAAAAATTGAAATTAAAGTTCGATCATGAATCTAAACACACTTAAATAAACGAAGAATTAAACAGATTCAGAGAACCAAATGGTTAAGCAATTAAATTCCGTATAACTGAAATTCAGAAAATTACTAATACGAAACGACGAATTCTAAATTTGGGATTTTGGGGAATTGGGAAACTTACCGTTAGAATTAACTGCCTGAAGAAGCCTAGAAGAAGACGCAGGGGGACGATAAATTCGAAGGGCATTGAAAACCCTAAACTGTGATCGGATTTGCGAGTTTAAAGCGATGAAAACTAAGCTAGGAAAATTTAATTAGGAAAATTAATTCGGCTAATTATTAATTAACGGGATAAAAATGATGAACCAGGATCCTCTCCTGAGCAGTTCCTAGGGATCCTAGGGATCCCGCAATCTTGTCCGTTCATTTTATATCGTGCGGTCAGTTTTCGTTAGATACTATTCATATTTGAATTTTAAAATTTAAATTTTGAATAATTTCTGACCGCACGATATACGATGAACGGACATGATTGCGGGATCCTTAGGATCCCTAGGGAACTGCTCAGGAGAGGATCCTGGTTCAAAAATGATAAAGGGCGGAATAAATAATGGCCACTTGCACGAGGGGTGGGCCCACCCGCACCGCATACCACCGCTGGCCATCTGATCTATTAGTCTGACAGGGTCGGCTTTCTGTTACTCTACTCTTGTTGGCATAGTTTGAAATATCGATAATATCAACGAAATATCTTTGATATTTCGGTTTTTTTGAATCACGGATATTTCGGAACATATCGTACAAATATCGACAATATCGACAATAATATCGGAAAATATCAATGTCGATAATTTCGCTCACACTTCAGCAATATTTTGTCAAAATATCGGTGTAATATCGCTAAAATATCGAGGTAAAGGAAGGAAAAAAAAAAAAAAAAAGAGAAAAAAAGGGAGGAAAAAAAGTGTAATATCGCTAAAATATCGAAAATATCGATGTAAATGAAGGAAAAAAAAAAGAAGTAAAAAGGGAAAAAAGGAATATCGACAATATCGACAATAATATCGGAAAATATCAATGTCGATAATTTCGCTCACACTTCAGCAATATTTTGTCAAAATATCGGTGTAATATCGCTAAAATATCGAGGTAAAGGAAGGAAAAAAAAACAAAAAAACAAAAAAAAGAGAAAAAAAGGGAGGAAAAAAAGTGTAATATCGCTAAAATATCGAAAATATCGATGTAAATGAAGGAAAAAAAAAAAGAAGTAAAAAGGGAAAAAAGGGAGGAAAAAAGTGTAATACTCTACTCTTGTTGGCATAGTTTGAAATATCGATAATATCGACGAAATATCTTTGATATTTCGATTTTTTTGAATCACGGATATTTCGGAACATATCGTACAAATATCGACAATATCGACAATAATATCGGAAAATATCAATGTCGATAATTTCGCTCACACTTCAGCAATATTTTGTCAAAATATCGGTGTAATATAGCTAAAATATCGAGGTAAAGGAAGGAAAAAAAAAAAAAAAAAGAGAAAAAAAGGGAGGAAAAAAAGTGTAATATCGCTAAAATATCGAAAATATCGATGTAAATGAAGGAAAAAAAAAAAAGTAAAAAGGGAAAAAAGGAATATCGACAATATCGACAATAATATCGGAAAATATCAATGTCGATAATTTCGCTCACACTTCAGCAATATTTTGTCAAAATATCGGTGTAATATCGCTAAAATATGGAGGTAAAGGAAGGAAAAAAAAAACAAAAAAACAAAAAAAAGAGAAAAAAAGGGAGGAAAAAAAGTGTAATATCGCTAAAATATCGAAAATATCGATGTAAATGAAGGAAAAAAAAAAGAAGTAAAAAGGGAAAAAAGGGAGGAAAAAAAAACACAAAGGGGATTTGAACCCCTCCCATTTTACTCCTCCAACACCAAAACCACCATATATCACTTATGTTTTAGTGATAATATGCTAAAATATTCATATTTATATGAGTGGCATGTTAACAATTACATGCAAAACTATTTTGAGGATTTATCATTTGATGAATACTCTTCACAATAAACTTACTCTACATATAGAGATAATGAAGATAGTGAAAATTTTGAACCTCATAGGAACTTTATGTGGTACTAAATCACTCATGTATCTTACCATGCAATGTATAAAGTGTAAAATATTGTAGTAAATCATTATATATAAATGATTATGGTGTGTTTAATCTTTTTTCATTAATTACTACATATTTTCTACACTCACAGTGTTTGCCAGTTCGCTGTATAATCAACTTAAATCAGTTAAATCCATCATGTAATGCATTTCCTTCTAATTTTTTTTGATAAACTAATAGATAATTGACTAAATAAACATTCTCCAAAGTTTCAATGAAAATTTCCAAGTTTTTCTTACAATTACCGTGGTTTTTATTCAATTTTTATCGATATCGATAATATCCCGATATTTCCATCGAAATTTCCATGTTTTTGGATTACCGATATTTCCGATATCATCGATATTTTATACCATGCTTGTTGGTAATTTTGTTTAAAGGTTTGCATTTACGTAATTAACCCCTAACTCCCACTAATTATCCGATTATCTTATTGACTCTAAAATGGGGTACGGCAAAAAGCTTGTATTATGATCTAGTGGTATTCATCTTTATTTATAAGTGAGAGGTCTTAGGTTCAATTCTTGCTAAAGACGAATTTGATACACATTATTACTAGTTTATTAGAGCAAGTCCACCAGAGCTTTCTTTGCCCAGCACCCAGTAAAAAAAACACATTGAGGGTCTGTCCATTCACTCCAGCCCACAAAGTTGCCTAGCACCCAGCCAAAGCCAGGCAACAGACCAGCCCGACAGACTCAAGAGCTGGCCTATTTGGCTGGCGCGTGCACGACACTCGCGCGTGGCCGCGAGTAGGCGACAAGGTTGCAGAGGGCTGTCAGCCCACTTGTGCTCCGGAGCCCCATTAGTGACGTGGCATGCTCATAGCCGTTGGATTTCCAACGACTAGTTTTTCTAAACCGTTGGATTTCCAATGGTAAAAAAAATTTAAATTTTACTTATAAACTGGACCGTCCGATCACAGATCAACGGTCCACGTTTTTCCCCCAAAAAATAAATAAATTTTTTTTAAAAAAAAGGCCCAACGGTCAGATTTATTACCGTTGGCCACGTGGCAGCTCCTTGGCTCTTGGATTTGAAAAATTTTCAAATCCAACGGTCCAGATTAATTAACTACATTAAAATTAATTAAAAAAAAAATTAAAAATACAGAAATTTTTTTTTTTAAAATACAGAAAAAATTCTAAAAAGTTATTTTTTTTCTATAAATACCTGACCCTCATCTTCCACCTTACACCACATTTCAATATTTTCTACACTTTCTATACTATCTACATTTCAATATTTTCTATACTTTAAGAGAAAAAAATGTCTTCGTGGAAGCTCATTGAAGATGTTACGTTGTGTGAATGTTGGGTTCACACTACTCATGACCCGATTACGGGTAATGAGATTGGTTAAAAATCCTATCCGAAATTAAAATTATTTTAAATTTTTATTTGTTTACAAAAAATTTAAAAATATTTTAAATGGGCTGGGTGCCAGCGCATTTTGTAGGGGTGGAGATCGTTTGTGCCAGCGCATTTTTTTAGGGGTGGAGATGCATTGGCCTATTACTGTTCATTGAAGTATATTATTGTTCACTAGAGTGGATAAATGGGCTGGGTGCTGGCACAAAGTCCTTAGGGGTGGACTTGCTCTTATGAGGCTTACCCAACTCCCCAACCCCTTTTAGTCTAAATAACATCGTTTGTTCCAAAAAAAAAAAAAAAAAAAAAAAAAGACGGTACCGACAAGAAGCTTGTAGCTTAAGCGGTTATCAATATTCATCTTGCACTTAAGGTTTTAAGTCCGATTTCTTCCTCCTTCACTATTGTTTGTATAAAAAAATGTCAATGTGTATTTTAGACATGGGTTGAGAGCATAACAACTAAGCTTGGCAATTCATTGTACGATCTCGTTAATTTGACTCGAAAATAACATATTTTCAGTTAATCTGTTAACATGTCGGATCATTATCGGGTCATCTCTTAAAAATTCGATAAGATATCGTTTCCCAGATCTAAACATTAGGTATAACAATTTCTTGTAATACCCGTTAGCAACTTGGGTCGTTATCGTATCACATATTAAAAACTCATAAAAATAATTTGTATGACATGAAAACAACACGAACAAACAACACATGGCATGTTTACCATGCCTAATAACAAATATGCATGATCAACCTAATAACAACACATGGCATGTTTACCATGCCTAAACTCGATCTAACAGCCGTAAACGCGTTTCTATTCAACCTAAATTCACATGAGGGAAAATTTTCATTTTCTGGCTCACATAGGAGGTACAATTGGGCCATATTTAGACATTCACTGTGATGGTTTGGTATAGAACAAGGCCTGCCACTCGCCAACAGTCCAACCTTTATGAACAACTTGATTTATACTTTCTTCAACTAGTGTAAAGTTCCTTTGAGATTTTGTGTCACTTGGGACAAGCAGAATCGAATATGAGCGGTACTTGGAGTTGGAATTTATAATTGAAGAATATTATCTAACTTCTACATTTGCCTTTTTCTATTTATTTTTCTCTTTCGTAACTTGATACGTGTGTTCTATTCAAATTAAACAACATAATCAATGCATTAAATTCATAAATTCTAATTTTTCAACTTTTTATAATTTATTATTATTAAGAGGAGGGGAGGGTTCGAACTATTATAATAATTTAAAAGAGAGAGAGTTTTGAACTCGGAACGCATGAGTGGAGACTAAACACCCTATTCACTAGAATATTGGACCTTAAAAGCATGAATTATGTAGTTTAATTTATTAGTGGATTACATGTATCAAGCGAGGATAGGAAAATGTAGATAGATAAAAGGCAAATGGGAAGGGTAGGAGGAACTTGTCCAAAATCCACAAGTTTTTCCATTTTAATCTTTAACTTTCAAGACTCAGAACATCTTCAACAGATATGCCAAACTATTAGTGAATGATTTAGAAGTTGGCACCTTATGTAGATACTCTCAGTTAGTCCATTGAACCACGTAAAATCACAAGCATATATCACTTTCTTTCAACGCCGAAATGATCTGAAGCAAGTCGCCCTCAAAAATAACATTGTGGAAACCCTTTATCGACACCAAAACCAAGCCTTCCCTAAAAGCTAAAGCCTCTGCGTGAAGAGGGGATGGAACAAGCTGAAGTTTCTCACAGCCCCCGTAACAAAATTTCCATGGTAGTCACCTACCAGCACCACAATTCCAACACCCTTAATCTTGAGATCCTTGTTCCAAGCACCGTCAATGTTCACCTTGAGCCGCCCCAAAGGTGGTCTTTTCCATTGGAACTCTTCCGGGTTCGAAGGTCTGGGCTTAGGGGGGCTTGAGTTGGTGCAAACAAACTCATGCCAGAGACATAACACGAGAGACAAGGATGTTCGGGGCTTCAAGCTTTGTTATTGCAAAGCCTTGAGTTCCTTGCTCACCATATTTCCCAACTCAACATAATGAGGAGGGTGGGAAAGAATGCAGTCGTAGCGAGTGAGTGATTAGAATAATGTATTTTACTAACTAGTTAGCCTTTAAGCACTTATGTGGATATATTTAATTTACGATATTAAGTTTGATGGTTGTTCATATATTTGTCTCTCCACTGGCGGATCCATTAAGGGGCAAGGGGGGTCAGCTGACCCCCCGAACTTCGATGAACGTCCATAGATATCTTAGGTGTTGACCCTCCGAATTTCGGTGAATGTTCATGGATACCTTGAGTGTTGCCCTTTTGAAGATTAGAGTTGGCTTCATACTTGCCCTCCAACCGACTTCAGGCCTACCAAAACTCGATGAATGTCCATGAATACCTTGGGTGCTACCCCTTACATACATTAACATGTCTGTAGTATGCATTTTCAAATGACTTCAGGCCTACCAAGACTCGATGAAATGGCGATATGCATGCTATTTTTGGTATAAAAAAAATTACGCGCTCCGAGCACTATTCTTACTGACCCCCCCTGATATTATTTCCTGGATCCGCCACTGTGTCTCTCTAAATATGATGGTTGTTCATGTATCTGTCTCTCTAAATAGTCTACTTTGGTCATCAAAGAGTGCAAAGAGAACAAACCAACTCTAACTTCAATTTTTCTGGTGTGTTTGTGGTGTAAATGTAATCATGGGACAATCAAAACAGCTAAGATATATAGGATAGGATCATTGGAGAGTGATTAAAATATACAAATTAGGGTTTTAATAAGGTGATCTCAATATGTAGGACCCATAAAATAGAAATTCAGAAGGCAAAGAAATGAGATTAATTTATGAAAAAGAGACCAAGCTTTCAAGGGAGATTGAGAACCGTGGTGACATTATTTGTGTTAGTAGGACTTTCCAGCTTTGCTCCAATCATGCATACCAATTAAATGAAAAAAAGATCCAAAACTATATAGAATTTATTAATAGATGCTCTTTTCTCTAGCTTTGATGAAGGCCATAGGGTTTATTTAGGAGGATACTTGCATCCTTTTATTTGATATATTTGGATAACTAAACGATATTCGATTTGAATGATTTATTTGTAAGGATGAGATCTTCAAATGAAGATTAAGAACTTGAATGACTTCGATTATGAATTTATACAATGAAAATACATTATTCACAAATGATAAGATATTTGCATTAATTCTTCCCTTAAATGATGCAAGTATTATCGATTTAGTTATTAAATTGAAGATAAATAATATGGAAGCTAGAGATCATTTATTCTTTTTCCCTCTATAAAAAAACTCAACATGACTTAATTAGACCAATTAATAAAAAAAGTGTGCATGTCATTTTAAATTTGTGCTCCGATCTTTCTTCTTATGGATTGAAAGAATATCGCTTTGTGAAAAGAAAATTTTCTTTTGGAGAAAACAAATCAATGAGAGAAGGTAGTACTACTACCACATCATATGGTGTCATTTATTGGATTATATGAAAACACATAAAGTCGTACACGGACACTTGCATGCTCTTTAACTCTAGTAAGTTATATGGTACATGAAATAATTCAAATTTGAGTAATGCATGGGTAGAGAGTACTATATTTAGAAAAATAATTCATGACATAATATCGAATGATAACTCTGCATATGCAATGAGTATTAGTATGACTATTTACATTAGTCTAATACTCTAAACCAAGTAGACAGGGTGCTCAAACAAGTAAATGAATAGACTCCACCGATGCCTTCTGAACGGCGAGAACCAGTTCGCACGTACTGGTATCGATCTTGATTACAAAAGATTAATTAGATGTTATGGTCGTAGATCAAGACGGTTTGTTTAAAAAAAATTAAATAGCTGGCTTAAGTTAAGTTACAGTACAAGAACTCATGAGAAAATGAAAGTACGATTGCGATGCCGACCTAGATACATAGATTGTTTCTACGCATAGACATCGATGGAAAAAATCAGAAGTACATGTACTAAACACAATGCGAGTTTTTGGTATGAAAAATTATTTTGACAAATGTTGTTACATTTGTTTTTATCTTAGTACTTAGTAATATGCATTATACACATAGCCACCTATATTTTCTATAAATAAAAACCACTACACATATGTCTAGATAATATACTATAAATAAAAACCACTAAACATAATCATAACATTAATATATGAGTCTGAACACTCTTTCACATGATTATATATCTAAAGAAATAGGACAGGAAAAACTATACTCTTTCAGATTTTCTAATTGTTAGAGACTGGTGTATTATAGCCACCTGCATGCAACCAAGTAAACATACTTGGGAATGAAGAGTACAAAGAATTCAAATTCTCTCTAGATCTCGCAAGAATGAATTGAGAAATTCGAACAATTTAAGAGAGGAGAGGAGAAGAGATCTAAACTCTTAATTTGTGTGAAGTGAACCAGTGGGATGAGAGCCATACAATTTAAATAAGTAATCTAAATTTCTCGACCTATCTATTTTGAATTTCAAAATTCGGAAAAAAAAAACTTGATTATAGTAAAAGAACTTGTAATTTCTACATTTATCCCATCCATTCTAATGTTCAAGCCTATTTGAGGCAAGTAATTTTATCTTTCTTGGAATAGGGAAGAGATACAATCAATGTTTGGAAAATTTGTGAGAAAAAACGATACCATGATGTGAGTACTCTGTGTAAACGAAAGACACTTGCATGCAAATGCGTCAGTTTCTTTAATCAATAACACAATATTTAAAAACTTTAGTACGTATGCCGATGCACTGTATACTTCACCAACTTAGTGTTCCATTTACATATTTATTCTCTGTTGCATGTACATTTTTCTGTTTCAATTGTACATAGGTTTTTTTATTTCTGTTACATGTAAGTTTTTCTTACCAAAAATCCGATTGTACATAGATTTTTCTATTTCTGTTATGTGTAAATTTTTCTTACCGAGAATCCATTTAGATAAAAGAAGGTTTTCTACAATATCACTTTTCAATGATTTTACGGAGCCCTCCTCAGTAAGTGAGTTGGACTGGTCTTTGGTCAATTCCCCATGCAAATATATTCAAACTCTGTGAGATGACTACTTGACACAGAGCACAAAGCTTGCATTGTCAAATGTGTAAGGTTGAAGAGACTAAATTTATAAATTAAGGTTCATGAAAATTGATAATTGAATTATTAATTAAATATTGATAAATATGTTCAATCTTATTAGTGACATATCATTTAGTTTTTAATTTTATCTATAAATTTAATTTCTTTAACGTTACCCATTCCAAATATATATAGTTTGGTATTAGTTTATCAAATTTGAACCCATTTGGACACGAACCCTAGTGTACAAAACAAGGTGCTGAGTTAGGATTCCACTCCCAAAGTCCTTTTCTCTGAAGTGCTTTCTGACCAATCTTTGGCTTCTGTGAACCAAGAGAGTGAGATTAAGATGTAAAGCACATAAAAACAAAAAGAAGTTGGAAAACCCCAATACAAATTATTATTTGATTATTCAGGACAGTAACAAAAATAATATTATACAAAATACCATCCAACCATACATTAACAATTAGAATCCCCCATCCATCTCTGTCCAGCTTGTTCATCGAGAGAGAGAGAAGAGAGAAAAAGGGAAAAGAGAACATTAAGAGATAGGTTTCCCGCTGTTCTTGTTGGTAATTTTGTTTATTTAATGGTTTGCATTTTACATGATTGGCCCCCAACTCCCATTAATTATCTTATTATCTTATCGACTCTAAAACGTCGTACCGGCAAGAAACATTTTGTTTTTTGGGAAACCTTGAAGGTATGAGGATAATTTAATTGATAACGAAAAAATAAGTTACACTTAATCATAAGGGACATAAACCTTATTCTTCAAAAAATAGAGAAAACAAAAATGAATACACAAAAAAGAAGGGGGGTAAACCTACAAAGAAAAGGGAGGGGGGACATGAAACCTAACATTTCTAAAACCAAACCTAAAGGTCTAAACCTGCAAAACAAGTCAAACAACACCATAAAGTTAGGAGAAAAAAAAAGTGAGACAAACTTAGATGCCGACATGCACATTAATTTGAGAAGCGGTAATCATGCAAGCCAACATAGTATGAAAACAAAGCAGCACGAACCGTCATCGGAGGAGAATCATGTCATGTTAAAGATGGAGAAGACAAACCCATGTTAGCAAATTATCCGCAACAAGATTTCTTTCGCGATATGTGTGAGATGCGTATAAAGTCATTTTCTGAATGCGATCCAAACAAATAGACCATTGCGTATAAAGAGGCCAAAGTTATTGGTTTTCTTTTTCTTCTGGTTATCACCTTATTCATAGGAGACATAGTGATTGTGCCTGGGCTAAAGTTATTTGGCAACATTTTATTCTGCCACGACTATCTATATTGGCTTGGAGGCTTTTTCATGATAAACTTCCTACAGAGGGTGCACTACAACGACGTGGTATTTCTTTGGCATCCATTTGTTGTTTATGTCGTAGTTCTGATGAATCTATTACTCATCTTTTCTTTGGATGTTGGATATCTAGGCAACTTTGAAGGTGGTTAGCATGTTAATTTGGTACCTCTTTGCCTTTTTTCAGATTCTTTGGCTGTTTTTTTGGGATGTCTATGTTTGTAAGCCCTTTTCCAAACAGTTGCACAATCTATGGATTTTTGCGGGTCTTTCTACTCTTTCAGCTATTTGGAAGGCTCGAAATAAATTTATTTTTTAGGGTCATCCAATATATTCTCATCGTCTTTGCATGTCTATCAATTCGGCAACTGTTCATGGTGGGAAGTTTATTCATGGTTATTCTCAGGGTTTTAACACTTGAATCATTTCTTCTTTGGGGATCCGACCAATCCCTTTTTAAGGCACCTATTATTCTTCTTGTCCTTTGGTCTTCTCCTTGGTTTCTTTGGGTTAAGCTTAATACGGATGGTTTGTCTAAAGGAAATCCCGGTCCTGTTGCTTGTGGAGGAGTTTTCAGGAATTGCCATAGTCATTTTCTTGGAGGTTTATATCAATGGATTAGTCATCGCAACTCTTTTTTTTTTTTTTTTTTGCAGAGTTATCAGCAATTATTATTAGTATTGAGTTTGCATATCAACGGGGTTGACATTGTCTTTGGTTGGAAAGTGATAGTTCTAGTGTTATTTCTGCTCTTCTATCGTACCGGCAAGAAACTTGTAGCTTAAATGGTTATGATTATTTATCTTGCACTTGAGGTTTTAAATTCGATTTCTTCCTCCTTCACTATTGTTTGTATAGAAAAAAAAAATGTTCAATCTGCATTTTAGACATGGGTTGAGCGTAACAACTAGCTTGACAATTTATTGTACGACCCGTTAATAAGACAAGAAACGACACGAAAATAACAGGTTTAAGGTTAACCTGTTAACGAGTCGGTCTCTAATGAGTCACTCGATAAGATATCATTTGCTAGACCTAAACATTAGATATGACAATTTCTTGCATGACTTGTAAACGAATCGGGTCATTTTCGAATTACTTGTTGAGAACCCGTTAAGATAACGAGTTTGACACGACATGACATGACCCGTTAAGACAACATATATGACATGAAAGTGACATGAACACGAAAAACACAACCCATTTGTCCAGCCTAATAACAACTAGGCATGATCACTCGTTCTTTGTATTCGAATTTAAATCTCCTTATCTAAAATTATAGTAGTTTGAAATAAAATATCATATTGTTAAAGAGCAAAACATTTGACACTCCTCCATTTTAGATATATAAGGAAATGGAAGTATTAGCCACATGTAATCGCTCCTTTTTAGTCGAGGTCGCATCTCTTTTGTGGTAAGTTAGAGCATTTTCGAATCATTATTGGAAAAAAATCATTTCACTCACCTCCATTAAAAATAAGAAATTTGCGAATGATCTTTTTACAATGCTGATAATTTATAATCTTTTACTCTTTTATGAATGAGTTGTTATGCTCACGATATTATTTGAGTGTGAAGTTCCATTCAATGGCTGCACAAACAAATAAATTTTGATTAATGCATATCATCAATCTAAGAACTAGAAACCAAATACATATATTAATCAACGTCGAGGTAATGTTAAGGAGATTAATTTCTAAACTAAATTTTGCAAATTAAATTATGTGGTTGTTGATTATTGGATTATCATTTAAGTGTTGATTAACGTGCTTATTTCTTATTGGGGACACCTCCTTTAGTTTGCCTGGTAGTCAAGCACCAGCACCACAATTCCAACACCTTTAAATTCTTGTTCCAAGCACCGTCAATCTTCACCTTGAGCCGCGGTAGAGGTGGCCTTTACCATTTGAACTCTTCCGGTTTAGAGGGTTTGGGCTTAGGGGGCTTGAGTTGGTACGAACAAACTCATGCCACGGAGAAATAACACAAGAGACAAGGATGTTCGGGGCTTCAAGCTTGTTATTCCAAAGCCTTGAGTTCCTTGCTCCCCAAAATGCTCAACTCAACATCATAAGGAGGGTGGGCAAAGAATGCAGTCGTAACGAGTGACTAGAGTCAAAGTAATTTACTAACTAGTTAGTCTTTAAGCACTTACGTGCATATATTTAATTTACGATATCAAATATGATGGATATTCATGTTTTTGTCTATCTGAATTAGTCTACTTTGGTCATCAAAAGGCGAAAAACATGTGCAAAGAGAATAAACCAACTCTAACTTCAATTTTCTTGTGAGTTTGTGGTGTAAATGTAACCACGAGACAATCAAAACAGCAAAGATATATAGGATAGGATCATTGGAGAGAGTAATAAAAATATACAAATTAGGGTTTTAATAAGGTGATCTCAATATATATGTAGAGACCCATGAAATAGAAATCAGAAGGCCAAAAAATGAGATTAATTTATAAAAGAGACCAAGCTTTTAAGGGAGCTTGAGGACTGTGGTGACATTATTTGTGTCAGTAGGACTTTCCAGCTTTGCCCCAATCATGCATGCATATCAATGAAATGAAAAAAGCTCCCAAAACCAAATATAATTTACTTAATATATGCTCTTTTCTCTTACCTTTCATGAAGACCATATGGTATATTTTGGAGAATACTTGCATCCACGTCTATTTTATACATTTGAATAATTAAATAATTTTTCGATTCGAATGATTTATTTGTAGGATGAGATCTTCAAATGAAGGTTGAAATTGAAAGGTTTCGATTATAAATTTATACAGTAAAAATACTTTTTTCAAAGATAGTAGGATATGTGCATTAATTCCTCCTTGAATGGTGCAAGTATTATCAGTTTAGTTATTAAATTGAAGATAAATAATATGGAAGCTAGAGATCATTCATTCTTTTTCCCTCCATACTTTTGAGAAAAATGCAACCTAAATTAGTTACCAGTTGATCAAAGTAGCGTGCTTGTTTTTTTAAATTTGTGTTCGAATCCTTTTTCTTATAGATCGGAAGAATACATGCTTGGTGAAAAAAAAAAATCTTTTAGAGAAAACAAATCAATGACATAAGGTAGCATATCATATGGTGTCATTTATTGAATTATATGAACCCACATAAAGTCGTACATGGCCACATGCATGCTCTTTAAATCTTACAAGTTATATGGTACATGAAATACTTTAGATTTGAGTAATGCATAGGTAGAGAGTACTATATATAGATAAAGAATTCATGACATAATATCGAACGGTAACTCTAGATATGCAATGAGTTTTTAGTATGACTATTTACACTAGTCTAATACTCTAATCCAAGTAGGCAGGGTTCTCAAACAAGTAAACGAATAAACTCCACCGATGCATTTTGAGCGACGAGAATCAATTTGCTCATATTGGTATCCGTCTCGATTACAAAAGATTTTAGATGTTATTGTCGTAGATCAAGATGATTTGTTTACAAAAAGTAAATAGCATACTTAAGTTAAGCTACACTACAAGAACTCATGAAAAAGTAGAAATACGTTGCCGGCCCAGATACATAGATTATGTTTCCATGCATAGACATCGATGGAAAAATTTTAGAAGTACAAAATGTATAAACACGTGATAAAAAATGTTCAGAATGTGAGAGAGAGTACCAATTGAAGATAAGAATTCTATCATTCTATGTGATTTAGTCATCCAAGTTAATCTTAAATCCCTACTTTAAGGTTAGACAAATTTATGGCATGTTTAATATTTGGAATGGAGAAATCATGAATTGTCAGTGGTAGGGAAGATAGAATGAGCATAGATAAGTTACCCTTCTAATTAATCTAATTTGTGGGTTTTCAGATGTCAGGTTACAAATTGTATACATGTTCGTGTTAGTAAACGTTGTAATGGATGTCCGAAATTCGAATATACTTTCAGTGTGCATTCCATGAAAGTAAATATGCATAAATTTCTTTTGAAAAATGTTGTTACATTTGTTTCGATGAGATACTTAATCGTACTACTTAGTGATATACATTGTACGTGCAGTCACCCATATTTTTATAAATAAAATCCACTACATATGTGTCTAGATAATATACTTAATCATAATACTAAGAGTCTGAACACTCTTCCACATGATATATATATATATATATATATGTATGTATGTATATATATATGTATGTATATAAGAAAAAGGACAGATTATACTATTTCAGATTTTATAATTGTTACAGACTGGTGTATTATAGCCCACATGCATGCAACCAAGTAAAAGTACTTTTTTTTTGGTCAATCAAGTAAAAGTACTTGGGAATGAAGAGTAAAAAGAATTCGGATTCTTTCTAGATCTCGCAGTTCGGATTTGACAGGTTGAGAAATTTGGACCGTTCAAGATAGTGAGAGTCAAAACTTTGTTTTGTGCGAAATGAGTTAGTGAGATAGGCTAATAAAGATCATAAGTTTTAAAATAAATAGTCTGAATTTCTCAGTCCGTTGACTCTGCATTTCAAGATCCTTTCGGAATCTTGATTTGAGTAAAAAAAACTTGTAATTTCTACATTTATCCCATCCGTTCCAATGATCAAATCTCATTTGAGGCAAGGAATTTATCTTCTTGGAACGGGGAAGAGATACAATCGATGTTTGAAAAAATTGTGAGATAAAAAATGATTCTATTTTTTTTTCATAAAAAAAAAACTATTTTCCGAATACTTCATGAACGAGAAAAAATTACGTGTAAATGTGTTAGTTTTTTTAACTAATCACAATTTATTAAAAACTTTAGTACATACAACAATACACTATATACTTAATATGCCACCAACTTCATGTTCCATTTACATTGCATGTATGTTTTTATATTTCGGTTGCATGTAATTTTTTCTTATCAAAAATTCATTTAGGTAAGAAAGTTTTCTACAATTTCACTCCTCAATGATTTTACTGAGTTCTCAGTAAGTGAGTTGGACTGGTCTTTGGTCCAATTTCCCATGCAAATATATTCAAACTGTGTCGGATGACTTCACACATAGAGCAAAAAAACTGCATTCCCAAATATATATAGTCTAGTAAAATATACATTACTATACAGTTATATATTTATTTATTTATCAAATTTGAACCGATATGGACACGAACCATAGTGTACAAAACAAGGTTCTGAGTTAGGTTCCACTCCCAAAGTCCCTTTCTCCAAAGTGCTTTCTGACCAACCTTTGGCTTCTGTAAACCAAGTGAGAGAGATCAAGATGTACAGCACGTAAAAACAAAAAGAAATTGGCAAACCCCAATACAAATTATTGTTTGATTATTCAGTACCATAACAGTAACAATATTATACAAAATACCCCTCTTCTGCAAACTTCTTTTTAAGCCATTGGAGCAATATTTAATGTTCAAAAAACCTCACAGATCCAACCCATACATTACCAATTAGATTCCCCCATCCATCTCTGTCCAGTGTCCAGCTTGTTCATTGAGACACAGAGAGAGAGAGGGAAAAGAAAATTTTAAGAGATGGGTTTCTGAGAAGTTGCAGGGGAGTAGGGTCTTCAAATTTTGAATATTATGAATCCAACCAAGGTAAATAATTTCATTTATTTTTTATAATATTCTGAATAAAATGCTTGATTTCATTTAAGTGCATGAAAAAAGAGAAACCCATGATTGTTTTCAACCAGTGACTGAACAATCATTGATTCTTGACATGGATTTTCTTCTTCTCTCTTTGTCAAATCTGCAGCATAAAAACAAAGTTCTTCTGGCTAGCTCTGAACTGAGCCCCCATAAGATTGGCCCACACTATGGCAAGTGACATACATCAACAACAGAAGAAAGATTTCAAGATTTCTCCTGTTTGGGTTTTTATTTTTTTAACTATTGCATTCATCTACTGCCATCTGAGAAGAAAGCTGTGAAATTTCTGACCAAAAAAATGATGCTTCTGAGGACCTGAGAAAATGCACAATGTTGTTCAAAGTACAGTTTAGTGAAAAGGAGCGATAATACGAAGGGAAGTGATTTCCGCGCACCCGAGATGAGATCTAGCGAAGATTTGAACTTGGCAATGGTGGAAGAAAACCCAACTCCAAAATCTGCTGAGTCCCTTCAGAAATCTCCTCTGGACGCCATGGTTTCCAATGTCCTCACCATCAAAACAGCTTCTTCAGCAGCAGCTACAGGTAAGGAAATTACTACTCTGCCCTCGCCCTACAGTTCCCCTTCCTTAGTCTCCCCACCCTCCTCAGCATTTGTTTCGGCTCTCCAGTCGCCTTACATTTCCCCCAGAGCCTCAACCCCCAAACCCCAGGAAACCCAGCAGACCCAGCAGACCTCAAACCCAGGAACTACCCTGTCCTCACCTTACAGAGGTCCACAGTCAGATGACATACCCAGCAGCTCCTACACTCCGCCGTCGGACCTGTACGAGTACTCCGACGACGTCTCCGACCCATTAAGGCACAAGTTCGACAATGCCCCTCCCCGCATTTCCTTTTCCTTTCCGGTCCCTCGGATTTCGTTTGCCAAATGCGGCGGGGCAGGCGGCCCTGTTTCCCCTGCTTCCTCCTCCACCAAGCTGCGGAGCTGCGACGTGTACATCGGATTCCACGGCCAAAATCCCAACTTGGTGAGGTTCTGCAAGTGGGTGAAATCGGAGCTTGAGCTCCAAGGCATCGCATGCTTTGTGGCGGACAGAGCCAAGTATTCGGACTCTCAGAGCCAAGAGATTGCTGACAGAGTTATCTGCTCAGTCACCTATGGAGTTGTGGTGGTTACGAGCTCGAGCTTCTTGAACCATTTGAGCATGGAGGAGGTAAGGTTTTTTGCCCAGAAGAAGAATCTTTTTCCCATTTTTTTCGACACCAGTCCTGAAGAAGTTTCGGGGATTTTGAACTACAATTCGGTTGAGAAAGAGTGCAGGGAGGCGGTTGATGGGATAATGAAGTGCAACGAGTATAAGTTGGAGGCCAATGACGGGAACTGGAGGAGCATTGTGTCGAAAGCGGCCGGAGTTTTGAGGGGCAAGCTCGGGAGGCAGAGCGTTTCACAGCAGACGGATGTGGAGGGAGTTGATGAGCTGCCTTTTTCGAGGAATAGGTTTTTTGTTGGGAGAGAGAAGGAGATTGCAGAGATTGAAACCGCATTTTTTGGTTCTTCTGGGGACTTATTGGAGCAGGAATGCTCGGTGGTTAAAGGCGAAGCGAGTGGCCAATCGGAAGGATTAGCTGATGAGGAGAGTGAAGTTGTTACTACTAGAGGGAGGTACATTAATTTGGAGGTGGGAAAATGCAAGGAGCCTAACTTGGAGGCTTGGATTGAACCACCAGTTGTGGGGCGGAATTCGTTCAAGAGGTCGAAGTACAAGAGAGCGAAAAGTGGGAGTTACAAGGGCTTGGGGAGTAGTGTGATCTGCATAAATGGGGTTCCCGGGATTGGCAAGACGGAGCTTGTGTTGGAATTCGCTCACAGGTATTCCCAGAGGTACAAAATGGTGTTGTGGATAAGTGGGGAAGCTAGGTATTTTAGGCAGAACATATTGAATCTGTCTCAGAATTTGGGGTTGGATGTGAGTGCTGATGCTGAGAAGGATAGAGGAAGGATTCGAAGCTTTGAGGAGCAGGAATTCGAAGCGTTTAAGAGGGTGAAGAGGGAGTTGTTTAGGGACATGCCTTACTTGATCGTGATCGATAATCTTGAGACTGAGAGGGAGTGGTGGGAAGGGAAGGATTTACATGACTTGATCCCAAGGAACACAGGAGGGTCTCATGTGATCATCACAACTAGGTTGTCGAAGGTAATGAATTTTGACGCAATGCAGCTTCCGCCCTTGCCTGCGTCAGAGGCAATGATTTTGATTAGAGGAAGGAAAAAGAAAGAGTACCCGGCTAGGGAGTTGGAATTTCTGACGAAGTTCGATGAGAAGTTAGGAAGGTTGAGTTTTGGTTTGTGGCTGATTGGATCGCTGCTTTCGGAACTAGCCATTGCGCCTTCTGCTCTCTTCGAAGCTATCAGCCAAGTTCAGCTTGATGAGGGCTCTCCTTGCCCTTTCATAAGCATCACTGAAGAGCAGTACTACAAGAACAACATTTTCCTAATGAAAGTCATAGCTTCTTGCTTCGCCGTCTTGCAACAATCTAATGGGAGAATCAATCATCTTGCGTTAAGAATGCTTCTTGTTGGCGCCTGGTTTGCTCCAACACCGATTTCCTTGACTCTGCTGACTACTGCAGCTAACAATATGCCCGCCACAGAAAGCCGGCTAAGGAAGTGGACTAATTGCATAAGTGGCTGCTCTGGTTGCTTTGGACCACAAGCATGGAAGAGTAACGAAGAAGATTCAGCACTGCTTCTTGTTAAATTGGGATTAGCGCGAGCGGCAAAAAAACCATTCGGATGCTGGATCCAATTCCATCCCATTACACAAGTATACACAAAGAGAAAAGAAGGTTTAGTAGCTGCCAAGGCAACAATTCAAGGTATAAGAAAAATTGGCAATCCATTGGTGAACCTAGACCATCTTTGGGCTACTGCATTCCTTGTTTTCGGTTTCAAATCCGAACCTCCCCTCGTCCAGCTAAAGGCGATCGACATGGTTTTATACATCAAGAAAACCGCCCTCCCTCTCGCAATCAGAGCATTCACAACCTTCTCCAGATGCAACTCGGCATTGGAACTTCTAAAGGTGTGCACTAACGTACTTGAAGAAGTAGAGAAGTCGTTCGTATCACAAATCCAAGACTGGTGCCACGGCTCTCTCTGCTGGAAGAACAAGCTGCAAAGCAACCAGAGGGTAGATGAATACGTGTGGCAAGACGTGACTCTGTTGAAGGCGACATTGCTGGAGACGAGGGCAAAGTTGCTGCTTAGAGGTGGGCATTTCGACAGCGGCGAAGAGCTGTGCAGGACTTGTATCAGCATCAGAACAGTGATGCTAGGGCATAACCATGCTCACACATTGGCAGCTCAAGAAACTTTGGCAAAGTTAGTAAGGATGAGAAGCAAAATATAAATCTCCGTTGCTTTGGAAACAAGCAAGCCTTTGTTCTACGAGGAACTCAGTTTTGTTAACACTTGTAATCAAATCTTAGTTTAGTTTGTAATATCAGCAATTTAGTAGACCATATAATTTCCGGTTAGAGAATAAGAGCACTGAAATTTTGCATTTAGTTATCTGTTTTTTTCTCCGGCTTTTTAGCACCGAAATTTCATTATGATACAAGCGGTATTCTATTTTAATGAATCAAACCACTAGAAGAAAAAAACAAAAATATAGTGTGCACATGTTGCTATGATAGAGTACATTTGCATACAAAAGAATACATTTGATCTAACCAATGTAACGTTTGGAAGCACTAAAATCAAAGGGTCCCATGTTGATAGATAAAGCAATAAAAGGTTTGCCTGGTGTTAAGTGACATGGTCCATAGCATGTAATCAATATTTATGTGTTTTATGGTTGGAGGGACAAGGACATTTCTTCCATCACTTTAAACATATTGCATACAAATTTATCTGAAATTTAGTACAACTTAATCAAAGTAATATGAGAAATGCTAATGAAACTCTTTTAAAAGTAAGATTTTTCATGGATTTTTTGTCACATCATGTTTTGGAACAATGTTTTATAATCTTGACATGAGAATTGACGTTAAACTGTGAGGTGACAAAGAGTCTATGAGAGTTTCACTTTGAGAAAGTCTCTTTAGTATTTAATATTTAAGTGCGAGCAAACAAATTTGAACTTGGTTAGATCAGTTAGTTAGAGCAGTATTTCTGCTACTTTTCGTCGGAGTTCGAATTCTCTCCTCGTGAGTTAGAGTAAAACTATAAGAAATTCATAGCATTGGAATGGTGACACAAGTGAACATGAAATCAACGTCTTCATTCCATCAAAAATAGAATCCACAAATCAATGTTACAAGGGAAAACCCAATTTTCAATTACATTTTTACACACCTAAATCAATCCACAACAATCTATAAATAATAATAATAATAATAATTAAAAAAAAATCCGAAAAAATAAAAAAAAAACGACAAGCATTTCTTTGTCGTTTGTTTGAAGTCACACAAAAGTCAAAACAACAAAACTACACACCAAACCCACATTAAAAATAAATAATTGAATTATTAGACTGATGAAGATGTGGGCCCAATCAATCCCTGAGAAGCAGCTTCGGTCTCGCTGAGAAACAAGCCTTCTGTGTTCGTAAGCAGCCCGTGGACCGCAAACAACATAAGCCCAACTCCAAGGCCCAAAGTAACACTCCCAAGCCCACCGCTGGCCCAAGCAACCAAAACAGAAACAACCACCAGGCCCGCCATCACGGCCCAATTGCTGACGTGGTGGCCCCACACCTCAAGTGGGTCCTCCCTAAAAACATAGATCACCAGCCACAACCCCACGACGGCCGCCGTCACAAGAAGCCATCCCGGGCTCCCGATGAGGGATAGCACCCCGCAGGATCCGATCACTAACAAGTAGTTGACCCGGAAGTGGTTGGCGTTGGTCTGGATCCGGGTCAGGGCGGAGGATAAGGAGTCGGGTCGGGAGATCGAGGAGGCGAATTCGGACCATGGACGGCGGCGGGAAACGGCGTCGTTGAGGTTTTTGATGGATCGGGTGATGGCGTCGGAGCCCGAGACCGAAATGGGTATGCTGGTATAGGTTGTTGCTGTGACGGACTGCGACGGCGACATTTTTTGGAGTGGGGGTTTGAATGTTTGGTTCGTTAACCTACCCTTCAAACCCTTCAACTCTGTGAAGTCTGTGAGGCTGTGACAGTCTCTGAGTTTGATTGGTTGGTGAGTGGGGCTGTGAGGGACAGACAGGGAAGGGAAGCATGAAAGGTTAAGATTTGGGTTCGTTAGTGGAGTTTCTATACGTTGTTGTGAAATGGTAAAAAATGTTTGTGTACATTGTGACATTTTACAATTATTATCGTCCGCGTGTAAAGTATAAGCTCGTCTGAAAGTAGGGATAGGCAACGGTTATGGCGGGCGGGTAACCGCGGTTATTTACCTATGACCGTTTATGCTCATACCTGTATAACCGTTTACCCGTTGGGTAATTGCCTAAACGGTTATACCCATACCCATACCCATAACCGTTTATAAACGGTTCACCATACCCATACTCATTTAACCGTAACCGTTTAATACCGTTTACCCATTTACCCTTTTTAACCCGTTTATCTTTTTTTTTACCATTACCCCTTTTTCATCCGTCTACATGTTTTTTAACAACTTGAAAATTAAAAAAAAAATTGTCATAATTTTCTTTTTTTTTGACAATTAAACACCGTTATAAGTACAATCATCATACATTTCCGTATTTTAATTTTTTTAGTCCTTATACCATTCCAATAATTGAAATAATAGTTTACAGACAATATTTTTAACTGTTACCAATGAAGGTAAATATAATATTTGCTAAGTATTATTGGGTTACAAAAATTGTTTAGCAGACATTTCTGTCAAAGCATTTTTATCAATTTCACGGTTACCCGCAAGGAATTTAAATTAATTTGGCGAATTTCTTGATGATGAGAATCATCATTCTTGTAGCAGTGTTATTGAGAGAAGAACCGATGAATTCCTTGCTAATTTCTTGGGTGCTAAGTATTATTGGATTGAGAACATGGTTTGTATTAGTTTTACATATATAAAATAAATGGGTAAACGATTACCCGTTTATAACCACGATTAATACTCATAACCGCCTATTTAAATTTCGCGGGTAAACGGTTATACCCATAACCGTTTATTTATCTAAACAGTTACCCATAACCGTAATCGTTTAATTTAAATGGGCGGGTAACTGCGGTTACCCATAACTAATAGGTATTTACCCATCCCTATCTGAAAGTGTTTTAAACTCACTTCAAGTGTTATTGATGAAAATGTTTTTGTAACTAATTTTTAGTAAAATGTAAGTAAATTTTGAAAAAATACTTAAATACTTATTGGAATAAGTACATAATTGGTGCTTTTTACAAAAAACACTTCAAGTGCTTTTAGAACCTAAAAACATTTTATTTAAAAGCATTTCAATCATTTTAAAAGCATTTAAAAACGAGCTGTTTCTCTCTGGTTAAATATTTACCATTTTGAGTTCCTCAAGTGAAAGAAAAAAAAATTGTATTTCTTCTTTGGATAAACTCAACTTTTGGGGATGAGGGTTGGACTACAATGAACTGTTACCAATTTAAGTGTTGTAATAAGCGTAAACTCTAAGGGTGGCATTTCGTGAACCTATGATATGT
Organism: Malus fusca; assembly: GCA_035220775.1. NCBI lineage: Eukaryota > Viridiplantae > Streptophyta > Magnoliopsida > Rosales > Rosaceae > Malus > Malus fusca. The sequence continues at coordinate 3,438,008 of CM069069.1, forward strand.
ATTAATAAAAAGATACGCGTGTTATAACATGAGTAAATTGATAATATTACGTGACAATGTAACTGTCACACTGAATAATTTCTCAATTAATTGAACCGAAATGATCATTCTAATCTACAAGCTAAGACACAATGAACTTGTATGTCAAGTGATCAAGAACATTTAACTTTACAGTTGTTGTCTAAGTTCGATTTCTCCCTCCCCACTATCACTCCAAAGAAAATCTACAAGCTAAAACTATAACTCAAATTCAATCAAGATAAAACTTAACATAAGTGAATATAAATCACTTCAATATGTACAATATTAATTACTAACGTAAACTGGAAGTTAAAGAATGCTAAAGCAGATTTTAGTTTAATTTGGACGCGTTAAACTCTTGACCATGCAGAGAGTTTAATCTAAACTTGTTAGGGTTGCCAATATGTCAATGAGTTCAGACTCAACTCGTGATCCCTCTCGAAGGTGTCAATACCATATGGGTTCAAATTTCAGCTTCTATCTATTTTTGGAGTTTGGATGGTTTTCGGACTTTGATATTCAGAATTTAAGAATCAGAAAATCTGAACTTTTGGTTTGTACGTAAGAGAGATCGAAATCTTTAATTCATGTGAGTATGGCTAACGGAATAAGATAATGGAATCGTCGGATTTTTTAGTTCCTTTAATTAAAAGCTCAACTTATAGTTTAATTGGCTATGCATAACTAATCAAGAGTATTTTGTGATTGGTTATGGAATAGATATTTTTTATTTTTTACAGAAAAATTTAGAAATTATTTTCTGGGTAATGAAACTGTTTTTTGAAAAAATACTCGTTGGATGCTTCTTCAAGAAGTACTTTAAAATCCTCTATCAGACTTTGCTGTCCAGAATTTAAGAATCAGGAAATCTGAACTTTTGATTTGTGCATAACAGAAATCGAAATCCTTAATTGTGTGAGTATGGCTAACAGAATAAGATAATGGAATCGTTGGATTTAATTTGAGTTGTCCTTTTGCAACTTAGTGTTCAAATTAATTAATTATCATCATTGTGCTTTGACTTTTGTGCTTGTTCATACGTACACAGAAATTCCACTTCCACTGAGACGTGCAAAGCCAACTTTTTCAACCCGAACTCAATGCATTGTAACAGTATGTGTGTGGGGGAATGTCCTTTATAATGAAACAATTAATTAAAAGCTCTACTTATAGTTTAATTGGCTATGCATAACTAATATTGGTTATGGAATAGATATTTTTTATTTTTTTACAGATAAATTTAGAAATTATTTTCTGGGTAATGAAACTGTTTTTTGAAAAAACACTCAGTCGTATGCTTTTCGAAGAAGTACTTTTAAATCCTCTACACACAATACTTATAGTTTTAATAAAAACTACAATAATATAATTATAATGAAATTACTTCTAGTAAAAGTGTTTGAGTATAAATCTTAATTCGTACAAAAATAATCTTTGTAGGACACTAAACGAGGTACATTAAAGCAGTTGGTCATGCGATTTCTTCATAAATAAAGCTATCCCGAACAACCAATCATGTTTTTCTTAAATCTTCAATGCATAGAAAAAAATACGAGTTTGTTTTCTCTTTTAGGCAAACGACCAACTTTTTCGTCAAGTATACAATTTTAAAACATCTGCATACATGCAATCACCTACAAACTAGACGTATTAGAATTAATTTTGAACCCACATGACCAACTTCTTCGTAAAGTATAAAATGTTAAAAAGAAAAACTCCCTAAAATAAAACTTTGGATACATGGATTCACTTACAAACTACTGGAATCGAATTTTAAAAAGAAAAACTCTCATTTCCAACTTACTTGTTTCCAATTTGCTTGTAAAGTTTGAAACTTTAAATACATAGTTACATACAGATCATTTAAAACTTCGAAATTTTAAGAACTGTTTGACAAAACGTTAAACGAAATAAGCCTTTACAAACTAAATATTTGAATCAGTTTTGAATTATGAACAGGATTAAGCAAAGATGGGAGGATCATAATAATGTTATTACTATTATAATATGAAAGAGAGAGAGATTATCCAACTCGTTAGTCACTCAAGTATTTCCCTCTCCTCTCCCCCTGTCTCTGTCTCTGTCTCTCTCTGTCTCTCTCTCTCTTTCTCACTAAGTCTTAAAGAGTACTCAATACCTCTCTCTCTCTCTCTCTCTAAGTTTTTCAACGTTCAAGTAATGCTCCTTTTGAGAAGGTTTAATAAGTATAAAGTGACAAGAAGAAAGATGAAGAATGGCCCACAACCGACAATTTAAACAAGCAGAGCCATTTTCTTTGTATAGAGTGTAATGCGGAGTTGTCCAGCTTTCACCATGCAAGATTCACACACCCCACGTCCCATCCCTTTGCCTTCCTTAAAATAATAGTTTTAACTTATGTTATACGACACGAGTACACAGTAATCGTGATATTCTATATTTATAATATAATGATATATGAAAATTTGTTTTTGAAGGACGTTGTTGGATTATTAATATATAACACCACGATAACATCATACTCATATAAGTTGCTCTTGTCGTCTATTTACGTCAGCACCTTAGTAAGCATCTATATGGTATAATGCGAATCCAACGGCCATTTATTTTGTGTTTCATCTTGTCGTTTATATGTACCTTCAAATTGACCATGCAATGCACCTCTCTCTCTCTCTCTCTCTCTCTCTCTCTCTCTCTCTCTCTAACGGCTACATTTCGTGGTAAGCCAAACTTCCATGCATGCTCATGAATTCCTGAACAAGCAAAGGTAATACAGTACCATATATATTTTTGCTGCGTACCATGCAAAATGAAGCTATAGCTAGAGGATAAGAGAAAGCAAAAAACGAAAAATTAGTAGTGATTGAGAATTAACCTAATTCTATTGAATATATGGGGTTTCATCCGTCACTATTTCCTGTGCATTTCACTTGTGTACTCCTCGGACCCCACTACAAATACATATATATAATGTAAATTTGATTGGTTAGAAAATACATTGTTTTGGCAAAATCTAATGGTGGAGCCTCTCATTTATCTGTAAAAGAAACACATACAATATTAACATTAACCCAAAGACGAAGAACAGCATATATATATATATATATATATATATATAAAATCAAGTGTAAGAAGGATGATCAATTTTGATTGCGGTAGATTTCTGCATGTTAGTTTTTCATCCTAAAATTTTGAACCGTTCATTGCATAGTTATTCTGCAATCAAAGGTATAATTTATGAAACTTTCACCTCGACCACCATTTCATTTGCAACCATGCATTCAGAAGCTCTCATGTTCATGGAAAGATTAATTAGCATTACCATAACTTTTAATAAGCATCAACATTTCTTCGTCCAGCCAGGAAAAAATGAGAGGGATGTTCAATTCCAGTTTTATGTATAACTTAGATGTATGTTTGTATATATTTTCTTGAAAATAATGATGAATCAACGTAGACAATAAAGAACCTCTTGCCCTCCATGCAATTGAGTTTGATATATGTCTGAAGTTCTGAAGTACTCGAATGTGTACTAATTTACGGATGTGCAGATGAATCGGGATGAACCAGAAATAATCGATTTTCAAGACTAGAACATGGTGTTGTGATTCATATTTGATCAAGGAGAGGCCAAACACACAAGGAAATTAAGTACCTCTAACAAAATTCTATAAGAAAGAAGAAAAAAAGGGACATAAACGCTTTACTTATACTGATGCTCGAAAATATTCACTTTCGAGCCAAGCTTTTATGTCAACTGTATATTATTCATGGATTTTCCTTAAAAACAGTGTCTATTCTCTGGGTAGCTTAAAGCATGCCTAAGCAGAAACCTGAAAAAAAATTGCATGATTTCGAACCAACGTTTGGTAGAGTAACAGCATGTGGACTGCACGCCACTTCTCCTCATTCAAACGCGACATGTTTTTCTATGACAAGCTCGGTGAATCGTACAGTGTAGATCTCAGATGTCCTCTTGGCGATGGTGCTGCAAGAAAAGAAGCCCGGTGCTGCACACCCGAGCCTTCTGAAGTAGTACAACTCCACTTAACAGGACTACTATTATTGGCTAGCCTGGAGGGAACTGCATGCAAGGTGGTGTTGTACAAAACTGGAGATCCACAAAGTAAAGAAGGTTCCTGTGACTCATAACGAGAGAAAGGATTATTCACACGCTTTGAGTTATAACTGGGAGCTGCTGGAACTGGACTGACGGAACAAACTACTTGGCTTTCCCTCAACCCTTCAGAGTACTTTGCAACACTGCAGGTCAAATCAGCTTCACTTTCCGGAACATCATCAATGATGATAATTTCTTTACTGGCACTGAAAGCAGAATGTCCATTCTTGCGTTGGCGGTCAGGAGGGTTCATAATTCTCTCCATATGAAACGTGGGTGCTCCTCCAATGGGTTTGCTTATATACCTGTTCTGTGGCATTGGAAAATTATGATCGCCTTTATACTCATGAGGTTCCATGGATGCCACAAAACTGCCATCTGTATGATGCTTTGGAAACAAGCTTGCAGGTCCTCGTGCAACCACTTGTGGTGTCCTCGGATTGCTATAGCTTCTAAAACTGTTGAAGTGTGCTGCACTTGCGTCTAAACATTCCCCCACTTTGTTATGTTGAAAGGAATGATAGAACTGATTCTGAAGATTGCCAGGAACAACTCCTGAGAAAGTTGGAAACTGTGAAGTTAGATGGTTAGTTTGCGCAGGTGGTTGAGCCTGCACCGGTGGAACTGATGTATCTTCCTCTTTGTTGACCACCATCAAATTCTTTCCCATTAGCCTGAGTATCGAATTAGAAGCAGATGGACTAAAAGAATCACACTCACTGTGACCTGACAACTTCCCTTTGCCATCTGGAGAACCCTTCGAAGGATGGTGACCGGATAATGACTTGGCGACAGGAAAAACTGCCTGTTCAGATCTCGATGTTGTACCACCAGTCAGAAAGAGCGAGTCTGTCATGTCAGACCCCGACTCCAAATTGTTAGTTCTTGTGTTTGGATTGCCACCCATTTGCTTTCCCATGGCAGGCAGTGCCATTGCTCGCCGCATTAATAGTGGTGATTCTTGATAATTTAAAGCCAAACCCTGATAAGTTCTCTCCTTTCGTTGACAACAGCATGGCTGATCGTTATTTTTGAAGCTGATAGGTCCCCTCTCGAGAGATATCTTGGTGACCTTAAAGTTTTCTCTATCAAAAGAAAGTCTTTCAGCTGCTGTACCAGTTATATGTTGGGCTGCAGTGGCATTAATTTCTTCAGAAGTACCACTAACTGCACGTGATAGGCCCGGCCTGATCTTGTCCTGAGCAGATTGAGGTCCTATGGAAGATGACGGTTCAGAATGCTTCGGGTCAAACTTTGTCCCTCTGGAATTAGAGATGGTTGATGTTGTAGAAACAGGTGAATCTGATGAATCCCCATCAATAAAATCAAGCTGATCTTGAGATGATTGAACTCGGCTCGTGGTTAGTGACGAATTCCCTTGAAAATCATCCGACCCCATATCCCTAGGGCTTGGCAAAAACGATCCTGGTGGCCCTGGGATAAGTATTGGATCAACCTCAGGAAAATAGCTTCCTTGGCCATCATCAGAGTCCATTTCCTCCATGCTATGAACATTCTGCCCAAGTGTGCCATCTTCCAGTCCATCACCACAAAACATCTCTTGCTCATTACTAATGCTTGGATCAGTTGGACTTGTTACTGCTTCGGTTTCACAGAAACCTATTAGGGCAGGATTTTCACTAACCATGTCACCATCATGGATTTGATCTTCCCTCTCAGAACGTCCCAGGCCATCAACTTTTTCCAGATATTCATCACGAACGGTAACAGAAGTATCCATCTTTTCCCTCTCATCATGTCCATAAAACTCAGGTGCAAATTGAGAACCTTCCAAGGCCATGGGTTCATCCCTTCTAGAGCTACTTAAGGAACCTCTACATTTTCTCCTCTGCAACACAGTGCTTCTGGATACTGATACTTCATCGCTACAATCTTTTCGAAACCGCTTTCCAGCAAAATTATGCATGAAATCATACTGTTGATCAGCCTCAGGATCCCAGGCAGCAACCTCTTTATCTATTTCTTCCCTTTGCCCTTGATTCTTAGCAGCTGAGCAATTCATAGCGACACTGGGACTGGATTCAGTCAAAGATACCCGCCTGCCAATAGCCAACACATTTTTCTTTGGCGGGAGCGATTTCCTGGCATTTGATCTGGGGGCATCACGACTCTTAGATAGTTTTTTGCTAGCGCGGGGGGCACAATCAAAATTTTCGGTGAAATCCGCAGCAGAACCAATTGTATTGTTGCTCAACACAGGTGCAAAGTTCACATCAGAGTATGTACGGTTTAGCGTGCAACTATTAGGCGAAAAAGTTGTGTCTTTGCTAAACTGATGCTGGCTTTGCTCACCAGGAAAGGGGCTTCCTGCTCTCTTTCTCCAAGGAGAGCAGTCACTTTTCTCACTAGCTTGAGCTTCATCACATGCATTCTCTGTGCTCCCACTTTTTTCAGGAGAAGAAATTGGATTTCCAGACAACTTCATTACCTTTCTACCACAGTTTCCCTCCACACGACAGTTATCTAAATATGTTTGATCACTCTCAACCAAAAAGTCCCGAGACACATGCTTCTTGTTCAACTTCTTTACAACACCAGTGCGTTTGGAGCAAGCCCATCCTCTTAAAGCTCCAGCATTACAGGAATTGAGCTGCTCTTCCATTTGCTGTCCTTCCTCGGAATTTTCTTTCGCTTCACATGTTTCTTGACCCCCATGAATCTGTTTAAAAACAATTCCACCGCATGTTAATTTTGAAAAACCACCACATTTGCAACATAGCGGATTATTAACCTTTCAATTCAATGGAAAAAGCAGTGTTAGCACCAACGAAAGCATTGGGATTCAAGCATATTGAGAGCTTCTTTATTCGTTTTCCTTCTGTTGCATCGGAAGCGCATGTTGTTTATAAGGTGATGAGACCTATGCAGAAAGTAAGTAAATACAGAAAGCAAGAGTGGCGTACCTGAGAAGAATGAGCCTTAGGAGAGAGAAGATCTTTGCTTTGAGGAGCAAGTTTAAGGTACTTCTGATGTTTAGATGGATGGCGCTTTTGCTTTTTCGCTGAAAGGAATTTGCTTCCTTTGCCGGGTTTCAAAGGTTTTCTTGGTCGAAGATGCTCTACCTCTTTAGGCACTGATGGAGATGGTGCAACATCAAACTTCGATAAAATCCTAACTTTCGTGCCATTGGCGTCTACATAGACTGGACCGACATCAATATCATCAGGATGGACTGAGGATACTCTATGCCTTTTCTCTTCAACCGGCACCTCAGACTTCTTATCCCGAGTAGGAAAGCTTGAAACGCTCGTGGCCCAGCTCGAACCATTTCTTCTATCGAGATCTTCTAATGTGCAATGCTGGGCAGTAGTATATATATCCACCATCAATTTGGTCTTCCTCGGCTTAATTCTGTACCTTGTAACCGGTTTTGAATCCACAGCCCACTTGGGAGTTGCCTCCCCAGAAAGGCACTGATCAATATGAGCATTCAAGGTGGTATTAGAAGACGATGAGAAGGTTTTGCAAACAGGGCAAGTTTTTGAAGTCATTGTTTCTGAAATGGTAGTAGCATTCGACGCAATATCTTCGGTTGATCCTCTCTCTGAGTGGCTACCGAATTTTACCACCAATCTGCACTTCTTACCCGAGGGTCGCGTCGTGTTTCCGGTCTTGTTAACAACAACAACGGGAGGACCTGCAGCTTCAAGTACTTCAACTGATGCAGCTTCCAAGGAAGTATCAATTTCTAACGGCAACCTTGAAGGCCTGTTCGTAGGAACTGACTCTTCTATTTCAGATTGAGAAACACTCGTAAGTGTGGATGGAAAATCATTTTCTCCTTCAGACCTGCATGAAGTGGTTGTTGTAGTCTCTGTGCAAGCTTCTGTTAGCTTTTCCTTCAGCTTGGTATCGTTTGACGAAGACTTTAATACTGCATGATCATCTTGCCCGGAAGATTCTGAAACATCAAGATTGCTTTTCTTTTCACTTTCAACCGTACATCTCTTAACGGGTTGGTTTCTTACTGCATCAAGATTCTGAAATGGCGGCAACAGATCCTTCACGCCATGTTTCAAGCAAAGTTGCAAATTCTTCTGAGAAAAAGGCCAGTTGGTCTCGATATCTTTGCTCCGGGATGTAAAAACATAATCTCTGCGCAACGTAAAAACATCATATACGTCTGATTCTTCACACAAATGGTCAATTCCAATGAGCTAAGCTTAGCCACCTTTAGACTAGGTCCAAAGAGAACTCAAACTTTATTGTATGAAAATTGCTAATCAAAGAAGGGAATATATACATGGACCATGGAACTAAAAAGGAAAAAGAAAATACACAAACAGTAGAGTAATATCCATGTGATGTCTGCAGAAATGGTCTTAGAGATTCATTAAAACTCGGGCGTCACCATTTCATGTAAGTCTCTCTCTTCTAAATAACACCGTCTGAGAGACTAATTAAAACTCATGGGAAATTAAGGTAGGGTGACATGAAATCACAAGCAACAATTAACAATGAGTTGGGTGGATTATCAGCATGGATTAGGGAAATTAATCACATGAAGAAACATGTGGTTTTCAGGGGGATTAAGAGCCGTGAACGACTTTCTTTTTTTTGGGTGACAAGCCGTGAACGAGTTTCGTTTATTAGCCAAAGCAGGGAAAAAAAAGCCCCAACACACTAAAAATAGAGAAAAAGATGGGGTGGTCATGACTCAAGGCCCCCCCATATGTTGGATGAGCCACAAGCAACAACAACACGCATATTTGCATCTCTCTGGATCTGACTCAACAAGCTCTAAGATGATATGAGATAAGCTTTGAGATCACACAAGAAAAAAGAGAAGCGGTTAGAACCCCATGTAAGAAAAACAAAAACCCAAGTTAGGTTCATCATTAACTGTTCATATTTTCATTTCTACAGAGAGAAAGAGAGGGGAGAGAGAGAGAGAGAGAGAAAGAGAGATTATACCTGATGGAGAATTTAGGAAGGGGTGGATTATTAGATAGATCTAGTGGCTGCTCATGACTAGTACTAGCATCTTTGATGATCAAGGGCTGGGGATGATGGCATGGGGGATCTGGTGGAAGTTTTTCAAAAGATAACATCTGATGGAAAGCTGCTTCTTCTTCTCTCTTCTACTTGTGCTGTTTTCCCAACAGTCACAAGCTCTAGTAATATCTTCTCTACCTCCACACCTTATCTTGAACTTAGATTTCAGCATATATAATGACCCTTTCTCTCTCTAAGTCTCTTTCTCGCTCTAGAACTATTACTGTTCACTCCAAGCAGCACCAGAAACACTTGCAGAAAGCAGCAGAGATGAAAAATCAAACAACCCCACTATAATCTTCATCCATAACATCCATCTGCAATTGAGAGAAATGAAAAGGAGCATGAGATCATGGGTTTTTGGGGAAAGATCCCAGACTATGAACAAGGTGGAAGATTATTATTAGTAATACTCCAGACCCTTCCAGAAACGTTATTTTATGTGATGGGAATGAGTGAAATTAAAGCATCTGAAATATTTTTTTCAAAAAAAAATCAAAACAAGAAGGAACCCAATTGAGCAAGCAAAGAACAAAATAGGCAAATAACAAAACTCAACAAGCAAAGATATTCAATTTTGTTGGAGTCTAAAAGTTCATGGGAGTGATATTTTATGTGGAAATATTTCTCAAATTTTGAGACTTTAGAATCAACAATCCACTTGCTATCATAGTTGAACAACCAATCCAATCTCCTTAGAGCAAAATCACAAAAGATTTGAAGTTTGCAAAAGCAAGAGATCATGATTTATGAGCTCCCCAAAAGAAGAATTTTTTTAGACAAGAAATTAATCCCACAAAACCCCGACAAGTAGAGTGAGTGAGAGAAGGAGGTTTACAAAAAAGTCCAAATCTTTGAGCATGCCAAACAAAATCTAGTTTAAATCCCAACACATCTGAGATAACAAAATCTAGTTTAAATCCCACAACAAGATTCTGATCTTGTTTCCATTTGTGCAAGCAAGAAGATACTGAGCGGTCAAAGAAAACACAAAAAAAAGATGCAGTTTTTGAGGAAGAGAAAACAAACCCAAGATCAAAGAAATCGCAGCGCTGATGGGATTATTTGGTTTTGAAGCCTCTTTTTTCTGGGTTGGTTCGGACTGAGAAATGAGAGAGAAAAGATGAAGTCTTTGAAGACTACTAAGCAACTCTAGAGGGAGAAAGAGGAAGAGAGAGAGAGAAGTGAGAAAAACAGGACCATCCACTCACACATCAAAAAGGGCATCAGATTCTCTTTCTCTCCATAAAGCGGGTTTGTACCCATATTAAACACCCCCGATTCACCTCCCATCTGTGAATATGCGTTAAAGAGAGTTTTGAAGAGAGAGAAAGAGATATAGATAGAGAGAGAAAGAGAAAGTAGGAGAGAGAGAAAGAGAGAGGAAGTGTGTGGTGGTTTTTCTTCTTGAAAAATAAACAAAGGAAATACAATACAAAGCTGTCCTATCCTGTACCTACCCTACACCCTCATATGTCATATTTTATCAAATTTTCTTTTCTTCTCAATTTTTAAACCCTTGGTGATTTTTATCGTGGTCATTGCCCCTCTCAATGGTCTGTTTTGCTCTCTTTCTTTCTCTTTAATTTCAATCTCACACGGCCCATGTTGTCCCACTACACGACAATCTCTCCCTGTTGACAATTATCGACACCATGGAAATATCACACTTTTACCCCCATCCCACCCCCACACTTCACTCTTCTCTGTTTAAAGAAATTTTTTACTGTGACAAGAATATGGATGATATATCATATGTTTTTATTTAATTGGTGATAAATTTTATTTTTTAAGTTATTAACTTTTTAACACACATATCCCATAATTTCTATAATGACATGTGGTGTATCACCTTATATGACGGTCACACTGAAAAATCTCTTCTTTATTTAATGTTAGTATACAAAAGTAAGAGATGTTTTTTTTCATATTGCTATTGTTTTTCAAATAGTTTGATATGTTATGTTATATATTATTTTATCGGCCAATGTAATTGTTAACTAGTTTAATGGATTTGTGTCATTCGTTAGGCATGTATCTCGTTGAATACAGTTTGATATGTTATCTTATCAACCAATTTAGCCTTTAAGATGAACTAAGAGCAACGACAGTTTAATATGTTATCTTATCAACCAATCTAGCCTTTAAGATGAACTAAGAGTCTTAAAAGAAGATGTAGGCATAGAGGTAAGAATCCTGGAGATCATCTAATCACATTCGTTCATTGTATATCGTGCGATCAGATATCATTGTAAATCTTTTTATTTAAAATTAAATATAAACAGTACCTGACGAAAACTGATCGCAAGATATACGATGGACGGATGTGATTGAAGATCCTGAGATCTTCACAAAGAGGATCCTCATTCGGCATAATGTCCTTTGTCTTGAGGTAATACTTATGTGAAATGTTTGCCTACTCCTTGTGTTGTCAGTCGTAGATGTCTATTCAGTTTTTCGGGTTTGGTAATACGTATGTGAAATGTTTGCCTATTCCTTGTGTTGTCAGTCGTAGATGTCTATTCAGTCTTCCAGGTTTGGATAATGCTATAGAGACTAAATTTGGAAACAAAGTTTTGAAAACTAAAGGACATGGAATTTATGATTGGTTGATTAGTTAAACGTTAATAAACGTGCTTATTCCTATTGGTGACACATTGTGTAGTTTACAAATTTAGTCTCCCTAGCATTACTCTTTGGGTTGTGTTATTTAAGTTGTTCAACTTATGCTACAAGCCTAATGGATTTAATATCAATGGACCAAGAAACCAAAAATTTGTTTTAAGGCCAAGTCGACATATTCTTAACCTAGACATTTGACATCCTTGCATTAACTGACTTAATCACCTCTGTCGTTGTCTTAAAGGATACTCTTGTTGGTGGGCGATATGTTAAGAGTTCTAATTAGCGAGGCAGGTGAGCGATTAGAAGCTTTTAAACCCCTTTAAGTTTTCCCATTTATCATGAACCATTATCTATAATCTTATATAAGGGTGTAAATGAGACCTAGCAATATATCACAATTACGTAAACTAAGTATTATCAAAGATGCATCCTTTTGAACGACACTTAGAGATGTATCCTTTTGAACTTGACTATAGTATCAAAGATCAACAACATATTAATAAGACAACGATGATATCTCAAATTTAAAGATTAATTTACATTATTGCAACTTAGAGATCTTGTTTATCATTCCATACGCGATATCTAAATTGATAATGTTTAGTGTATTCAATCTTCATTGACCACTCACACAATTCATCTTAGTGTCCCCAAAACAAATAACATGAGACCAGTTATCCTCCTAATTAAGCATAGCGTGTATTTGTTCTTTAAGAAATCATATGACTAGCACGGTTTAAGTTCTAAGCTCAACGAAGGAAATGTATCCATAATCGAACTTCTTTAGATTATTTTCTTTCTATTTCTTATTCTTTGGACTTGTTTAAGGAAATAACTATGAGTAGTATTGTTACTGTAAGCAACACGTTTGCCCTTGGATCTGATTCAGATAAGTAAGTATATGAAATATTCATAAAAAAAATCATCACACGACTGATTTGTATGGCATATTTATAAATAAAATAAAAAACACTATCAACGAGTCTAAAATATCAATTAGTTCAATGCATTTACATTATTCGACAGTTATTAGTCGCGGTTTTATATGCACCTTATCAAAACAATCTAGTCTCAATATGTTCCATTATTATTCACTTTTCTGAAGTCATTCGCTAGTTACTATTTGGTTGCATTGGAAGATTTCAAACCCTAAATCAAGCATGCTCGATCACACTCGTCACCCTACACCCACCCTCACTAGTGGGTAACCCCTTGTAGCTTCAAATCAACATTAAACTACCAGATAATCTATCAATGTCAAAATTAAGCATGCATTTAATAAGATCTTATACCATCCACAAAATCAAGCCCATCATATTTGAATCTATAGTCCTCATGTATAATCCAAAAATATAACATTCCAATCTAGATAGTCCTAATGCATCAACGTGCTTATTACCATATAATATTGTAACTTGTTACTTATCTTTTTGGTTGGATTCTTGTTATTATTAGAAAAATATAGGGCAATATACCATATAAGCCTGCGGGGTTCCCTGCTCTTCTTCTGCTTTGGTGTGGTCTACTCATTGAATACGAACATCTTTGACCCAAAAAAAAAATTAAATAAAAGAATACGAACATGCTCATAGTCTATTTTAACATCTTCTTTTGCGCAATTATTTTAACATTATTTTTTTATCGCTTATGTATTATATGTTTACACAATTATTGTCCTTTTTTCACCACACGTATTCTCCTGTCCCTATGGTTGTCAACGTTAAAACTTACAAAGTATAAGTATGCTGAGTAACTACTGAGCTAATTATGGCTTTCTTATTAATACAGGCGTGTCAACTCGCAATCGAACTCGGTTGGGCAAATAGAATAGATGTGGTGGTGTGATGTCGAACGAGCTGCTGACTTCTACACTTAAGATGTCTGTCGGCCTAGGGTTCTTGAACCTAAAAACAAGGTCACTTAATTCACTGCAAAGTTCACCTTCTGCATCAAGTTTGGCAGCTTCAACTATATTTGTGAGAATATAAGTGTGCCAAATCGATATTAGGTTGTAGGTACAAAGATACTCAAAGGAAATGGGTGCCTTTATGGTGCATGTTGTTTGTCTGTCTAAATGTTAAACTCTGAAGTGCATATGAGATTAACCAATCATAGAACACCTCAATTCATTGGGGAGCTAATGAAGTGACCTCATTTAGCGTAAGAATTGTAAACTCTTTGTTGGCTAAGTCTTGGATAGATAACCAATCAACTAGAAGCAATTATGTTTATCCAAATTGAAGATGCTCCTAAATTGCAGGTGTCTTGATGAAATAGTTAGGATAATTAATACTTCTTTCATCTAATAGCTTAAAAGTATATGGACTGAGTGTATGCAAATGGGTCCAAACAGTAAGAAAAGAAAAGAAAAAAATTAACACTATGCATTATGTAAAAATTATTGTGTACAATCACTAACGGTTAATCGTAAGTTAAATCTAATGCACAATTTAACAGAATTATATGAGCATCTGCAATGGAGATGGTTAAAAAAAAAAAATCAAATGTAAATTTGAAGTCTCATGTGGCACTTTCAAATTTTATTTTCTTCCAACTCATATGTTTTTTTTTCTTATTCAATTAATATTTGTAGGACCCACTCTTCAAAACAAATAAATAAAAACTAATTTTAATGTTTTATAATTGGTGCATTACTAGAACCCACACAAGAAAACATTTCAAAAATAATTGGCATCAGATTTTATCCAATGTCAAATTTGGCATCACATAATAGGTATGTCAATCTACATAGAATTGACATATTGGTTAGAACTTATATCTACCTTCAAATTTTATTACATGACATTCTACTTAAAATTTGATGTTTTCTTTGAAAATAGTTTAATATTTTATATGAAAATAAAGAGAAAAATCGGAAAAGGATATTAGGAATCTCATAATTATGTTCATTCATCGTACATCGTACGGTAAAAAATCATTTAAAATTTAAAATTCAAATATAAATGGCATCTAATGAAAACTGACCGTACCATGTACAATGAATAAACACGATTACATAATCCTAAAAAAAAATCTGGAGATGATCATTTTCCAGAAAAATCTGCGCTAGTTACGTTTTTGGATGTGAATGACCTCAAAATTCTTCCACCACTTGAAAAGTGATCAATTTCTTTATCTCTTCCCAAAAAACAAAAAGGTTAGAAAATAAATTAACTATCCACTACAAAGCGTAAGTTACTAGTCCAGTTTAAGAATTTTCTCAAAACTGACAAGAGAATTTTTTTCAATACGTACAATATTATTTACAATAGAAATGAGTTTTATAATAAGTTAGTGATAATAATTTTATTTGAAGTTATTGAATCTAAGATATTTGTCTTACTATAAGGGAAATATATATATATATATATATATATATATATATATATATAGCACGACCCTAATAATAAGTATCAAGAAAAGGATTAACTCAAGGAAAAAGTTAGAGAGACTTTTTTGGACCATATTTTGCATACCGCATAATGTGACTGTTGATGGTTGAACTTCTTTTTAGTGATATAAAAAAAGAATTCAACCAACACCCATCACATCATACTGTTTACAAAATATGGTCTAAAAAGATTGTCCTTCTAGCATCACTCTTAACCCAAGTATACATATGCGCCAGTGTAGAAATAATTGATGTTGCTGATATTTTACAGACTTAGGTTTTGTTACTTATTAATAAACGTGTTACAGGAGGGAACTGGTACCGACCTCAAACATGATCAACTGCTAAATTTGTGAAATAATGGTTTTTTGAGCTTTCTTTTCTCATCTTATTATCAACCAATGTTCTTCTATCTTCTCAAACTCTCATCCCACAATTCCAACGCTCTTTTATTATTACTTGAAAAGCAATAATTTTATTTTTTTTTGAAACAGAAAAAGCAATAAATTATTAATCTCAAGGAACAACTGTGTGCTCTTTGTTGTGCTCCTATTGGCTTAAGGATTCGACATTTTGAACGTTTTCTTTTAACTCTTTCATCCCCAAAGGGCCCAAGGCTTCGTGTTTTTTGCGGTGTTGCCTTTCATTGTATACTTAATGATTAATGATTTTTGGGAAAATTTGAAATAGGTCAAATTTTATAAGCTTACTTTTGAAATAGGTTCAATTTTTAGTGATTTTTTATTTTTAAAATAAGTCTAATTTTTAATTACTTTAGACCCATATCAAAATATCCTTTTTTTTAAACCAACAGAAATCTCAAGCTTTTTAAATTGTTTAAAGTAAGTTTAGAATGGTGACAAAAAAACATGCAGACAAAAACCTAGTTAATAACTTTTACCACTATTACATCACTGTCATCTGCATTTTCTTTCAATGTTTATAATCTAGCCCTTCAAAATCCCATGTGTATGACCAAAATGAACAATCATGCCGCACAATGTGTGGGTGGAGTGCTATGTCACTGCAGGGATGATATTAATTAGGGGCCATGCTAGAGAGATTGTTTAGTTGGAAAAAAAAAAAAATTACATCGGACACGGTTCAGTACATCAAGTATCATAATACAAGTGGTTGGATACATACTAATCATTTATATTATTAAGGAAAACCAATGAAAAGTGCTTGAAAACTTTAAGTTTTAATCAAAAGAACAAAATAACGGTGTAAGTGAATAGTACCAGAAGTGACTTTTTAAACTAAGAATGTCTTTAACATTAAAAGTGAACAGTTTCATGAGTGTTTTGTTTAAGACTCCCTTAAATTATGGTACTTGGTGTACTGGGCCATTTGATACATTGAAAAATCTCTCGTTCAATCATATTTTATAGATTATATGACATAAAGGTTGATAATTGATGGTTGAATACTTTAAATCATCGGAGAAAAAATCTAACCATATTTTGTAGTCTACAAAATATGATATAAAACATGATTTTCTTGGTATTGTAGCACATTTAACATGTTTCCCTCTTCGTCTCTAGCTTTTGGTTTTCTAAAAATTACCGGTATATATGTATCGACTTGTAAACGTTTATATCGTGGACAACAAATTAAAGAACATTTCAATATTTGTATAGACGACGATATTCCATGAATCACGTTGTACCCGACGTGGGCCAGAAATTAATGGAAAAGGTTAACAAATAATTTTCTTGAATGATCTTCCCGTTAGTTCGAAGAGTTATTTTGCAGCTGAAACTCTGGCAAGCACTATCCTACGATCGAGCTAAGTATCGCCGTCGGTGTCGTGTTGCTTTCATGCATGTTTTGCATGGTTGCACCCATGTTTGTAGAAAATTTGAAAAAACACCGTGATAAATACAAATTTTATAAAACTAATCATACGCCTACATGTTAGTTATGCGTGGAATTAAATTCCTTTATTATTTGTTATAAAAATATTTATATAACTTGTTTTCAGTAACTCTAAAGTCAAAAGCACTCCTCGACATTTTACGTACCCAAAGAAAAAGAACACTCCTTCGCAACCCCAATCTAAAGCTTTTTCTTTATTTATATCTATTATTATTAAGGAAAGCCGGAGATAACAGTTCAAAAGTATTACAATAATTTAGGAGAGTGAGGAATTTCGAACCTAGAATGAATAGGTGAAAACCCAACACGTTATCTATTAGAATATTAGATCACAACCGCAATCCAAAAATAATAAGCATTAGAATCCAACTTATAATTCTTGCATGTCCGTGATCTATCAACTACAACTCACAAATGGTTGCCTAGGTTAGTCACTTTTTATATTCGCTAAAGATAAATAGTAAAACTTAGATTCACTAGTACGAAAAACACTTTGCGCGACGCAGGTCCTTCGTCGCGCAAAGTTCCAAAACGTCGCGTAACACTTAGCACAACAGACAGTCGTCGCGCAAAAACCGTCGCGCAAAGGCAGTGACAGAAGGCTTTGCGCGACGAATATTCCCATGCGTCGCTCAAACAGGCTTTGCGCGACGCATGGGTGTACGTCGCGCACACACGCTTTGCGCGACGAAGGCTGCGTCGCGCAAAGCCTTATTAAAAAAATATATATTTTTGGCCAAAACCACATCTTTGCGCGACGCATGGGATGAAGGCTGCGTCGCGCAAAGCCTTATTAAAAAAATATATATTTTTGGCCAAAACCACATCTTTGCGCGACGCATGGGATGTACGTCGCGCAAAGCGTGTTTGCGCGACGTAGGCTTCGTCGCGCAAAGCATTATTAAAAAATTAAAAAAAAAAATTGGCCAAAACCACATCTTTGCGCGACCTAGCCTACGTCGCGCAAAGCCTTATTAAAAATTGAAAAAATAATATTTTTGGCCAAAACCAAAAATACTAATTTTTAGATTTTTAATAAATATTGTAATTAAATTCTAAACAATAATTAATTAAGCAAATAAAAGTATTTAATTATAAAATATATGAAAATGTACATACAAGATGTTCGAACAAAAAAGAAAAAACTACAAGTAGTCTTCTATACATCAAGCTACTAGATATCGGCAGGTTGAAGTGGCTCGAAAGTCGAAGGTGTAGGAAGATCAGGTACTGGTAGCGAGATTTGGAGGCCGGACGTCTGTATGGCGCGTACAAGGTCTCTCATATGCTCATTCATTTGCTCACCCTGGGCCCTCATCTGCTCATTCATATGCTCACTCATCTGCTCGGCCTGGACCCTCATCTGCTCTTTCATCTGCTCGCCCTGTGCTCTCATCTGCTCACCCTAGATCTCAAGCTGACCTTGTAGGGTTGTGACTTGCTCTTTCAATGCATCAACCTCTGCTGTGTTCGAGTTGGAAGAAGAGGCACCCGTCTCACGAATTCGCACTTTCCCCATGCACCGAACAACCTTACCATGACGACGACCGAAGTTTTGCTCCATCACATCAGTCACGATCTGAAAACCTGCATCCTCGGGTACCGTGACGTCCTCGGTCGGGGTATCCGGGAGAAATTGTGATGTTGCTTCTTGGACAACAGCAGCACGCTTTTCCACCATAAGAGCCTGTAAAAATAAATTCAATAAAACATCTTCATTCATTTCTTCAAGAAGACAAACATCTCCAGCAAGCCAATGCACACTTCATAATAGTTGATATTTGAATTGTAAACCCTTGTGAATTTAAAGCTTAGAAATCTAAAGCTTATAAAGCTTAGAAATCAAAATCTCACGTCTCAAGAACATCGTATGCAGAAAAATTCAAATCCACAGAGTCATTTACACAAAAGGCAAGCAATAATGATCCAAGTGAGTACATGGTGCCTGTTAAAAATAATTGATCGCTAGAATTCAAGGTTCATTTTTTATTTCAAACCACCTGCCATAGATGGACTTTCTCACTAAAAGAATTTCGTGACATGCAAAATAGCAGTGAAAATGTAGAAGAGTTTTGTGGCATGAAAAATAACCGTGAACTTTCAGCATGTATTGCGTAGCGAACCCCACTATTCAACTGATTTAGCAGCAACTGAATTATAAGGACCAATACTTCAAGGAATGTAACCATTGAAACTTCATTTAGCATCAACTACACTACATACCAACTCTTGTTCAATATCCAGTAAAGTAATTATGTTTAATTCTTGGACAACAGTAAACACATAAATATAACAAAATTCAATACCAGGACCGAGATTTATCACACCAAAGAAACACATCAACCAAACCCATTATCCTAACTTTAGAAGTTCCAACTATAACATCGAATTTTTGCCCCCACCCGTACAAAACCCTCAAAAGGCACCAATAAAAAAACCTAAAATTCAAGGAAATTCACTTCATATTGCAGGAGCCTTATCTGACCCTTCCATCAACTTGTCGTCAGTTGGACAGAGCCTTATCTGACCCTTTCTATTGGATACATCCACCGACAGTTCACTGGTCCGACAAGCAATGCCTCATTTGGCAAGTGAATCATCACGTGAATCATACTTGTAAAGAAAGCTGGGGGAAATATCTGTTCGAACTTGCATAAGACGTTCACAATGTCGTCCTACAATTGTTTAACATCCGACTTCCGCAAACACCTTGCAGTCAACTGCGAAAAAAATCTCGACAACAACATGATTGGTTTCACCACATCAAGAGGCAATAAGTGTCGAATACCAACCGGAAGAAGGCGTTGGAGTATCACATGACAGTCATGACTCTTCAGGTTTGAAAATTTACACCCCTTCACGTTCACGCAACGCGATATATTGGAAGCATACCCATCTGGAAACTTTACAGAAGAAATAAAGTTGAAAAACTCTTTCTTCCCATTCGGCTTAACTGTAAAAAAGGGATGGCCTTTCTTCAATGTACCTCCGACATTCTTCATCCACAAGGATGACCTAATGCCCATTCGTTCCAAATCGAGGCGAGCTTCGATCGTGTCTTTTGTTTTTCTTTCAATGTCTAGAATTGTCCCGACCAAAGTGTCAAACACATTTTTCTCAATATGCATAACATCGAGGTTGTGTCTCAATTTTAACTTTGACCAGTACGGAAGCTCAAATAGCATACTCTTGTGCGTCCAGTTCAGATGTATAGTTGGTCTGGGGTTACTGACCCCTTTGCCGAAATGACTAAATTCCAAACGGTTTAACTGATCCAAAATCTCATATCCAGACCATTCTCTTGGTCTTGGCCGAGTCTCTTTTGTGCCATGGAAGGCTTTATCATTCTGACGCCACTCGTTGTCCCAAGGGAGCCATCTACGATGACCAAGATAACAAACTTTTCTTGCATGCCAAGACGATGTTACGTTCTCCTTGCATATTGGACATGCCAAATAACCCTTAGTCATCCACCCATAAACCATTGCATACGCGGGAAAATCGTTTACTGTCCACATCACTGCCGCTGGCATGGTGAACATCTGCCCAGTATATTTATCATATGTACGAACACTGTTTTCCCATAAATCTTTTAGCTCATCAACCAACGGCCGCAAATAAACATCAATGGACTTTCTTGGATCTTCATTAATTAATAGAGTCAACATCATGTATTTTTTTTTCATGCACTTCCAAGGTGGCAGATTATAAGGAAACACGACGACCGCCCAAGTGCTGTGGGTTTGGTTTAAAACCCCGAACGGATTAAATCCATCGGTGGCAAGTCCCAATCTGACGTTGCGCGGGTCAGCTGCAAAATCAGGGTACATCCGATCAAATTCTTTCCATGCGTCTCCATCTGCAGGATGCCTCATAACATCATCATTTACCCGTCCTTCTTTATGCCATCTCATGTCGGTTGCGGTATGCATCGACATGTACAATCGTTGCAACCTAGGCTTCAATGGAAGATAACGCAGTAATTTTTGGGGAATATTGGTCTTTCTATTCTGTGATGTCATTTTAAACCTTGGCTCATTGCAGACAGGGCATTTATCCAATGATTTGTTCTCCTTATAGAACAATATACAATTATTTACACATGAGTGAATTTTTTGATACCCCAATCCGAGACCATTCAACACTTTTTGGGCACTTTTATGATCTTCAGGTAAACAATTCTCCTTTGGAAGCATCCTCTTGATAACTCCCAAAAAGTAATCAAAACACTTGTTTGACAAACGAAACTTGATCTTGCCATGCATCAACTCCACAATTGCTGTGAGCACTGAAAAGTTCTCGCAACCCGGATATAATTCTTGCTTGGCATTTTTCAATAGTTTTTCGTAGTTTTTGAATGCCTCACTGTCCATGGTTGGACGACTGTCATCTCCCCCTTCCTGATTGGTGTTGCTCGAGGCGTATGGATAAACGTCATTTAGAATATTCATAACTTGTTCATTAGGATCCACATTAGATTCAACAGTTTCCACTCGTGTCACGTATGAAGACGAAGTTTGGTCTAATCGTTCTCCATGATGATACCAAGTAGTATAGGTCTCCATCATCCCATTTCTTACTAAATGAAATCGAACATTCTCAAATGTCTCCCACATTGAGTTGTTACACCTCCTACACAGACATCGGATATGAGTTGAACCTAGGCTGTGTGTAGTTGCGAATTCAACAAACTCATCTATTCCATCCAAGTACTCAACAACACATCTATTATGATTATATATCCACTGTCTGTCCATTTTGTCTGCAATCCCAATAAAAGTACAAGAATTACAACAACTTCAACTATTGTCTTGTCACCTTATTCCTCCGGTAAAGGCTCTATCCCATTCAAGAATGCACAGTTATGTGTCGTAATTTACGATTCCAATGGATTAAATTTCGACGTGGGCTAATTTCGGCAGCATCTCCTTACAGTTCTTCAAGTGCACGTCGTAGATACATAATATCCACCGTGTACTCGAAGAACATCAGGAAATGTTACCAAAATTTCCACTATCGAAACCTAATCCATGGACCGCAAACTACAACACATAACTATGCATTCCCAAACTGTCCAAAAAATGGGACAATTCAAGAATTAATTGGACCGCAGTCATGCTTTCGCATCCATGCACGAAATCCAACTAATTCTCAAACGGGAAACTAAGCTTTTCTTGAAAAAAGGGTACGAAGTTAAGTAGTATTAACTTCGAACAACACAAATCAATTTTGTACGTGACGTACAAAAATATGTGCATACAAATAAACTAAATCACAATAATTACTAAAACTAAATAAAATAGATAAAATTAATAAGGATTAATTAAAAATTCAATCCCAAAAAACTCCATCATGACCAAAAAAGGGCATAGCACGCAGGCAAAGGTACACAATAACAAGTTTTTTTATCGTATTAGTTTTCGTATTTATTTTAATTTAGTGTTTGTGTTTTTATTTTATTTTATTTTTTTGATCTATTGTTCTTTTCCTCGTCAGTATCCATGGGAAAAGAGAAGGGAACATAAGTGGACCTAAAAATTACTACAACTATCATATATTCTCTTTAACTTTCCAATTTATTGTATTAAATTCTTTATTTCCATTTGGTGTAGTTGCTTAGATGGTCACTGACCAATGAATCCCTCAAATCCCTCCTACGGAGAAACTTCTCAAAGCTAAAAAATTTATGCAGTTTAAAAGGAGGAAAAGGAAAAGGGTCTGATAGATTACCAGGCAACTTCTTTGGCTTCCTCAAGGGCACAAATTTTGCCCCAATGGCCAAGGCAATAGGAGGGCCAAATATAAAACCTCTAGCTTCAACACCTGCGTTATGTCATAATAAAATTTCAGACCATAAACACAACCAACATTTAGTATATAAAACGAAACAGCCACTAAATCAATAAGAACCACCTAAGCTAAAAGTCCACACAACTGCAATGCCAGAATGCTGAAGACTATGCTTTGGATATGGTTTAGTGAAAGATCATGCATTGAATTACCTGCAACAACAGAGATTTCTTTGTCTTTGTACCTCTCAACAAACAAATCAATAGTATCCTTGAAGGCCTTGGTATCCAGAAGCAATGTGGAAATATCCTGGAACAAAATCCCTGCCACAAAAAGTCAAGTCAAGCACAACTCACATATTCAAACACCAAAACACCTCCATTCAATACCAGAAATCAATTAAAACCCATAAATTACAGACTACCTAGATGACAAATTGGACACCAGTAAGTAAAAAACCTCCAAAACCTGATCGAATAAAGTCGAACCCACCAGAGAAAAACATATTTCTACTTACATATGCGAAAGCAAAAAGTAAGATGCTGAAAAATAATGCAGTCTAATTGAATTATAAACAGCATAATTGCGCGACGGAGAAGGGCAGTGGTCGCGCAAAACAGCTTTGCGCGATGAAGGATGACGTCGCGCAAAGCTATTTTGCGCGACTACTTCCCTTCTCCGTCGCGCAAAGAAGTTTTGCGCGACCACTGCCCTTCTCCGTCGCGCAAAGTTGTGATAAAGCGGTAAAAATGCTTCGTTTGGCGCCAAAACTTTGCGCGACGAAGGTTGCGTCGCGCAAACCTGTTTTGCGCGACGCAACCGTCGTCGCGTAAAGTTTCGTTGCGCAAAAATTATTTGCGCGACGCTTTGTGTTTATCGTCGCGCAAACCCACTTAGAGCGACGAAATTTGCTCCGTCGCGCAAAGTGTTTTTTCTACTAGTGATTTGTTTTTGTTTATAAATTTATTACCGTTAAGTGGACGGGGATGCTTTGAAATTATTACAATAATTTAGGAGAAGTGAAGTTTCGAACCTGAGACGCACGGGTGGAAATTCAATATACTAGGATATTAAACCACATCCATAGTCACTTAGATGTTGTTATTCAAACAATATGTGAAAATACAAACCAGAGGATTCTAGGAGCTTAGGACTTATAAAAACTCTTATTACTTGACCCAAAAAACGTCTTTGTTTTCAATTAATTTGTTGCACACACAAGCGTTTGCATCAAGTTAGGTGGAAGAGGCATTGCAACTTGCAACTAGATAGGACCAAAATTAAAGACCAACTCATTTAATTATTACTTTGTTTAGATATCTGTTATTTTCAATATTTGGCTTTATATTCGGTGATTTCACCCAGACTTTGTGAAATAGAGTAATCTTGTTAGCTAAAAGCTGGCTAGCTCCTCCTACCCAATTGCTCGAAGGCTTTTTTCCCCAATAGGGAAAGCAATTATGCTAGAAAATGGTCATACGGTGGAGAAATTTTTTATTGTGATGGGAACACAAATGATATATCACGTGTTTTAATAGAAATAGTGGAAAAAATTTATTTTTTAAGTTATTAACTTTTTAGCACACGTATCACACAATTTATATAGTAACACATGATGTACCACCCCGTGTACCGATTACACTGAAAAATCTCTTCATACGGTGAGTCCTTCGTAAAGTCGAGCTGGGTGGTTTTTGAGGCTGAGCCAAATATTTAGGTCAGATGGTTGTTAAGCTTTGTCTTTGTTATGCTTTTAATTTCACTTCAAATGAAAAGGTTCTTGTCAATGCCTTTTTTACACATCAAGTTGCACGAAACCATCACTTCTAGGAGAAAAATTTACAGGCATTTGTTGCATGTGATCTGCGTAGTGTATTACAACATCATATGAGTAGCAAATGACTTAAATGTGTAACACATGTTGCTAACAATCTGTGCATGCAAGTTTCTCTTCGTTTTCACATTTACCTTCTTATTATTCCTTTAAGATTGAGGGTTAATTAAAATTAGTTGAATCTACCTTCTTATTATTTCTTAAACTCAAACCCTAATCAGCAGCAGTACGAGGATGGGGGAAAATGAGAGCAGGTGGCTTCGGTTCGGATAAGTGATGGAGGAAGTCACATTGCAGAGACGCATGATTAACGATTTATAGGGGTTTAATTATCGGCTTAAAACCGAGAGAATGCAAATGTGAAGTTAGCTTTAATAATATGGTTTAAGTTAAAAAAATTTGCTAAAATCTCTCTTTATTTATTTAGATTTAGCCAGTTATATTGTTCATCAAGTTGATAAGCTACGAACATTTGAAGCTTGATTCTGGAGATTTATAAGTTAATTAAAATATTATACAGCTTTGCTTTTGAGTTTTGCAAATAACAATCACAAGGGATAGATTTCAATTCATCTTTGATAGGGTTGATTGAGCGTAGATTCAACTTGTTTAATATTCAACAAAGAGTAATGCTAAGTAAACCAACTTTTTAGACCAAATATTTATAAATCATATGATATGTAACTGATAGGAAATAAGCACGTTAATCAATACTCAAATAATAATTCAATTATTGACAACCATATCCTATAAATGGTTATATTTAAAATGCTTAAAATATTTTCCCACCGATTCACAGTAGATTTGTTGTCCTATATAATTGAAGGCATTTTTGCTTCATCAGCTTTGCACCTGAAAACTTTGGTACAATATATTTCCATATATAGTATGTATTACACTTATAGCTAAGCTATAGGTTGGCATTTGTTGTCGACAGAATTGGTTGCTAACCAAGTTCGCAAAGTCACAGTTAGGTCGGCCGCAGGGCCGGCCTAAAGATTTTTGAGATCCAGGGCGACATAAAAAAATGTGCTCTTATTTTAATTATATAAGAAAAATATTTGTTTTCACACGTAAAATATCGATAAAATTATAATTAGAAAAGCACTTCAAATTTAATAATTTAGAAACACAAAAAAACTAATTTATTTTGTATCGTGAGAAGGAAACAAAAAAAATTCCGGGTTTACAAGTAGATAGATATGAGTTTTGTTTTCCATCTGAACTTTTGAAGTGTTTTTGTATAAATTGTGAGGTTTTTTTTCATATTTACTAACCTTGTCAATATGGTACTAAAAAAATAATGATGTTTTTGAGTCTTTAATTGATATGTATAAGTAATAAATGGGTGCTAAATTAAACTTTTTGATGATACGTCATATGATTTGCAAATTTGGTTTAAAAATTTGGTCAACGCATTACTCTTCGTTGAAGATTAGACTTGAATTGGAACAAATGTTTAAAAATAACAACCCACATAGCTACTAGCTACTAATTAAAAATAAATTAACAACACAACAAAAATTCGTAAAAATTGAAAAGAATAAACATGCACTTAGCATTTCAAACTTAGGACCACTCGTTAATTTTAAACAACAAAAACCATTGATTCTAATTGAACTTCTTGATCATTTAGCCAAATTTTATATATTTATACTCTTATGAAAAGAAATTTGTAAAAATTGAAAAGTAAATAAGCACACATGGTGTTTTAAACCCAAGACCTCCTCATTAATTTCAAACAACAAAATCACCAATTCTAGTTAAATTTCTTTGTCATTAAACCAAATTTTATAAATTTATACTTTTATGAAAATATATATAAATATATTGCTCTAATAATTTTGGTGCCCCCAATTATTTTGGGCCCCGAACGGTCGATCTGCCAGACTGGACCTGGGCCAGCCCTGGTCAGCCGGCCCGTTATCCATTTCGTTGATGTCGGCTAGGTAACCCTTCTGCAAGAATGGAAGATGTAAGAATTACGAAGAAAATAAATTAGCAAGAACCACACTGTATAATTATTTGTACCGTTGAATTAATAGAGTATAAAAAATTAACGAACAAAAAAAAAAACATAGTGTGTACAATCATTTCCAATTAATGTAAAGGCAATTTTATATCAATATTTCAAACCCTCACACATGCTACGATTGGTTATAAGCTGCAGCACAACATGGAAATCATGATAGAAATTAGAAAAGTAAATTGT
Source organism: Malus fusca (assembly GCA_035220775.1). Taxonomy (NCBI): domain Eukaryota; kingdom Viridiplantae; phylum Streptophyta; class Magnoliopsida; order Rosales; family Rosaceae; genus Malus; species Malus fusca. The sequence continues at coordinate 3,464,874 of CM069069.1, forward strand.
AGCTATGATTCATTAACTTTAATTCAATTGGAGTAATGGTTTCTCAATTAAAAATCTATTACCATTTGTCTCTCAACTCGTCAAAACGTGCAGCTATGATCCCTCAACTAAAAATTCATTACTATTGGTCCCTTAACTTTAATTTAATTGGAGAAATTGTCCATTAACTTTAACCCAATTGTAGCAATGGTCATTCCAACATAATTCGTTTTGACAAATTTTTTGATGTAGTTGACGAAAATGACCATAATTACACACTTTGATGAGTTGAGGGACCTTAATTATATAAAAGGAAAACTAATGAAAATGACTTGAAAACTTTGAGTTTTAATGATAAGGACAAAATAAATGGTAAAGTGAATAGTATCATGATTAACTTTTTAGTGTAAAAATGTGGTTTTTCGTTAAAGTGAACAGTACCGGGTGTTTTTCATTAAAGTTCCCTTAGGTAGCGTTTGGTACGCAGACGGGACGAGATTGGGACAAAACAGTGGTCCCATGTTACGTTTGGTACGCGCATGACAGAACGGAGAGTTGTTCCGTTCTGCGTTTGTTGCGCAGGACAGAGAACGGAACCAAAATATGAAAATGACTAACTTACCCATGTTCAATTGAACTTCAGATGTGCAATCTGTATCCTAAAATGGTTACTGGTACTAATTCTATCTAAAAATAATACCCATTTCTGCTATTTCTTTTAATTTCTTCAACGTATTTGTAATTAATCCGCACAAAAGAACAGCTGCGACTAGACAAAAATAATAATATGGCTGAAGGGCTCCAATTCCAGGAATGAAACTGGGAACTCAAGGAGTTCAAATTAACTGTGAGATTTTTTTGTTAAAAAATGAACATGTTTTTTAATTTTCTGATTTTATTGCTGCAGCAAACTAAATAGAAGGGAAATCCCAAAATCAAGTCTTATATTTTGGAGGCTTGTTTTCACCAAATCAGTGTTCGTGTGTCCCCAACAAATTGAGTGAGTTGATGGCTGTTGCATATAAAGCTAGATTGGAACTCTAATACATTAGGATGGTGGGTTCCAAAAATTTAAGAGAATGAACAGAAAGAAAAATGCATCAGACCTCCTGGAAGCAATTTTTTTTTCCAGTTGCAGATCGAAGCAATACAAAGAAAGAGAGGCCGAGAGGCAGATTGTACCTGGACTGGAGATGCAGAGTTGAAGTTCACAGAGAAGGTTGCAAAGGGGAGATGCAGAGGATGAGGAGGAAGGTTGCGAAGGGGGGGAGATGCAGAGGAGAGGAATGAGGAAGACAACGGCAGGCAAAGAGAAGAGATATTGTTTTAGGGTTTGTAATGATTTAGATGGTGTAATTTTTGAAAAAGATATGGGGTATATTTGTCTTAAAATGGTAAAATATTGTGTTCCACATGCGTGGAACAACCCGTTCCAGGGAGTAGACGCGGGACAAAAAAACACCCAAATTATGTCACGTGGAACAGCGCGTTCCACCCTTTTTTGGCGTACCAAACGCGGGACGGAACGCTTCGTCCCGTTCTGTCCCGTTCCGTCCCGTCCCGTCCCGCGTACCAAACGCACCCTTATATAAATGGTTATTCCAACATAACTTATTTTGACAAAATTTTGACGAAATTGATGAAAATAACTATAGCTACACATTTTGATAAGTTGAGGGACCAATGGTAATGAATTGTTAGTTAAGGGATCATTGCTCCAATTTGATTAAAGTTGAGAGACCATTGTTACAATTTACTCAAATTTGAAAGGAATAGACGCAACTATTTAATATAATATTAGGTCTGGCCAATTAGATGTTTCTCTACCCTACCAATGGGAATGGCAATGCTATATATATTATAACTTTATAAACCTGTTTTTGCATGATTAAATTTAAATTGTAGACGGAGATGAAAATAATTAGTGATATTAATATTTACTGAGTACTACATTTTAAACATGATCATTCAATTTAGTAGTTGATCTGTGGTCGAGAACTTATTATATAACATGTTATTTTCCTTAAAAGGGATAAGTGGGGTGGCTTCGTCACTGTAGTCTACTTTTTTGGAAGGTCGAGAGGATTTACAAAGACATTTCAACCTCATTTGCTACTATCGTTTGATTTACTAGCGTCAGGAGTTGAACTCAGGACATACCATGTAAAATACTGATCTAAAATTCGTTCCCAACTACTGGACCACATGATGGTGGTTGATTATTTAACATGTTAAACACTCCAACATGGAAAAATTGATTATATGTGGTTGGTAAGGACGACTTCTATAATGATTGTAGAAGATTATAGGCTCTCAAAAATAGATGCTTACAAGGGCGATTGTATAATTTGGATCTCTTTACCCTTGTTTCTCTGTTAATAGATACTTAAAAGGATGCCACATGTTTTTTTTTTTTTTGAAACAAACGATATTATATTCACTAAAGAGGTGGAAGAGTGGGCTAAACCTCACAGTTGCTAATAATAATGTGATTTAAATTCGTCTTTAGTGAAAATTGAACTTAAGAACTCTTATTTACAAATGAAGAGTAATATCATTAAACCGTAGTTTTAGATGATAGGATGTCATATGTTATGCATGCACACACATTAAAAAGTAATATGTATAGAAAGGAAGTGAGACGTGTGAAATTAGTTGATTTAACATATTTCCTTACAATTACTATGCTATATTCGTAGCTGTTAAATTTACTAGCTAAAAGCGTTAAAAAGAGTGAATGACCTAGTTCATATTGTATTTAGACCGAGGTTAGCAACGATAATCGTCTCAAATAATTGTATAGATATAGATATTAGTGCGCTTGAAGTTAGATTTGCAGTTGTAATTGTAAGGGTGACAAATTTAAACACAACTCATAAACTCGAATCCCGAGCACACAAAACTTATGCAAGTAAAAATGGGTCAACCAACCCAGACACGACTAATAAACGGGTGGATTTTAGGATAACCTGCGAATGTGTGTAGTCCCTACTCAGCCTATTTAATAAACAAGTCGTCTCAAACATGCTAAATTTTGTATGTACTATTTTCAGTCTCATCGTAAGATACCTACTCAACTTGCATAACTCGACCTGATGGTAAATATGAAAATGTAATCGATTGAATATCTACATGATTAAATAGGCTAGGGTAACAGAGTTTGAGTATGCTAAATGGTTTAAACAGGTTAAATGTGTTTAACAAGTTAACCTAATTAACAAATCAACCCAATTTATTTAATAAACGGGTTGCGCAAATCGTGTCATGGTATTAATTTAATAAAACGGTCGCGTTGGATTTACCAGTTTGTCCCGATCAACACGTCGACTTGACCGACTTGATCCGATCCGACCCATTGCCACAGAATGGTCTCAGATACAATCTGACCCCATTACATATTTACTGTTTTACAGTAAGACAACAAATGACAATGGAGTAAACTCCACGAAATCAAAATAAAACCGCGAAAGCGATGGAAAGGTTTAGATGTCTGGTGTTAATCTAATCAAGTGGATCCCACAACAACGCAACACACGCAGAAGAGTTCTAATTATATTTTGGTGTATTTTTCTCACTATTCTATTTAGTATTATTAAAAGAGTTTAAATATCTATTTACTACGTAAATTTTGAAATTTAAACTCATTCCACGTGATCCAACAAACCTAAATAACATACCACTTTTACGACACTTCTGGAGGCTGAGCAAATTTCCCAACCTCGGGATGCTGAAGGGACGAGTTTCCGATCAGTTTAACAGCTGGTCAAAGTGTAGACGGTGGAGAATCGACAAGCATTGTTGTGGGATTTGAAGGTGCAGACGGGCTTGACAAGGGTGGAATCTAGGGCGCAGCGGATTTCGCCCTCCTCGAGCTGCTGGAAGAAGTGGATCCAAGAGTTGCAGGAGCAGTGTCACGTTTCTGCACAATCATAGTCCAATGGCGTGTCATGGCATCAGTTAACTGAGTTGTTGACGGAAAGTATGAAAGTGACACAAAATTCAAACTTTAGGAATGAGATTGGGATGCAAAAAAAAAACTTGATATATGAAAATTTGAAAATCACGATTGTGGGTGAAAATCACTATTGTGCATCAACAACGATAATTCAAAGTAATAAAATGAGAATTACCCTATTCATTAACAACTTAAGGGTTAATCGTGGCCGTAGTTAACTATCTAGCATCCAGACGGGGTCTTTTAAAACACAATGCTCGTATGTAATCCAATGCATTTCATATATGGGATAATTAATAATAATAATAATAATAATTCGTCACTAGCAAAAGTGGTCTCTTAACGTAGTGATGCAAAATTTTCTCCAGTCCATGACCAGGAAGGAACTGTTGAAGCCACGCCTGGCATTGCAAAGTTTGACAAGGACATGCACAGTATGCCCTCTTATGATCTTATCCATCTCCAACACCACAAAAAATAACCTATACCACTCTGCCCTCTTATAATTGGGATAATTCTAAAATGAATTATGAGAAAGTGACAACAAATTTGCAACATTTAAAATGTCACAACATACCAATATTCTTACTTGTGATAATTGGGTTAGTCCACATCACTAGAGCATCTTCGATAGCCTGGTTAACCATGTTACGTGACTATTTTGATTCAAAATTTATAAGCTCAGTGCTATGACAAACCAACTAAAACAAGTAGGTCATGTTTAAAGTATTCAAGGTTAATAAAAGTGGCAATATTGATAGGATAATGTTCGAAAATTAGATGCGAAAAACTTACGATTCAAGTGATTAAAAACATTTATGTTTGGTCTTGAGGTCTAACCACCCTGGTATAATGATATTGTCTTTTATCAACTGAAAAAACTTTCTAAAGCTAGCTAGTTTAAAAAGCTTTCAATTCCTGTAGATGGTAAACTTATAGATAAAATATAAATACTGCAAGGATTTTACCCATTACAAAGTAAAAATAAGTGGTACTATTCACACATTTATTATCTATTTGATCCGACGGTTAAAAATTAAAAACAGTAAAATAGCACCGCTCATAAAAATCTAGTTACAGTTGCTATAATTCGGAGGCAGAATCTCTGCCCTCCCACTTTCCGTGTCTTCCCGTGCCCTACTGTCTTCCCGTGACCACACAAATAGGAAGGCACGGGAGGGCATGAGAATGGGATAGCAAAGAATCTGCCTCCCTATACTTCCAAGATAAAAAGATAGATGTGGAGCTGTGAGGAACATTTTTAACTTTCTAGGGTTCCTGGTTGTGACCCAAGTGCAGTGCACCTAATTGTCCTGTCGACCTATTTGGAGAAGGAGTGGACTATTCACACATTTTATTTTATTTCTCAAAATACCTTTTGATAATTTATATCCGTTGATCTTCTTCAATTCATCCGATCCGACGATCGAAAATTAAAAAGATATGTGAGAAGTAAAATGGGATGCGTGGATATCACACCCCTTTAGAGAAATATATCCAAATTTATTTTGAGTACAGTTATAATTTTTCTATGTCGTCATGCATTAATGAATGAAGTTATGAAGTTTTTTATTGTAATTGGCACAAGAATAGTACATCACATATTTTTATATAAATAGTAAGAATTTTTTATTTTTAAATTATTAATTTTTTAATGTACGTATCTCATTATTTATATAATGATACATCATCTCATATTCTAACCACGTTGAAAAATCTTTCTCAAAGACATAGAGAATCGAAGACCATACCATCTGACATAACAGTGAATTACAGAACAGCATGTACTGTCTACCAAATTGTCCGTACAATGTTTGACTCCCACACAAACTTCATTTCCTTAAACATAATAGCCGTTCGCACTACCCGAACTTTGTTTTTGGGTTTCCGTCAATTTGAGGTACAATTTGGAGTTTTTATTGGGAGGTAGCGGGAATGAAATTGAAATGTAATAATATTGATTTATATAGATGCATTTATACATACTAGTCTTTATGTATGCATGTGATTTTTTGAATTGCAGTGTGCTATGCGTAAGTTACACGTTTTAAATGTATTTATATATGTAAATTGATAAAAGAAAAATCATATATTTGAAGTAAATGGATAATCTTATATCATGCTAGCAGAAACTCCTCATAAACTAATTAAAGCAGTTATAAAAAAATCGGTTTTTATAGAATTTACATTAAGAATAAAGAAAATAATATGTAATAAACAACTGATTGAATCACGTTATTGTTAACCCACTATGAGGCTAAGCCCACCCTCTCCCCCTAATGTAGATAATATTGTTTGTTAAAAAAAAAAATCATTTGACAACTATTTTAATCACATTATTATCCGCCTGTGAAAGACCATTTTTATAACCGACATTACACGCATCTTAAGATGTTTTGAACTTGTTTGAAAATAGAGAAAATAATATTTAATGAATAGCTAATTAAATCATATTATTGTTAGCCTATTGTAAAGTACTAATTAAAAAAATATCCAAAAAAATTAATTATTAAAATGACGAAAATACCCCTACCACATTTGATGCATTATTTTGGGTTGCTTTTGAAATTTTTTCATTTGAGGGACATTTTTGTCTAATTATTTTTGTTGAAGCTTGTGACACCAAAAAACACTATTCATTGGTCTTGTTGGCTTTTTATATAAGATAGAGAGAAAAAAGGGGTCCTATATTGATTCAAACGTTGTACATGCAGGATAAGGATATTAAAATTTAAAAAAATAAATAACCAAAGATTTCACATATTATTTTTTATCAAAAAATCAATCTAATTATTTATTAACTGTCTATTTACAATACATACGTGGTGATCAATTGAATCTTCAATTAATTAACATCTCTTTTTTTTTTTTATTGACCTCCTACTTCCTTTAATCCACGGGATGTCAAATCTAGATTGCTAGTCGATTATATTAGTTTCTAGTATGGGTAGGAATATAGTATATATTGTGATTCTTAGTTATATTTGACTACATATTTAGTTGTTCATTCACTTAGTTCGTGATACCGTCCGTTAACCGTTATAGAATATTTCATTTTTGAGGTATTCATCAATTTACCCCCTGAACTTGTAAGGATTTGCCAATTTCCCCCCTCAACTTTAATTTTGTCCAATTTTCCCCTCTCAACTCTCATTATTAGTCAATTTGCACCTTACTGTTAACTTTTTTAATTTTCCATCCATTTTTCCCTTAAGTTGGTCATGTGCTATCCGTATGACCACCTTTAAAGGGCAAAAAAGTCATTTCCTACACCTTCCATCTACTTCATTTTCTCCACCCACACTTTGTACTCCCCAGAGTCTTCTTCTCTGTTAGACAAGCAACTCAGTTCTTTAACTCCCAAGACTGCCCTTCAATCACCACCCTCCCCGATGATGGCGTGGACTCCGACGAATCAGACGACGGCCACGTGATTTGCCGTCCTCAAGCAGTCAACGTAGACCCCTACATCCGCTGCCTCTTCATCCTTGCCTCTTCATCCTCCAACACTCCTGCCCCCAAAATGCAGTCTTCCACTTCGTCACCTTTGATGCCGCCAACGCCTCCCTCCTCCGCTGTTTGCAGCCCAGTCCATCTGATATGCTGGTTTTGCAGTTTGTAGTTTCCAGCTGAGTTAAGAGAGCGAGTCAGTCAGCAGCTTGAATCAAAGAGATGATGTGAGAGAAAGAATTGAGGAGAAAAGGGAAAAAATGGAGGGAGACGGAAGTTGGAAACGAATCGGGGCCAATAGTCTTAAATTTCAGGTAGACGGGTCATAGGTCCACTGCAACAACACCGATACTGTCCCCACTTGGCCACCTGCTCAATCTGTCAGGTGTAGGGTTTTAATACAAAAGACCTCGGTGTTAATTAGAATGAGGTAATTCTATATAAATGACTTGTTCTTAAGCCTTCTAGCCGATGTGGGACAAAGGAATTCTAACACCCCTTGCACGTGAGAACCCATTTTATGGGTCACATGTGGAGTTCCACACATCGACAACCACGTAGAGCCAAGCCGGGGCTCATCCGTTCGCGCTGGGCCAATGCACGTGGCATTTCTTGGCCTACGTGGAGCCAAGTAGGGGCTCACCCATTCGCGCGGGGTCAAAGGGGACCCACCCGTTCACATGGATGTACGGGCCCGTCCCCTGGCTCTGATACCATCTTAAATTTTAGGTAGACGGGTCATGGGCCCACTCCAACAATACCGATACTGTCCCCACTTGGCCACCTGCTCAATCCGTCACGTGTAGGGTTTTAATACAAAAGGCCTCGGTTTTAATTAGAGTGGGGTAATTTTATATACATGACTTATTCTCAACCCTTCTGGCCGATGTGGGACAAAAGAATTCTAACAAATAGTGAGCCGGATCGCAGCCGAGCGAGGAGAAAGAGACAACGAAGATTGTGGAGTTGCAGAGCCGCAAGCGACACCTGAGTGTAGATCTAAAACCTCAAAATCTTCGACGACTTACAAAAGTAAACGCTACTCGCTCAGACTCAGGAGAGAGAGAGAGAGGGTGTTGAGGGATGGCCTGCTTGGTTGCGGTGGGTTGCTGGCGGCTAAGTTGTGAAAAGAAGAGAGTTCGAAGAAAAGGAAGAAGATAGAAGTTGTAGGGAAAATGACTTTTTTGGTCTTTTAAGGTAGTCATCTGGATAGCACGTGACCTACTTAACGGAAGAATGATAGAAAATTAAAAAAATTAACAGTATGATGAAAATTGACTAATAATGAGAGTTGAGGGAGAAAATTGGCTAAAATTAAAGTTAAGGGGAGAAATTGGCCAATCCTTATAAGTTCAGGACGTAAATTGATGAATACCCCGTCCTTTTTTTGTTACCTGGCTTAGTCCAAAATGCCTTAACTACATGGCTTTCTTTACTCGTATCAACTTCCCACATGGTAATTACCAATCCAAGAAAGAAAATAAATGTATCGGATTCTGAAGAAACACTCATGCAATATCAAATTATTTGTTGCGTAAGACTCGAATCATTTGCATTCTTTTGGCATAATCTTTTTGAATTCATAAAAATATCAATCTAAAACCCGTTTGCTAAGGAATTTATTTTAGTTTTTAGGATTCCATTTTTTTTTTTTTTTGTTAAAGACAAAGGAACGTAAAGAAATGGATTTAGAATGGAACACAAATGAAACTAAAGATGAAAAGTTCTCTAAGATTCTGAGTTGTTGGAAGGAGAACCTTCCTGACATACGTTCTTCTCCAAGGTGGTAAAATTTAATTTACCCAACGTTCTTAAAGAAGCATTTGAAAAGAAAGAAAATTGATGATTATTAGGGACATGGAGGAATTCGATACTACAATAATTTACAGAAATGGAGAGTTTCGAACCCAGAATACTTGGGTAGAAATCTAACATCCTATCCACCAGAATGACCACATGCCATCTTGAAGAAACATTCCACTTGAAAAAAATTTGGTGAAGAAACAAGAAAATGTCAGTTGAGAAGAATTAGAGTACAAGTATGGGCCTGTAGAGCCAAAGGTAATCCGCTGAAGGATGAACAACTAAGGGCTGGTTTGGTATTGCTGTGCTTTGAAAAAAAACTGATGTGAGAATAAGCGGCTGTGCTGTGAGAATAAGCGGCTGTGAAATAAATCAGCAGAGTGTTTGGTAAACTTTTTTGTAAAAGTGCTTTTGGAAAAAAAAGCAGTCTGATAGTGGGTCTTTTCATTAAAGGAGCACTGTAGTTCCGTGTGCTTTGAAAAAAAGCCAGTTTTCCAAAGCTGCAAATAGCAGCTTTAGCTTTTTCCTTTGATTTCAGCTTATTCTCACAGCAGCTTCTAAAATAAGCTTTTTTTTTCAGTTTACCAAACACCTAAAACCCTCACAACTTTTTTTCATGGGTGCTTTTTTTTTAAGCACCTCACTCCCAAACTAGGGCAAAGTCACCTCGCATCGTGCACACCAACAGCAAGTAATAGCTGCAGGAAAGAAATTACCATGAGTATTAATTTTCAAACTAATTCTGTATATTAAAACAGATAGCCTGATATGACCGCAGCAGAAAAGCTCGCTTACTTTATATGTTGCAACTTTACATCTTCAACAGCATAATCTGCCACCGTTGAGGCATGGTGAGTTCCATGAAAGTAAAACCCCCTCGAAGACTCTCATGAGTGATATCATGGTCCAATGAGCTTGCTGCAAAATGAACATTTCATATTGGTACTCTCATAATAATATCACTCAACAGTTCATCGAGTTACTCGAGCGATATCAATTACAAACAAAATCAACAGAATTCAGATCACTGTGCATATGATTCAGAAATTACAAGTAGCCCCAAAACTATCGGTCTAAAATCTTCATAAGAAATCAATTACAGGGGTTCTATATATTATATTAACGTCGTTAACCTGAAAACAAGTATCAGGATAATATAAACAAAATTCCTCATTGTGCAGGAACCAATGAAATAAGTAAACTGCAAGAGATCGAAGCAACAAATATGATAAATCTACCACTCCATTGTGATCAGGATAAAAAATCATTAGCCGATAATTTTAAGACAACAATCTGGCCAGAGGCAAAATTCCACTTAAAAAGTTTTGGGACAAAACAATGTGAATCAGAATCAGAACTAGTCTGGGTCTGTGACTAATCGTGATTGACTTATGGCTGAACAACCAAATCCGGTTTGATTTCAATGTATTTCTCAACAACGTTATGACCCAATTCGGAAATTACATGCTAGCTTGAAAAGGCCTGTAAGGCAAGTAAATTACTGAACAAGGTAGAATGAGAAATGTAGCATGCAATGGCTGAAAGAAGGATGAAACAATATCTAAAACAACAAAAACCACATATCTGGAAAAACATATCTTGTGCTACAGTACTTGGACTCTGTTTGTACCTACTGCACTACATCGTTCCAGTTGAGTTGAGTAAGAGCGTCATGAAAAATGCCAAAGGATGCTAAAAGAGTTATATATGCCTATTGGAAACACAACGTATATAGCAAGTTGACTCAACTACTAGAAGAGGAAAGGAGGTGGAGATTTAAAAACTTACGTTGCTTAATTCACTCCGACAGTAAAGTGGTGACACATTGCATAGCTTTGGCAAAGGGTAGATTCATCAAATTCTTGTCATTCCTAATCCCCAGCTCTATAAGGGAAGTAAGGTTACCCAACAAGTCTGGTAAAGGCTGCAGTCCCTCAGGTAGTTGATATATAAACCAGTTAAAGAAAAGTGTTGAATTTGATGAGGCAGAGACTTGAGCTTTGGCCACCCTTTAAAATGTAACAAATCAAGCTGCAATGATCAACCTTGAACATCAGGAATAGAATTGAGCTCCTCCCGGAACCCGCCAATGGTGAATTTTACCAATTTCGGGTTTGTAGACCTTTCCACAGATTTCTTAAATTTGCCAAATTATAAAATCCCTAACTTAGCATTGCAACTGATGATTCTGTACCTAATTTCTGCAATAATGCAGGCATTTAACAGTTCATCAAGTTACTCAAGGGATATGAAATAGCAATTTAATAATCAACTGTATTCAAACCATTGTTCATCAGATTAAAAAAAAATTGTTCAGAAATCACAAGTAACCATAAAAATATCACCCGAGAAACTTTGTAAGAATAATAACAGACGGAAAGCAATTGCAGTAAATCTATATTTATATTATCTGAACATGGTTTTACATGATCACAAGTCTTGGCATTACTCTTCCAAGTTTATAACAAGATTTGAATACCATGATCGGAAATTTAATACCTTGTACATCAGCACTTGGACAGAGTTTCCACTCATTGAGTATCCTGAAAACGGCCACATCATGCTGAAAGAAATATAGATGCCAGTGGAAAACACACAACACATATAGTAAGTCAGAAGTCAACAGTACATTGTATTGATCAATTAGAAGAGGAGCACGTGTGGTTTGAAAAGCTTACATGACTTAATTTCAATGCAAAAGTTCGAGCCATTTGGATTCGTTTGTACATTAAATATGGAATACAAGTACTCTTGGAGAACTGTGTAGCCATTCCCCTTAAAGTTCCATCCCCTGAATATCAAACTGTACATACTTTGGTTTTTCCGCAATGCATTTGTCGTAGTTTCGCAAGGCGTTGCGTAGCTTCAATACACGACCTCAGCTGATTTAAAAGAAGAGGGAGAAGGAAAAACAAACTTTGTTAACTAGTTTAAATTTTTGTGTAGTACTAGTGGAGACAGAATAAAAGAACAAAAAAGAAAAACATACAACATGAGCTCTGTAATATGATTTCAAGAATTTAAAAACTCACTTGTGATATTTGGAATGTGAGAAATCTTAGGCCAATCCGTGCCGCTGTCCTCAGTGCATCTTTCCTTTAGATGGGGATGACATCCAGAAATATAGAGAGTTTGTAAGTTGGTGAGGTGTTGCATAGCTTGGACACTAGGTAAGCTCTTCAGATTATTGCAAGAAAGAATCCTCAGCTCCTTAGGGGATGTAAGGCTACCCAACCATTCCGGCACAGTCTCCACTCCGTCAAATGAAAATAATGAAAGTTTCTTTTCTTAATAAATAACAAAACTGTGAATAATTTTACCTTGTCAATATCTCTGATTGGACATTTTCCTCTTATGTACACACGATAGCCCGTAGAAGCTTCCACCCACTTTAGGGAATTGCCACAACCTAGAGACGGGGTGAATACATAAGAGTAAGCAACACAGTGGATCAAAATGAATTCTCAATTGAGAAAGCCGCCTAACGCAAATAGATGAATTTAGAAAAAGTCAGTGGATAACTGACCCAGGAAGAAACAATGCCGTAGGCTAATACATAAAGAGTGTTTTGGCAGTGTTCACGTCCACAAAAAAGTAAGCAACATTGTGACTCAACCTGTGGATAGAAGACCACCATAATTAACTCCCAAACTCCCCGGACTGCGTTGCACATTCTAATCCCACATCAGGAACGATACGAGTCTTCTGAGTGGAATACTACTGGGTATCTCTCAGGACCTTTAGGGAAACATGATTGAAGTTGAAGAATGATATTGATCCGCCCATGAGCTTTGATCGGAATCCCAATATCCCTGTACAAAGATAACACCAAAACAACTTAAAGAAAAATATAAACAACAAATTTCAATCTTTCTCACATCTTGAAGAAACATTCCAGTCATGGTTCAATACTTAGATTTACAATAAGCACTCCCACGCCATTAAGTGAGAAACTCTACAAGTCCTCTGGTACCTCGGAATTTGGAATTCTCGATTGTCAATTGAAGCTAATGAAGAAAATGCCAGTTGAGAAGAATTACAGAACACAGTATAATAAAATCGCAAAGAGAACAAGTCTGGGCCTGTAGAACCAAAGGTAATCCGCTGAAGGATGAACAATTAAGTCCCCTCAAATTTGTTGGCATCATATATTTCTCAGCAACCTCGCGAGACATTTGAGAAATTACATGCCCCAACTTGGTGCCAACAGCAAGTAAAAAGCTGCAAGAAAGAAATCACTATTGAGTTTTAACTTTCAAAATAATTCTGTATAGTATTAGTAAAACAGATAGCCTGATATGACCACAGCAGAAAAGCTTGCATACTGTTTAAGTTGAAATTTTGGCAACAGGAATACCTCTCCTCTAGCATTTTCGTTTCCTATCCCATAGAATTTTATATCCTCAACAGAATACCCTGCCACCGCTGAGTCATAGTGAGTTCCATAAATGAACAAGCCCTCGAAGACTCTCATGAGTAATATCAAGGTCCAGTGAACTTGCTGCAAAATGAACATTTTATATGGCTACCCTCATAATAATCTCTCTTGATAATTTCAGCAATAATACAGGTACTCAACAGTTCATCAAGTTACTCGAGCGATATCAATTACTGACACAAAATCAATAGTATTCTAATCACCGTGCATATTACAAGTAGCCCCAAAACTATGAGTCTAAAATCTTCACAAGAAAGCAATTACAAGAGTTCTATATATTATATTAACATCGTTAACCTGGAAACAAGTCTTGGGATAATATAAACAAATTTCCTCATTTTGCATGAACCAATGGAATAAGCAACCTGCAAGAGATGGAAGCAACAAATGTGGTAAATCTACCACTGCCATTGTGATCAGAATAAAAAGTCATTAGCATGTAAGGGATGAAAGGATGAAATAATATCTAAAACAACAAACACCACATTTCTGTAAAAAAAAAACATATCTTGTGCTTCAGTACCTGGACTCTGCTTGCACCTACTGCACTACATCGTTCCCGTTGCGTAGTTTCAATCCAAGTATTGTCTCAGACCACAACTGATCATTTAAAAGAAAAGAGAGAAGGATAAACAAATTATGTTATACTAGTTTAAATTTGAGTGTACTACTAGTGGAGACACGGAATAAAAGAAGAAAAATGATAAACATATAACGTCAGCTCAGAAATTTGATTTCAATAATTTAAAAACCTTACTTCTGAAATATGGAATGTGAGAAATCTTAGGCCACTCTGTGCCGCTGTCCCTGCTGCATCTTTCCTCTAAAAGGGGATGACATCCATAAATCCTTAGAGATTGTAAGTTGGTGAGGCGTTGCATAGCTTGGACACTTGGTAAATTCATCAGATTCTTGCAATCCCAAATCCACAGCTCTTAAGGGATGTAAGGCTACCCAACCATTCTGGTAAAGTCTCCACTCCGTCAATGCAGAAGTTGGAGCCATGTGGAGTCGTTGTACATACAACTGGAATAAAAGTAATCTTGGAGAACTGTGGCCTTGCACAGCATGAAATTTGGTAAGGTGCTGCCTACCATCGATTCAACTGCTGTGTGACTTAAAAAGGAGAAGGGTAAACAAATTTTGTTATAGTACGTGCTTTGAATTTTTGTGTAGTAATAGTGGAGACACAAAATAAAAGAACAAAAGAGATAAACCTATAACGTGAGCTCTGTAATTTGATTTCAATAATTTTAAAACATACTTAGGATAAGTGGAATGTGAGAAATCTTAGGTCAATCTGTGCCGTTGTCCCTGGTGCATCTTTGCTTTAGAAGGGGATGACATTCATAAATAGTCAGAGTATGTAAGTTGGCTAGGCGTTGCATAGCTTGGACACTAGGTAAATTCATCAGATTCCTGCAATCTTGAATGTCCATCTCTGTAAAGTATGTAAGGTTACCCAACCATTCTGGCAATGTCTCCACTCTGTCAAATTGATATATCACCAAAAATGTTAGAAGTGAGGTGTTGAATTTGTTGAGGCGGAGACTTGAGCTTAGGCCAACCATACAAGGCTAAAAATCAGGGAAGGAATCGAGCTCCTCCCAGAACCCACCGATTTCCAAATGATGGAGAGAATGGAGGCTGTCTAAACTTGGAAGACTCTCTAAATTCGGGATGTCTCTTATTGTCAGCGTCTCAAACGAGAGTGGGAATTGCAGGCTTGAAAATTATCTTGAGTAATTGAAGATTCTTTTACCTAATTTTTGCAATAACGGGGTATTTGACATTTCATCAAGTTAGTCAAGGGATATGAAATAGAGATAAATAAATCAACCAAATTCAAATCACTGTTTATATGATTCGAAAATCTGTTCATAAATCACAAGTAACCATAAAAATATCAGTCCAAAATCTTCATAAGGATAACAATAACAAACAGAAAGTAATAACAGTAGTTCTAAATATTATATGAACATGGTTTTACATGATGACAATTCTTGGCATTACTCATCTAACACTACTTGGGTGCTGGCAGTGTGTGATTAAACAAGATTCAATACCATGATGGGTGATCAAGCTAGTGGTTCAGCACTCCACTCGTACAGATGAACTAAAGAAAGTAAAAATATTGATTGATGTTGCCGGAAATAAGAAAGATAACATGTAAAGGAGAATGCCCAAGGACTATAAAAAGAGGTATATTATTGAGAAATGAAGGTAGAGCGAGAGAATTAATATCGTGCGCATCAGTACCTGGAGTCAGTTTATAGCCATTGAGCATCATGAAAACCGCCACAGCATAGCAAAAGAAATATAGATGGCACTGGGAAACACACAACATATATAGTAACTTAGTAAGTCAGAAGTCAACAGTAGAATGTATTGATCAATTAGAAGTAGAAGAGAAGAGGAGATGTGGGTTTGAAAATCTTACATGACTTAATTTCAATGCGAAAGTTTGAGCCATTTGGAGTCGTTTGTACGTAAAACTGGAATACAAGTAATCTCGGAGAAGTGTGGCCTTGCACACCATGATAATTGGTTTTCCCAATACACATTTGTTGTAGTATCGCAAGGCGTTGCATAGCTTCAATCCAATATCGGCACCCAAACTGATTTAAAAGAAGAGGGAGAAGGACAAAGAAATTATGTTATACTAGTTTAAATTTGAGTGTAGTACTAGTGGAGACACGGAATAAAAGAAGCAAAGAGATAATTTAAAAACTTACTGTCGATATCTGGAATGTGAGAAATCTTGGGCCAATCTGTGCCGCTGTCCCTCCTGCATCTTTCCTCTAGAAGGGGATGACAATTATAAATCCTTAGAGTTTGTAATTTGGTGAGGCGTTGCATAGCTTGGACACTTGGTAAATTCATCAGATTCTTGCAATCTTCAATCGCCAGATATGTAAGGGATGTAAGGCTACCCAACCATTCTGGCAAAGTCTCCACTCCCTCAAATGAATATATCCTCAAAGATGTTAGAGAAGTGAGGTGTTGAATTTGTTGAGGCAGAGACTTGAGCTTAGGCCAACCATACAACTGTAAGCTTGTAAGATGCATTAATGATCCAACTTCAAAATCAGGGAAGGGGAAGGAATCGAGCTCCTCCCAGAACCCACCGATTTCCAAATGATGGAGAGAATTAAGGCTGTCTAAACTTGGAAGAATCTCTAAATTGGGGATTTTGACTATTGACAGCGTCTCAAGAGAGAGTGGGAATTGCAGGCTGCTCACCCAACTTTCTAATCTTTCACAATTTATAATAAACAGTTGTCGAAGGGAGGTCATGGTGCGCAAATCTGAAGTAGATTGTAGACTAATGCACTTCTCCTCCTTCTCAACTCTGCTACTTTTGACACCAAACCATGATAGCTTTGGGCATCCCCATATGTCCAATTCCTGAAGAGAGGGACATTGTTGTGGAAGAGCAGGTATGCTTGTTAATTCATTACAAAAACTGATTCTCAATTTCTGAAGAGAGGCGGTGAGGGACCCGCTGCCTTTCATTTCAATTGATGTCAGATTATAGCACCGGATTATATCCAATTCCACGAGAGATGCCCATACACTCAGTGGGCCTGATATTCCATTGCAATTCCATAAACTCACTTCCACGAGAGAGGCCCCTAAACTCAATGAGCTTGATAATCCATCGCATTTATTTATACTCAATTTCTGGAGAGAGGTGCAGTTCTTTAACCCACTCGGTAGGCACGACAATCCTTCACAGTAAGACATCTCCAACTTTTGAAGAAATGGAAAATGACTCGGAACATTTCTCAATTTGGAACAATTTTCGACGGTCAACATCTCGAGACAAGGAAAAACCACAACTTTTTTTCTTGACGTTGTTGGTGCTTGCTTCCATTCATTTAGATCACCACACTTAGAAATGTATAATACTTTTAGCGCTGGAAATAAAGTAATTACCTCCTCACTTGTCGTGGCTACATTGTGGACAAGATCATAACCATAGAACTCAGCTCCAACACATTTCAAGTTAGCCATTCCTCTAATCTTAAGCTCTGTAAGACTGGGTAGATGACCGAGCGGTGGGACTCCTTCACATTTGTCGCATCCAAGTAACTCAATCTTCTTCAACCCACTCATCATCCACGTTGGAAACTTATCGCCCATGAAGTTTTCAATACTTAAGCTCTCCAACTCAAGATGTGGTCGGAGGCCTTCTAGGACACCGTCCTCCTCGTTGTTGTCAGTTGTTGACCTATCTTTTGTCCAATTGAAGCTTAAATGACGTACTTTCGTCTTATCCTCTAACTTTGCTTTCTTTGCTTCTTCTCCATTCTTTACGTGCTCCAGATTACAAACAATTAATTCACCCTTCAGTTGTTTCAAGCCAGCCAACTCTTCAATTCGACGACCAATCTCATTACCCACCGAAAAGTAAGGTAATGTTTGAAGGCAAGTCAGCCGCCCTATCCCCTGTGGGAATTTCGTACTCGCATGAAAATAAATATGCCTCAGGTTGATCAAGTTTTGCAGTTCTTTTGGAAACTCTTTAAGGGCACATTCCGTTGCTCTTAACGTTTGAAGGTTATAGAGCTTGCCTATAGACTTTGGGAGTGCTTTGATTCTTGTTTTGGAAATGTCAAGATACCGCAAATGTTTTCAGCCTACCAACTGAAACTGGGAATCCTTCAATATTTGCATTACTTAAATTCAAGACGCGTAAAGCTTTGAAACGTGGAAGAATGTTAGTAGGAACTTCACCGTCGTCGGAAAACAATGACCGCAATTTCCCAGCACTTATTTCTGGAATTTTTTCCAATGTAGAAGTAGAAACCCGAGCAACATGTCGAATCTCAAGTGTATTATCTATGACACATAAGTCTCCCGTCAAGCTTTCGGATTTGGATAGATGTTCTGCCAGATCATGCACAAGATCGTGCATCTTGCATTTGCTAACAATGCCATTGTCGCTTATTGTAGCATCTTGAAATAAGGAGCTCTGCAATAGAATATCAAAATATTCATTGCCAATGTCCTCCATCTCTTTACTTTCACCATGTGAAGGGCGGAGTAATCCTTGAGTCATCCAAAGTTGAATCAAGTTATCTCTTTCAATTTCAAAATCTTTCTCGAACATTGAGCAATATGCAAAACATTGCTTCAATGATGCTGATTCTAAATTATCAAAACTCAACCTCAAGACTGGCATAATTATATCTTCTCCTTTTGATAGGTTGTCCCATATTCTACTTTTTTTAAATGACGACCATTCTCCGATACTTTTTTTAGTGTGCAAAATGCCTCCTAGAACCTGTTGATTGAATTAGTGAGTTCAAATGCGTCCTAAAATAATGTAGAAAATAGGTTGTACATAAGTAAATTCATTAGTTATATTTGACTTCACACATTTTGTTTGTTTGTTTGTTTTTTTTGGTTTTTTGAATGCCTAAAATACCTCTAATTACATTTCTTTTTATCAACGACCACCACTATTTTGGTTTAGGGTTCAAAATTGTTTTTACGGTAAAAGCAATTTACCTATTAGCATACTATTTTACCTAGCTAAAATATAAATAGATATATTATGTTGTTTTTGGTTTGAAACACAGATAAAATAATGTATCTATTTTCCTTTTTCATAGGAATTAATGTACCTATCTATATGTTAGTGTACCTACATAGAATAAAAATATTAATTGCAAAAATAATTTACTTATCTCATTATAGCTATATAATGTACGCAAAATTTTATATTATTATTTTTGATCTAGCACATTATAGCTATATATATTGCAATACAACTAATTTACCTATCCCTTGAAATTTAAACAAGATAGATTAATATAGCTATATATATTATTTTTATATAAATTAATCTACCTATATATTATTTATAGAAATATTATTTTTTTGTATGTGGAAGACACAATTTAGTGTGAGGAATAACATTTATCGAAAAATTAGGGTGAGTAATAACATCTTTGTGGCATATGTTGCAAATATTTATAATAACCAATTATTTATTTCCATATACGGCAGACTTTCAAATTTGGGTTTTATTTGGATGTTTAACACTGGATGAGTTTCTGTATAGAAAATAAGAGCTGCAATGACCTATCTCTAAATAACCATTTTTGTAATGACGATATATATTCAAATGATGATTACAAACATGAATGATTTTGGTTCTAAAGTTTATACAGTCAAAATACATTTTTTACAAGAACTTGATCTAATTTATAAGGTGGTGCACCCAATGAGGTGGATGCAAATACCGTCCCAATTTATAAATAGAAAATTTAACCTTAATCCTTAAATAATTTCACTTTTAGATAAATGTGTGGTGTAGGATTATATATTGAAAATAGTCATTTGACTTTGTATTTAAGTTAACATTTATATTCCACATCATATTTATTAATTTTTTTCCTTTTAGATTAACTATATTTTTTTACTATAATACCCTTATGTAATTAAGGGATATGTGTTTTTTGTGTTGTACATTTTTTAGGAGCCATTTATGGATTATTTTCTTACCTCGTTTGAATTGAACTAAACATATTTGAGGACCAACCATATATGCCTTCCATACATTTTCAAATTAATCATTTTTTTTAAATTTTATTATATAACTAGGTCGCATGTAACCATATATCTTTCAATCATAAACCTATGATGTACTGAACAAAATATTTGCACCTAAATCAAGGGACCTAAAATATTGTACCTTAGGGACCTAAGTTAAAGTGCCTAAGCAACTATAAATACAATACAAAACGTTGTCATACAAATGAAACTAATGACTAATTAACTCAGCAAAATAGTTGCACCTAAATATGGCGTTAATTGATTATAGGAATTTCTTTTCTATTTGAGATCGAATTGACTTAAGCATTAACGTGATAATTAAAATTGCCGTGTTAGAATTATCTAGCATTACCGATAATAGGTAAGAAAAACTGGCAAACAAATAAATATAAAAAATGTGCAAATTCCATGTAAACAAATAAATATGTTTTTTTTTTAATGTGCAAATTCCATGTGATGAATATGATACATAATAATTGTACGCACCTTTGCCACCAATGGAACACCACGACACTTTTCAGCAATCTCCCTTCCAATTGTATCGAACTCAGGATCACTGTTACTGGAACAAGCTCTATTTTTCATGATGGACCAACATTGATCCCCAGAAAGTTTTCCCAATTCATGTCGTGGAAGTAGCCTTTCTGAGGTTAATGCGACTTTCTCTTTGCGAGTGGTGACAATAATTTTGGATCCTTTAGCAGAACTAAGCTTTGACAAACATTCCATGAAACTCTCCCATATTTTGGATTCTTCGTTCCAAACGTCATCAAGTACGAGTAAGTATTTTTTATCTTTCAACTCTTCGTTAAGGGACAAAAGCAGAGTATTCTGGTTATCTTTAGAAGGGGCTTTTTCCCGATTAAGCTGTTCTGACATCTGATGTAGGATGAAATTGACTTCAAAAGTGTCGGATACACAAATCCAAATTTTTTTTTCAAAAAACTTGTGTATCGAATCCTCATTGTAAACTGACTTGGCCAATGTTGTTTTTCCGAGGCCTCCCATTCCGACGATGGCCATAACCGCAAGATTTTCTTGATTGTATTTGGAGTCGGTCAAGGTTGTGACTATTTTTGACACATCATCTTGCCTTCCAATAATTATTTCATCCTTGCCAATGAATGCGTTGGTTTGTCTGTCCCATCTAATCCCCTGAGTGGTTGCAACTTTATTCTTGGAAACTAGTTGAAGAAGAGATGCTTCACTCTTGAGATCCACCAAGGATGCATTGATCTTCTGAATTTTATGCGCCATTTGAAGACGAAATGCAAGTGGATTGGAGAGTGAAAAGAAGTTAAGAACCTTTTTCTTCATATGGTTTTGGATTTCGACTTTACGCCGATAACCTTCGTACTCGAGTTCATCCAAGACATCCTCAGCATCATGAGCTACGTCTTTGAGTTTCTTCACCCATGCCTCTATTGGCCGACCTGTTAGAGAATGAAAAGAAGTTAAATACCTTGTAATTGTAGCATGTGTGCGCGAGATTATAAGACAATTAAAATATATATACTACCTTGTGGTTTGTCGGCAACATCATTCAACAAAAGTTCAATGTTAGTGAATGACTCTTGAAGCTTTCCGAGCTCAGCTTTGAAACCCCATGCAAGACTGAATTGTTGAGCAGCAAGTGAAAGCACCTTCTTCAGTATTCCCTCGGTAGCAAAAGTAAGCACAGCTTCAGCCGCCATTCCTTCAATTTCCTGCAACTCAGCTAATCAGTGTTTAATTTCTCTGTTGGATACAATGCAAGTGCAATGGAGGATTGACACGCCCCGATCCCGATATTCCTCGAATACTAGGATAGGTACGTGCTGGCCGACACCCAAAGGTGACGAAAACCATTTATTGAGTGCAAATGCTGAAAACAAGGGATAGATAAAACTTATAAATGTAAAAGAATAAGAAATATACATTTAAGGAACGTATTCAGAGCACAAATCTAATCTAGAACACTAAAGGAATTAATATAAAACTTGAATGAACAAAGGAGTGGGTCCTATACCGAGAGGACTCAAAGATGCCGATGCGGAAGTGCCTTGACGTCGGGATTGTATGTCTTGATTCTAAGTCCTGAAGGGGGCGCAAAACAAATATGAGTGGATATATATATATATATATAAAATAAAACAGTTATCAACATACTAACCCCCAGAATTTATGAAAACACATATATATCATGATAAACATAGGTTTTCCGAAAACTAGCATGTCATGCAATGTCTCAAATCATAACTCATATATAATAATTACTAGTGAATATCCGATAACCCCCAGGCCCCATGCCGGTTCCCCGTCCCTGTGCTAAATAGGCAGAGGAAACACACTCCAGGCCCTATGCCAACACCAAACCGTCGCCCGAGACGGACCGGAATCTATCCCTACGTCCCGTAGCGGAAAGGACCACTAGGTAAGTACAAAACCATTGAACATATATATATATATATATATATATATATATATATATATTGAAAAACAACTTCATAGTATAAAATCATCTATAATCTATACTATAAAGAGGTGCTCGAAACATGTTCTAAATAACATATCGTCATCCATCGGATATTCTATAAGAACACGGGTTATAGGAAAAATAGTAATAATTCAAATTAACCTCAATAAGCATGTTATCTCAAAGCGTCTCATAGAACATAATTATTAAATTATGCTTTTTATGTATGCATTTCTACTATCAAAACATGCATTATAGAAGGGATCCACTCGCAGATACTTAGCCGCCGAAGAGCCACGCAATCTAGCGGAGACAGAACGCCACAATAATTGCCCCTAAGCACATAAATGGTACATTTGATCAAACTCTGCTCAAACGACTTAATTTGGAAAAATAGACATTGGAAACGAGTTCAAGACGTGGGAATTAGTTTAGGAGGGGTCTCGGACGAAAACCCGAAAAGTCAACGTTGATCGGTCAAAGTCAAAGTCAATACGTCAATCGGTTTGGTCAAACCTAGTCGGCTGGTTTAGGGTTAGGATTTAGGTTTAGGGCTTTAGGGTTTAGGGTTTAGAATTTGGGTTTTTGGGTTTTAGAATTAGTAAATGGGTTTAGGAAAAATAGGTGGGCTGGGTTAGGGTTTAACCTACACGGGCCCAAAGGCCCAATCTTCTCACGGCCCGAAGGCCTAATTTGAAAAGGTTTTGGGTTTACAGATAAGGCCCAAAGGCCTTTAACAATTTAATTAAACCAAAACAATGAATAAGTAAAAGAAAAGAACTTGGGCTTCGGTCTGAAACGGGCCTAAGGCCCGATGGTCTCTGAGGTGGCCTAAAAGGCCTGCTTCGACTGGGAAAGGTGTACGCCGGACCTCAAGGAAGAGAAGGCCGAATTCCGGCCGGGAAATTCCCAAGCTCCGATGGAGCTCAAAACTCAACCAAAACATGTCATTCAATATACCAAATTTAAGCCCCGAAAGTAAGGAATCGAAATATACCGTCCTTGTGGCCAGTCGTGGCCGGAATATGATCGGAAAACGTCTGCACGTCACGGCATTTTCGCCGGAAATCTGGGAACTCCCTTTTTCCGAGTATAGCTGTGTTCCACGGAACCCAAACCACTTAAAAATCAACCTAATCATGTTCTAATAAAACTCTAGGAACTTTGGGAAGGTTTACGAAACTCACCGTAGTCGAAGAAGGCGAGGATTCGCCGGAGGACTCTTGAACAGTGGCAACACCACTGTGCAGTGAGGAAGAGGTTGACAGCTTCGGGTTTCTGGCGTGGGGAGGTTCTGGTGGAGGGTGACAGTCCGGGTGTGTGTATGTGGTGCTCGGGGAAAAGGAGTTGCGGCGGACTCGAATCATTTGCATACTTTTGGGCATAATCTTTTTGAGTTCATAAAAATATCAATCTAAAACACGTTTGCTAACGAATTTATTTTAGTTTTTAGGATTCAATTTTTTTTGTTAAAGACAAAGGAACGTAAAGAAACGGATTTAGAATGGAACACAAATGAAACTAAAGATGAAAAGTTCTTCTCTAAGATTCTGAGTTGTCGGAAGGAGAACCCTCCTGACATCCGTTCTTCTCCAAGGTGGTAAAATTTAATTTACCCAACGTTCTTAAAGAAGCATTTGAAAAGAAAGAAAATTGACGATTATTAGGGAGGGGGAGGGGGAATTCGAAACTACTACAACAATTTACAGAAATGGAGAATTTCGAACCCGGAATGCATGGGTAGAAATCTAACATCCTATCCATCAGAATGACCACATGCCATCTTGAAGAAACATTCCACTTGAAAAGAATTTGGTGAAGAAACAAGAAAATGCCAGTTGAGAAGAATTAGAGTACAAGTATGGGCCTGTAGAGCCAAAGGTAATCTGCTGAAGGATGAACAACTAAGTCACCTCGCATCGTACATGACCAAGTCACCAACAGCAAGTAAAAGCTGCGGGAAAGAAATTACCATGAGTATTAATTTTCAAACTAATTCTGTATATTAAAACAGATAGCCTGATATGACCGCAGCAGAAAAGCTCGCTTACTTTATATGTTGCAACTTTACATCTTCAACAGCATAATCTGCCACCGTTGAGGCATGGTGAGTTCCATGAAAGTAAAACCCCCTCGAAGACTCTCATGAGTGATATCATGATCCAATGAGCTTGCTGCAAAATGAACATTTCATATTGGTACTCTCATAATAATATCAATCAACAGTTCATCGAGTTACTCGAGCGATATCAATTACAAACAAAATCAACAGAATTCAGATCCCTGTGCATATGATTCAGAAATTACAAGTAGCCCAAAAACTATCGGTCTAAAATCTTCGTAAGAAATCAATTACAGGGGTTCTATATATTATTATATTAACGTCGTTAACCTGAAAACAAGTATCAGGATAATATAAACAAAATTCCTCATTGTGCAGGAACCAATGAAATAAGTAAACTGCAAGAGATCGAAGCAACAAATATGATAAATCTACCACTCCATTGTGATCAGGATAAAAAATCATTAGCCGATAATTTTAAGACAACAATCTGGCCAGAGGCAAAATTCCACTTAAAAAGTTTTGGGACAAAACAATGTGAATCAGAATCAGAGCTAGTCTGGGTCTGTGACTAATCGTGATTGACTTATGGCTGAACAACCAAATCCGGTTCGATTTCAATGTATTTCTCAACAACGTTATGACCCAATTCGGAAATTACATGCTAGGTTGAAATGGCCTGTAAGGCAAGTAAATTACCGAACAAGGTAGAATAAGAAATTTAGCATGCAATGGCTGAAAGAAGGATGAAACAAAATCTAAAACAAGTTAAACAACAAACACCACTTTTCTGGAAAAACATATCTTGTGCTACAGTACTTGGACTCTGTTTGTACCTACCGCACTACATCGTTCCAGTTGAGTAAGAGCGTCATAAAAAATGCCAAAGGATGCTAAAAGAGTTATATATGCCTATTGGCCACCCTTTAAAATGTAACAATTCAAGCTGCAATGATCAACCTTGAACATCAGGAATGGAATTGAGCTCCTCCCCGAACCTGCCAATGGTGAATTTTATCAATTTCGGGTTTGTAGACCTTTCCACGGATTTCTTAAATTTGCCAAATTATAAAATCCCTAACTTAGCATTGCAACTGATGATTCTTTACCTAATTTCTGCAATAATGCAGGCATTTAACAGTTCATCAAGTTACTCCAGGGATATGAAATAGCAATTAAATAACCAACTGAATCCAAACCATTGTTCATCATGCGATTTTAAAAAAACTGTTCAGAAATCACAAGTAACCTTAAAAATATCACCCAAAAAACTTTGTAAGAATAATAACAAACGGAAAGCAATTGCAGTAAATCTATATTTATAATATCTGAACATGGTTTTACATGATCGCAAGTCTTGGCATTGCTCTTCCAAGTTTATAACAAGATTTGAATACCATGAACGGAAATTTAATACCTTGTACATCAGCACTTGGACTCAGTTTCCACTCATTGAGTATCCTGAAAACGGCCACAACATGCTAAAAGAAATATGGATGCCAGTGGGAAACGCACAACATATATAGTAAGTCAGAAGTCAACAGCAGAGTGTATTGATCAATTAGAAGAGAAGAGCAGGTGTGGTTTGAAAAGCTTACATGACTTAATTTCAATGCAAAAAGTTCGAGCCATTTGGATTTGTTTGTCCATAAAATATGGAATACAAGTACTCTCGGAGAACTGTGTAGCCATTCCCCTTAAAGTTCCATCCCCTGAATATCAAACTGTACATACTTTGGTTTTTCCGCAACGCATTTGTTGTAGTTTCGCAAGGCGTTGCGTAGCTTCAATACACGACCTCAACTGATTTAAAAGAAGAGGGAGAAGGAAAAACAAACTTTGTTAACTAGTTTAAATTTTTGTGTAGTACTAGTGGAGACAGAATAAAAGAACAAAAAAGAAAAACATACAACATGAGCTCTGTAATATGATTTCAAGAATTTAAAAACTCACTAGTGATATTTGGAATGTGAGAAATTTTTGGCCAATCTGTGCCACCGTCCTCGGTGCATCTTTCCTTTAGATGGGGATGACATCCAGAAATATAGAGTTTGTAAGTTGGCGAGGCGTTGCATAGCTTGGACGCTAGGTAAGCTCTTCAGATTATTGCAAGAAAGAATCCTCAGCTCCTTAAGGGATGTAAGGCTACCCA
Organism: Malus fusca; assembly: GCA_035220775.1. Taxonomy (NCBI): domain Eukaryota; kingdom Viridiplantae; phylum Streptophyta; class Magnoliopsida; order Rosales; family Rosaceae; genus Malus; species Malus fusca. Next base: position 3,491,735 of record CM069069.1, read on the forward strand.
ACCATTCCGGCAAAGTCTCCACTCCGTCAAATGAAAATAATGAAAGTTTCTTCTCTTAATAAATAACAAAACTGGGAATAATTTTACCTTGTCAATATCTCTGATTGGACATTTTCCTCTTATGTACACAAGATAGCCCGTAGAATTTTATATCCTCAACAGAATACCCTGCCACCGCTGAGTCATAGTGAGTTCCATAAATGAACAAGCCCTCGAAGACTCTCATGAGTAATATCAAGGTCCAGTGAACTTGCTGCAAAATGAACATTTCATATGGCTACCCTCATAATAATCTCTCTTGATAATTTCAGCAATAATACAGGTACTCAACAGTTCATCAAGTTACTCGAGCGATATCAGTAACTGACACAAAATCAATAGTATTCTAATCACCGTGCATATTACAAGTAGCCCCAAAACTATGAGTCTAAAATCTTTACAAGAAAGCAATTACAATATATTATATTAACATCGTTAACCTGAAAACAAGTCTCGGGATAATATAAACAAATTTCCTCATTGTGCATGAACCAATGGAATAAGCAACATGCAAGAGATGGAAGCAACAAATGTCGTAAATCTACCACTGCCATTGTAATCAGAATAAAAAGTCATTAGCATGTAAGGGATGAAATAATATCTAAAACAACAAACACCACATTTCTGTAAAAAAAACATATCTTGTGCTTCAGTACCTGGACTCTGCTTACACCAACTGCACTACATCGTTCCAGTTGCGTAGTTTCAATCCAAGTATTGTCTCAGACCACAACTGATCATTTAAAAGAAAAGAGAGAAGGATAAACAAATTATGTTATACTAGTTTAGATTTGAGTGTAGAAATTTGAAAAACGATAAACATATAACGTCAGCTCCACATCTATAACGTTAGCTCAGAAATTTGATTTCAATAATTTAAAAAACTTACTTCTGAAATATGGAATGTGAGAAATCTTAGGCAACTCTGTGCCGCTGTCCCTTCTGCATCTTTCCTCTAAAAGGGGATGACATCCATAAATCCTTAGAGATTGTAAGTTGGTGAGGCGTTGCATAGCTTGGACACTAGGTAAATTCTTTAGATTCTTGCAATCTTCAATATGCAGAAATATAACGGATGTAAGGCTACCCAACCATTCTGGCAAAGTCTCCACTCCCTCAAATGAAGATATCTTCAAAAATGTTAGAGAAGTGAGGTGTTGAATTTGTTGAGGCAGAGACTTGAGCTTCGGCCAACCATACAACCTTAACTCTGTAAGATGCATTAATGATCCAACTTCAAAATCAGGGAAGGAATCGAGCTCCTTCCAAAACCCACCGATACTCAATATCTCCAAGCTAGTGGGCCACTGTAGCCCCGTCGGCAGATATTTTAGGTTTCGCCATTTTACAATCCACAAATTACGGAGAGAATGGAGGTGGTCTAAACTTGGAAGAATCTCTAAATTACGGATCATGAGTATTGCCAGCGTGTCAAGAGAGGGTGGAAATTGCAGGCTGCTCACCCAACTTTCTAATCCTTCACATTCACTAATAAACAGTTGTCGAAGGGAGGTCATGGTGCGCAAATCTGAAGTAGATTGTAGACTAAAGCACTCCTCCTCCTTCTCAACTCTGCTACTTTTCACACCAAACCATGATAGCTTTGGGCATCGCAATATACTCAATTCTTGAAGAGAGGGACATTGTTGTGGAAGAGCAGGTATGCTTGTTAATTCACGGCAAGCACGGATTGACAATTTCTGAAGAGAGGCGGTGAGGGACCCACTGCCTTTCATTTCAATTGATGTCAGATTATTGCAATCGTCTATTCTCAATTCCACGAGAGAGGCCCATATTCAAGCCAGCCAACTCTTCAATCTGACGACCAATCTCATTACCCACCAAAAAGTAAGGTAATGTTCGAAGGCAAGTCAGCCGTCCTATCCCTTGTGGGAATTTGATACCCTTATCAAAATAAATATGTCTCAGGTTGATCAAGTTTTGCAGTTCTTTTGGAAACTCTTCAAGGGCACAATTCACTGCTCTTAATGTTTGAAGGTTATAGAGCTTGCCTATAGATTTGGGGAGGGTTTTGAATCTTGTTTGGGAAATGTCAAGATATCTCAAGTGTTTCAGCCCTCCAATTGAAGCTGGAAATTCTTTAATAAAACTTAAATTTAAGACACGTAAAGCTTTGAAACGTGGCAAAATGTTAATAGGAATTTCACCGTCATTAGAAAATAGTGACCGCAATTTCCCAGCACTTCTTTCTAGAATTTTTTCCAGTGTAGAAGTAGAAACCCAAGCAACATGTCGAATCTCAAGGGTATTATCTATGCCACATGATTCTCCCGTCAAGATTTCGGATTTGGATACACGTTCTGCCAGATCGTGCATCTTGCATTTGCTAACAATGCCATTGTCGCTTATTGTAGTATCTTGAAATAAGGAGCTCTGCAATAGAATATCAAAATATTCATTGCCAATGTCCTCCATCTCTTTACTTTCACCATGTGAAGGGCGGAGTAGTCCCTGAGTCATCCAAAGTTGAATCAAGTTATCTCTTTCAATTTCAAAATCTTTCTCAAACATTGAGCAATATGCAAAACATTGCTTCAATGATGCAGATTCTAAATTGTCAAAACTCAACCTCAAGACTGGCATAATTATATCTTCTCCTTTTGATAGGTTGTCCCATATTCTATTATTTTTAAATGACGACCATTCTCTGATACTTGTTTTAGTGTGCAAAATGCCTCCCAGAACCTGTTGATTGAATTAGTGAGTTCAAATGCGTCCTAAAATAATGTAGAAAATAGGTTGTACATAAGTAAATTCATTAATTATATTTGACTTCACACATTTTGTTTGTTTTTTTGAATGCCTAAAATACCTCTATTTACATTTCTTTTTATCAACGACCACCACTATTTTGGTTTAGGGTTCAAAATTGTTTTTACGGTAAAAGCAATTTACCTAGCTAAAATATAAATAGATATATTATGTTGTTTTTGGTTTGAAACACAGACAAAATAATGTATCTATTTTCCTTCTTCATAGGATTTAATGTACCTATCTATATGTTAGTGTACCTACATAGATTAAAACAAGATAGATTAATATAGCTATATATATTATTTTTATATAAATTAATCTACCTATATATTATTTATAGAAATATTATTTTTTGGTATATGTGGAAGACACAATTTAGTGTGAGGAATAACATTTATCGAAAAATTAGGGTGAGTAATAACATCTTTGTGGCATATGTTGCAAATATTTATAATAACCAATTATTTATTTCCATATACGGCAGACTTTTAAATTTAGGTTTTATTTGGATGTTTAACACTAGATGAGTTTTTGTATAGAAAATAAGAGCTGCAATGACCTATCTCTAAATAACCATTTTTGTAATGACGATATATATTCAAATGATGATTACAAACATGAATGATTTTGATTTTAAAGTTTATACAGTCAAAATACATTTTTTCACAAGAACTTGTCTTAATTTATAAGGTGGTGCACCCAGTGAGGTGGATGCAAATACCGTCCCAATTTATAAATAGAAAATTTAACTTTAATCCTTAAATAATTTCACTTTTGTTGTAAAATCGACTGTGGGTGCAGGGGAATAAATGAAACAAGACACAAAATTTACGAGGTTCCTCTACAGTCAGTGTGACTGGAGTACGTCCTCGGGGCAGCAGTGGTGCTTTCATTATAATTTGAAATAATAGGAGTACAAAGATAACTCTCTCTCTCTATTATCACCCCCTCATCTTCCTCTTCTTCCTCTCTTTCTCTTCTTTCCTCTCTCTCTCTCTTCCTTTCTTCCTTTTCCTTTTTCTCTCCCGTGAACCCACCTTTTTTGATGTTGTGTGGGATTGTATTTATAGAAAATGAGAATCGTATGAGGCAAGCTTTGGCAAACATTATTCCCACTTGTAGTTTAGTGGATTAGTGGCAAATGTGGACATCCACCATATTTACAACACTCCCCCTTGGATGGCCACAAGTCTTTGATTGTCTTGTTAAAATCTTGATCTGTTTTGGATGCTCCCCCTGATGAGTATCTCCCCCTGATTTCAAATCCTTTAGGTTGATCGTTGATCATTATGCTTTAGTCTCTTAGTAAGAAGAGTTGCTGAAATAGTTGCTTTACTTGTTGTTAACTTTCCACATGCTTGTTCTTGAACTGGGCTAGAGGGCCTTCTGCTAGACTAGCATCGAAGATCTGAATTTACTCATTTTATCTGGAGCGGAATTTGATTCAAAAGTGGTGGACACTTGATCTTGAATCGGACTTGTGATTTCTTCAAGGACCTCCGAGGCTTGATCTTGAATAAAGTTGTACCGTGAAGAGCTTCACGTGGCAAGTGATCTTCAACTTTGTCGGGGATGAATCAGCACGTGTTTGTTGCGTTTGTCTCCACATGCTCCTAATGTATCATTTTCACCTTCCTAAGTAGTATTTTCCTTGGTTTTCCCCCATGCATGTGTGGCATATTCTCCTGCAGTATTTGCCTTCTGATGCAGGAGTGGAATGCAACCCTTGCATTTGGATGGTTCATCACTTCTTGGTGACCGGAGACCCAGTTCCAACAACAGTTGAAGATGACTACTCGAGAGCTAGGTAAGCAATCAGGAAAGGTTCCAGGCAGTCTGTTCCTTACCTAGAGTTTGAGTGGAGGTTCCGACATACTGCTTTCTTTATCCTTGTCTTTGCAGGTAAGAACAAGGACAAAGGAAAGGACATGGAGATTGCATGATATGAGATAATCTTGCTCTGGTCCCTGAAGATATGTGATAATCTTGCTCTGGTGTGACATGTTTGAAGAGGTATTCTCGGAGAGGAAGAAAACTGAGTATTTCGAGATGCTATGTTGAAGATGCATTCTCGGAGATGAGGAAGAGTTAGGTATTCTTGCAGTGTTGCATGTCTGCCTTGTTATGGAGAACATAGGTCGACATATATAGAGATTTCTCAATAGCAAGTGTGGTGTTGTGCTTTTACTCTTGTCAGCAACTGTGGTGTAAATAGAACAGTAAGATTTACGCGTTTTCAACTTTGTCAGAGATCTTTGACAAAATTGCACGCGACATCTGAAAAAGCTGGGATTACGTCTTAAAAATACCAACGAACTTTATTCAGGAAAATCTGGCTTTTGAAATTCGGAGAGCAGTGCCTCTTCGATCTTTGAACAAGTGGCTCTGATGCCTCTTCTTTTATAGAGACATCAATTGTGTTCAAGAGTATGCTCAGAAAGTTGCTGCCTGTAGAAATTTCCTCTATCTTGCACTTCTGAAATTTTATTTGACCTCTATTTTTCCTTCATCATTTCTGAAAAATGACTTGCCCATCTAACATTTGCTTAGATTTGAGTCTTAGGAGTGATACAGACGAGCAGCGTCATGATAATATATGGCGCACGTCCTTCTTATCTTCTAATGGTCCTCTTACGGTTGGGGACTCTGTGATGAAGAATAACATAACCGCTACTGTGGTAGCTAGGAATCTTCTCACTCCAATGGATAACAAGATCCTTTTAGAACGGTCTGAAGAGTCGGCCGTTCAAGACTCATTGGCTCTAAGTGTTCGGTGTGCTGGCTCTGTTTCCATTATGGGCCAACGCATACTTGCTCAAACTCGCCAAGTTAAATCATTAATGGCGGAGGTGGCAAGTATTAAACAAGAGATCAGAGGGCTCAAGCACGAGAATAGGGTGTTACACGTGCTTGCAAATAGTTACTCTACGAGCATGAAAAGAAAGCTCGACCAACTGCAGGAATCTGAAAGTCGAATTCAAAGTGATCACCAGAGGTTTGTTGCTAGATTCCGAAAGCAACTGATGTCTTCCCCTTCTGGTGTTTTGCTAAGTACTGGGGTGCCACATGATCAATCTCCAGTGCCTCCCCCTTCTGGGGTACTTCCGAGTACTGAGGCTTCACATGAGCAACCTTTGTGAAGGCTCCATCCTGTTTGTTTGTTTTAACTCATTTGTATGTACATATCTGTAATTTCTTGGAGATATTAATAAATAAGCTTTATTTCATTCAATGTATTGTGCCAAATACAATAAAGCATATACTTCACTAAGATGTGGTACTTCTGGTCCAAGTATTAATTTATCTTTACCCTCACGAAGATAAATGATTATTCTTAGTGTCTTCATCATATGAGTATTCAACTCATAATCTTCAATCCATATGATTCTTTTAATATCATAAATATCATGGATAAGATTCGTGTTGGTAGATTGTTCAATCTGCAGCTCGAGACAATAATTCCTTCAACACTTTATAATTTTTCTAGACTCTTCAGGAGTCCCAATTTAATATCATCAACTCTTCAAGAGTTCTAATTTAATGTCATTGACTCTTGCAAGAGATTTTAGTATGTTGCAGCAATATCATAATGATAGTACTCACTAAGGCAATTTATATCATCCATTGATATTGAGTATATATTTTATGCTTTACCCTTCAAGGGCTTACTTCAAGCAATTTGAATCCTTCAAGGATTTTCTACACTTCATGACACATTTTCCTTTGGAATTTATACAGAGCAATTTGCTCCTATGTATACTTGAGGGATTTACTTATGGAGATATGATGTGGGCGACTCACAACCCTTCGTATATAATTCTCCATTTATATGAACTCGTTTACAAGAGTATAATTTCAGGTTTCAATTAGTAACCTTGTGTCATATCATGAACTCGTTTACAAGATATCTCAAGTGTTTCAGCCTTCCAATTGAAGCTGGAAATTCTTTAATATAAGCATTACTTAAATTTAAGACACGTAAAGCTTTGAAACGTGGCAAAATGTTAATAGGAATTTCACCGTCATTAGAAAATAGTGACCGCAATTTCCCAGCACTTCTTTCTAGAATTTTTTCCAGTGTAGAAGTAAAAACCCAAGCAACATGTCGAATCTCAAGGGTATTATCTATGCCACATGATTCTCCCGTCAAGATTTCGGATTTGGATACACGTTCTGCCAGATCATGCACAAGATCGTGCATCTTGCATTTGCTAACAATGCCATTGTCGCTTATTGTAGTATCTTGAAATAAGGAGCTCTGCAATAGAATATCAAAATATTCATTGCCAATGTCCTCCATCTCTTTACTTTCACCATGTGAAGGGCGGAGTAGTCCTTGAGTCATCCAAAGTTGAATCAAGTTATCTCTTTCAATTTCAAAATCTTTCTCAAACATTGAGCAATATGCAAAACATTGCTTCAATGATGTTGATTCTAAATTGTCAAAACTCAACCTCAAGACTGGCATAATTATATCTTCTCCTTTTGATAGGTTGTCCCATATTCTATTGTTTTTAAATGACGACCATTCTCTGATACTTGTTTTAGTGTGCAAAATGCCTCACAGAACCTGTTGATTGAATTAGTGAGTTCAAATGCGTCCTAAAATAATGTAGAATAATGTAGAAAATAGGTTGTACATAAGTAAATTCATTAATTATATTTGACTTCACACATTTTGTTTGTTTTTTTGAATGCCTAAAATACCTCTAATTACATTTCTTTTTATCAACGACCACCACTATTTTGGTTTAGGGTTCAAAATTGTTTTTACGGTAAAAGCAATTTACCTATTAGCATTCTATTTTACCTAGCTAAAATATAAATAGATATATTATGTTGTTTTTGGTTTGAAACACAGACAAAATAATGTATCTATTTTCCTTTTTCATAGGATTTAATGTACCTATCTATATGTTAGTGTACCTACATAGAATAAAAATATTAATTGCAAAAATAATTTAGTTATCTCATTATAGCTATATAATGTACGCAAAATTTTATATTATTATTTTTGATCTAGCACATTATAGCTATATATATATTGCAATACAACTAATTTACCTATGCCTTGAAATTTAAACAAGATAGATTAATATAGCTATATATATTATTTTTATATAAATTAATCTACCTATATATTATTTATAGAAATATTATTTTTTGGTATATGTGGAAGACACAATTTAGTGTGAGGAATAACATTTATCGAAAAATTAGGGTGAGTAATAACATCTTTGTGGCATATGTTGCAAATATTTATAATAACCAATTATTTATTTCCATATACGGCATACTTTCAAATTTGGGTTTTATTTGGATGTTTAACACTAGATGAGTTTTTGTATAGAAAATAAGAGCTGCAATGACCTATCTCTAAATAACCATTTTTGTAATGACGATATATATTCAAATGATGATTACAAACATGAATGATTTTGGTTCTAAAGTTTATACAGTCAAAATACATTTTTTACAAGAACTTGTCCTAATTTATAAGGTGGTGCACCCAATGAGGTGGATGCAAATACCGTCCCAATTTATAAATAGAAAATTTAACCTTAATCCTTAAATAATTTCACTTTTAGATAAATGTGTGGTGTAGGATTATATATTGAAAATAGTCATTTGACTTTGTATTTAAGTCAATATTTATATTCCACATCATATTTATTAAATTTTTCCCTTTTAGATTAACTATTTTTTTTTACTATAATACCCTTGTGTAATTAAGGGATATGTGTCTTTTGTGTTGTACATTTTTTAGGAGCCATTTATGGATTATTTTCTTACCTCGTTTGAATTGAACTAAACATATTTGAGGACCAACCATATATGCCTTCCATACATTTTCAAATTAATCATTTTTTAAAAATTTTATTATATAACTAGGTCGCATGTAACCATGTATCTTTCAATCATAAACCTATGATGTACTGAACAAAATATTTGCACCTAAATCAAGGGACCTAAAATATTGTACCTTAGGGACCTAAGTTAAAGTGCCTAAGCAACTATAAATACAATACAAAACGTTGTCATACAAATGAAACTAATGACTAATTAACTCAGCAAAATAGTTGCACCTAAATATGGCGTTAATTGATTATAGGAATTTCTTTTCTATTTGAGATCGAATTGACTTAAGCATTAACGTGATAATTAAAATTGCCGTGTTAGAATTATCTAGCATTACCGATAATAGGTAAGAAAAACTGGCAAACAAATAAATATAAAAAATGTGCAAATTCCATGTAAACAAATAAATATGTTTTTTTTTTAATGTGCAAATTCCATGTGATGAATATGATACATAATAATTGTACGCACCTTTGCCACCAATGGAACACCACGACACTTTTCAGCAATCTCCCTTCCAATTGTATCGAACTCAGGATCACTGTTACTGGAACAAGCTCTATTTTTCATGATGGACCAACATTGATCCCCAGAAAGTTTTCCCAATTCATGTCGTGGAAGTAGCCTTTCTGAGGTTAATGCGACTTTCTCTTTGCGAGTGGTGACAATAATTTTGGATCCTTTAGCAGAACTAAGCTTTGACAAACATTCCATGAAACTCTCCCATATTTTGGATTCTTCGTTCCAAACGTCATCAAGTACGAGTAAGTATTTTTTATCTTTCAACTCTTCGTTAAGGGACAAAAGCAGAGTATTCTGGTTATCTTTAGAAGGGGCTTTTTCCCGATTAAGCTGTTCTGACATCTGATGTAGGATGAAATTGACTTCAAAAGTGTCGGATACACAAATCCAAATTTTTTTTTCAAAAAACTTGTGTATCGAATCCTCATTGTAAACTGACTTGGCCAATGTTGTTTTTCCGAGGCCTCCCATTCCGACGATGGCCATAACCGCAAGATTTTCTTGATTGTATTTGGAGTCGGTCAAGGTTGTGACTATTTTTGACACATCATCTTGCCTTCCAATAATTATTTCATCCTTGCCAATGAATGCGTTGGTTTGTCTGTCCCATCTAATCCCCTGAGTGGTTGCAACTTTATTCTTGGAAACTAGTTGAAGAAGAGATGCTTCACTCTTGAGATCCACCAAGGATGCAGTGATCTTCTGAATTTTATGCGCCATTTGAAGACGAAATGCAAGTGGATTGGAGAGTGAAAAGAAGTTAAGAACCTTTTTCTTCATATGGTTTTGGATTTCGACTTTACGCCGATAACCTTCGTACTCGAGTTCATCCAAGACATCCTCAGCATCATGAGCTACGTCTTTGAGTTTCTTCACCCATGCCTCTATTGGCCGACCTGTTAGAGAATGAAAAGAAGTTAAATACCTTGTAATTGTAGCATGTGTGTGCGAGATTACAAGACAATTCAAAAATATATACTACCTTGTGGTTTGTCGGCAACATCATTCAACAAAAGTTCAATGTTAGTGAATGACTCTTGAAGCTTTCCGAGCTCAGCTTTGAAACCCCATGCAAGACTGAATGGTTGAGCAGCAAGTGAAAGCACCTTCTTCAGTATTCCCTCGGTAGCAAAAGTAAGCACAGCTTCAGCCGCCATTCCTTCAATTTCCTGCAACTCAGCTAATCACAGTGTTTAATTTCTCTTTGATACAATGCAAGTCCAATGGAGGATGATATGATAGACAAGAGATGTCAGTAGGTTTAACTTTTTATAACGTGAAAAAGTGGTGTATTCAATAATTGAAGGATATATTCGATCCTTTCCTTTAGACACGACTAGTTCCTTCCTTCCATAGTGCGCTAACTATCTTACGTACGTTGTGAATTTAATTGAAGGATACATTCGATCCTTTGCTTTAGACACTTCTATTTCCTTCCTACCATGGTGCTTGCAAGGAAATATTTGTTTGGTAATGCTTCCTAGGATATATTTGATTCTTAATACAATTGATATATTCTTCTTTGGTTTAGATATCTATCTAATTTCTCATTCACTTGTTCTTTTCTTCTTTAATACTTTCAGAAATTTTATCTTTTGCTAAATTGCTTTCAAATTCTAACTTCTTTTCTCAATACCTTTACTGTATATATTGGCCCTTATGTCTCGTTGATGTCACGTAATGCTTTGCACTTTGGCTCCTTTTCATCAAATAACCTTAAACAAGAAATCATGCTTTTTATTTTCATTTACGAACTTTATTTATTTAAAGGTACATCATTTGGATTAGTGGGAAATACTTTCTGTTGTGGCATCTTGACAATTCAAGGCAATATTTTTCTATCTACTAGTAAAATTTACATGGATTAAGAGTACAAGATGCCAGAATAAGGTAAATAATTTTTTTTTTAACCAAACAACAATGTGAATTCCACTTCGACATTTATATCATAAAAAGGCATCGTTGTGAATATATTGATAAAAAAAAAATTAAGGTACAATAAGTTAAGAGAGACATGAAACAAATAGAAATGAAAAATAAAATTGAAATAGCGATGACCCGGGCTCAAACCAGCAATGAAGCTCAAATCTAGGAGAAATTTTTCCTTGTGCTCGTAACACAAGTGATATATCACGTGTTATTATATAAGTGGTGAGAAATTTTATTTTTTATGTTACTAATTTTTTAGTTTTTACATTTTGAATTTAGTTCTTCCTTGTTGATCCTTTGCTTTAGACACGCCTAGTTCCTTCCTTCTTTCCATGGCGCGTCCAAGTATCTTACGTTTCGAATTTAATTCCTCCTTGATTCCTTAAGTGTATCGGGTCATTATCAGAGCCGGTCCTGAGATTTCAGGGGATCTGTGCAAAAGTGAATTGGAGGCCCTAAAAAGTATTAAGAATTTAATTTTTTTTATATTTTTTTGTTCAAAATAATAATTTTAGTTTTCAATTGAGCTTCTATAAATTCTAATAGCACAAACAAATTTAACAAATCAACAAGTGGAAAGGCGGCGTATTGTTTTTCCTTAATATTTAGAGGGTTAGGGTTCGAATTTGTATGTTATTATGTGGAATTTTTATATTATTTTGTGGAAGCTTATGCATTTAATAAAAATATAAACTGAAAAAATGATGGAGATGAGTTTCGAACCCATCAACAAGTGGAAAGGCAGCGTATTGTTTTTCCTTAGTATTTAGCACTGTTCTAAAAATCCCCGCCTAGCGCCGCCTAGGCGCTAGACGGCTGGTCACCGCCCCGATTAATGCCTAGGCGTTTGAAAATTAATAAAGGGCACCTAGACCAGTTGAGGCGCCCGCCTAGCCCACCCAGACCCGCCTAGACACCTGCCTAAGTTGCGACTCACTTTGATAGAAAATAGATAACTTTCAATTTGCATTTAATTTTTTTTCAATAAATTGTAAGAGACTTGTTGAATACTTAAATGGGCACACACTATATGCTTGTTCCCCATGTTTTCATTATGTTCCAATATTTTATAATACATATGTCATTCTATTTCGTAGTTTATGATGAAATTATATATATTTTAAGTATAAACAGACATTTATTTACACGAAATATAATGGATTTACTTAAATCTGCCTAGTCCGCCTAGGCGCCCGCCTAGACCCCGCCTAGCCGCCTAGGCCCTAACCCGCCGCCCGACTAGCGCCTAGCGTGTTTTAGAACCTTGATATTTAGAGGGTTAGGGTTCGAATTTGTATGTTATTATGTGGAATTTTTATATTATTTTGTGGAAGCTTATGCATTTAATAAAAATATAAACTGAAAAAATGATGGAGATGAGTTTCGAACCCATCCCCTAAGCCGATGTAAAGAAGCAATAATTCCACTTGCACTAAGACTCAAGTTTGTAATATTTTACACATACTACTATATATAAGTAAATGCATGCAAAATTGAAAAATCAGGGGCCCTTCCGATTTGGGGGCCCTGTGCGGTAGCACCACTTGCACCCCATCAGCGCCGGCCCTGGTCATTATATGCCCAATTCTTCTCCTTGGGTGTACCTCCTTGTCTAGATTCTTAATAAGAGAAATTAGGTTCACATCCTTCTTTTTGCTACTCCATTGATTAAAATCCTATTCATTTTCAATTTTTTATCAAGGTCCTTGGGTATTAATAACATCATTAATTATTTGAATAATAAAATATTTTTATTTTTAAATATATTCCTTTAGTGTTAAAAATGTTAAAATTAGTATATTTATATTTATGGCTAAATTTTTTATCATATATTTTTATTTTTAGTTTGTACCTATTTTTAATTTGTACCAATTTTCTTTTCACTTTTAATTTGTACCCATATATTAGTTTCTTTTTGTGCCCATATTTTTTAAAGTTTTATTGGTGTTTGTACCCATGTGTATACCGTCACGTGACATTATATATTTAATCCATGATTGAAAAATTACATATGGTATATTTATGGTTTATGCCTAAACTTTGTATCATATATTTATATGTTGAGTTTGTACCCACTTTTAATTTGCAACATTTTTTTAAATTTGTAGTATTTTCTTTTTAGTTTTATTTTGTACCCATGTATTAATTTCTTTTAGCGCCTATATTTTTTAAAAATTCATTTGTACTCATAATTTTTTAATCTTTTATTTGTACCCTAATTTATTTATAATGTACCCATTCTTCTTTATTAATGTACCACTTTGTTATATGTGAAATGTACCAATTTTTTGTAAAATGTACCAATTTTTTTAACCCTATGGATACATTCTTTTGCCATTTCTTATTTCTTATTTTTACATAGTTTTTATCCATTTATTCAATCAAAATGTTTGAATTTTTTGTATTGTAACTGTTTCTAATAGTATTATAATGAGGAATTTAAATTTATAGGATTATAAATCTCATAAAATATCAAACAGTTAATGTCAAAACTATAAAAATATAAATATTAATTGTAATATAATGAGGTGTACAAAGTCAAGGGACTTTGATCAAACTTTGAATACCATTAAGGTTTTAGTCAAAGAATGTTAAGGATTAGGTACCGCATCCAAAGTATCCATTCTTAATATAATTGAGGATATATTCTTATTTGCTTTAGATATGCGTCTACTTCTCGTTCATTTATTCTTTCCTTCCTTAATGCTTCCAGGAATCTTATCCTTTGGTAAATTGCTTTCAAGTTCTAACTTCTTTTCTCAATGCCTTTTATGTCTCATCATTGTTGACGTAATGCTTTGCACTTTGGCTCTTTTTCATCAAATACTCATGAACAAGAAATCATGCCTTCATAAGAAAATAACAGTACGTACTCCATGTACGCAGTTAATATCAATCAACAATTATAAATTTAACCCTAATACGAGTAACTCGCTTTTCTATCTACATACCATCTTTAAACTTAAATTCTCATTCTTTCCAAAAACACCCGCGGTTTCTATCCAAATGTCTTCTACTCCTATATATATATATATATATATATATATATATTAACGTGGCTGAGAGATTCATGTCGGACGAATTACAGGTAATTTCTGAATTGGCTCATGAGCTTGAATTGTTTTCAGAAACATACATCCAGAACCAGAACCAGTATTGGGAGTTTTTTTGGTGTCGGGACCGCATGTGTGGAACCCATTTTATTTTTCTTTTCCTTTCGGTCCACATATATACAATTTTTGTGCACAAAATAATATCATTTGTATTAGTTTACTTTTCTATTTTCGTTTATGAACTTTATTTATTTTAAAAATATATCATTTGGATTAGTGGGAAATTCCTTTCTTTTGTGGTCTCTTGACAATTTACAATTCAAGGCTATACTTTGTTGTCTGCTGCTAGAACTTACATGGATTAAGAATATAAGACGCCAGAAGAAAGGTAAATAATCTTTTTGTTGCAATGATGTCAAATCCACTTCAACATTGCTATCACGAAAAGACATTGTTGTAAGTATATTGATATAAGGTACAATACGTATAGAAAGAGTAAAGATCACTAGTCATTATGAACGGATGAGGAAGGTAGGAAGAGGTTTTGCCTCATCAGAGCAGTGCTAGAATTTGTGCACGTGTGCTCATGTTGATTGTGACCATTGATGCATATGAGACTCACAACACGTCAAACTGTCAAAGGTTAAGAATAGTTCATGAGTGCAAGTGTAGGCTAATCGTGACCATCATAATCGTTGATGCATATCAAATTCAACGCATCAATTGTACAAAACAACGCTAGTCAAATGTGCATACGTAGATTGATCAAGACGGTTGATGCATATGAAACTCATATTGCATGTCAACAATTTATCCCGCATCAGAAAAAGAAAACCTATCCACCTCATATCTCCTTTATCTCCCTCTCTTACTAATTGGTTAGTCCACATCATTAGAGCATCTCCGATAGCCTGATTAACCATGTTACGGGACTATTTTGATTCAAAATTTATAAACTCAATGCTATGACAAACCCACTAAAATATCTATGTTATTTATGTTTCATGCACAACTTCTATGTGTGCTTATTTACTTTAAGGGGCACAAAACAATGAAGTCACATTTAAGTGATCAGTCCACTATATAATCGTTTACATTGGTGAAAGAGTCTATAGATCGATTTTTTGAACAGCTCGACAAATTTGTCGAGAAGGTTAATTAGTATAAAGCAAAATCCTTCAAAAGGATGACATTTGGATGGGTATAAAGGGGAAACTTGATAGGTTTTGCTAAATATTTTTTGTGCTTTCTATGAAATTGATGGTAGAACAAATCAAATTTTGCTGCATTTTGTATGTTTAAAACATTCAAGGTTGGTAAAAGTGGCTTATATATATAGATACCGTTCGAACAATAGATAGAAAAAAATTACGACTCAAATGGTTAAAAACATCTATGTTTGGACTTGAGGTTTAACCCTTCAGTTTAACGACATTGTTTGTATTAAATGAAAAAACTTTCTAAAACTAGCTAGTTTAAAAAGCTTTTGAGTCCTTTTCTTGCTAAATTAGTCGATAAAATATAATTACTGTGACCGTGAGGATTTTACCATTATCAAGTAAAACTCTTGTACAGCCGCTGTATGCCAAAATATAAAGATAGATGTCATCTACAGCCATGAGGAACATTTTTCCTTTTTAGGGTTCCTAGTTGTGCGACCGAAGTACTACTACGGAGAGTTCATGTCCTTAAACGTGATAGCTGTTCACAACTTCACAGCACCATAACTTGTTTTTGGGTCTTTTTTTTTTCTAGTATGGATCTGAGTATAGTATATGTCGTGAATCTTAGTCATATTTGACTGTATATTCAGCCATTCATTCACTTGGTTCATGCTATTGGCGTTTAACTGTCATAGAATTTTTCGTGTCTTTGTTTACTTTGGTTAGTCCAAAATGTCTTTAGGATGATGTCTCACCGCATAGCTTTCTTTACTCATATCTACTTCCCACACGGTAATTATCAATCCAAGAAAGAAATAATGATTCTAAAAATATACTCATGCAATATCAAATTATTTGTCACGTACTTTTCTTATCTCTTCCGTGAGATTAACACTGTGTTTGGATGAAGAATTTCAAAATGACGAAAATAGAAATAATGAATTTTATTTTCTAGAATATGTGAATTTTTTTGTTTAACCTAAAAAACAATGGACTTTGAATACGAAATTTAATGTTGAGTTATTAATATATAAATAAAAGATAGTGGTTATGAAATGTGCTAGTAGTGGTGGTGGGTGACGATGGTTATGATGGTGGGGGTGGTGACAGCAATCGTAGCGATGGTGGTGGGTGGTGACGATGGCAACAGTAGGGGCCACAACGACATGTGGTGGTAGTGGGAGTTGTGTTGGTGGGTAATGGTAAGTGGTGGGGACATGAGGCGGTGGTGGACACTCATGATTGAGTTTTTTTTGTGTTTTTTTAAATGCTCATTCATTGAAATTTGAAAATGACACCTATTTACAGTTTTTTTTTCTAACGCTGAAATTCTAAAATTTTATGTTTATGAATCGAAACAAGAAAATTGATGCATATCAATTTTCTCACTTTTTTTTCAAATTTCAAGTTTATTTCTCTCAATTAAATGTAATGTAAGAGTAAAAGCTTATCAAATGCCTCTTAGTTTTGCCAATTTTATATCAAGTTCTTTGTATTGAGTGCGAGAAAACACCTAACTACTTGCATATGATAACTTATTTCTCACTACAAACAAATTACAATAAAAAAACATATACATAAACTTTTCTTTTATGAAGAAAAATGACTCCTTAGCTATAAATAGTAAATACAAATGAATAGAGCGCCAAAGTTTAATTTTGGTATTTAATTTTTGGGTTAAATAATATGGAACATAGCAGCCAACCACGTGCAGCAAACAAATCCAGAGAGTGTTCCCAAAAAAAAAAAAAACAAATCAAGAGAAATATTTTCTACATTTTCCTAAGCTTATTGGAAAGTGCAATGCAAAAGCCAATGCCATGCACGTTGCTGGAAGAAGGAACCAATCTCCTCCTCCAAGTATCAAACACCAAATACGATGATCAAACAATATGGAAGCTCGCATTCTAATATTATCAATGACCATAAACAATTATTACAAATAATGCCAAATAAATGGATCACTTTTTATATTTTAGGTAACTTATCCGAAAAACAAAATGTATTCGATGGACAAACTCTTGATACAAAAGTAGAACTGAACGGACACAAAACAGGCTAGAAAACAAGGTTCATTAAACCGTGATTCAGATACGGCTTATTGTTTGATTGGTTCCCCCAATTCTATTTTTCATAAGAAGTTTGAAACAAGGTGTAACAGTGTATAATTTAAGTCAGTGGGGAAGAACAAATGGCGTCTTCAACCATTACCGCCAAATGCGAATCAACACGATTAACATGTTTCATGTTAAAAACAAGGTGTAACAGAAAATTAAAAGTATTTAACATCCTTAAAACTTCCTACCAGAGGAAGAGACTTGCACCCTTAACAAACTGAAAAAATAAAAATCAATCAAAGCAAAGATAGCCACTTGAATGAAGCAAAATATGGGACAAAAGAAACCCCTATGATCTAAGCATTACCGAATTATACATCCGAGCAATATTATGAATGGCCGGATCAAAATGGCTTCTCATACTCCTGTGGGGTTGGCTGCTCCCAAGGCCTCAAAAAGGCTGCACAGGTAATTTAAGAAGTATTAGATATGAAAATTAAACGAACGGAGAAACATTTTTAAAAGAGGAACAAAGTTTTGACCTGTAAAATAAAAAACTGCTGGCGCGTTGTTGTCACAAGACTCATAACAATACAGTTAAAGGTAAATGCATAACAAAATGTAATAAGCTGCACTTCCTAGACTTTGGAAGAAACTGAAAACCCACAAGTTAGTACATGTTCCAGTCCTAGCTGCAAAATGTGCTGATCAACCCAAGACTTCACACTTCCTTACCTCTCAGTTATTATATAATCAGAACCTAATATCCAATTTTCTCCTCTCCTTTCTTATAGCGTTATAACCCTTCAAGTTGTAATTCCCAAACCACATAATGATTCTTAGGTCACTGAAATTTTTGCGGAAAGAAGTTTCCTGGACTAATCAATCAGATTTTGTTCTCTTCCAGAATGTTGACAAGACTATGAAAGCAAACGTATGTTACTGACTATTAGTTACCACAAGCAAAGAATAAAACTCACCCTAGCCTTTTGCTTTTTAATTCAGTTTTTTCTTGGAGAGAAACATGTTCTTACATCAAGTATCACCAATTTACAAGTCCTATCTCAAGCGTGCATGCAACACATTCAAACGAATAAGCAGTTGAAAGGAAAGGAAAAATCTCCCTCAAGACTTTCACCCACCATCGCCGTACTGAAACAGTTTTAAGAGTGTATAAAAGAAACTACTTATTCGACTCATTGTAAGATTCAGCAGACCAAATGCGATCAGAATTGATTAAATATCGGGACATTTGTGTCCCAACTTGTAGGTAGTTGGTACAAGGCCTGTAACAATTAAAAGCACATAACCTTATACATGTTCTGTTCTAACACACACAATAAAAATCCAACACCATCCCAGCAGAACTTGACAGGTATTTGAGATTCATTAGAAAACAAACCAGTGATTAAAAAGGTGGCATACTTAATGGTATTTCTCCCAGTGCCATGTATATCGAATCATCGTCAGCAAGAGCCGGCTGAAACAATAAGTAAAAGAACAGAAATATCAGTTGTATACTGTATGCTAAATTACTTAGCAGTGCTTTTCCATTAAGCAGCCAAGGACAAAAGACCATATGGGCAATTATGTAATAGAAGCACATGTACAGTTGTATAAGTTCAAGTGATCCATTTACATGTTTTTGAGACCAAATAACCACCAGGACAATGGATTCATAAATAAGTTTCATATCTGCAAAACTAACAACTTAATCTAGCAACAAATGTTAGTACCTGTCCGTTATGAAGGTCAATTTCATTATGCACTGGATTAAGATCCCCTGGTACCGTTGAACAACTTGGGAAATCAGTTCCCAGCAACTCTGAAATCATAAGCCCATAACCATCTTGAACATCAGGGATATCATTAGGATTCTGCGCATGGTTGGTAAAGCCATCTAGAGGAGTAAATTCAGCCTCTGTCCTGTATATTGAACAACATGAAAACAGAAACATAAATACACGTAAAAGAAACTAAGAAAGAAATATAAAAGTACAAACTACTAGCAGGTTTACTTGACACACCCAGAAAAAACTTAAACTGAAGGGAGAACTAAATCAATAATCATGAACCGGAATGCAGCTAGGAAAAACTTACTTTCTTTCGGTATTGTTGAAGGTCTTATCTTCTTGGATGGAGTCATTTTCTAAATCTATGATTTCAATCTCTTTAACATCGATAGTTCGTCTACTGTTTTCACCAGACACGTTGGAGTTACTCATTGACAAATCAATATCAACAGTTTCTGCTTCTTTCTTTATTCCAGAAACAGTTGGATAATCTATTGCACGATCACTATCACGATTCTCATGTGCATCCATGAGATTAAGGTCGCAGATCTTGAATGAATTTGGAAAAAGCTGCTTTTCTTGCACATACTCGATACAGGCTTCACTTCCATTTTTTTGGAAAAGGGAATCATTCATTACCGACCTCTCATGATCATTAGCTATAATTACCTGCTCATCAGCAGAATCGCTTTCTTCCTGTGAACTTTCTTTCTTTTCACCCAAGTTAGAAAGTTGGAAACACTCATCTGTGTCCGCAACCATGTAAGGAAGCCATTGTCTCGGCTTTTTGGCTCCCTCCAGGTTATCGTGTACTTCTAAAGCTCTTTTCTCAACTCTTTCTTTAACTACAAAGCTGGAACTCCTAAACCCTACTGGTCCCTGACTTGATTCTTGCTCGTTTTCACGAACAAAAGCTCTACCTGGCAAAGACTGGGATCTTCCATATTTGTTTTGCTCGATACCATATTCAGGATCTAATTCTACTACAATTTCAGCCGACTGACTGGACTGAGGTTTAGAAGTTTCGGGGTTGAGATCATTATCATGAGGAGTTTTATCTGATAGAGTGGCACCTGTGGGAACATCAAGAGAACCGCTTTCAACTAAAGCTTGAGACTCTTCTGGTTGGACCGCAATGTCAGAGGTGCTCCCCACCTGGATATTTGTAACTGGATCAACCTTTGGACCCCTAGAAGTCAACGACGAGCGGATTCTGGTGGGCACCTTGGCAAATTTGGAGAGTGTCAGCAAATCAGTACCATTCTTTCCTGTGGAATCACCCTCAACCTCAGCCTCCGACACACTAAGCTGAATCGGTAAGTTCTCCAATACATTATGTTTCTCGGTTTCATAACTGGTAGCAGAATCTTGATCCTTCATCTCTATATCAGATACCTTGGAGGGTTCCTCACCAACTTCATCGGTTTCAATTGGACCATCTTTCCAAGCACCAGAAGAACTTGGCTTTGAGCTCATATCCTCATCGTGGTTTTGACTCTGGTCCAATTTAGATTCTGAATCCACTGCATCCTCACTCTTCGGCCCCAACTCACTTGGACTGGAGTTCTGTTGCAACCCATTATTACAACCATCTTTACTGATCTTCTGCTCCTCATGCTGTCCAGATACAGAACCTTCATCCCCCTCCATATCAGAGGAAGCCCTACTGTGCCTATCAGTGAACGAACCACCCCTCCCATAGTCTTGGCCCCAGTCGGAACCATAAGCGCCCCTATTCGATCCGGCCGCATTTCTCCTCCTTCCCTTGAACTGATTCCTTGCATTGCTGCTGAATTCATCAACACCAAACCTTCCCCTTCTAGAACCTCCATCCGAAACCGAATTCCCCAACCGGGCAAGAGCTGAAGTTCGGCCCTCCGCTGCAATTTGCAACTGATCAGCCTCCTGAAACTCCCCCATTTGCTTCTTGGAGTTCTGCCATTTGGCAGACAGCACATTTGGAGGCAGCAGTCCCTGAGCTACCAAATACTCTGCCGCAAGGCGCCCCGCCTCCATAAAGATATCGCCTTTCCGGGGTGGAGGAGGTGGAGGCGGTGGCGGAGCTGGAGGCGGTTGGAAAGACTTCGGGCGGCCAAAACCCCGATTGAAATTGCGGTGTTCGGTACTGTAAAAGCCATGCCCCCTCATAGAACCCTCCGGGGAGATCCGAGAGTTGGGAGCCATGCCCATCCCCATGCCCATGGAATTGGACCTGTACCCATTTCCCGGATTCCGATTCCGGGCATGCATATTTTTATTGTGTCTACACAAATCAAATACAAGTTATTTCTACAAATTATCCTCAGAAATTCAGCGCATCGCTGAAATTAGGGTTCTTGGGGGTTTCAGATACCTTGCAAATCCACAGAATTGAGCTCAAATGGCGGTTACCCACCAACCACCAGCTGTTCGTACAAATCGAAACACCGAAAAATCACAACCCTTTGTTCTGATCCTCGCAAATTTTCATACCCAAGATTCAAAGATTCAAAGCCTCCAAGAACAGATTCGGTCTTTATGGGGGAATAACCGCTGAAATTCCGACCTTTACTTTCTGGAATTTGGGAATTTCGAATTCGATTCATTCAAACCCAGCTCCCAATTTGTGTCATCGGAGTATTCAATAGCGGATCTGCGTCAAATTCCCACTCACAATCTCAGAACCCTGGCTCCCTCCATTTTTTATCCCCCTTTTTCCAAGAAATGGAACCCGAGGTTGTTTATCAGTCAATTTTGTGTGATCAGCAGCTTCTTCTTTTTAATTTTTTTGGAAACTCAGAAATTTTGATTTTTTTAGGTATTTACATTTTGGGAAGGAGAGGAATAAAATAAAAGGATGAAAATTAAATTATATAAAATCGGTAATGGCGTATTTTAACTAATTTTCAACTCGGAAATTATAAAATCTTGAGTTTGGTAAAAAAATGAAGGAAGAAAATTGTTGAATTTTGGCTTTCAGGTCCAGTTGTTACTACCCAACACTTTAGTATTGGGTCATCCAAGGCTCCAAGCCCATACCCAAGTAATCGGATCCAAAACCCGACTACAAGGGTACCATTTTATAGAGATAGAAGGACCTTAGGGTGATCATTTCGTCGACATATGCTTCTATACACTTATAGCATTTATATCATAAAATTTAAGTATTGTATACGTCGTTAGTAAGATCATTTCAAAGAACTATCTATAATAACGAACTTATAAAATAGCGATGCACTAAGTCGAAACAATAGCTCGTTTTTAGAAATGATTTTAAATAACTGAAGGCATTTTTGGTGAAATTGTTTTTTAATTTTTAAAGCACTTGAAGTGCTAACTAGTGCTTCTAACGAGTGCTTTTTGCGAGTGTTTTTTAAGGATATATTTAAATTTTTACTAAAAAAAATGTTTTCAATTATTTTTAAAAACACTTTCAAACAAACTCAAAATAAAGAATTTTACTCTGCAAAACTTAATCTATTGATAATCATTAGGTAAATTCCATGCATGAAATACACAGAGATCATCCCATTGCAATTACTATAAATCAAAATAAATAGAACAAAAATTTGATTAATCTAGCTTCCTTGAAGCATTTCTAACATAAATCATCATTGTCCTTGAAGCATTTCTAACATAAATCAGCATTGTCAAGGATCTCTTTCAGCAGCCACAATCTTCCACGCAAGATGCCCCAAAGAGTCTGTACCCTTTACTCCCCACAAAAGAAGCTCCTCGTAGATTTGCTCCATAGAAAGTAGAATCCCACAAATCGGCATTGTCAAAAGTAGCACCCTCAGCATCTACATAATTAAACTTAGCATCCCGAATATCTGCATTTGAGAAACGAACATATCTCATGCACGAATAGCTGAAGTCGACTTTCGATAAATTCAATCCAGAGAGATCAATGCCAGAAAGATTAACACCTCGAAGATTGATGTGTTGCCCGCGTATATAGTACTTCATGATATCAGCGCGTGTTACATCTGAGTTTAGACTTTCACCTTTGCTCCTATGCAGAAGTTCACCTTGTAATTCATCTGTCAACCCAACTAGTTGATAGTATTTTGCCTCCTTAAGAAGTTCTGCATATTGGGTATCTTCCAGTTTAGGAATATCACCGTCTCTTAACCAATTAAGGACGTGCCGAAAAAGCTTACCATCCCTATCGATAAAAACATATCCCTTCTTATCTTGGCGTAAAGTGTGACGGCCACTAAACATTGCAGCTAGCATCGAATCAGGCTCGCGCTGAGTTAGAGTACCAACGGTGGTGGAAAACTTTCTTCCTCCAACATTGAGGTGAACCAAGGATGAAGAGTCATAGCCGTCTGCCATGGCTTCGAAACTTTGAGAGAGATAAACTGACGAGCGAGTTGGCAATATGCCAATATGCAAGCCTTAACCTAGACGGAACTGCCGGAAAATACTATTTGCCCTACCCTAGGCTCCGACACCATGTAAAAATAGTAAATTGAATGGGATAATTTCATTCATAGGTTAAACCCCGTTATATACAATCCACAAGCCTTTGGTGTATAAGAATTAGGATTCCTAGGTAGGAGGGAAATCTAATTACACTACAATTATTTAAATTTATTCGTGAAACAAGGAATCCTAATTAGGGTTGTATTCTGTCACTTGGGGAACAAATTTGGGGAACAAATTTTTCAGACCAAATACAATTCGTGCACTATACAGTGAATAAAAACTTTAAAAACACATCATTTTACAAACAAATAAATGTGACAAGTAAAATCTTTTACTCAGCGAAATAAACTCCACCCATAAAATAAATAGAGCATTGATTCATCTAGCTTCCTATGAGCAAATCCATCATAATCCACATTTTCCTACAATCTTTCACACATGATGCATGAACAAGGTTGTAACCTTTAGCACCCACAAAAGAAGCTCCTCGTAGATTTGCCCCAGCAAAATTGGAATTAAACAAATTTGCATGGCCAAAAATAGCACCTTCAGCATTCACGTTGTAGAACATAGCCCCTTCAAGAAATGCATTTGAGAGAAGAACATTTCTCATGCATGAATTGCTGAGGTCTACTTTCCATAGATTCAATCCAGAGAGATCAATGCCAGAAAGATTAACACCTCGAAGCTTGATGAGTTGCCCACGTATATAGTACTTCATAATATCAGCACCAGTCACATCTGATTTTAAACTTTTCACCTTTGCTCTTATTCAAAAGACCTTGTAATCCATCTATCAACCCATTTAGTTCCTTTAGAAGTTCTGAATATTTAGAATCTTCTAAAAACTTCTCTCGCAGATGCACAGACCACCACCAAGGATGGAGCTAGTGTAGGCCTGGGGGGGGGGGGGTTGGGGGGATGCCCCCACTCATTTAAAAAAAAAAGGGTATGGTTGCGTTCCAATTCTCAATAACCAGCCCTAATTAAACTACAATTAAAAAATTAAGTTTTAAATAAAAGTCTGCGGTACTGTTCACTTTAACGAAAAACCACATTTTTACACTAAAAAGTCAAACCTGGTACTATTCACTTTACCCTTTATTTTGTCTTTATCGTTAAAACTCAAAGTTTTCAAGCCATTTTCATCAGTTTTTCTTTAAAAAAATTGGTAGGCAACTAAACTAGTCTACCGTTTTGGCCAAATGCCCTACCTGATGACAATTTAATTGTGCCTCCCCCTTTTTCTAACCCTAGGTCGTTAATCTACACAAAACTCATCCCACCACGTACGACAAAGCAATTTCAGTCCTCAACTTCTCCAGATTTTTCCTTCCCTTTCATTCATCCAAAACTCAATTGAATTTGGAGTGTTATAGACAATTGGAGTTCAAGTAATCAATTATCAAAATTCAACACAAGAATTTTACTCCACAAGGTATTTTATACGACTTTACTTCATTAATTTGTTTTTGACATTTCAATTTAGGATTTAGCTTTCTAATTTAGAGATCAATGGATGAATGATAACATAATTATTTTTATATAAAGAGATATTTAATGGTATTAGCAATGATATTATTATGCAACGCTTTTAAAACATGAAAACGATTAGATGAATAATGTAATATGTTATATGAAAAACTTTATGGATTAATATATTACTGTTTTGTTCAATAAATTCTTGAGATTGTTAATTATGACTTTGTTATTTGAAGATGCCCCGCTCATACAAATCTCTGGCTTCGTCCCTGACCACCACCATCACCACCTGCTCCGGTGCTTTCCCTTGCGTTGAATGCAGACTGGATATCGAAGGGGAGAGGATGCCTATGAAACTCTCGACGTTCGAATCCAGGCCAGTTTGAATAACGACGACGAGCTTTGGCGGTGAAGATGGGATGGCTGCATGAGAAGAGGTGGGACCGTAACTCAACCGGTTACCTGTTGCCTATTTAATTCTTTTTTTGAACTATAGTCTGGACTATTGTAAAAAAATCGTAGTAGTTAATAGTATTTTGTCTCCTTTATAATTTCTGCGTATTGAAAATCTTCTAATTGCACGTGGTGGGGGAAGGTACGACTGAGGGGGTTGCTAGTGGTGGACGGCGACAGTTGTTCGGAGAACGCGCAGAGGAGGAAGAAAGAACGCGGAAACTACTGTAGGGTTTAACTGAAGGGCAAGTGTGGGATTTAGAGATTATGTGAGGGTATAATAGGTACAAAAAGTGGATTCTTGATTTCTTCTTTCTTCACGGATCTGAATACCACCTAAATGTAGGGAATCTCAAAAATTTGTGGGGGAACCAACTTTTTAATTCCTTAATATTTAGTAAACGCCAGTGAATACCATAATCGAAATTCAGTTTCGTATTTTAATTCCGATTAAGATTAGCCATCAGAGTAATCTTCAAAATTTTAGAACATAATTTGGAAACTCATATATTCTATAAGTTTTTTAACGTTCTCTAACTTTTTCGTACATGCAATTTATTGTTCTTTCTTAATATTTGGTATATGCCTATACTCCAAGAAAGAAAGAAAAAATTGGTATATGCCTATGTATAAATTTAATTAATTTTATAGTATAGTAGTATGCTTACCCTTTTTAATATATAAGTATGTTCAATAAAAATAATGTATTCAAAGTTAACAATAAAATACAAAAGTTGCTTACAAGTATATAATTTGAGTGCATAACTATAAACAACTGGAAGTTTTTGAAAGTTTTTTATTTTATTTTTTATAATAAGTTCGAAACACTTTAGAAAAATCCAGATCAGAAATTTAGAATTTTTCGAAATCTCTAAATGTGTTTCAATTTTCATTCCAATTTTTCAGAAAATATTCTGATTCGAAATTTCAGGTTTGAATTCGAAAATTTTACTAGCAGAATCGGAAACCTCATCCTAACTTGCGGGGCTAAGAATTTCAATTAAGAAAAAGAATAATTCTTTTTTTTTTTGGCAAAAAAATAACATTAATAAGTTAAATAGTTAGTTATTAAATAAAAACAATAAAAATCGAACATGCACCATAGTACATAAACATATACTTTATCGAAATCCAATTTACCGTTCCAACCCGCAGCTGGTAATGCATAACCCAAGAGGTGTTTTGGTGACTCGAACGGTTTGACCCAAATAAAGTAAAAAGGCGTAGTTACCAACACATAGTGACAGGATGGAAACCCCAAAAACAAAAATGATAGATTTGAAAGACAAAAACGACATTGCAAGCTTTCGAAGCACACAACGAATGGGTGTGATTACACGGTGAATTACAACAAGAGGAAGATCGAGATGCAAGTTGCAACAGAGGACTGTTGATTGTACAGAATTCTAGAGAGAGAGAGAGAGAGAGAGAGAGAGAGAGAGAGAGAGAGAGAGAGAGAGGAGAGAGAGGGAATTGGGGTTCTAGGGTTTGGGGGTGGTGTTGGGGAGAAGATGTCAGGAGAGGAATACAGCGATGAGAATCATCTGCTGCGATCCTCCAACGACATTACCAACGACGAAAACGCCGGCGTTTCGGCAGAGAAAGACAGCGACTTGGAAGCTCAGGAGGGATTAATAAGCAGCAGGAAAAGCAGTATTAGTCCCACCAGTAGACGAGGCGGAGTCGGAGGCTTCAAGGATCTGCTGATCAAGCATTTGGACGGCGGAGGTGGGCTTTCCGGCCGCCGTCTCAATGTCAAGCGCGGCCGAGATAATTCCCCCAATCACGGCGGCAGAGAGATTAGAGACCAGCAACGGCCCCCTGTAGATCACCACCACCATCATAATCAGCAGCATCATGAGTCTTCGGCCGGAATAGACGGTAATGATGACCTTGCCGATAGTGCGCCGCCCGAATGGGCTTTGCTTCTCCTTGGTTGCCTTCTCGGCCTCGCCACTGGTCTCCTTGTTGCCGCATTTAACAAAGGGGTAAGTTTTCCACCTTTCGGAGCCTCCAATTGTGTAATACCATTAATGATTTGATGATCCAATTGTTGCCCATCATGAGAAAACTTGTAAATTTTATTAAGTTATGCAAAAGATGTGAACTTGTTGCTTAGGTTTTTGATACTAGTTACGGTTCTCAGAATGCTTCAAAACCTCCTATGTTTAATCCCAGTAATGTTTTGGGAGATCCAGTTGTTACCCATCATGAAAAATACTTGTAATTTTTGTAAATTTATGCAAAAGATGGGAACTTATTGCTTAGCTTTTCAGCACTGTATTTTGTGTTCGATATTTGTTAAGTTTCTTAGAATGCTTTAATACCTCCAATGCTTAAACCCATTGATGTTTCGGATATCCAATTGTTACCCATCATGAAAAAACTTCTGACGTTTGTAAATTTATGAAAAGGTATGAACTTGCTGCTTAGTTTTACAGCACTGGTTTTTGTGTTTGACACTTGATGCGGTTCTTAGGATGCTGATTCTGCACATTTCCAACCTCAATTTCTCTGTTAGAATGTATTGCGTTATATCAAAAGTTGTTTGTATATGGAAATAATGTCAATTGTTTTGATGGGCATGGTTCTTGTGGTTAGCAATAAGAGATAAAAATATTGTGCTTCTCTGCATGGTTTTTGGCTTTTATCGTCTGTAAAAGTATGTGTCATTTTTAGTTAATTCGATTGTTTAGCTTCTAAAATCTGCCTATTGTGATAAAACTTACAGTGTTCCTAAGTTAAGAAAAAAGAATGTGGGAACTTGTTGCTTGTTTCTATGCCAGTGTCTGTATGACTCGGTGTGATCCAAAATGGTCTACATTTTGAAATGATACCAATAACAAATAAAAGATGGTGCTTCCTGGTACGGTTGTTTCGCTTGTAGAGTCTATACAACAGTATGTTTTTTGTTTTGTTTATTCTATTAACATTGATTGACGCCCTAGTGCTCATCTAGGTACATGTTATACATGAATGGGCCTGGGCTGGTACTCCAAGTGATGGTGCTGCATGGCTTCGTCTGCAGAGACTGGGCGATACTTGGCATCGAATTCTCTTAATACCCGTCACGGGTGGGGTTATTGTTGGCATGATGCATGGTTTACTCGAAATATTAGGCCAGATAAGGCAGTCCGGTTCCTCTCAAAGACAAGGATTTGATTTACTTGCTGCAGTCTTTCCCTCAATAAAGGCTGTCCAAGCAGCTGTCACTTTAGGTACTGGTTGTTCTTTGGGTCCTGAAGGCCCTAGTGTAGATATTGGAAAATCTTGTGCCAATGGAATCTCATTAATGATGGAGAACAACAGAGAAAGGAAGATTGCCCTTGTTGCAGCAGGTGCAGCAGCTGGAATTTCTTCAGGTACTACCTAGACTTTCTTGTGCTCAATTAGTTTTCACTGATACAATATTTTATAGGAAACACCCTAATTTAGTATTGTCTTGAACAATTATTATATATTATTTTCAAAAGAAGAAAAGAATCTATTCTTTATGACTAATAACAACTGTGGGAGATTGAAACTTCATTTGAATGTAATTATGTGGTGTACAGTTGATTCATTTCTTTAGTTTTGCAACATCCAGCTGTCTTTGAGATCATGAAATACAGATTATGTAGATAACGAGTGTGCTATTTATTGATGTTAATCTCGGAATTTGTTTCTAAATTTGAGTAACATGTTTGAGTAACTTTACCTTGCGATATGAGATGCACTCACCTTTTTGTCATTCGTATTATGTTCATTTGTGTGCCTTAATCACAAATATGAACAAATTTAGTTTTGTACTCCTAGAACAGTGAGAATCTTTTTACCAGTGAACAAGTCTGGTAGTAAACTTTTAGGATGTTTTCTCTTCAGGTTTCAACGCGGCAGTTGCTGGTTGTTTCTTCGCTATTGAAACGGTGTTAAGGCCTCTTCGAGCAGAAAACTCACCTCCATTTACAACTGCAATGATTATTTTGGCTTCTGTTATATCATCCACTGTATCTAATGTTTTACAAGGGACTCAGTCAGCATTTACAGTGCCTACATATGATTTAAAATCTGCTGCTGGTACTTGATATTCTCCTCTCTTTCTTTCTTTTTCTCATTTATAATTTTTTTTTCCTTTTCTTCAATAAAATTAATTCGTAATGTTAATTTATTTTATGTGTGTTATGTATGTGTTTACTATGTTTTCAGTTTATTTAGGCATATAGGTAATGTTTTCAATTTATTTAGGCATATATGCATATACATTATCTGATTTATGTGCGCTCATGTGAGTGTTCCTCAAACAACTATGGCAAAAGTTTTGTGCTTGAGTGTTTAGTGAGATTTTTGTTGGAATGCTTTTTACCTGTTACTGACTTGATGGTGTGGAGCAGTCACTTTGCATATGATTTGTACCACATTTTGATTCCATCAGTTCCTTTTTTCTATTAATGAATTGTTCAAAATGCAACTTGGTATGAAAATTTCCTAGGACATGTAAACTGCTGAATTTCTGTCTTGCATGCAAATTTCAATTTTAAGATAAATGATTTCGGTGCATCTGTTCTGAGATTCCTTTTTATATGTTTTGATGTTGCCTTGTAGAACTTCCTCTATACCTGATATTGGGAATGCTATGTGGTGCTGTAAGTGTAGCCTTGACTCGATTGGTTGCTTGGTTCACAAAGTTCTTTGATTTTATCAAGGAAAGATTTGGTCTTCCTGATGTTGCCTGCCCAGCTTTAGGTGGTTTAGGAGCTGGGATTATCGCTCTTAAGTATCCTGGAATTCTGTATTGGGGATTTACAAATGTTGAAGAAATTTTGCACACTGGGAGGACTGCTTCAGCTCCTGGAATCTGGCTGTTAACTCAGTTAGCAGCAGCTAAAGTTGTGGCAACAGCTTTATGCAAGGGTTCTGGGCTGGTAGGTGGCCTATACGCACCAAGCTTGATGATTGGGGCTGCTGTTGGTGCTGTATTTGGGGGTTCAGCTGCAGAACTGATAAACTCAGCGATTCCAGGAAATGCTGCTGTTGCCCAGCCACAGGCTTATGCACTGGTACAGCTCATTATAAGTGGCTCATTTTGATTTCTGCAATGGTAAATACATACTTTAGTCCATATGATATGACTGAAATAGTTTTAAACTTCGGCAGGTTGGAATGGCTGCTACACTAGCTTCAGTTTGTTCAGTACCATTGACGTCAGTTCTGCTTCTGTTTGAGCTCACCAAAGACTACCGGATATTGCTCCCTCTCATGGTATTCTTATGCTTATATACTTTTTAATTCTTGTATTTGGTGCACAAGTTTTTATTGCTTGGTGTTAATATTTGTTTCATGCAAGTAGGGGGCTGTTGGATTGGCAATATGGGTGCCCACTGTGGTAAACCAGGCAAAGGAGACTGAACCATCTGAAACACGGAATTCAGCAAGAGTTTATTCTTATGTTTCGGCCGATGAAGAAAAAGACGTAGTTAGTTGGAGACAACGTGATGATGGAGATGACTTGGAACTCACTGTTATTGGAAACAATTCTGACTCCGAATTAGTTAGTGAAGAATTGCTTCTGGAAGATCTAAAGGTTTCACATTTCTTCTTTAAAATTGTTTATCAAGAGCTATTTGTCTCACTCACTCACACATAAATCGACCCTCAATGTGTAACTCAAGTTGTTATCAATTAATTTGATTTTGTTTCACTTTCTTTTGCAACTGCAGCATCTATATTCATTTTTTGCTTTCATTATACCTGACTTGCTCACTTGTTTATCCCTTATATCAGGTTTCGCAAGCCATGTCAAAGAAATATGTGAAGGTTCCTGTGAGCTTGACTCTGAAAGAGGCAATAAAATGCATGCACGAGAGTCATCAGAATTGTGTGTTGGTGGTTGATGATGAAGATTTTCTGGAGGGAGTATTAACATGCGGTGATGTTAGACGATTTCAATCGAAGAATTCTAGTGATACATCAGAGAGCGATACTAGATTTTTGGATGTATGTGATGACGTGCACACGTGTTATGTCTTCCATAAGTTTCGTTCTTAGTTAATCCCGAGTTTCTTTATTTCATAATGTGTTTGATGTTATTTCTACTATAAAAGTTTGTAGTCTTCTAATTATATCCGAACTTGGAATCTTTGCAGGCAAATACATGTCTTGTTTCATCTGTTTGCACTCGACGAGCTCTCTATAGTGGACGAGCGCGTGGTTTATTTACCTGTTATCCGGACACAGATTTAGCAATGGCCAAGGAGCTAATGGAGGCCAAGGATATAAGGCAGTTGCCTGTGGTTAAGCGTGTCAGAGAACCACCAAAAGAAATAAAGCGAAGAATCGTTGCTATTCTTCATTACGATTCAATCTTGAACTGTCTCAGGTTTTCAATACATTCTCACTTTATGGTTATACGATATGATGATACCTTGTTTCCTCTCCTATAGTTGATGCCTGTTCTTAAACTACACCGGCACTAATAACCTTGCCCTTAACCTCATATATTTTCATCTGATTGTTCTCTTTTACTTTCAACACTTTCGGCCAAACTGCAAAATATGGACCTTAAAGGATGTACTTTGAATCCTTCTTCTCCTTTTTTTCCTTTATGTCCGCTTTCTTGTAAACAAAAATGTGAAATTGCCCGTTCATTAGTTACAAATCATGCTGCTGTTTATGCTTGGGAAATTTACTGTATATTCTAGTCACTTTTTCCTTTCGTGATAATTTATGCTTGCACTTGAAGAAATTTTGATGCCATAATTTGTCTCATCGGATGATATCGTGTTTATGCAGAGAGGAGATAAATCACAGGAAAACAGTTCATCAACATAGAATAGAGAATCTCGACGAGATTAACAGTGGCCATTAGCTTTTAGCAACAGAGCCGTTGCCAGGCCTTAATGTGAGACCGCCAACGCGAACGAGAAGCTCAAAGCTCCAAGCAAAGCGAGGGAGAACGAAAGTTGATCTGTCAGACTGGTTTTTTCTTTGATTTTGTGGAGTTTGGCTTCGAAACCAAGTGTATATTTCCAGGTCCTTCATCTGAGGCCTGAGAATTCGTACGGGGTTTTTTTGATACCACATATTCTTTTATGTAACCTGCCAATTTGTTCATTGTACATGGAAAACACAATTCATATGATGTAACCTTACAAATGAAAATCATAATGCAAGCAGAATGGTTGGAGAACATGAAATACAAATCATCGATGCGCAACGGTTGATTCTACATAAATAACCAGTTTGAAAGTGGTTTTTCTTCATTTTGTTGAAAGACGTCTCAAGTTTGAAATAAGAAATATAGCTCAAAATCATGAATTTGAATACAATACTTACAAATACTTGGTCCTATCATCATATGACAGTCATATATGTTGTAATGACATCTATCTCACTTCAATACTTAACACTGGTGACCAAACGGATGTTCGATTTATTTTTGAACAAATGATATTATATACACTAATGGGGAGGGGTGGGGTTAGTCTCACAATGGGCTAGCAATAACGTGGTTCGAATCACGTAAGTAATGTGAGTAAAGAACCATGTATATAGTTAAAAGTGGTGGACTCATGAATTTGTGGTGATTTGGGGAGTGTAATGGGTTTTTTTACAGAGAAAAACTTTATGAGATATATTTCGTCAAATATTTTGTTTCTCACGTTAAAGAAAAAATCAAGGCAGTTTTAATGAAAAGCCCACGGTACTGTTCACTTTAACAAAAAACCACATTTTTACACTAAAAAGTCAAACATGATACTGTCACATCCCGGCCCGGGGCGGATCACTTCCCGGGCCCGCTCCACCACCGTAGCACGATATTGTCCGCTTTGGGCCCCGACCACACCCTCACGGTTTTGTTTCTGGGAACTCACGAGCAACTTCCCAGTGGGTCACCCATCCTGGGAATGCTCTGGCCTCCTTCTCGCTTAACTTCGGAGTTCCTACGGAACCCGAAGCCAGTGAGCTCCCAAAAGGCCTCGTGCTAGGTAGGGATGGGAATATACATTTAAGGATCACTCCCCTGGGCGATGTGGGATGTTACAATCCACCCCCCTTAGGGGCCCGACGTCCTCGTCGGCACACTTCCGGCCAGGAATTGGCTCTGATACCAATTGTCACATCCCGGCCCGGGGCGGATCACTTCCCAGGCCCGCTCCACCACCGTAGCACGATATTGTCCGCTTTGGGCCCCGACCACACCCTCACGGTTTTGTTTCTGGGAACTCACGAGCAACTTCCCAGTGGGTCACCCATCCTGGGAATGCTCTGGCCTCCTTCTCGCTTAACTTCGGAGTTCCTACGGAACCCGAAGCCAGTGAGCTCCCAAAAGGCCTCGTGCTAGGTAGGGATGGGAATATACATTTAAGGATCACTCCCCTGGGCGATGTGGGATGTTACAGATACTATTCACTTTACCTTTTATTTTGTCCTTATCGTTAAAACTCAAAGTTTTCAAGCCATTTTCATTAGTTTTCCTAAAAATAAAATGTTACGGCCAAATTATATATCTCAACTCAAGATTATTGAAAGAAAATACAAATTGTTTGAGTCAAATGACTGCACTAACTGCATTGTGGCTTTGTCATTACATATAGTTATATCCAATCGATGATGATAGATAATTAATCTCCGAATCTTGAATTCGGGTAACCTCTATAACTAGCGCTAGTCCCCTAACAGTGTATGTGATTTTCTTTTGGCCATCAGGATCTTTGAAGCTTGTTTTGTTAGTCTTAAAAGACACAAAAAGCACTTGGAGAGCTTACCCCACTAGAAGAAAAATCTTAACAAGTAAAGGCTTAAGGCTCCTGAAGATAAAGCATGGAATCATATACAACACAATAGGACTGGTTGTTGAAAGAAAAACAAGAGAATCATAATCTCGGGTTTGTCTTTAGTAGTCCAGTCTATTCAATAGTTTGACTTTTTAAATAATTTTCACCGTTCATTTCTTAACACTATGTTTGGATAAGGGAAATAAACTTGGAATTTGGATAAAAGTTAGAATTTGTAAATTGACATGCACCAATTCTCTTGTTTGAATTCATAAATATAGAAATTTAGAATTTCTGCGTGGAAAAAAACTTGGAATTTGTCTTTAGTAGTCTAGTCTATTCAGTAGTTTGACTTTAGTTGTTGAAAGAAGAACAAGAGAATCATAATCTCAGGGTTTGTCTTTAGTAGTCTAGTCTATTCAGTAGTTTGACTTTTTAAACAATTTTCATCGTTCATTTCTTAAAGTTTATCTTCACTATTGAAGAAAAAATTGCATAATCTCGTGACTAAAAGTTTGTGTTTATAAGTCCATATTTTTTTTTTGCTCCTAAATAGTTGTCACTCTCACCTCCAAAAAAAAAAAATTAGTTGTTACTCTTGAAAAATAAAAAGAATAGAATTACAACAAAGATAGACAAAGTCACTTGGCATACGTGTGAGCTAGGCCTGGCAAACGGGTCGTGTTTGTCTTGTTCGTTTCATTTTCATGTCATACATGTTATCTTAACGGGTCGTGTCGTGTCAAACCAATTATCTTAACGAGTTCTTAACATGTGAGCAGATAACAACCCGATTGGTTAACAAATCGTGTCGTTACGTGTCGGGTTAACAGGTCATACAAGAATTAACATACCTAATGTCTATATCTCATGACGGGTGATCCAACAATGACAATTTGTTAACGAGTTGATCCGAAACTTATTATTTTCGTATCGGATTAATGGGTCGAGCAAAAAATTGACAGACCTAAGCGTGAGCCCATGCTGAAAGGCTAGTGTTAATAAAACTACTTACTTATGTACTAACTGTGAGAAAATCTACTTGGACTAATTGATAAAGAACCACTGATATGGTTGAATTCATGAGACGGATAACCATTCATTGACTCAAATACCTTGCAGAAGAAATTCAAAACATGCCCAATGTGTCAATAGGAAAAATGTTTAAGTGTCTTTCACCTTTTTCATGTGCAGCGACTCTCCACGTCTAATACTATGAAGAATGTTCAAATTCTACCTCAAAACTAATCGGAGGAGTAGACCAACTTAACTACTTCATATAGGCTTGTGCAAGGTTCTCTAAGTTTCCGATAAAACATAGCTCTTTGATGTGGGGTGACTCTCCACATCCAATACCATAAAAAAAATTTAGATTCCACATCAAAACTAATCGGAAGAGTAGACCAACTTAACAACTTCGTATAAGCTTATAGAAGGTTCTTTAACTGTCCGATACAACATAGCTCTCCTCTCCACTTCCTCACATGTTTAGATCACAATGGGAAAGGGGTTTGATTAGTCAAGACCAAATTTGAAGTATCAGGCTGTAAACCAGTATCTGAAAAAGATTGATTAGATAAACATATAAGCATATGAGTAATTAGAATATAATCACAATTTAGATATTGGTTAAAGAAGAAGTCACCACAAAAAACCAAAAGAAGTTTCAACTTATTCATTTTTTAATGGGCAGAACCGACAAGAAAATCTGCACAAAGTCCTCAAGATTACCCAACATTACCGAAAGAAAATGCAGATATTATGGAGGTAATGCATAAAGCTCCATAAAGTAATCTAAACTTAGCCCTGTGATTAGAGACTAATTAATGATTTGGGCTCATAATTCCAACAGAGAAAACGAATCCACATGCTTTGTCATCATCATTGAAGACAACTTACTACTAAAACTTCAAAACCCTGAGATTAATGAGTTCAAATCTTATGCATTAATTTTGAGTGTAGTCTCTCAGTAGTTTATATTATTGATTAATTGATACATGTTAAATTTATGAAAACAGAGTTAAGTGGAGTTAAAATTATGGACACGTGTCAATAAATGGTAGAGACTACAAAAAAACCACACGTAAAATGAATACAGAAGATTTGAACTCGAAATTAGGTTCCTACTTAAGTTTGCTGACTAAGTTCGACCTACAACAATAATGGTCAGCTAATAAGTTGATAATCTATCCTCGTGGGGTGGCCTTGTGTGCGACCAGCCGGATACAAATTCTTATGGGGTGGGGCTACGGATGGGCAGAGATGTCGAGAAAATGCAGTGGGGTTTCGAGTTATGTGTGTAGTCACATAAACACGTGATACGACTGTTGTACATCTAATTTGAATGAAGGATATTGAAGGAAATTATTTGAATTTTGATAGCGGTAAATTTGCCACAAAAATTTTAAAACATTTGAATGAAGTCTATGGTAGGCCTCAGAATGTCATCATGAATTGCTTGCCTCTCAAATGCACCATACATATCACCTTAACTTTTCAGGACTAATCACCAATTAAACCTCAAAACATGTGACAAAAAGCTTTAATATTACCTAGTTCTTTGTTTTTTTGGTCAATGGTAATTTTAATTTTACCTAGTTCGTTTTAGTCTGCCCACTTTCTCAACTAACATTTTTATTGAAAATTCAAGTAGGAGAACAAATTATACTGTACGGTTGCTATATGCGGCGGCACACTCACAAAAAGTGGATACGAATGTGCTGCTGCAACCGCGTTCGAGGTCGTGCTGCAGTGGGCCTTGTACCCTCAACAACTAAACAGTAACAGAAGACATCGAACAAGGTGAAGGAAGTGCTCACTTTAAGTTCTATAGAGCTTTTTAGTTTTTACTAGAAAATATGTGATAAAGTTTAGTCATATTTCATATAAAACCATGCATATCTTTCAAATTCAAGGTAAAATTGAAACAGGAATTGCTAGCCCTAAAGGTAAAATAAATTTAAGAACTAGTGCATTCACATTGAGATTATGAACAAACATGCTAAACAAATTTGATAAGGAGGATTTGGAGATGAATAATTTCACGGTGTAACTAAAAAATATGATTTTTTTACCGAGCCTCTCTCCGAGACAGTGCCTAGATTGTTAAGCCTTTCGTGAGGGTCGGAACTTACCCGACAAGGAATTTCGCTACCTTAGGACCGTTATAGTTACGGCCGCCGTTCACCGGGGATAGAGGGACTTGAACCCTCACGATTTCTAAAGTCGACGAATATTCCTCTTACTATAAATTTCATTGTTGTCGATATTAACATGTATAATGGGACTCTATCTTTATTCTCGTCCGATTAATCAATTATTAAAAAGATCTGGTGTCTTCAGAGGCGAAGGCATAGAGCGAGGCACTTAGGGTTTTGCAAGGCGAGGCGTAAGACTTTCGGGTTTTTGTCTTTTTTTCTAGAATTACAATACCACAAAGGCAAAGGATGAGAGGATGAGAGACGGACTTCACTAGTACAATATCAAGAACCTTTTCGTGTCTTCTGCAGTGAGCTCAAGAGAAAAGGTTGGAGTTTCGGAGCTAACAATCTGGTGCAGGGCGGAAGTTTAGCACCAAAGCAGGACGATAAATGATGAACAATGTATGAAAACAATCACAGAAATATATTAAGCAAACTGCAAAAGATTCCAATTACTCAAAGACTGCTATTACAATTTTACAAAATCACATATCAGCTTTCTATGAACATAAACCAATTGTGATGGACAATGGCGAAACTAGTTAGCAAAACTGTGAGAGAGGAAGGAACACAAGCCAAATAGAAAGAAACAAAGTCCTTTTCGAAGCCTTGGTTATACACACGATTTTTCGAATAAACGAATATACACTTCACCCCAACTTTGAGCTAACAAGAGACTTCATCATTTACTCCGTTCTCCCTATGCGTTTTCTTCTACATCTCTCTCCGATTCACGGTTCTATTATATACAGCACGGACACTGCGAAGGATAGGACCTCCCGTCTTCGATTGCAGAAACTTCTTTGATCATTGGAACCACCTCCGGATGACATGTGCTATGAACAAAGTCTTTCTTTTATGGTTCCTCAACAACAGTCTCTTTCAGCGAAAAGCCATCGAGGACGTCATTTTCTGAACCAACCTGAAGCTCTTTAAACATAGCCATAACTTGGATCATGTTTGGTCTTCGGAATGGCCTGTCATCAAGGCACTCAAAGGCAATCCTCAGATACTGGTATAGTTCAGCCTCACCAGATATCTGCGTCAACAGCTCGGCATCCAGTATCTCATTCCATCTCTTCTCTCTCTGAAGCTGCTTTGCCCATCCAACCAGGTTGTTGTCATCACCAAATGCTGACGGGTCTATAGGCCTATTCCCCGAGAGAAGCTCTAGCAGAATAACACCGTAGCTGTAGACATCCCCTTTTGTTGTGCATCGAAAACTCTGGTAGTACTCGGGGGGAACGTAACCCGGAGTGCCTGCAAGGGTGCTCACGCTGAGATGAGTATCAAGGGCATTGACCAATCTTGCCATGCCAAAATCTGATACTCTGGCCTCAAAATTTTCATCCAGAAGAACATTGCTAGACTTCATGTCACGGTGGATAATATGAGGTATGCAACTATGGTGAAGGAAAGCTAGACCTCTCGCGGAACCTATAGCAATCTTCTTTCTTGCTGCCCAATCAAGCCTTGAAACCCCTGCCTTAGATTTGTCATGAAGAACAGCCTCCAGACTTCCCCATTTCATGTACTCATACACGAGAAGTCTCTCCTCGCCGATCTTACAGTACCCTAACAAAGGAACCAGGTTTCGGTGCTTGATTTTCCCAATAGTTTCCATTTCCGCCATAAACTCCCTGTCACCTTGGCCTGTGACTTGGATTAGCTTCTTAATTGCAACAACAGAGCCATCTCCCAGTTGTGCCTTGTAGACCTCGCCAAATCCTCCACTGCCTATCAAGCTGTCTGCACTAAAACCATTAGTGGCTTCGAGCAGATGGGCGAAGGTCAGTTTCCTCAAAGGCTTCTCAAATGTGGCTACATTGATGCTCAGAGGCTCGGGAACACTGGAAAGTTTCCAGCTGCTGCCACCGGAAGTTGGAAGGCTTTCGATATATTTCTCTCTCTTTTCCTCCTTCTGCTGGTACTTCTTCACCCGATACAGCATTAACGTAAGTATAAGGATACAGAAGAAAAAGAACGTGACGCCAATTACCATTCCTGAAGTCAAAGAATTATTTCTCCCTCCAACTTTGGAATCTGTTGAGTGCCGAGAGCTACATGCCGCCAAGGGTACCCCGCAAAGGCCGGAGTTGTTCTCATATCTAGATGCCGGGAAAGTGGTCAGCTGACCTCCGGAAGGGATGGGACCGGTGAGGTTGTTGTTAGACACATCAAGGTCATTCAGAAAAGAGAGAGTCCCCAACGATCCTGGGACAAAACCCTGAAGGTTGTTATGAGAGAGATCAAGGACTCCAACTGCTTTCAATCCTCCAAAGCTATCAGGAATGTTTCCGGATAGCTTGTTGTGTCCTAGGTTAAGGACTTGTACGTAGGACAGCATACCTAAGTTTTCAGGAATGGTTCCAGTCAAAGAGTTGTAGGATAGATCAAGGAAGATCATGCTGCCATTGCTGATGAATGTGTAAACTGTCCATCCAGAGTAAATTCTAGTCGACGAGCACGAGTGAACCATAGGAAACTTTTCTAGTGTTTCTGCTCGGATTCCCTCAAACTCAACTAGTCCTCCTGCACCCCTGCAAGATGTCCCACCCTCATTTCTTACGAATGCAAACTGCTTCCCGGAAACAATCCCAGGAAGGACTAGGCCGGCTTGGTTGGACAGCTCTGGTGGGATAGAACCACTTAGGTCATTGCTGTTCAAATCAAGCCAAATGAGGCTCTCACACTTGCCAAGCTCAGCTGGAATCTGTCCCGAGAGCGAATTGTTGCCTAACTGGAGTATAGCAAGCTTATGGAGATTCCCAATGCCAGATGGGATATCCCCGCTAAGGTGGTTACCAGATAGTGACACCCAAATCATGTTGGTGCAGTTGACAATCGACCGCGGAATGGTTCCAGTGATGAGATTGTTGTTGAGAATCAGAGTTTCCAGGTTTCCTCCATCGATGCAAATGCCTTCTGGGATTTCACCGGTGAGGTTGTTTGCCCACATAACCAAGTCAGAGAGCTTCGGCAAGCTCCAAATTTCTAAAGGAATTGGACCACTCAAGTGGTTGAAGCTCAGATCAATGGAATTCAGGTTCTTGCAGTTTCCAAGCTCCGAGGGCACATTCCCGGACAGCAAATTGTTAGCTAGAAGCACCTTTTCTAAAACTGATGCAGCATTGGAGGAGCAAAACCCTGAAGGAATGTTCCCAGTGAAGATGTTCGAACTGAGATCAAGCACTTGAAGCCGCGTGCCATTGGTAAGAGACAGCGGCACAGAACCAGTTATGTTGTTGAATGGTACATAGAGATATCTCAAGCTCGGAAGACGGCTTACAACGGTATTGAGGAAATTCCCTGAGAGCTGATTGTGTCCGAGATTGAGGCTAACCAATGAAGTGCAGGACAAAAAACTCGAAGGGAACTCTCCAGAGAGAATGTTACCAGAAATATCAAGTTCCTGAAGAGTCCCACAAGCTTTTCCTAGTTCGGCTGGAATTGCACCCGAAAAATTATTGTGACCAAGAAATAGTTGCCTCAATTTCTTGAGATTTCCCAACAAAACACCCGGGATTTCGTTCTCAAGCTTATTATTCGAGAGGTCCAGCGTCTCCAGAGCCTGACAGTTTTCGAAACTCGGAGGAAACTGATCCCCGGAGAGTGCATTGTGTGATAGCCTAAGCAAAGTGAGGCTACCGCACTGCCCGAAATCAAGGGCGGAGAACGTCCCCGAAAAATTGTTGCTTGAGAGATCCAAATACTTGAGAGAAGCTGAAGCCTTTGCAATGAAGCTGTTCGGTAATTCCCCGGAAAAGCCATTGTTTGAAAGGTCAAGGGTTGATACATTCTTGCAGGACAAGAAAAAATCACTCAACTTTCCGGTCAGCTTGTTGTGTGAAACATTGAGCAAGTTCACACTGTTGCAAGTCAACGAATCCGCATTCGAAATCAGATTGTGAGAGATGTCCAGCTGAAGCAGAGAAGCACCAAATCCTAGATCGCCTCCGGGGATTGAATTTCTCGACAGGTTAGCGAAAACAAGGCGGTCGCAACCCTGAAGAAACGATCGGATTGGAAGCGCTTGGGAGATGTTGTTGGAGGACAAGTCAACGGTTTCAAGTCTGCATGATGTTACATTGGACACAGAGAGATCAACAGCAGAGAAATAATTGCCCTGCAGGTGGAGTTGCTGGAGACTCGGCAGGGCGGCGAGAGGCGGAAGGTGGAGGCCGCCAATGAGACCGGCGTTAGAGAGGTTGAGGGAGGTGACTGCACCGTCGGAGGAGCAGGTGATGCCTTTCCAAGAGCAGAGAGGAGTGGTGGAATCAGGTTTCCAATCAGATAAGATGCCATGGGGATCAGATACAACAGAAGATTGTTTGAATGCATACAACAACTCCACCACATCACCACCGCCACCGCCACCGCTGCTGGAAGACAAAATTCTGGCGCCTGAGGTCAAACTTAGGAGCAGGTGGAAGTGAAAAACAAACAAAAGCAGAAAGGAAAAAAATCCCATCATCCCTTCTTGTGATCTGAACTTCTAATCTCTCTCCAACATCATCAACCTTTCAGAATTCCATGAAAGAAAGGTATCTTTTTTTTTTTTGCAGATTTCTGAAAATGAAGAAAAATATAAAAACTATACAATTTTCATTCACCTAAAACTCAACCAGTTTTCTTCATTCCAGATCTGAGCTGAAAGTCTGAACCTCCATATCTTTTCTTCCACACATTTCATCAAGTGGGGCTTGCTTGGAAGCTGCAAAATTGAAAATTTAAACAAACCCAATTAAAATTCAGAAAAAAACAATTAAAATAAACAAAAGGGTTGGTAGGATTGGTGGTGGAAATCACTGTCAAGCATCAAAAATTTATGAAAGCATCAAACTTTGAAAGAAACCTATCAAAAACACAACATTTAAGACTTAAGAGCTAGAAAATACCATGAAAAATAATAACATGAATGAATAATGATAGAGAAAGATGATGATATTAATGGAAAAAAGAAAAAGTAGGGCTTCAACTTAAAGGGCAAGTGCTCAGAAATAATGGGCAGTCAGAGATGGTGAAGAAAAAGAAAGGGAGGAGAGAGAGAGAGAGAGGGGAGAGAGAGACCTCGGAGCTGACAGAGTCTCTGGATACGATGTTCAGAACTGTCGGGTCTCTGGTAAACATCAAACCAAAGTACAGTAGTAGTACATACTATATAGCATTTCACATGATACAACCTTAATAATATTTCTTCTGTTTTTTCTTTTTCTTTGGTGTTTTGAGTGATGAATTTTTAGAACCCAGAAGAAGAAGCAGACACCCCAAAAATATTTCCTGTGAATGTGACACTCAGAAGTGTCGTATGATGAATGGTTCTGTTTGGAAGGTGAGAAAAAAAAGAAAAGAAAAAGAAAAAGAAAGAAAAAATGGCCTTGGACAAGAAGGGGAGGGAGGGAAGGGGGAGGGAAGGATGCTTTAGAGGAAGTAAAGTGAGACAGAAAACAAGAATATAATACAAGACAAGTTGGTGGGCTTTTGGGGCAGAGGAGAGATAAAGTCTAGAGAGAGAGTAAATTGTGGGGAGTGATGCCACCCCATCTTTTTTCTCTACCTCTGGGTCCAGTCAAACTTTGGATATGCTCTCTCTCTCTCTCTCTCTCTCTCTCTCTCTCTCTCTCTCTCTCTCTCGTGTCAATTTCTGGCAATTTCGGGCCTCTTGGGGCATTTGGTTGGAAACTTGGACGGATTACCCCGCACGTACGTCTCTGAAACGTGATTGTGATTTTCTTCCTT
The DNA here is from genome assembly GCA_035220775.1 of Malus fusca. Lineage (NCBI taxonomy): Eukaryota > Viridiplantae > Streptophyta > Magnoliopsida > Rosales > Rosaceae > Malus > Malus fusca. Next base: position 3,534,965 of record CM069069.1, read on the forward strand.
TCTTTATTATAGGGTTTTGATTGTTAATGCCATTGTAGAGTTATGTGCAAATATCTGAATAATTTTATTAATGTTTACAATTTTGTTAATTGTCCAAAAATGTTTGGGTTAGAGTAGTGTTAGCTAGTTTTCTCTTTGTTTTACCTTTTTTTTAGTATATTTTGTTCTCATTCTCATATTGTAATAAGGAAGAGATATGGTTGGAAATATTTACTTTTCTAAGTTATTATGCAAAGATTATCGCTACAAAGTATTAGATTCAACAACGTTGGAAATTATTTAATCATTTGTTTAACGTCGTGATAACTGCAATAGTCAATAGTCAAAATAGTGAACATACTTTTTATTTGATAACAGTTACATAAGTTAAACGCTTTTTAGTTGGTTGATTTTTTTGGGTTGATATATTTACTTAATAACAATTAGCTAAATGATTTTTGAGTTTGTAGATTCATTTTCTTAGTGATTAATAAAAACATTGAGTTTACCTATTTATTTAATAACAGTTAGATGACGAAACAATTTTCTAAGTTGTTTGATTTGCTTTCTTAGATGAACTTTAAAAAGGACCCTATAAAATGGACACTTTACAATGTTTCATGATCAAATTACGTTGTTGGAAGAAAACAGATAGGAGTACAAAGCGTTCATCCAATGTAATATCACATCTACTATTAAGTATATATTCATGTTTACGTAATTGGAAATAATGTTACGATGAAACCTAAAAATCGATCATTGGTCCAATTTGAGTATCTCTATAGGATTTTTTTTTATGTAGGACTCATTTTCTTATATTATTCTCCTTTCTATCCACAAGAAATGTGATGTATAATGTGATTAGTTTGCTTTCATCGCTGTCATTTTTGTATATACTATACAAGCATATTAAATACCAAATTCAAAGTGGCCGGGATATATTCCTTGGTAGTTTTGGAAACACAATCTTCAAATCCCAACACAAAAAGATTAAAAACAAGTTTGAGATCGACTCAATATATATATCAACAAGGTTATACATTAACAAAATAAAAAGGCATTGAGATATATCAGTCAATGTTGGATAAAGAGGATTTGTCTCTTGTACTTCTCTTTAAATTGTTATAAGAGTGTATTTTTGTTCACTACTCTCAAGTGGAGATCATGTTCATCATCCTATTTATCACCATTGAATGAGTTTAAATTTTGAAATGGAGTATACACACCCCTTTTTGGATAGAACTTGGCTGCTGAAAGAATCAGCAACACCCCCTGCTGATCACCAATCACGGCTGGACACGTGTCCAAGTTGTGATTAAAAATCAACAACTTGGACAAGTGTCCAGCCGTGATTGGTGATCAGCAGGAGGTGCTACTAATTCTTCAGCAGCCAAGTCTCGTTCCCCCTTTTTACCTCTCACACATCCCTCTCAATTTTTTATCGTGAATTGAAGAAGACAAAGGACAAAAATTAACAAGAAGTGTGTGAGAAGAAAAAATGAGTGTGTGGGTAACACCACCCTTTTGAGATTTGTGTCTATCTACTACACAGATCTCGAAATTTAAACTCATCTAATGGTAATAAATAAAGTGATGAGCATCACCATCACTTTTTTTTAGTACGTCGATATTTTTACACTAAAGGGAGGGGAGTTCAGCTAAGCCACACAGTGAGCAACCTAATTTGGTATCGAATTCGTCATTCACAAGATTCGAACCTAAGACCTTTCACTTTCAAGTGAAGAAAAATATCACCAGACCGTCGTACTGAGTGGCAGCATCACCATCACTTGAGAAGCAAAAATATTCCAATTGTTATTACTTATTACAAGTTTTTTCCATCTTGTCTTGAACATGTATGCGAATCTAGTGTATTTAAATATTTATCAATACTTCTACCTTTCATCTTTCACTTGAAAATACAATCATTATTTACTCGACTTGAGTGATTACTAAGGCCTCTTCATACATTGACTATCACATATCTTATATATAAAGCTAGAGCCCCACTTTGGGGTTACCGCTTCGACAAAAAATAATATGGCCCAAATACCTTTCAGCTAAAAAAAAAAAAAAAAAAATCAAAAGCAGCCAAAACAAATTGCATAAAATAATACAAGGGTAATTTTGTAATTTTAACAGTATTTTTTTAATAATTAATTTTTTTGTGCAGTTTTTTTTAATTAGTACCTTACAATAGCCTAGCAATAATGTGATTCAATTTCTCTATTTTTAAACACGTTTAAAACATCTTAAGAGACGTGTAATGCTGATTATAAAAAATGTATTTCGCATGCGGATAATAATGTGATTAAATTAATTGTCAAATGATTTTTTTTAAACCAAAGATATTATCTACACTAAGAGGGAGATGGTGGGCTTAGCCTCACAATTGGCTAGTAATAATGTGATTCAATCAATTGTTTATTAAATATTATTTTCTCTATTCTTAATGTAAATTCTATAGAGACCGATTTTATTATGTGAATTCAGTTGCTTTAATTGGTTTATGAGGGGTTTCTTTTAGCATGATCTAAAATTATTCATTTACTTCAAATATTTGACTTTTCTTTTATCAATTTACACATATAAATACATTTAATGCGCGTGTATGAAGGCCAGTATATAAGTTATGTTGAATAATACTCCACTAATTACGTAGAAAAAGAGGAGCAAGAAATTAAGCAAGGTTTCATACGTCATAACATTGAATAAAACAGTCTTAAAAAAAAATATTTGTAAGACTGAAAAAGTTAATAAAAAACCAAGCAAGGACTTTAAAGTGGTGGACGTTCATTGCATGTATATATTTTCGGTGTTGCGGAAACACGGTATGGTATATTAAATATAATAATATAATTAGTTTTGAAACTTAAAAAAAATATATATATATATATATATAACTAATTGTATATGACATTTGATATATCAGATCGTGTTTCTGGCACACTAAAAAATTTCTTTGTTGCATGAGAGAATGGAGCAACTAATATATATTATAATTATTATAAGAATATCGTCATTGAGTAAGTGTATTGGTCCCCGATAAGCTGCTCCTCCAAATACATATTGTATGTTTAAATACTAAATTCTTGCTTTACAAGAGAGGCCATCCCATTAGGATTTTTCTTGCAAGTGTTAATATTTTAGTATGACTTTTTAGTCAAAATGGTCTATGAGATTGTTATAATCCTTCATTTTGGTCTTTGATATTTAAAATCGATAGAAGTGGTTCATGAGATTGTCTACCGTAAACCATTTTAGTCATCATGTGAAAAACCTTCGTTAAATTGAATAAACCATTTTAGTCAATCAATACTTAAGTAATAGTTCAACCATTAAAAATCACATAAAATGATTTACAACTTTTGATTTAAATATGTTGATGCACAAAATCAGTGAGGACTTTGGTACAACAGAAAGTGTTAAGTTTGTGACCTTCGCTAGATTGCTCCGGTCATTAGTGTGGATAAGTATGTAAATGGATAGAGACAGGGAAGCAAACACAAGATGTACGTGGTTCACCCAGATTGGCTACGTCCACAGAGTAGATGAGTTCTCATTAATTGTGAAGGGTTTACACAAGTACATAGGTTCAAGCTCTCCTTTAGTGAGTACAAGTGAATGATTTAGTACAAATGACATTAGGAAATATTGTGAGAGAATGATCTCTATTTATAGAAGAGAGTTTCTAGTTTCATTCTGACATTGACACGTGTCGTGCTGTGATTGGTCTCTGATGTCGACACGTGTCGCGTTATGATTGGTCTCTGATGTTGACATGTGTCGCATTGTGATTGGCCTCCTGGTTGGAGAGAGACTCTTGTGGGTCATTGGCGGTATAATGTTGATCGGTGCTTAGTAGTTTCGGGGTTGGTCAAATATGGTACAAACAAAATATATAATTTACCTTGGCATTACAAAATTAATAGATAACTTATTTTTTATTTACGCGTCTCGTGCGTGTACGGCCATTTCGAGTCAGTAAAATAATAAGGTGGTGGTGGTGGTGGATGGTATAAAAATAGAAATTTTCGAAAAGCTGAGAGAAGGCGCGGCCCGCGGGACATAGGGTTTGGGGGATCTCTCTCGATCGGGGGTCTCTCACTCAAAAACTCCAAAACCCTAAAACTCCAAGTCTGCCAAAATATTTGTAATTGTTGTGAGCTTGTAGCTGAGTGAGGGTGCATTTTGTCAGTATGCTTTATACACGAGTGCATCGATTTCTAAACAAAAATTAGGGCAAAAAAATATAGGCCCAAAACCCCATCAGCAGTTCCCGCTGGATTCGCCCTTTGCACCCTAATCCAGCAAATAAATACAACAATTAAACGATATAATAAAGTAACTAAAACTGTCATGTATAATATCTTTAGTCATCTTTATTTGAATATTATCATAGGAGTTCAATTACAAATTTACTCCCCAAATTTTAGTGATCATTCTACTTTAGTCGTTAAATTTGTTTTTGTTTGAAGTTGGTCTCTGAACTGTTAAAAATCTATTGAATGAGGAGAACAGTAACGTCAGTTACAAAAGTTGACAAAATTAGTAACAAGCACAATTTATTTTGTTTTTTAGTTAGAACAAACCACATGGTTTCCTTATTATTGGTTTTCTCAGGGTGAGGAATATTTTTTTTTCTAATTTGTCAATTTTAGTGGCGATTAAAAGCATCTCCAAACAAAACTTGTCGACTTGGTTTTGACCGTTTTCTTAGCTTAAACGCTTACTTCTATACCAAAGTGGTCGTGTGCTAATCGATAGAAGACATTTTGAGCAAGTGGGTAAGTTATCAAAATGTCCTTCAATATTGGGTTATGTGTTATTCAGTCTACTTTTGTAACGAAAGTTACATTCTATCCTCATTAGTCACACTTTCAAAAGTTGAAAGATCAACAAAGGTGGAGGACTAAAGTGGGAAATCCCAATAGCTTAGGAAGCAAATATGAAATAATCCTTATAAAATCATTGGCAACATTGTCATAACACGTATGATTGAGAAAATATTTAAATAAATGTTACTGCTTAAGCTATATATGCAACCAAAACAAAAATGCTCTAGCTTAAAGCTAAAAACAGCGGAATCCTCGCAAAGAAAGCAGGCTGATTTATGGACCGTCCCTTTTATTTATTTATACTAGCAGAGAGCACACACTTTATGTGTGTGAACAACCGTCCATCTCCTCCCACGTTCTCCTCAAGCGCAATCGCTTCAGTTCATTTAAACTATTCAAAAAACATCATGATTTCACTTACCTGTATGAAAAAATGATGGTGTGACAATTTCTCTTAATAAGTGCATATTTTTATCTTATGTAAATATTTTGATATAAAAATATTATTTTGCCCTCCTTATGTAAATATTGTGTATCAAAAGTGAGGGCAAAATAGGTAAAAAAGAGGGGAAAGTTTAAAAGATACAAAATTACTATTTTGCCCTCCCCATGTCAACATTGTGTATTCAAAAGTGAGGGCAAAATTGAAAGAAAAGGGGGTAAAAAGTTGACAAGTCATCTTCTCTTAATAGAATAGATAAGTTGGTAATGAATAAAGTGCCAAAATCCACACTACCCCACGGCAACTCCACCATGCCAAAAGGCATATAAATTAAGGAGTTTTGTTATATAAAACTTGTATGGTAAGATTACACTACCATAAAAGTATATTGTGCAAATAAAATAAAGATATATTTAAGTTTTTGTTCATATGTCATTATTTTATTAATACGAGCAAGACGTCACATGACAGTTTACTCAGTATTTAAAATATTCATGAAATTGTCGATATTTTTGTCGGAATATCTGAAAAATCAAGGATCGATATAGAGGAGGGTTGAAATGCAAACTTCATCCTATATTGGCAAGATGTAGGTAAATCAATGAATATTGACAATATTTATCGATTTACTATAGAAATTTTACCAAAACCCAATGCAAATTTCGAATTTTGATTTTTTTTTATTGTAAAAGTTTTCTCTAATTTCAACTAACACTGAATGAGTTGATATACCCATTCATTGCAAATAACTATAATTTTCGTTGAAGGCAACCGATCTATATCGATATTGATATATCTATTGATACTTCGACATATATCGATATTTTAAACTCTTACAATAAGCTATTTTAGTTATATACCTCTTCCCTCTCCACGGGTTCTTCAACTTCACTCCTCCTCTATACTATTTTTGTCCATCTATGTATATGATTTATTATTTGTTAGGTAGGTATTCATTGGTGCATAAATGCCAATGTAAATATATTGTTCATGCAGAGGTCGTTTCTTTCCTTTCTCTCTTGGTATGAAAATGATAAAACTCTTTGTACTATTCGTTGTTGATCCATATCTAGCTCATACAAGTTATTATCTAAATATATAAGTGAATTTTCACATTCACGTGATTAATAATCACAATATTATAACGAAATTATTATAATCATAGTTATTGGTTATATTGTTGATTACATCTCATATAAGACGAGATTTATGTAGAACTTATACAAGTAGGTTTGACTTTTGTTAAAGATACTGTAACATCCCACATCGACCAACGGATAGGGGATGATGTGCCTTATATGTATATGCACCTCCATATAGCACGAGGCATTTTGGGAACTCACTGGCTTCGGGTTCCATCGGAACTCCAAAATTAAGCGAGTTCGGGCGAGAGCAATCATAGGATGGGTGACCCACTGAGAAGTTCTCGTGTGAGTTCCCAGAAACAAAACCGTGAGGGCGTGGCCCAAAGCGGACAATATCATGCTACGGTGAAGTCGAGACTAGGATGTGATAGAATGGATCAGAGCCATGGAGAGGGGATGATGTGCCTTATATGTACATGCCCATCTCCATATAACACGAGGCCTTTGGGAACTCACTAGCTTCGGGTTCCATCGGAACTTCGAAGTTAAGCGAGTTCTGATGAGAGCAATCCTAGGATGAGTGACCCACTAGGAAGTTCTCGTGTGAGCTTCTAGAAACAAAATTGTGAGGGTGTGGCCCAAAGCGAACAATATCGTTTTACGACGGAGTCGAGACTGAGATGTGACCGATACAGTTAGCAAATAAGCTACATATAACAATACTCGATTAGTAGGTGTCATTGTTACATGTTTTGCTTGTTTGCTAGCTGGCAATTTTGTTTTCGCTCTTTCTTCTTAGTGAGTGATTGTTCTATTGTATTTTGTCGTATAATCCTTATTCGTTGGGACGTAACTTACTCTAATTTGTTTGAAGGCGGTTTTTGTTAGTGTCCTTGTTTGCTTTGTTCGTTTCTCAAATTGAATGATCGGTCTATTGTATTCTGTCGTATTCTCTGAGTTCCTATTTGTTTTGTGTAGTGATCTACGCATGCTTGTTTGATGACAATTTATGTAAGAATGTTGTTTTTACTTCTTCTCCCAAAACTTAGACCTACTGTTTAGAGGAACGAGTAAAAACAAAAATATGTTTACATAAATTGTCGTATTCTCATATTCTTTTATTCATATTTAGTAAAAACAAATCAACCAAATGTAGTGGATATCAAATCTTGATAGGTAATGCTAGTGAAATCATCTATTCAAACTATACTGTATAAACTATATAACGCGATTGTCGATTGGATTATTACTTTAAGTGTTAATTAATGTGCTTATTTTCTATTGGTATCACATAACAAGATTTGTAAATGTACTAAAGAGTTGATCTACCTAGCATTACTCTTATCTTCATTATGTGCCTATACAAAGTCAGCCGCTCATATGTTTGTAACATCTCACATCGCCCAGGGAAGTGATCCTTAAATGTATATTCTCATCCCTACCTAGCACGAGGCCTTTTGGGAGCTCATTGGCTTCGGGTTCCGTCGGAACTTCGAAGTTAAGTGAGAAGGTGGCCAGGTCACTCCCATGATGGGTGACCCACTGGGGCGTTGCTCGTGAGTTCCCAGAAACAAAACCGTGAGGGCGTGGTCGAGGTCCAAAGCGGACAATATCGTGCTATGGTGGTAGAGCGGGCCCGGAAAGTGGTCCGCCCCGCGCCGGGATGTGACAATGTTGAGGAGATCAGAAAATGTAAAAAATCAGTTAAAATGTAGTGGAGATTAGAAAATGTAACAAATCCATCATAATCATATTCTTTTGGTCATAACTGTTTTTTATGATTTGAAATAAATTTTATTTTCCAAGGAAAAAAAAGGCCAAATTATATTTTATTATCGATCTGTAATGTGACGAAGTCCACTTTGGCTTCAATAGTTTCACTTTTCACTTAAGTCCTATAGATTATTAGACATTGAAATTCAAGAACAATGATTTAATTTGTCGATTCTTTTAATAGAATTAGCACAATAGGGGGCATATGTGAGGTCAAAACTAATGCCCTTACTAAAACAAGTTCGATAAAAAGATACAATTTAGTGACTTAAAGAACCTTCGTCCAATTTACTCTCACATTTTTCGCTCATATAGTAATTTTTTATTTAACAAAATTAAGGGCTAGTTTGGAAGAGCTTTTAAAATGGCTGAAAGCATTTATAGAGAACATATTTTTGGATTCTAAAAGTACTTGAAATGTTTTCTGCAAGAAGCTTTCTAGAATTTATTTGTATTTTTTACTCAGAATTGGTTCCAAAAATATTTTCATGCAAAACACTTCCAAACAAGCTTCTTGAATTGGAGATACTTTTCAGTGTAACCGGTACACATGGTGGTACATCATGTGTCATTATACAAATGGTGGATAAGTGAGATAAAAAGTTAATAACTTAAAAAATAAAATTTCTCACCACTTCTATTAAAATATGTAGTGTATCACTTGTATTTCCGTCACAATTAAAAATTTCTCCTTGAATTGCCACGATTAATAAATTACATACCTAAAATCACAAAAAATAAAATAAAACTCCGCTCCAACTATAAGAACCAAAATCATTTGTAGCATAAGGAAAAAAAATATTTCCGTTTTTGTTTTATTTATCTCTTTAGAGGAAAACGATTTAACTATTTGAACTCTATTAGTATTTACCATCATCTTGTGAACCACGTCTCCTATACATTTAGAAATCCTTTCATAAGCGAGATTTACGTATACAAGAGATGTATGTAGCCAGTAATATATATGACTTAATCTCACCTATGCAAAGGATGTAATAAACAATCTGATTAGATATATACATGTGATTAAGATTAATTATCAAATGAATAAAGAGCTTGGAGTGCACCAAAAGGCAAAGCAATAAATTGTTCTCACTCTTCCGGTGGCCAGGGACTTTGGTCTGCCCCAAGTAGGGACGTCTAAGGAAGAAGGGGAGACTGGTCGGTAGCTGGTAGAACCCTCCGAAATATTTGACTTTAGTTGTGAATTGGTACATTGCGTTTTCCATAGGGAATTCTAAATTCTAGAACGTGTCTTTGAGACCCTAGCTAGGGTTAGTTGAAATATTGGTTGGCTTGTAAATAGACGTCTCGATTGCTTCTTCCACACCAGCACGGAAGTCCTATTGATGTTATCCTATTCTCTTTCTTTTTTTATACAAGCGATATTAAGATTTAGAATCGAACATAAGACCTCATGCATATTGCTCAAGTTACAAAATCATTGTTTTACTCAACAAAAATGATTAAACCTATTTATTTACGATAAGTACTATTAACTACATGTGACAAATTAATGAGAATCTAAAAGGAAATACGAAAGAAATGTTAACAAAAACGCTTTAGTTCGTGAAATACACCCTTCCGCATATAACTATAATATCATTACTTAATTGGGTGATATTGTTCACAAGAGAAGGAAAAAGGTTCGATGACACGAATAGTTTTTTCGCTTTTCTTTTTAAAAGATTACGAAAGATGTTGATATTATGAGATTTTTGTCTCTAATACTAAGGAAAAAAAGCTTTGCATGCTCATACTTTTTCTAATGTTGGACCGAGGTCGATCACTTTTATGATGAGGAGATCAAGCGTTTTAAACTTTTTGGATGTGAGTCAAGTGAGCAAATAATAACAATAGTAGGAATTAAATATAAATAATTAAAAGGGATTGCGCATAAGTACCACATGAACTTGCAAGTATGTGTGCCAATACCGCTTGAACTTTTAATTTTTACTACTTGACTCTTTTAATTGTTGGAATCTGCTAGCTATGTTACTTTTATCCGTTTTAGCGTTAAAACATGTTACGTGCCCCTTCCGTGGAGGAATATTTTTGTTAATTCACTTTCTAGCACTCGCTGTAATCAATTTGTACAAAGGCAAAATGCTTTTTTTTTTTTGTAGTGGCAGTGGAGACAGATCATGAAGAGAAAGAGAGAAGTTGATTTTGGTTTTGGTTTTGGTTTTGGCAAGGGTTGTTGAAGAATTGAAGTGAAAATTGGTTACTGACATCTACATTGACATTAAGTGAAGAAGGATGGAGGATAATGAGTTCAGATTTACTGGGCAAACCCCAAATTATGGTAAACATTGAATGTCAAAAATATCCCTCCGCATGAGGGGGCGCATGACATATTTTAACAGCAAAATTGATTGAATGTAACGTAGGTGGTAGATTTCAATAGTTAAGATAATCTAATGGTAAAATGTAAAAATTGAAAATTTATGGAGAATTATCGCACATGCTTACAAGTTCAAGTGGTACACACGCAAAATCCCTAATTAAAATCATGACTTTGATTTCTCTAAAAAGTAATTTGAAATCTAGAGCTTTGCCGCGATCGTGTATGTTGATAGTCGTTGATGGATGTTATCTTTGTAGGGCTTACATTAATATTCGTTAATTGATGGATACTATCTTGGTAGGGTTTACGTTAATAGTCGTTAATTGATGAATGTAATCCTTGTAGGGTTTACGTTCTTCTTTGAACGATAATTAGGCAAGCTCAAAAAATCCCGATTGCAAAAGTTCATAATAAAAGTGGAGGAAAATCGCACCAGGCCAAATCCGAAACAGAAACATCATTGATAGCCAAGGCATCTGCAACTTGATTACCTTCCCTCCCGAAAGATATGAGAGATTCGAAACTGCATTTGAGACAAACAAAGCAAACAATTTTTCTCCACTCCACCTTAAACCGCCAGGGCACCAAATTAGGCGAGCGAAAAAAAATTCAAAATCAACATGGAATCAACCTCAATACATACATGTTTCCAATCATGAAGCCATGCGACCTTTATGGCTTTGATAACAGCCATTACCTCTGGTGCCACAGAGCTAGGAATATCAAGATTAGCACAAAAAGCATCCAGCACTGTACCTTGAGAATCCCTAAAGACCCCTCCGTAACCAGCACCACCGTACCTGAGGAACCCTTAAGGGCACCATCAGTATAATTTTAATACAACCGAAAGGAGGTGAATGCCAAAGAACCTCTACAGTTTTTGGGCTGCGGCGAACTTTATTACAAGCGCCACAGCTGTGAATTATACGGAGATCAATGAGAGAATTATAAATATAACCGGAAGCAAGGCGGTTGGATCACTGAACATAAACACAAATCCACTTACCAGCAATATCAACAACTTTCTTATTTGGATTTTCTCGTTTAACTTATTAGCTTTTCATCATGCAAATGTTGCACAATTATATCTGAATTGTTTACTTTCTATTTAGGTCACCCTTTAAAGATCATTTTACAAAAATAAATAAATAAATAAATCGTTTATACATCATTTAATAAATAAACGAACTATATTTTTCAGTTAAATACAAAAAATTTAAAAATATTAATTAAGCGGTTAAACAGTTTCTAATTAATTTGGTTGATTATTTTCTCAACAGTAATATTTAAATAGTGAAAACTGAATAAATTAAATAAAAATGTACGAGTGAAAGATTGCTAACATCTCCCCTAAAATTTACTTTATTTAATAGTTTTCACTCATCCACGCATGAACATGCTCGACGCTATTAAAATCTTTTAAATTCGTTATCCTTATCATTTCTTTTAAGAATAGGGAGACTTTGGATGTGATCCTTAAATACCAATATTTTTTTACTAAAATTTTTGTGGTTTTTATTTTTTGATCGAAGTCTTTGATATTAATGTAATAATGTATTTCTATGTAGGTTATAATATTTTAAAATTAAAAATGAAATTTGTAGTTATTTATATTAATAAGATTTACCCATAATTTATGGGATTAAAAAAATATTAAAGATAAATTATACTCTCCAATATATTGGGTATATATATATACATTGGTACATTCCAAAACTAACCAAAATATTATTGTACCAGAACATGGGTACATTTTTCAAAAACACAAAAAAATGATATTAGGCTTAATAACATTATTAAATTTCTTCTATTAAACTTGACATGGATACATTCTCAAATCAACGAAATAGAATGTACCCTTATAAGTTTAAAAAATGGATTAGAGAAATGATTGAATGATTTTTATATTAAAAAAAGGGTACATTTTTCATATAACACATTGGTATATTTAAGAATGAGTCATTTAAGATTAGAAAAAATTGAAAAATTATATGAATGGGTACATATAAGATAAAAATTTAATGTGTATAAACTTATTCTAATTTTATTTTAATATTTTGGAAATGTTTGAATTGAAAACTAATTAAGAGTTTAATAAGGGTGTGAGTATTAAAACTCTAAATCAATTACTAATTTTTATTTTTAAAAATTATGTAACTAACATATAATTTATTAATACACTAATGCTAGAAACTTTGATCAAAATATGAAAACTGATAAAGTTTTAATCAATTAACATTAGAAACTAGAGACCAGATACTAATTTTTCGTTTTGAAAAATAAACCCAACCAAAATAAGCCTCGGATAAAATATGGAACCTTTGAGCCATGTGAAAGGTATTCGATTTGAGTAACTCGTTTTCACCATTGTGGACTCATTGACTAGATCAAATCAAATAGCCCATATCTAGCTAAATGCTTTTTTTTTTTTTTTTTTTGGAAGCAACTAAATGCTTTTAAGTGATATGGATTATGGAAGATTGAAGGGATCCATATTTCTTACCTGCAATCATGAAATATAATCATGGGTTGGCAAGGTAATTTTCTTCAAAAGTAATAAATCGTGGGTACCACGTTTATTTCTTAAATCTTTATTTTCTTCTTCTGACCTACCCACCAGCCCATATGTTGTTCAAATTTTCTTTTCTTCCCCTAATAACCTTTTTGCTTTGACATTTTGAGCCGACCAAATTATAAGTGAAAGCAATAGCTAGCCATGATTATGCTACATATCGTTTTCGTGATTTTGAATTCATTATAACTTACATATAAACCAAGCCCGTGTGGCTGTATTGTGATATCATATCAATTCATGATTGGTGGTGATATTCACGCATTATTTTTTTTGCTCTTCACGTGTTTTTTTTAATTTTTCGGCTATCTAATGAATTAAAGAAAATCAAATAATAGAAATTAATATAAGGTGTGTTGATAGCATCACCTTTCATGATATTGATATATATATATATATATAACTGCTTTTTCATTTTTTTCATGAACATTTGAATAATCGAGAAAGAGAAATATATATGCGCCTTAAAATTGATTCTTATATATTAGGTTGTAGAAAAACTTATAAACACTTATATGTTGAAGAAGTGGTTTATGCAGAAGTATCTGCTATGTGCTTCTTCAGAACACAATTCTTAGAAGTACTAAAAAAAATTAAATTTTTAACATATTTATAAGCGTCGTTTAGCAAAAACACTTTTAAATAGAAGTGCTTCCTACAAAAGCAATTTCAAATAAGACTTATTTGTTATTATTTCTCTTAAAACAAAGGATATGGTGGTAATCCCTTGCGTCTTTATTTGTAATGCCACAAAAAGAATAAAAAGAGCAATATATATTTATCTACTACAAGTCTACAATGGGTGCAGCTGCTGCTATATTCTTGGCAACAAAAGCTGCTGCAGATGTTGCCCTATAAAAATTACAGCTGCTCTGCCTGTAAGAGGCAAATGTGGGGCAGGAACTGACATTTTCAATTTAGGTCAACGAAGTTGGAGGGAATGTGTAAATCTTGCAAACGTTAGCAGCCAAATTCAGTATATTCAGAAATGATTTATTGCATTTGACCATTAGGTGGTATTGTACTATTGTGTATTGTGTTTAACAATGACATTACGTGGTATTTGAATGATACGAGAAAGAGTTGTGCTACGATTACTTACCTATGTAAACGTTCACAAAATCAAAAAATGAAAGTTTCCGTTTGGTTTTTCAACTTCCACTCTTTTGTATTTGATCTCTGTTTCTTTCATGGTATCATAATGGCATCATAATTTTGAGTGACACAGGTATTTGGTTGTTTGGTATGGATTCAACTATTTCAATAAATTGGAGTGCTATTTTGGCTACTATTTGGTGATCTTTTAGTAAACGAACCTGACTTATTAAATCGGACAACAGTCTAACATATCGTGTCTCAAAATGAGACTTTACAGAACCGGTTGAGGCTGAATTAGAATTTTGTCCATCGCACTGCCAAACGAACTAGTGAAGAGGCCAATTGCTTTCGGCCATACCTAAGTTCGAGCCTCGTTCAGACCAAGTTGTTTTCTTGGTACCACATCACGATTCACTCCTGCATTGGGCTGGACCGACCCATAATCATCGTTGAAAACCTAACCGATTATCCTCTGAAAATCAGGGATAGCCTGATAGACCGACCTGAACCGGCTCTCGTCTTATCAGTCGACTCGGCTCGATCAATTTACAGTGCTGGGTCGGCCTATGTACCTAATTATGTGTAGCAATTTGAACCACATTATCTGGTTCGGCTTGGCATTAGTCCACAACATGACCCATGAAGCCTAAGGAAATTAGCAGCCCAACCCTTCTAACTTGGACCAGCCCAAGAATCCCTCCAGGGAGGGAAAGGCTAATTAACTAACTTTGGCGGGTATTGCAACTTCCAAGAAATTTCTGGGGCACAGAACTCAACAGGATAATCTGCTGCCAAATTGGTAACGACCACTGAGCCTCTTCAGGGCTGATGTTAGGCTTGTCAGCTTCTTTTGACTCTCTTTTAACTATTTTTATTTTTATAATTACTTTAATAAAAAAGAGAATGAAAGACTTCACCTTGTGAGTTCTTAAGCAAACATAGAAAAAGAGGAGGAATAAACACTGTCATCTCATTCTCTCTTCTGGGTAAGCTTCAGTTTCCTGTTTTCTGCTTTCCTCGTGTAAATTTGTCTGTGTTCGGAGATTGGTGAAGATAATATTTTCATGTTGAGTGTGTGTGAAAATTAGATGTTATGACAAGTGATTGGCTTGATATACCGTTATTATCTTGAATTTAGGTAAGTTTATGTGGCATTAGGTATAGATAAATAAGTTTATGTCTGTATCTGTATTTAGAAAGTGATTTTCGTACTCTCATTTTCTCCGCTGCACTCCTCCCTGGAATCAATGGACAAAGAGAAGGAGAGGAGTGCAGACGAGAAACTTGGGAGTGGGGAAAACTACCCTTTAGCATCTTCTCAGTTGTTACTGATTAATTCATTGTATAATTAGATGAGTTCTTATGGATTAGAGGTGTTAGTTGGCTTATCTGTTATATTTTATATGAAATCCTCATGTTTTATTAAAATTTTGTGAATTTATGCCTCTAGCTATTAACTTAATCAACTTATTCATCCCTGTCTGCGCCTCTTTCCTTTTGCTAATTAAGACTGTTTAATCTCATGCTGCTCTTTCAACTTTTGGAACATATAGGAAGATTTAAGCTTGGCCTCATTAGCTTTCTCTAGATTTCCATATGAAGATCGGGGTTTTCGCCTTCGATTAGTTTAATTTGTGCTGTGCTATCCTTGATCCATACTTTGGAAAAGAAATAATTTTAGGCACGGATGTTTGTGATGGTCACTGTATCTCTCGTGAATCCAAATTTGCATGTATGGGTTGAGAATTGCTGAATGTCTTAAAACCTGAGTGTTCTTTAGTGAAATTGCACACACGTTTGTGCACAAAGAAATTTATCTGTCTCTGGCCCGGTGGTAGTCCTTTCCTTTTGTTTGAGGCGGCTTAGCTGTGCGCTGAAATCAAGCTCTGATACCAATTGTTAACAGGTCATGAGTAGAACTTGCCCCTAAAATCCGGCTTGTAAAGGAAGGGTGTCGAGGAGCTCGTAAACCACTCCAAGTTACACTATTTTTCAGATGGTGGGATAAATTGTCCTAACAAAGTGTGTCCTAATATGTTTTCTCACTTATTTGGTTATATGGAATGGAAATATGGTTGTCAGTCGATGAATTTACGAGCTAGTAAACCAGTAATATGCACAATTTTGCTCCTATATTTATCCAAAACTCCGGTTCTTTCCCTCTATTTTCTCGAGTGTACTAGCATGCTAGGAATCTGTAACTGCGACGAGAAGTTATTGTTGGTTGTTTTGCTTGAGCTTATTATTAGGTAGTTTTTATGTGCATTACCACTTTTTGATGATATGCAGACTGTATGCATCTGCAGGCGAAATATGGCTACCTTAGCAACTGCTGAAATTTGTGATACGAATGCAACTCTTGTGGGAAGCGGAGGTTTGCGTGTGCTGCCACCAATTTTCCAGGTATACGGACAATCCCGAGCATTCTCAGGCCCCATTACGACACTCAAGGTGTTCGAGGACAATGTCTTAGTCAGGCAGCTTCTCGAAACCAAAGGCGAGGGAAGAGTTTTGGTCATCGACGGAGGAGGAAGCATGAGATGTGCTTTGGTTGGAGGGAACTTGGGACAGTTGGCCCAAAACATGGGATGGGCAGGTATTGTGGTGAATGGCTGCATCAGAGATGTAGATGAGATCAATGAGTGTGATATTGGGGTGAGGGCTTTGGCATCTCATCCGATGAAATCGAACAAAAAAGGCGTCGGAGAAAAGCATGTTCCGATCAACATTGCGGGAACCTTGATTCGTGAAGGCGAATGGTTGTATGCAGATAACGATGGCGTCCTTATTTCGACGTCTGAATTGTCTGTTTGAATCAGCATTGTTGGTTCACGTTTTATGCTTGTCCTACCTATAAGAGGATTGAGTTCTCAAATTCAGTTCTACTTGGAATTTGTTGTTTCACTACTATTTACTCCATCAAAGTTCATGTTACCCTTGCCATTAATTTTTTAATTTTTTTTTGTAATGAAAAATTTAGGGAGAGATTGGTTACTCTCACTACCAGCGCAAAGGCATATCCACAACCTTGAATCGGAAGAACTTATGCATGACACTTGCCATTAATTTTTTTAATAACAATATTAAAGGTTAGCGGTTAAGGTTAAACTACATAATAAGTCAGCCACATCTACATATCTAACTCAACAAAGTATTAAACCGTCCACCTAAAACTTGAGTAGGAATACCAAATCTCAACAAAGTATTAAACCGTCCACCTAAAACTTGAGTAGGAATACCAAATTTTAAGTACTGTTGATTTGAAGGTTAGGTTGAGGAGGAGTTCCACCTTAGAATACTTTGTCACATATTCACATAACTTTGTATTTATAATCAGATTGCTCATATTACAAATCATTCTATAAAGATCATCTCTACAAAAAAAATAATTAAATGTAAGACCGTTTAGTCAATCTATCATAGCATATAAATAAATGGCTCATAATGCATTTACCAGACCTATCAATTTATTTTTATATAATTCAATAAGTAAACAATCTTAATTTTAATTCATTTTTTATAAAGATGTATTGATATATATTATAAACATGAAATTCTGTAAATAGGTCTTGACCTCTTTTAAAGGGAGTAGGATTCTATTCTCTTCTATTTCCATCCCCTTCCATCTCCTCCTCTCACATTCTTCTTTTTGTTTTATTTTCTATATACAAAATTCAAAACAAGAAGTAGACGTAGCATAATCGCAACTGTTAAATAGGAGAGGATGAGAGAGGGAAGAAAGATTGAGAAGAAAGATAGATTAAAAGTGAAGATGATCCTACTTGAGTTTCCTCAATTTTTTAGAAGCCAATCTTCTTGTCCAAAATAGAAGACACCATCTCTCTCGAAAATACGAAAAAACAAAAAAACTAATGGTGATGGATTATCGGGTAAACCCATAAAAAAAATAAAAAAATAAAAAAGAAGCGCCACATATAGGAGAAAGCTTGGCTGCTAAAACAATCTTACTGCTAGTGAATCACAAATGAACATGTGTTCAAATTGTGATTAAAAAATCAATTATTTGGATATGTGTCGACCGTAATTCGCTAGCAGGCTGCTGCTGATTTTTCAGTAGCCGAGCTCCGTTTCCACATAAAAGCCCCACAGTGAGGACGCATTTCCCAAAACTCGTCCTTTGTTTACACAAAAAGCTCGAAACCAGCGAGCAACAGGAGATCGGAGAAGACGGAGCAGAAGAAGAAGAAGCGACTCGAAGAAGAAGAAAGGAAGATGGGTTTGGAGAGACTGCACATCTGCCTGTTAATAAAGGAGATTCTTCTCAAGCTGGACATCGAATCTCTTTCCTCGCTTGCTTGCGTCAGCAAAGCCATGAACTTCTCAGTCTCTCGGGCCCTTCCCCTTGTCTCCTCTCTCGATCTCTCCGTAAAATTCTCTCACTTTCTGAATTTTGGTTGAAATTATTATCTGGGTTTTGTTTTTGGAACTGAAATTTGTTGAAAAGATGGAAAATTTGAAGTTATTTTTGTATTTGCAGGCATTTTATCCGGATGCACAGACTTTGAGTGGCATTGTTGGTGGCTGCACAGGCCTCATCAGCCTCACCGTTAACTGCCTCCGCCTCGAAAATTCGGCAATCAGAAATGTTCTGGGGCCACATATCCAAGAACTGAATTTGTTGAGCTGCTCCATGCTGTCCTATCAAGTCTTTGCTTCCATTGGACAGGCCTGCCCTAATCTGAGGTACCCGAATTTTTTATTTTTGTCACCGCGCTACATGGTGTTACTAATTCACGTGTTATAATCACGAAAGACCGCATCTTGATGTTTTTTGTAATGGGAAGTTTTTGTTTGTGTGGTTAGGGTGCTTATGCTAGAATTGGTAGACTCGGATAAAGAACTTAAGTTTTACCTGGACTGCATGCTTAATGGATGCTTGTTCTTGGAGTCTTTATCTCTTAAGATTCGAGGGAGAGATTTCGATTCAACTGCTTTTCAGTCCATTGATTTCGTCCTACCTAGTACTCTTAAAAGCATGAAGTTGCAGTCGGTGCTTGAGCATGACGCGATTCGTCTAGTTGATCAAAGTAGAGTTGGTGCTGGCAGGAATAATGTGCAAAGAGCTCATATCAGCTTTCCCATCTCTCCATTGTCATCTGGATTGACATTGCAGCGCTTGTCCCTCGTCTTAGATGTTATATCTGATCAGCTAATCATTGCCATTGCCCGCAGTCTTCCCCATTTGGTAGAGCTAGATCTTGAAGATAGACCACATATGGAACCACTTCCGAACCTCGACTTGACAAACACCGGGCTTCAATATGTGGCATCCTGTCATCATTTGATTGGATTGTCTCTTGTACGAAGGAGACAAAACTACCAAATTTCATTCAAAAGAGTAACTGATGTGGGCATGTTTCTTCTTTCTGAGGGCTGCAAAGGTCTACAGTCAGTGAGACTCTGTGGGTTCTCCAAAGTCAGTGACGCAGGCTATACATCGATCTTACAATCATGTCTGAACTTGAAGAAATTTGAAGCTCGAAATGCCTTCCGATTGTCAGACTTGGCCTTTCTTAATGTTAATGAGTTCCCATGTTCCCTTGTTGAGGTAAAATTGCTGTCGTGTAGTTTTATAACCAGTGAAGCTGTGAAGCAGCTGACCTGTTCCAGCACCTTGGAGGTGCTTTACCTCTGTGGCTGTAAGAGCATAGCAGATTCCTGCCTCAGTTCCATCTCATGTCTGCGTAGCTTAACCACGCTGAATCTCACAGGAGCTGATATCACTGATTACGGCTTGTCTGTTCTTGGCCAGGGGACTCCACCCATTACCCATTTGTGTCTCAGATACTGTACGAGGGTGACCGACGAAGGAGTTTCTCTTATATTCGATGGTGGAGGCACAATTGGCAAAACATTGTCGTCCCTGGATTTAGGATATATCCCGAATATATCAGATAAAGCCGTTCTTACAATTGCCATGGTCGGTACAGAGATTACAGAGTTGTGTTTAAGGTGTTGCCTCTCTGTGACTGATTCTTCCCTGGAAGTTTTGGCTACAAGGAAAAGGTTCCGAGACGAATGCAAACCACTTCGGAGGCTGGACCTTACAAGTTGCAGTGGTTTGTCTATTGATTCATTGGTGTTGCTGAAGAGGCCTTCCTTCGCGGGACTACACTGGCTTGGTATTGGGAATACTTATCTGTCTAGCAAAGGATACGGAGCTCTGAGTGATATTTGTAACCAAAAGCCATGGCTGAAGATATGTCTGGAATGCTGTGAAATGGGATGTTATGATGGATGGCAATTCCATGGAGGGAAATAGATATCCTCTATGAAACTCCCCTTTTATCGAAAGTTATTTCTCTGTCGAAGTACCGAGCAACAAAGCCATTGACGAGGTAAAGATGGCGGCCTAATCTGCACTAGCTGCTATCACGAGTTGAAAATAGAGAGCGTGCTCAACAGAAGAGGTACAAATTTCAGTCTTGGCTTGCAACAATCAGTTTTTAAAACCCATGTTTGAAATTAATGATAGTTTAGTAATGTTATCCGAGGCATGTGGCGAAGGAAACTAATTGACAATAGAGGGAGTCGTTCAACTCCTTAGAAGTCCATGCAAGGTTTCTTATTTATTCACAAAACAGTTTCTGAATTGTGTCGAAGATGTTGCTTCTCTGTGACTAATTCCTCTCACTTTCCACTCTCTCTCTCTCTCTCTCTCTCTCTCTCTAAAGAATTCAATCCAAGATGTTGACATGGTTTAATCGTAACCATTCAAATGTTGATTAGCCGCTGATGGCACGAGGGTCATTTAGAAGCAGGTACATAATCTCAACAGGGCCAATAAAATCCCTGAACGACTCAACAATATATGCAATATTGCACATTAGGGTCCTGAGGTGGGACTTTATCCTCACATTCTTACACATCCCCTCACGAACATTAAGAAAGGCAAAGTCTGACAATCGAGGGCACCTATCTAGCAATTGCTAGTATTCCCTTCTTTGGATGATAATAAAGGACAAGGATTGTCTACCCTCCTTGTTCCTGTGCTATCCTGTGGTCACGGTTAAGCCACGTCAACATTTTATATTGTTTTTTTATAAAGATAATAAGACAAAAATGAATAGTAATATAAAATGTTGACGTGGCTTAACCGTGATTACACAAACAAGAGGGCATGGAAGGGCACGGGAGGAGGGCATACAATCCTTGTCCGATAATAAAAACCTTGTTTGGATGATAATAAAAAGAATAAACCGTTCAAATTATAGCATTTATACGGTGAAATAATGTAAGGTGTGATTTTCTTTTCGAATGATCAAGGTCCGAGTAATATTTCAATTTCTACACTTCTATGTGCTATGCATTATGCAGTCAAACAAATCCAGCAGCACCCAAAAAGTTCTCAAAGAAACTAAACACTGCTACATATTATGGCAAAGCAGCTTTCAGAAATAAGCAGTCCGTCCACCTCTTCGACTGTGCCTATCATATGCGGTGTTGAACTTGTCGACCAGCTCATTCGTTGTACTGAACAAAAAGAAACAAAGAGAACTTGTCAAAATATTGTAACAAACGATCAATGAATAGAAAATACAATGCCATATTCAACTACTGAAGAGTACAGTGCAACTGTAGGAATGCAAACTTGGTAATTGCATTAGTATCGACTAAGATCCTAATTATGAACGTAATTCGTATATTCAACCTTATGACAACACCCGCATTATAAACAAGTTTAGTCTAGGAGTAAGAACAATATTTGTGACCGCACATCAAAGACTTATCGTATATAATTCAGGACACCACCTGTCAGCATTTGTTGACAAAAGCTTGTAAAACGGCGCCCATTGCAAAACCCTACAATCATTCAGGGCAGGAAGTACTAGCAATTGCTAGATAGGTACTCTTGCGTTTCAAAGTCATTGGCATAGAAAAAGTTTATGGTTACCTTCTATGTTTATCTTTCCTTTTGGTGCAACAACTTTTTTACATGACTTCAATTGTAATAAAATAATCGACATTGAAAAGTTTCATTCAGTTCGTAAGAATCACATGCAAGGGAAACCATATTAGTGCAAGAAAGGCAACATCTCATACCTTGAGCAGTTGGTCAGCACAGCCAAATATGTAATCAACAAAGTGTCATTGTATTCCTACCAAAAATAAAAAAAGAGTCAGCAACAGGAGTGATTCACGGGATAAATATGTCAGCTTAATCATCATCCAGTATCCACAATCATACATTATATGTAAATCGTGAAAAGAGAGGAAAAATATCGACAAAGAGGCCTTATTTACAGTTATGGATTACACAATCTTTTAATTCAAATAAACGACAAGATAAAATTGATTATTGGAGAAATGAATCATAAATGAAGAGCTTTTCTGAACCATAAAGCTTAAACAATGAGCTCTACTGAATACAGCTCTTACGATTAATATAACTAGTTTATTCTGATGAAACATATAAAACTGGGAAGAGTACGACCAAATCTTTTACCATTGCCCAATACCATCCAAAATTATTATGCCATCTTCCCATTTTTAAATAATGCTTATTTCTCTAATATTACAATTAAGTGCATGCCTCTACTAGTGAATTCACAATTCAAACAAGTAACACTCACCATCAAGAAATCGTCTTGAAATTTCCCCGATTCTATGGCAGGCAACCTTCTCAGAAGACTTGATACTTGTCTTAGCAGTGAATTTTCACAAGGTATATCACCTAGAGAAACAAGAGCAATTAGTTTGACTTCTGGACCTTTCTAAAACATGGCTCCTGGCAAAGACTTGTAATTATACTAAAAGTATGCGCTTACCTTTCTGCATAGCAAGAAGATAGTGATGAAGCACTCTAATTCTGCTATTTAGCATCTTGATGGCACTGTGAATTCCAGTAAGATGAGCAGCCACTGCACACAACCCAGGTTGTATTAGTTTGTATCAGAAATAGATGCGAACGTCCACTTATCTTTTGGGGGGAAGAATCGGTGTGAGATAAGCAACATGATCAACTGAGGACTCACATTGAGTTGCTGCTGAACCTCCATCAGATGGTTTAAGATGGGCAACATGGTCAACTGAAATGCGCTCAGCTTCCACCGTCTTTGAAGCGCACACACAAGAAAATGTCTCAGTAAACTCTAGTTGATAATAATAACTTTTAAAATAGATAAGATTGAATAAGCCTAACCTCAATAGTATAGCTTGAACTGACGAAGATTAGCTGTGGAATCCCGTCAATGACATGCATCTCTACAGTTGTAATATTTAACATTCATAAGACCACAAATAGTTTAAACAGATAGCATGATAAACTACATTAAATGATTCTAATAGGAACCAAGAAACTGTCTAAATCCCACATGTTTTCCATAAGATAGGAATCTTGGCGAATAGAAACATAATAAGCAAGCCCCATCATTTACAAATATTGATACGATAAAAAATCATTGCACAATGGATTTCACTTAGGACCACGATTTCATATGACTAATAAGTGTTGCAAGAGCTAGTAATTGTACAACAGAAGGCAGCGGAAAAAGAAAAAAAAGCCATTACCAATCTTGATTAAAATTGAGAAAATGGCAGCAAGCAATAGATAACGTTGTAGTACAACACCATCAATGTGGGGATTTTTTTTTTTTTTTTTTGGTTTCTTCTGGAAAACTAGTCAAATGGATACTCTCATCATGTTAAGAAGCTTAAACAACATCATGCGGCTCATTTCAAAATGACCAACCCTGAATAACAGATAAGTTTATTGGACATACTTATGTATGAGAGAGTAAAGAAAGAACTGGAACCGGCACTAGAGCCCTTTTAGTTTGTCAAGGATTACTTCCGAAGAAACACCAAAAATGGCCGAAATCCAATACAGTATCTCAAGCAAACTCCAACCAACCAGTTGAAACCAAAATAAGCATTAACAATCATGGTATATAGCATGTACATGAAAGAGAAATAATTACATGCATATGCCATGATAAGAATACATGCTTCAGCCATGGTGGAACCAGATAGCAGAAATTCACAGAATTGGAAAGCATACGTTTACAATTAACTGGAATTGCCCACAAAATCTTACATACAAACGTACCACTTTCATAAATAGTGATTGGGAGATCCTTTTGAGCAGCATTGATCAAAGGGTTGAGAAGAACATAAACAGGGCTTTCATTGATATCCATCAACTGTGGCAATAGAAACACACAATCTTATCATGGGGAAAACCAAATGCACCATAACCATATCGCCGAAAAACTAGAACACAACGGTTACAGCTATAAAAGTTTAATTAGTTAAACTTTGGTCATAGATTTTCAAATTCAAGAATCATTAACGGGTTCATAGTTGACATGATTTGGTCCCTAACAGCACATTATCACATAATGCAGTATCTACGGGTTCGAATAATATAAATTACAAATTGCGGATAAAATAAGAAAAGGGCGGAAAAAATTACAGCTTTGTGGATGTTCATGTCAGATTCCTGAGCATCTGTTCCAGTGGAGTACCACCCCAATATGTAAAAGTGTGGAAACACCTTCTTATCTGCAAAAGCAAAATACTGCCACTGATTAAAACCCTAAATCCACACAAAAAAATTAAGAAAAAAAAATTAAAAGCCATGATAAACGAGAACACACAGAGCTCTTGCTTCTTCTCGAGGAAGGCGCGGTCGAGGGAGTGAGTCTCGGGATCGTAGAGGAGCTCGAAGCTGTTGAAGATCTCGACCGTGCGGCCTCTCTGAACCCCGATAACGCATCCGAAGACGCGCGGAGACGAGGCGGATGCGGTGGAGGAGGAGGAAGAAGAGGAGGCTGCTTCTGCTTCTACTGCTCCTTCGGCGCCGTTGTTGGGCGGTGGTGTTGGAGTGTTGGTGATCGGCGGGTGCATCTGGGACTTAACCCTAGAGTAGTGATCGGAGATGTTGACGATCACCAGTGGATGGAGCTTGAACGTCAGCCCGCTGCTGGAGGATTCTGCCATTTTTTGCCGATTTCGCGATTTGGTGGTTTTGGTTTTTGGCTCTTCGGAGCTCCGGTTTGGGTTTGGGTTTTGCTTTTGCTCTTCTTTCCCCTCTCTTTTTTTTTTTTTTATATTTATTTTAATTGTGATTTTATTGTGTTTTAATTTCCGAGTGACTCGCTCAGCTCGTTGCAGGGGTTGGGCCTGAATCTAGTGGGCTTTGAAACGATGTTATGGCATCTGTGCAAGCCCATAAATATAAGCCCAACTAACCGAAGCGCTTATGCTCATCACTTCTGTCAAAGTTTAATAAAAATGCAAGTGATTAAAAAAGAAAAAACTAATGAAAAGGGTTTTAAAACTTTGAGTTTTAAACAAAATGACAAAATAAATGGTAAAATGAATAGTACCAAGACTAACTTTTTAATGTAAAAATGTAGTTTTTCGTTAAAGTGAACAGTACCGGGAGCTTTTCGTTAAAGTTCTATTTTTTTAATCAATAAGCATTTTTTATATTAAAATTAGTTAAAAACTCTTTTTAGTGGTTTAAAAGTGCTATTAGTTAAACTATTTTTAAATAATTTTAAGAGCCATTTTGAAATAAACGCCTTGTTTTTTAATTTCTTAAACTCATATTTATTCATTTTAAGAATTTGATTAAACATTTGTCCCCTAGAAGTTCAAATTTTCAACTTCTTTTTTGTACAATTTTCTGCATTTTTTTTCCAAGCAATTGTTTTCTACTCATGGTACCGGCCCGTATTCCGATCACAAGCAAAAATTCCCCTAACTCTCATACAATTTTGTTGTTTGAACTCGTTAGAAAGTGCTTTTAAAATAACTGAAAGCACTTTCGGTAAAAATATTGTCAAAACCAATCTTTAGTAAAAATCTAAGTAGATCCTGAAAAATCACTTTAAGTACACAATCAATTTCACCAAAAGCTATTTCATCATTTTAAAAGTTATTCCAAACAAGTGATCAATTGACACACCAACTATAGTTTTGACGACAAAATTAGAACTAAAAAAAAAAAAAAAAAAAAAAAAAAAAGACACCAAACTAGTTTTCTTGTTAACTTTTTACTTTTAACCGTTTGACCATCCACCTAAATTCTACTCACGTCAGCAGCGTCACACGATCCAACGAGGAAGACGAACCAAAATAAATAAATAAATTAATTAATTAAATTCATCTGATAAGTTTGACATACCAAGACAATTTTAGCCCATCAGGGGAAGAAGAAGAAGAAGAGGAACTTAGCTATCAAATCTCCTCTCTCTCTCTCTCTCCTGTTATCCCCCCCAATACAAATCCCAACAACCCCACTTATAATTTCTTCATATTTTTCTTAATTCATATTTAAATAATTCTCAGAAAAAAGATATACAGAGAGAGATATATTTATACAGTGGTGGCGGTTGTTTTGTAGTTCTGGTGTGGATTGAAGAGGGAGAAGAACATCGGCCACCATGGCGATGCGCGACCTCGTTACCGGCGGAGCAGCTTGTGCGGTTCCAGGCCAATCTTCTTCCTCCAATCCTTTCGGCGCCCTCGCCAACGCCCTCATCGGCACCTCCTCCAAGCAGCAGGTTCGTCTTCTGTTCCTCCTTTCTATCTCTCTGTATTTCGTTCATTTCGATCAGCAATTCGGCGTCGTTTTGTTGAAATTCGATTTCTTTTGTGAGCAGGAGAGGTTGAAGGAGATACCTTCGTCGACCCCCACTGCTTCTGAGCCGCAGTTTTATCCCGACGGCCATGGACACCTGCAACAGCTCCCCGGCTCCGAGTTTGACCAGCCGTTTATGCAGCCTGGCACTCAGGTTTTACTTCCAAAGCTCCAATCTTTTTCCACTGCTTTAGTTTTAGCGTGGACTTTACTTGCTTAGCATTTGTTAATTTTGCTTAATTGACATTCGTTTTGTGTCAGAGCTCGGACTTTCTTCGGAACTTCAACTCCGTTGATGGCAACAGACTGCTTGACAATGCGTGGGATGAGATACAGAGTTCTCAGCCCGGGCCTATGCATATGCCTCAACACGACCGCATTTATGATATGGGAGCTTCTCCTCAGCTTCAACCGACTTTGGATGGTAAATTTCTCGAAGTGCTTGTCTTTGTAGTATTTACCTCATGGTTGTTGCACTTCATTCACAACTTGCTAGGACTTTCGCTTTGTACATGTTATTCGCTTTTATAAATAAGTAATGAGTGAACGACATAAATGGCAAGATTGCTTGATCAAGAATGGATAATGGTTTCTCTGTTTATCAACATCGGAGATTAGTAGAGATGCTTGTGGCCGAGTGTTTGTCAGAGGATTAATACACAAAACCTGGCATTTGAATAAGAAAAACACATAATGGGTGATGTTTTTGGTGTTTTGGATTTCAGGGCTACTTTTAATCATGCTATATCTTCAAAGGTTTAACTTTGAAGTGGTAGAATCTTGAAAATTTAGTTTATTTTTTCAGTTGCCAGTTAATATACGAAACAGTTCGTTGGCTCAAGTGAGCTCTCAAAGTGATCAATATGCATTTTTATTGAGATTTTATAGTTCATCCAGAAAAAGGAAAGGCTTTTTTGTGTTACTTTCTCTTATTGGATGAGTTGTATGTTGCTTATCATCTTCCCGCTTTGTGGTAGTAGTAGTACTTTACGCTTAGCCTAAACGTCTGGTTGTTGCTTCTGATCATCAAACAACCAGGGGTAGTGTCTATCTTCAGCATAAAGGATTAAAAAGTTTATTTTGAGATTTATCTTATATTCTTCCCTTCTAAATATGTGTTGCAGGGCCACCACAAAGGGTGTTGTCAAGCTTTTTGCACTCATTTGTTGAAAGTAGTCGTGGTGGAATGCCGTTTCGTCCTGCTCCACTTCCAGTGTTAGGATTGTCTGCTGGTGACAAACAATGTATACGTGATCGCACCAGCATCATGGCACGGCACTTCTTTGCTGATAAAAGTGAAGATTTTATTAATGGGCAGGTTTGAAATTTCTCATTCCTATGTTATATTTGAAATGTATCTTTTTTTCTAGTAGAAGATGTCAGCTTGGTTTGTTTTATGAGCATTCAATTGTACATTTTTTTCGGCCTCATTATCATTTTTTGCTTGTCTTAGGGGTTTGTTTCAGAATTTTGTATCTTGAGTTGCTCCATTTCTCTCCAAAGAGATTCATAGTCTCAACAGTTTATGTTAAGTTTGTTATTTTTATTTTTCCAGGTAAATGCACTTTTATCTTCTTTAGATATTGACAGTGATGTCAATAGTAAAGGACCTCTGCCTTCAAGGTTTCGGGAACTAGACGATTATTGGAATGAATCCCAAGCTATAACAAAACCTGGTGCTCATGCTGCGCAAGGGTGGGTCACTGAATTTAGCCAACATAGGGTAGATCATGGTGATCCTAATTCATGGGCTCACTCATTTGAGCGACAACATGGTGCCAATGGCTGGGCTTCTGAATTTGAGCAGGTAAAGGAGTATTGTAACTTGTATTTCAATCGCATTCATTGTTTCTATCCTTTCTATTGATCAATCATTGACCTTCATAATGTGATGGAGAACGACACTAGCAACTAGTTCGTGCTATAATCGATTTACTAATCAAGGAGGTTGGAATTGTGTGCTTGAGTTAAAATTGCTGGTAACAATATGTTAGGTTTTTTAGGGTAAGTTACAATATTCTGGGGTTTGAGGGTTTTAGGTGTCAATGTATCTGAGTTTTTTAGGTTAAGTTACAGTATTCTGGGGTTGGAAAATGTATTTGGCCTGGAACCAGGGGCTTTGGTTCGAGATGAAGATAAAAGAGCCCTAAAGATGTTTTTGAGGTTTCAAACACGTAATACATGGTGGAGTATGCTTGTAATATAAAGAAGCACCAAAAAAAAAAAAATTAACATAAGGGGAATAGAAAAGAAAAGAAAAGCAGAAGAATGTCCAAGTTCTGGCTTCAAAAATACGCTAGGTTTATCAACCTTAATTTGGGTGCATCACACTATTGTATGTGAGTTGACCTTGAACTGAAAGAGTAAGACTATGTTTATATGCTGCTTGATACCTGTTGTAACAGGATTTGGATTTCAAAACTATAATCAATTTAAATTTATATGAGAGCTATATTGATGCATAATTTTCTGTTTCGCATGGTTACAGGAACAGTCCCAGTTGATGTCTGCAGATCATATGAGAGGTGTAAATATGGCAAGCTTAGCTGCAATGGAGCAAACTCGTATGCTTGCAAATACGCTAGCACAGAATGAAGACCCAAAGTTTCAGGTTTATAAACGTTCTTCAATCATGTGCTTCTGTAGTTTCCAAGACTGAATTTTTAAACTTTTTTTATTTCTGAATACTACATTAGCAAATTAGTTTTGGAATCAAGCATACTTTTTCCAAGCTTTTGCACGCCTTGTACTTGACTTATCATTTTTTGCTGAACCCATTGAACTGCAATAGTCACAGAATTTAAGACCATTGTAAATGATGACTAATGTTTGTAATATGTCATTTTTACACAATTTTTTTTACTTTTAGTGCTTCTAAGTTTAAAAAACATAGAATTCCCAAGGATGATTCATCATGCAAAGTCCCATAAAAATTCCCATGAAATGCTCCAAATTCTGTTAACTGTATTCACTTTTTAGGTGTCCTTGTTAGCTTGTGTCAACTTTCAGTTTTTGTAAGCAAACGCTTACATGAATTAATCCCTGGATGTTTTGGCATTAAATAGCTTGGGGGCTGTTAATTATCATGACATTTAGTCAGAACGTTATGATGGCCCCAATCACATGTGATTTTTCTCAAATATGAAGGGTATTACTAATGATTTATTTACATTGCATTTTGGAATTATTACTATCATAATTCATATATTTACTTTTTGGGGCATGTAGAAGTCAAGGTTTCTCCAGTTTGTGTCAAAAATGAGTCGTGGTGAACTCATTATTGATGATAATCAAGTCAAGCCGGCCACATCATCAGGGGACTGGGCATCAGAATATCAACAGCAGTATAATGCGGGTCCTAGTTGGGCTGATGAATATACACGTGGCGAGGTAGGAATCTGGTCTGAATGCAAAATATTGTTTCCCTACTTTTAGTTTCCCTTTCAGTATCTGAAATATACCAACACATTTTGAGATAATTTTTCCTATTTGTACAAGTGATTCTACCAAATTACTTATTTTGGGGTGTTGAGGTGAGGTGTTCATGGTTCTGGTTTATGAATGATATTAAGAAGGGTTGCATAACTTATGGTGCGGGATGACACATAAAAGAAAAGGGGAAGTGGTTTCCTCTGACCCTTTTCTCCCATGCACAACCCTGTTTATTTTGGGCCTTTGGATTGAATAAATCATAGGAGAATCAAGGACAAAAATAAACAGGGGTGTCCGAAAATCATTTCGCAAGAAAAAGCTTATACATACAAAAACTAATGTAACTGAATAGGTGGTTGTATTTCAAATGCAATTAAATTTTTGCACATAAACAAAGTTTAACATACACAATACTACTAAATTAAGAATATGCTTCTACATCTTGGAGCGATCGAGCTTGTTTTGAAGCGGAAAAAACCAAAGATATTTACAAAATAATAAAATAAAATATTCGATTGTAATGCGACAAGGCCAGACATTCATACTTGAAGGAAAATGAAACCATTTATAAACTTTTTTGTTGGTAAGTTGGTGTCACAATTGGAGTACAATACTGATTTACACGATCCTTCTATAAGGTAGCAAACTCATATATAAGCTTTTTTTTTTAATACCTTGATTTGTTATGCAATGAGTTCACTCCAGTTCCAATTTCTGCTGTCTTAATTATGATGGTTTTCCAGCTATCTCATGGACCCAATCAATGGGCAAATGAGTTTACTTCTGAACAAGAGCAGCATGGGTCAGTTGATGATCAGTGGGTCAATCAGTTTTCTAAGTTGCATGTTGATGACTGGGCAGAGGAATTTGGAAATCAGGTTGGTGAAGGACTCTTGGGGGACGGTTCAGCTGATACCTGGGTTAATTCATACGATGAGTAAGTCAAATCGTTCTTTTGTTTAAAAAAAAAAAAATGTTTTTCTACTTTATGAGCTTTATATTCTACTTTGGAGAAGTTGGTATGATATATAATCCAATAGCTAATGAATTTGTGGCATATATAAAATACACAACAGTAACCTTGGTCACGTTTGGTGCCTAGGATTGGATTAAATCAGATAACATACTAGATTCAGGTATGTTAGTTGAAGTAAGAAATGAAGGCGAACTTCTTAATTTTTTCCAAGGTGAAATAATTATTTGAATTAGTTATACGGTGTTGATATCTACCATTTTGTGGGGAATTGAAAGGGACAAGTTGGACAAAAGTTGGAAGTTGGCCTCCATTTCTTCCTTCCATACCTTGAATCTAATGAGTTATTCAATCCAATCCTAGGTACTAAGCATGTCCCTTAAGTTTGCAGTTATTTCAATTAAGTGAATCATGCATTTCTGTTGTTGGTTTTGGTGTGCACATTGACACCTATTGCTGAAACGAATGTATCTGATGACTTAAGTACTGGAAATTCAAGTGATGTAATGTTCAAATGTTGGTCCCTTTTAAGCGTCACTCAACTTTCTTTATTGCAAAAGAGGTAAACTTGAGTAATGAAGAGTGGATTTTGCAGTTCATGAGCATGGGCTTTGTGAGATTCCCTGCTCTCTTGTTTCTTCTTGTATTGTTACCAACTTTGTATCCTATCATTTTAGATCAAAAACAGAAAAAAGATTTGTATAGATACTTAATGGGTTTGTCAACTTATATGTCTGTCTGTTTGAGATATTTCGAGTAATAAATGTTGCTCCAAGTCCTCATTCATCAAAGGGGTGTGTTATTACTCACCTTTTATGGTATTCATTATTTAGTTCCTTAAAGCAACTTACCTTCCTTACACGACAAACAGGTACATTAATGAGCAAGTAGCTACTAAACAGCGTAGTGATGCTGCAAGGGGAGTTTACGTATTTTCCGATATGAATCCATATGTTGGTCACCCAAACCCACTAAAAGTAGGCCAGGAAATGTTCCACAAGGGTCTTCTGAGTGAAGCAGTGCTTGCATTAGAAGCTGAAGTTCTCAAGAACCCTGACAATGCTGAAGGTTGGAGGCTACTTGGAATAGCGCATGCAGAAAATGATGATGATCAACAGGTAATCCTACTATCTTGATATTTACCATCTAGTGTTTAGAAATTGTATACTTGTGGTATTATCCATGTAAGTTTATAACCCTATAGAATTGGTGGTCTCCATATAGTCGTACTATATGAACTCCTTGAAACATGCTTTAAGTCAAAGAATCACCTTATTTCAACCCTGTGTCTGACTCATACATGTGTTTCAGCGTGTGTTTATTTTTATGGAATGACAATTAATGTCCTCAATTGTAATCTTTGCAGGCTATAGCAGGTATGATGCGTGCACAGGAGGCTGATCCGACAAATCTCGAAGTGCTTCTTGCTCTCGGAGTGAGTCATACAAATGGTCAGTCGTTCTTTCTGCATGTATAAGAAAATAGTAGAACCTCATTTGAGTAATCATTGGTTGAACGTTCTTTAAGGAATTGGTCAATGTTTCGAGTCAATGACACCCCTCAAATACATAAATCTGTATATACATATATATATATATGGTTTTTTCTGTTTGCCAAAAAATGTGGTCTTTTTCTTTAGAATCAAAACTCTAGGAACCCGAGAAAATACTTCTTTAAAGTACTTAAGAATTAATATGACTCTTCAAATTGCAGAACTGGAGCAGGCAGCTGCTTTGAAATATTTATATGGATGGTTACGCCATCACCAAAAGTATGGGGTGCTTGCCAAACCAGAGCTGTCTGATTCCTTGTACTATGCTGATGTAAGTGTTCACTTTTAGAATCTTTATAGTTTTGTGGGTCCTAATAATCCAAATATATTCAGCAGAGGATATTTTCTTTTCCCGAATTTGGTTTTTAGTGCATATTAGATTCAGGTTTGAGTTGCTTACTGTTACCCCTAAGCCTATATAGGGTATGAATAAAACTTTAATGCGCAGGTAGCAAGATTATTCAGTGAAGCTGCTCAGATGTCACCTGATGATGCTGATG
The DNA here is from genome assembly GCA_035220775.1 of Malus fusca. Taxonomy (NCBI): domain Eukaryota; kingdom Viridiplantae; phylum Streptophyta; class Magnoliopsida; order Rosales; family Rosaceae; genus Malus; species Malus fusca. The sequence goes on from CM069069.1 coordinate 3,568,166, forward strand.
TGCACATAGTACTTGGTGTGCTTTACAACTTGTCAAGAGAATATGACAAAGCTATCGAGTCATTCGGGACAGCTTTGAAACTAAAGCCGCAAGATTACTCACTTTGGAACAAGCTTGGAGCAACACAAGCAAACAGTGTTCAGAGTGCTGATGCGATATTGGCATATCAACAGGTAATTTGTGTTATCAAGCCTTACAGGGTTTCTTCTTCCTAAACTACCTTATATGGAAAAAAGCAAATGAATCCTTGCATTTGAAAGACAGAATGTAGGACAAAATAGTCACCTTAGTCACTGTAGCAATAAGAAACCGTCTGCCATGTATAATACTAATATAAGCTTTTGTTAGTGAGTGTTAAGGAAATTGTTACTCATGCTTCTTGAACTAGCGGCTTTCCAACATTGTTCAAAGACAAGTTTACAATTTTCCTGCAGCACTTATTATCATTGCTTGAGGATAGAATGTAACAATAGTTTTAGGGAACTGTTATTAGCACTCCATAAATCTCATTCTATACTCCTCACAAGTGTATTTTTCTTTCTATTTATAGAAAGTTTGGAGTGCAAAATGAGATTTTTGGAGTGCCAACAATTCCCTTTTTTACAAAGTAAACAATTCAATGTTTTTTATTTATAATTATTACTTATGTTCCTTTTGTTCTTTTCAATGGGCTTCGGTGCCTTTCAATTAAATAGACTACGTGATAAATCGTACAATTTTATTACTATAGTGTGCGTATTTGTATTTCTGTGTTTAATCAACTTTCGTGAATATTTTATCTTATCGACTTTGGACAACTTTTGTTTTTGGCTTTTTATCTGGGTGTACAGGCACTAGATTTGAAGCCTAACTATGTTCGTGCATGGGCAAATATGGGCATCAGTTATGCCAACCAGGTTTATCCCTCCACTGATTCATGCTTAGTATTGCTTTGAAATTTTAGACGGGGAATGAATTTTACTTTTTCCTGCCTTGTTTTGAGTTTGAATTTGGTGTGAAACTTCGGTGCTGAGAGAGCGTGTTATCGGTCCATGATTTTAATTATTCATGTGGGCATGAATTTCGAACTCAGAATATTGTCTCCCAGTGTCTTAAATTTGCGATTCACAACAGTGCCTGACCCGTTACTTATTTTTCCCTTTTGTTTTGCAACTAGGGTATGTATGAGGATTCCATACGTTACTATGTCCGAGCACTGACCATGAATCCAAAGGCAGATAACGGTTGGCAATATTTAAGAATTTCTTTGAGGTAAGTTAATATCAAAGTTGGAAAAATCTATCGCCTCTCTCTGCGATATACCTATTAATTACGTTATTATTCTTGTCTTTGTTGCAGCTGTGCTTCTAGGAATGACATGTTAGAAGCTTGCGATTCTCGGAATCTAGATGTTCTCCAGAAAGAGTTTCCATTATAGAACATAAATTTATTTCAGGTTGCCGGATGAAAAAAACCGAAATATGCAGCCTCTGGTGCTCCTGCCGATGCAGTGATTGTAGAGAACATTCACGTTTACGGTTCATCCTCTGGTGCTCCTTGGCAAAGTCTACTGGTTTTGGTAAACATTATCCGACAGAGGCGTCACTCGGAAGAGCGAGTGGGGTCAATAAGAACTCATCGAAATGAAATAAGTTTCAGCACTTCGAAAATAAATCGTCAATGTGTAACGTTTCTTATGTATATCTGCTGTAGTTGTTTTGGCCATACTGTTGGAGCTCATGATTTGTCAAATCTTTAAGATATTTCAAAGTATAAAGTTGAGAGTACTCTGCTAATTTCGCCTCTTTAAGAGCTGTTATCCTTGAAGACGAAGGTCCTGTGTTTGAATCTCCTTTTCTTAGTTTCTCTTTTATATAAAATACTATAATGTCTTATTCTACCAAGTGAAGTGGGCTGTATGAATCCTAGAATTTTATTGAGCTCGGTTTTGGTCTAAGTTTTCTGTTAGCTTTAAGTATTTCATATTTTTTTTTGTATCATTTCTTTCTCGGTCTTGTTAGGTCTTCATGCCCTTTTGCTTTGAGTCTCATTCTTATAATAGCTTCATCTAACCAGAGTATCTGTAAGTCTTCGATTCACATGGCCAAACATATTGACCAATTGTTTCTCATCTTATTTTCATTTGCGATCACTCCTATTTTACCTTGGATATCCGCGTTCTTAATCATGTCTTTTCTCATTCTAATTTTTACAAATTGATCTCAAGTTTGCATACCCCAAAGTTATAAAATAGTGGAGTTAGAAGAATTCATCCGTTAAAATTTTCTTGAATTCTTCGGGCACATTCATCCGTTCAACAATCTTTGCTTGCCAAAATTGACAATGTGAATTCTCAAAAGGTGACAAAGCCATCACAGACCCAAAGGGGCATTTTTTTGTCCACAAATTCCAAAAGATTCCTGCAGCAGCAACAAAATGATGTGGGGGATGCTAATGATTGTAGCAAATTTGTAAATCCCAAAATGCCATTTTAACTTTTGGATCTTGTAATCATAAGATAACACATAATTCTCTGTTTCATGACTTCCCCCTACACACAAGCCTAAAGACTGGAATTTAAAATTGAATTCAGGGCAACTCACTAAAAGTGAGATTTTTTTATGAATTCTCTGTTATCTCATAGTTTAACATTAAATTTCGTATCAACATTATGAGATATTATACCAAAAACATGAGATGACAAGTATACTGATAATCACTTTTAGAAAGTCCCATTATTATTTCTCTGTAAAATTTACTGGCCATGCCATGTCCATGTCCTAATTGTTATTTCCGATATTCACAATCCATTGTTCCTCCTTTGCGTGTGTGGTGAAACCAAAGCCAACCCAATGCCAGAGTGGTCTCACTCTAAATCAATCATTTGTGCTGGAGAATGAATAAGAAACGAGAGAAGTGGGGGCAAATTTATTTGGGACTGCTGTTGCTGTTGTAGAAAACACATACGCTTAAAACACTTATGTTAAACCCGTTATTATTATAAATATATTTTGAAATATTTTAAAATTTTAAGTACTCTGCAAAAGCATTAGTAGGTTTTCTTCAAAAAGCGCTTTTATGAAGAAGAAAAAATTGCAGTTAAGCTTTTCTATCAAACGTACTTAAGAAGTGTTTTTGTTTGTTATTCCAAAAACAATCTCAAACAAGTTCTCGTCTTTCTCTAATGCAGTTAACTACACTAAAGCCAAGATTATCGACAACATATCATAATTGTTAAGCCAAACTATATACAACCTATCAATCATGTATGAGTAAAAATGTAGTTGACTGGATGAGAGAAAAATTCTATGCCATATTAAACATAATTACTCAATAAAGAAAGAAGTAGATACCAACCACGCACACATGCACCAATAAATCAACGCCGAGGGTGTCTGCTCTCTTCCCTTGCTTTAACTTGTGCACGGCCAAGCACAAAATCCATCCCTATACCCTTTGGCATGTCCCCTATCTAATTAACCCCACATACGGTCTACCTCTTCAAACGCAAAGGGTTGTAACACAAATTCTAGGGGGAGAGTGAATAGGCTTAATTTAATTTTCATAGATTTATTAATCACGTTGATAAGGTATGCGGCGGAATCGGAATAGAAAATAAGTTGTGATCAAGAAGTGCTATGAGCGAATACAATCAGATAGGAGGATTGAAAGCGAATAGTAATTATGTTATGCAGATAAATAAAGTGCAGAAAATTATATCACAAAACACAATGATTCAGCAATGCAAAACTCCAACACATGGAGAAACATCATCGGGCACACAGTGAGTGAAACAAATCTACTGTGAGAAGAATTAACTTTACAAGATTCACCTAATAGACTTACGCAAGTACCATGACGCAACCTTTGCCTAGCATGCAAGGACACCCTCCAAGACTCCGAGGACTTAGACCTAGTTTGGGAGTGAGGTGCTTAAAAAAAAAGCACCTATGAAAAAAAGCTGTGAGGGTTTTAGGTGTTTGGTAAACTGAAAAAAAATTGCTTATTTTGGAAGCTGCTGTGAGAATAAGCTGAAATCAAAGGAAAAAGCTGAAGCTGCTATTTGCAGCTTTGGAAAACTGGCTTTTTTTCAAAGCACACGGAGCTACAGTGCTTCTTTAATGAAAAGACCCACTATTAGACTTTTTTTTTTTTTCAAAAGCACTTTTACAAAAAAGTTTACCAAACACTCTGCTGATTTATTTCACAGCCGCTTATTCTCAAAGCACAACCGCTTATTCTCACAGCAATTTTTTTTCAAAGCACAGCAATACCAAACCAGCCCTTACACAGTCGCTACGTCGTCTTTCGCCTTGATGACAATCTCGCTTCTTGACTCTTCTCCGCAGAATCTTCCACGCACAATCTCAAGATATGAATTGTGATGAAACCCTACAAAGATCTCAAACGTGAAACAAATCTTTTAGAAACGTTATAGCATATATATGAACTCATTCAAGAACTGTTTAAATGCGGTATAAAATGGAGAATCTATTCTCTCTTTTACTTAAAAAAAATAAAAATAAAAATAAAATAAATCGTGGAGCACAAAGTATTTTTTCTCTAATGCATATGAGTTCTCTATTCTGTGTACCTCTTTCACGGCAACAAGCTAGCCTATATATAACATTTCATGTGTGAACCCTAGCATCAAAACTTCGAGTCAAATGGACTTTATTCCACAGCCTGAAATAAAACAAATAAAGACCAGCCATTAACCCACAACTAAAATTCAGGTCATAAAAGGATAGCTTATATAATTATATAAAATAACTTAATCAGCTTAATTCAAATAAGACCTAATTAGTTTTCGGACACCATAGGATTAAAATGACACCTCAATCCTTCATACACAAAAAAACATTTTATGCTTTTAAACCACCTAAGAATACATGTAGGTCTCTAATTTGTTGAGAATAAATCTCATATTGATGGGATGAGTGACCTTACATGGGCTTATAAGTAAGTTGAGCTATTCCTAATATATTGACAATTGGTTTTATGGTGAAACATTAACTTCTTCATAAGTCTCACTTACGTCCTAAACTTGAAATTGTAACTTATTTACCATAAGACAACAAACATCGGTTGAGCTTGACCTTCCAAAATTTAATTTACACACCAAGGTTTAGGCTAGGAAAATGGCAATTACAATCGATATGCACTAACAATCTCCATCCCCATGCCACCATTAATTTTTGTATGTAGTCCATCTATACCCTCTATACGTACTACGAGAGGCAGATGGATTTAAACACTCTACGAATTTGGCTGCGTCGCTCAAGTTTCCGTCGCGCAAAGTGTTTTTTCTACTAGTGATATCTCGACATGTTGCATCTACAACACTCTACAAATTCTCTTTATATTTCTCATCAGATTGCGGCATATGTCAATAGTTGTGTGTAACTGGTTTGCCTGACGACAATAAGTTCAATAAGTGTTCAACGAAATACATATCTATGAATAAACTGAATATTTTTGCGCACTTCGCACTTTGATTTTATCTAAAAACTTGTATTTGACACTGGAACTCTCCAAAGTTCGGATCCTAAATCTACCACTTTGCGTACATACAACCCTGAAGGAAACTGCATATGAATATATATAATTTTGATAGCTTTGCTTGTAGTAACAAAAAGTTGAAGTTTCACTATAAAACCAATTGGCAATATAGGGAGTAATCCAACTTACTTATAAGCTCATGAACACAATGGGGTGACGTGGAGCACGTGTGACCGTTTGGCTTCACGTGTAAAACAACCTGCTATGATACCATAAAGAAATGTGAGGTTCCATCATAAAACCAATTAACAATATGAGAAATAGCTCAACTCACTTATAAGCTCATGCAAGACCCCTCCTCTCATTCATTCTCAACATGAGTAATATTAATCGGTTTCTGTGCATACGTACGTACTACAAACCCTAAAGCAAACTACACATATCTGGAGAATCTCGTATGTTCCTCTCGCTGATCCTCGTCTCTTTTAGTACCATCATTTCCCCTCCCCCCCCCCCCCCCCCCAACGCTTCATTGATTCATCACACACAGAGAGATACCCCCCCCCTATCAATAACTTGTATTATTCTAAAATTAAAATTTGTATGGTGTATCTCTTCAATGCACATAACGACCCTTCGCAATACAAAAGAAGAAGATGATTTTCACACACCATTTATAATTTCTCGAAAACTTTTCTTTATTTTAGTTATTAAATTAAATAAAAACGTATTATAAAGGTTAAAAATAGTGTGTTTATTATTTCCGTAAAACAAGATATAATTCATTACCAAAAAAAAAAAAAAAGGAAAAAAAAGGTGTGCATGCTGTGGGATAAGAATCAGGTAAACAATCTCAGAAGTATATGCTGTGGGAAGTGTCACCCCATACCCAGGAGCAACTATATAATCAGTGGACGGTGAGGTTGGGGACGATTTGACTATTTTACATCCAGTTAATAATGTAAGAAGTAGGTCAACATTCCTCGGAAATTGAAAACAAATTCTTAACAAATTGATGCATGGAATAAGTCGAAATTATCCTTTCTTTCCGCTATCAGTTTTCTCTCTCCGAATCACTTAACACACATGCATAGAATTGCTAATAAAACATTTGCATAGGATAAGTGGTATACAATTTTGAGGCAAATATTGGACGCTTAATTTCGATTTGTGCAAAGCGTTTGGTACGGGTATTCCATAGAGAAGATACCCACTAACCATAGACTTGTATATAAAAATTGGGAATATGCAATTACCGTTACACACCATTATTGCCGGGGTATTACGCGAATACGCTAAAATGTCATCTCTTTATTAATTTTTTTGTGATTGTAGCATTATGTTCACGTGTATGCCTCTAAAAATTGACCACGTGCATTACACGTCAAGATAAAGTAATAGAATTAACTGTGGAGGAATATTTAGTATTTACATGAATTGTAAGTTTAGGGTGCTTTAAAATAATTTTCCATGTGCAAATACTACTGTGTCACCAAACTTTGCATTTCCTTTCGACACAAAAGTATTCATTAGACAAGTAAGCCTATACTCTTAAATGTTTTAGCTATAAAAATTAAATATTCTAATTATTCACGAAAAACATAAAATAACTTTTCATTTATTTTTTGGTTAGTTATTAGGGAATCAATACCATTCTTATGGAAACAAGTGAAGAACGTCATGATTTTTGTACTTTTTTTCTTTCTATATGTACATTTTTTTATTTATGTTTTTTGTACTGAATAAATCAAAAGAGAATAAAAAAAACACAAATAAACATGAGTTTGCATGAAACTAAACAAAAGACGTTTGCGAAAATCATTTTCCCCTCCAGTTATAAGCACGAAGGCATTTTGAACGAAAAATTGCATTTACAACAAAATCCAAGAAAAAAAAAGAATACATTCCTTTTTTATATAATTAATATTTTGATGGTCCAAAATAACTAATATCTTCACAAAAATTTTATGATAATGAAAAGTACGAAATACTTTTTAACCGTTAGATGTTAATTTTTGTAATTGTTATAAAAGAACTAATAGGTAATAATTTCAAAGTATCTGATATGCTAGAGATAGAAAATTCCATATCTTCATGCCATCGTCATTATTATTGATTTGCATGCGGATAGATATGGCGTGGAGATGCTTAATTGAGAGACAGGTAAGAGGGTCCGGCATCAACTCCAAATATGTCAAAAGCTAGCAATGGCTAAAAAAAGGGTTAGGTTTTGTTTTTCACAAACACGCACCAGGTTACGTCTGAATCAGATGGAAATTAAAGAAAAGATGGATGGATGTCTGTCAATGCCATGTTGCCACTAACCCTAGCTAGCCCTGAGCCTGAACCTGATCCCTCATCACTCAGTCATATATATAAGGCCCCAACACGCAAGCCCAACCTAAGGTAAGCAGCTCTTTGCGTTATTGCCATGCCTTGTAACCATCTTATCACTCATGTCAGAAAGCAACCAACCAAACTAGACATAGAACGCTTCTATATAATATGATTAGCATAGCTAGCTAATCAAGACAAATTACTCAATGAAAAAGTGCGAACATATTTTTAAAGAAAAATGAAAGGTCCTCAATAATTTGTAAATTGTGAATTTATTTGATCGTGGTCACAGATATGATACAAGTCTCAACTAGCTTTCTTTGAACCCGAAAAGAGTGAACAATTGTAGTTCATCATCCGTTATTCCCATTAAAAAAGGAAAAAGCATCGCTAGCTATATAGAGCTTATATATTAGCAACCAGAGTTACAATATTAAATACAAGTTTTTAATTAAGTGGAGGTCTATTACATTTCCATTATTTATAATAAATTCTTAATATATATATATATATGTCCTCTTTTTTTTTAGAGATTAATTAAGTGGTCCTTAATAGCAAAAGAGAGGACAGGAGAGATCCCTAGCTAGGCAGGTGGGTTTTGGGATGTATATGGTGATAGAGGAGGCAAAGAAGAGCATGAAATGGTCTGTTTTGAGAACTTTGATGGTGTTGTTGAGGGGACAGACGGCATAAATTAGGGCAAAAATAGTGCAAAATCAAAGACATCCACAGATATATACGGTACGGCTACTTAGTGCTATGTATATGCTCGTGCACCTCCATCTCCCTTTAATCAATCTCGTGAAAGCACAACAACATTCATTGGAGGAAGGGAAGCAAAGGAATTTTGGGGAACAAGAAGTGGTTATTTGCAATATTTTTACTACTTTAATCAAACAAGGCCCCTCTTTTTTTATTTTATAATTTATTGTTAACAAAAGAGAGAAGATTTTCCGGTGTCCAGGTGGAAGTGCATGAAAGATAACTAATCAGTAATCAAATCAAAGTATTTGTCATTTCATCCAAAAGTGAAGCACATAATTAATTAGAATAATGTTAGAGAAATCACATTTTTATACGACACTAATGTAATAAGTGATGTATGCAATCAACATTCATTGAGATATATTTATTAATTTATGTGACATCTATTCTTTGGCACGGCCTTGCCACATCATAATATAATACATAAATATAGTAGGAAAAGGTAATCTCCATAGCATTTTTCTATTAATTAATTAGCAATAATAAGAAAGCATCTAACTAAGTAGCATATACAAATTAGCTATATAGGTATATATACAAGGAGACAAGCAACCCTCTAGAAGAAAATGATGCTTAAAGCAGTTCAGATATTGAAACTAATTAACATATTACAAAAGTCAATAAAAGGTGAGAATTAGACATGCTCCGGGCTTTGTTTGCTTCCAAATTAATGGCCGAAGAGGAATTGGTTACAGAATTACAGTTAATTAAATAATTAGACATAAGAAAAATAGGATCTTAATTATAAGGGGATAAAATCACAAAAACAAATAATAAATTAAACAAAACCAATATTTATGAGATTCATATAACACAATAATTCAAGATCAATTTCAGTCTCTTACGAAAGAACAAACTGTGATATTGGAAAAGCTAGTTGATCAGGAGCTCCCTCTAGCTGTGTCTTCATTTCACATGCAACGTCCACAGAGATCCACCCTACTTATTGCATGTATGCTTAAGACTGATCAGCTGAGTAACTAGTAGGATTCTTAGGAATGTTTAGAGAGATACATGGCAGGAGAAAAAGAGAGAAAGAAAGAGTACCCTTCTCTATGAGTAGTACAATTGAGTGAGTTCTTGAAAACACTTCAATGGCAGCTCTTGCTTCTTAAATGCAGCTTTTTATACATATATTTCTCTATATATAAATATATATAAGAAGAGAAGAACAAGACAGGAAAGCTCAAACCTAGCTATCAATAGAGCTGAAGAGTCAATTAGATACATATATATACTTGTAATTAGTGCCAAGAAGAAACAGAGAAAAGGGGACGATTCTGCCAACCTAAGAAAAAAGAGTCATTGAACATCCTCAGCTGGTAACCCTCAGAAGGATAATGAAGCCGCAGCAGAAGCTTCGCCTGCGAAAGCGCAAATGGACTCAACGGTACATTCTCGAAACCCACCCTCCGCAGCACCACCTCCCAAAACGTCTCGTAACTCTCATGCCGCTGCTTCCTCTTCTCTCCTTCGACTCCCACAACGTCCTTAATCTCCCTCCCGAACCACTCCTCCACCACCAGCCTTTCCCGGCTGTTGGGCGGCAGCGTCGCCTCGAGGGAATCGAAGACGGCGCCGTAGTGGTCTAGAGCCTCCACGAACCGGTTGAAGAAGAGATGGTTATTGTGGTTGGCTTCTTTATTGGCGATGGTGAAGACTTTTGGGTTCAATGACTTGATCTTCTGGAGGAAGAGGAAGAGGTCACGTGAGTCGTCCGTGACTAGGGTGTGCAGGTAGAGGACGCAGTTGACGGCTAGGACTTCGTTTTGGTGGAGGCCCAGGGTTGATGGGGAGATTAAGTCCGACGGCGGGGATGTGTTGTTTAGGACGAGGGGGTGGAATTGGAAGGCGAGGCCGAGTGACTGAGCGAATCTCAAGAGACGCTCGCCGGTCCTGAGGAGGAGGGAGAGGTCGCGGCCGGTGGCGGTGATTCGAAGTGTGGGGGGCGGGTGGAGTGGGGAGTTGTAGGACCGCTCGACAAGGGCCTGCATAAGTGGGGGCCACTGGACGCCGTGCATGATGTCGAAGTCGAGGATGTGGATTGAGAGATGAGATGCGTCTATGGCTTCGAGGATGGCTTGATTGGCGGTCAAGTGGCTAAACCGGATGAATGGGGTTATCTGGTTTAGGGTTAGGTAACACGAGTGGAGTGCCTCATCGTTGTTGTCCTCCTCCTCCTGTAACACTGGCAAAAACAAGTAGTTGGAGGAGGAGGATGCGGACGCACTGGCCGCATTTGTGAGAGCTGTCAGTGGGCCAATAGTAGTGGGAGAGTAATTAGGGTTTGTATTGAGGCGGAAACAGAGGGCTTTTACAAAATGGTGGGTTAGTCTTTCAGTGGAGTCTCCGAAGGGGGAGGAGTTTGAGGATAAGAGAGAAATGAGGCGGTGGGCTGAAGGGAAATCGAGGTGGGAAATGAGCTCGGCGCAGGTAATGAGTAAGTGGCGGAGGTGGGTTGGTGAAATGCTTGGTGACGTTGACATAATCAACGAAGGCTGATCAGAAATGTGATGGTGGTGGAGGTGGTAGTGATATAGTTGTAGATCTGAGATGTTGTTGTTGTTTGGGTGGTTTAGATGATCTTCTTCTTCTTCTTGTTGGATATGGGAAGAATGGAATGAGCCCATGAGCATTCACTCGTTGGTGATGAGATCTTCACACAAATGATCACCAATTATATATCCTGATTGATCAGATGAGCTTTGAGCTTAGGTAGCTAGCTGCTGCTTTCTTCAATAACTTGTGATCTGCTGGCGCAGTCATATATAGCTGTGGCAATAAGTAGCAGCAGCAAACTGTGAAACCAGGTATATTTGGGGAAACTGGTCTCTCCCCCCTCCCTCTCCCTCTCCTCTCCGACACACAAATTAATATATATATATATATATATATATATATATATTTTATTAAACAGATATGTAAGAAATTAATTACAACCTCTGGAAACCTGGAGCCTAGCTCACAAGGGTTTCAAGAGATATAACATTTCAATTTCTGATCACTGTTAAAAGAGAAATTATCATGATCAATTACGATGTTAACCACTCGTCTAAGTTCGTTCCACAATGAAAAATGAATATGAAAAGTAAAAAGCAAGAGAAAGAGATATAGGGTTCGTTTGGATGTGCTTTTAAAATGATTGAAAGCGCTTTTAGAGAAAATATTTTTTGGTTCCAAAAGCACTTAAAGTGCTTTCTGCAAGAAGCACCAGTTATTTGCTTCTTTCAGGAAGCACTTTAAGTGCTTTTCCAAAATATACTTGCATGTTTACTAAGAATTAGTTCCAAAAACATTTTCAACAAAAGCGTTTTTAGTCATTTTAAAAGCACATCCAAACGAGCTCATATATCATGACCAGATCTTCTCTAGGAAGGAATTTTTAATAAGATGTGATCTCATCATGTGTTATGCTGTTGGGAGCAGCTTTCCATGAGGAGGATTATCTTCCAGAAACTGAAATGCTTGCATTAGTCAGTAACAGTGTCACTGTACACTACATTACCCTCTCTTACGTACAATTATTGCATAAACTTATTTTTCTGTTCTTAACATTTTTTTTATAAAAACTGTATGATATATATAGTACTTGCATATTACTAACAAGCCCAATGTTTTTGTTCCTAACAAATCAATTCCGGTTGAGTCTACTATATATTAGATACCTGCAGTGAGTTATTATCTATACTATATATTAAGAAAACCCTCGTTGTCAACTTTTTGCCATTTTTTTTCAATTTTGCCCTCACTTTTAAGACTCTTGACAAAAAAAAGAGGGCAAAATAGTAATTTTGTACCTTTTGACAAAATAACAATCATATCCCTATTTTTCCTATTTTATCCTCATTTTTGATACACAATATTTACATAAGAGGGCAAAATGGTAATTATGTAATATTAAGAAAAATATGTCCTTATTAAGAGATCGCATCATCATTGTCTCATACTTTTTAAAAAAAATTTAAAAACTAATCACACTCCTTAATAAAAAAAGAAATCCTTAATAAAAAAAGAAAAAAAGAAAATGAAATTGTTCACACACAAAGTGTATGCTCATCTTCTAGTGATATTTTAATTGCACACCTCCATATTGCAGCCTACATAGAGTAATATGTCCAACAATATGTGTGTGTGTGTAAGTAATCTGTTTCTCTCTGCAACAACAATTTACAAGATGTCTCTCTCAAGGTTATCCATGACATTAATATTGTTGATCACATTGAGCACTCCATCCAACAATGGTGGGACATCCACAACATATTTAGAAAGTTAAAAGTATTATTACGGGATGCTTTTTATTAGATATTTGGCATTATGTATATGGTGTCTAATTTTAGTGTTATTCTAAATTTGTCTTAACCTTTTTAAACATTGTAAACAAGTACCTAATTATTGAAAATGTCGCATCCGTTAAGTCTTAGTTAATTTTTTTTCATAAAATGTACATGTGGCAACAATGGTACTTCACAAATAAAAGGGGAAACAAAAATGAAGATTGCGAAATCTCTTAACAAAGAAGAGAGTTAAGAATTCAGATAGGGTTTCAAGGAGCTTATTCCTACTCATGTGGTTTCCTCGTTCACCGATTTTCAGCTAGTAAAGCGTCCAGTTCGTCTTTTAGGCAATAAAGAAGGGTGGTGGTCACATCATGGCAATCCATACCATTTCAATAATTTCCATGATATTTTTCTCGATGTTGACGGCTTGAATTGTAAGGTGGAGTTTGTGGTCTTGCATTGTGTTTGGAGGTAATGGCCTGAAGCGACGATGGTGATAGTTACTTGGTGAAAGCTATGCTTCCATGACCTTCTATTGATGTTGGAGACAAAATAAGCCCTAGTTAATTTAACAAAAATTTAATAGGAGCTTAACGGATATAACATTTTCAATATGTTGGGCACTTGTTTGGAATGTTTAAAAAGGTTGAGACCAATTTGGAATGACACTAAGAGGTAAGGGGGTTTAAGGTGCTTAACCATAAAATAAAATTCATTTGATTAAATTCACCAATAGATTAACAATCTGGCGCTGGTGACTCATATGATAGTAGTCAGGAGGATGTTAAAATATCTCTATGAGTTTTTTCAGCCTCTAGAAGGATGGCTGCCTTGATAAAGCCACCGGCTGGTTCCTTTAAAAAAATATGTAATACTATGTTTATCTATAATTAATCAAATATTCAAATGTTTGAACATGTGTGCTGTATTCATACATAAGGGACATGTGAAATGGAGGAAAATACTGTTTCTCAAACCGTACATTGTCCAAATTGATTCTGGGTCAAGGGGAATCAATCGTTGACTTAGGAAGTCAGTTTAGTCGCTTGGATTATTAAATAAACACCCATGCTCCAAAGTATAGCTGCTAAACTAGCTAGCTATAGTTTATGTTGAAGAATGCACAAAGAATCCCATGTAAGAAATTGACAAAATAATTAAATAATTTTTTTTTATTTTGTTGTCGCATGGTAATGAATGATTAAACGCTTAATAAAATTGAGACTTTTTGTTATTAGATCTTGTACTTGATGTATTAGTAGTAGGTGGTAAGACAAAAATTAAAAATAATTGTTAATGTAATTAGCAGTGAGCCGCTAATTTATTTCTTTGAATCCATTATGTTGAAAGGGGTCGGTCATATCCAAGGTATTAAATATCGGTAATATCGGAAATATCGGTAGTCCGAAAACACGGAAATATCGATGGAAATATCGGGATAATATCGATATCGATAAAAATTACATGGAAACCACGGAAATTGTAAGAAAAACTTGGAAATTTTTATTGAAACTTTGCAGGATGTTTATTTAGTCAATTATCTATTAGTTTATCACAAAAAATTGGAAGGAAATGCATTGCATGATGGATTTAACATTATCAAGTTGATTATATAGCGAGCTGACAAACATTGTGAGTGTAGAAAATATGTAGTAATTAATGAAAGAAGTCTAAACACACCATAATCATTTATATATAATGAATTAGTACAATATTTTACACTTTATACATTGCATGGTAAGATATATTAGTGACTCAGTACCACATAGAGTTCCTATGAGGTTCAAAATTAAATATTAAAGTAAAATACTATGTCAAGAAAGTTGCCTTACAAGTTAGATGGCTTTATCTTTATGTCTCTTTCTACCAATTTTTCATAAAGCAATCCATCAGTTGGTATATTTCTAGTTTAGAAGGGTCACATCTTCGAATAATGCCTTAATGTAAAACCCCTCCCTTTAGTTTATAATTTTACTTTGTAGGTTTTTATTTTTATTTTTTAAAAAAATTATTGTTTTTGGATCTTAATTAGTGAGCCAAGGGGTCCACCCCCTTATTTTTGTCCCCGAGGCTCTCATCTCTCATCTCTCTCAGTCCTCTCTTTCTCTCCACTTTCCCATGATCTCCCTCTCTCTGCAACTCTCATCATTCCTCCCTCTCTCTGCAACTCTCATCATTCCTTCTAGTTCTTCGGTTCTTCCCCGAACTCACACACACACACACACCAGCACTCCCTCATCTCCCTCGTTCTTCTTCTCCCTCTGCTAGTGCAGACAAGGAACCAAAACCCAGTTTCCGGTGTGGACCGTGGGTTCCAAGGCGAAACTCCGTCGAGCTCCGACCACGGCATGCCTTGAAAATGGTATAGATCTCTTCCTCTTCCCTTGGGCTTCAGTTTGGTAGTTTATTTGACATGTGTTGGTCGCGTTTTGGGGTTGACCGGAGCTTGTAAGCTCCGGCGTCCTCTTTCCGTCGAAACCAAGCCAAAATATCGCGATAGTTTCGGAAATATCGCGATATTATCGATAATATCGCAATATTTTGACGAAAATCATTTGGATATTGAAAAAAAAATCGGTTCCCCTAAAATCCGATAATATCGGCATTTCGGACCATGGTCATATCTAGTTAATTAATTCACAGTTAATATTCATGGAATAAGATTTTTTTTATTCCTTTTTTTTTTTTGTTTTTTTTTGAGGGTGTGCCAGGCCAATGCAGTAGTACAATGCAAAGGAGACTCGTGAACCCCAATAGCAAGCTACTGTAACAGACTCTCCCCTTAAAGAAATTAATTTAATATCATGTGAGTCATTGACTCACGTATCAGATATTAAACTGATAAGAACAAATACTACACTTGATCTTAGCCAAAAGGCCAAGAACAGATAGATTCCTTAGCAATAATTTCCTAACAAAGATGCACACACAAATTGAACATGGAGTTTCTAATTTCAAACCCTATCACGTACTGAAACCCTAGCTTTGTAGTCACATACCACAATTTGCTTTGTTTGGAAAACTACACAAAGCTTGGGATTTGGGGAGCTGGAAATACAAGTTGCTTCCTCCCTGAAAATAATTGGATTGCAAATATGGAAATTTGAAACCTCGTTATATAAAGTTTGGTAATTAACCGTATTCACTGTTCAATATCAATAATGAATTAATCAGTTTCCGTGCAGGGAAGAATCTTTCTAGGGTTTGGAAGATAATATCTTTCATTCATGGTAGGAGTAGGACTGTCAGTAGGAGCATGGCTTTCGTTCAGGTTTTGAATCTTGACGAATTATCCTCCTAGCAGCTAGTTGTCATGCATCCGTTTGTGAATTATATGGAAGCGGATTGTCTGCCCTCCCATTTTCATACTTTTCACATCCTTTTATGTTTGTGTCATAATTAAGTCACGTTAATATTTTATATTGATTTTTTTATAAAAATAATAAAACAAAAAGTAATATAAATATAAAATGTTGACGTGGCTTAACCGTGACCACACAAAACAAGAGGGGATGTGAAGAGTATGGAAATAAGAGAGGAGACAATCCACATCCGAATTATATACACAATAAGAAACTCATATTTAAAGAATCCTTTTTATTTAAAAAATCTATATACGTTTTATGTATTTTTAAAGGTAGAGGACGTCATTGTTATTCATTTTTAAACTCCCTATATTCATTTTTAATAGTGTACACATAACGTAAACATTCAATGGTTGACTTACAAGCAAGGTATAAAATATCGATGATATCGGTAGTCCAAAAACACGGAAATATCAATGGAAATATCGGGATATTATCGATATCGATAAAAATTGAATAAAAACGACAGAAATTGTAAGAAAAACTTGGAAATTTTTATTGAAACTTTGCAGGATGTTTATTTAGTCAATTATCTATTAGTTTATCACAAAAAATTGGAAGGAAATGCATTGCATGATGACTTGAACTGATTTAAGTTGATTATATAGCGAGCTGTCAAACATTGTGAGTGTAGAAAATATGTAGTAATTAATGAAAGAAGTTTAAACACGCCATAATCATTTATATATAATGAATTAGTACAATATTTTACACTTTAAACATTGCATGGTAAGATACATGAGTGACTTAGTACCACATAGAGTTCCTATGAGGTTCAAAATTTTCATTATCTTCATCATCTCTATGTGTAGAGTAAGTGTATTGTGAAGAGTAGTCATCAAATGATAAATCCCCAAAATAGTTTTGCATGTAATTGTTAACATGCCACCCATATGGATCTGAGATTGGTTGACTTTGTCTATAAGCAAAATCATTTGAAGATTGAGTCTCAGATTCTTTCCATGAGTCGCTCGATTCCATCCCGACAGGAATGAGATATGAAGGGTAGGGAAATGGTTGGTTATGAGTATAACCATAGTTACTACTCCACCATTACTTTTTGTCTTGTCAATGTTTTTTTCACACACACACACACACGGTTTTGACAGTAAGAAACCACTCCACCATTACTTTTTGTCTTGTCAATGTTTTTTTCACACACACACATACCTTTTTCTCTCGGATAAGATAACACACACACACCTTTTTCTCACACACAGTCTCTCCACCCTCAGTCTCTCGATCCTTCTCCATCCTTCTCCATCAGTCTCTCCTTGTTTCTTCTCCGGTTCTCCCCCCCCCCCGCCCGATCTCTTCTCTGCAACTCACCTTCCCAGAGCAGACAGACACACACATACACCCGACCGTGACCTCCACCATAGTGGCGTACACTCCGCCGAGCACCATCACCACCTGTGGACCGTTCCTCCTCCCTTTCTCACCTCCCGGCGGCGACGAGCACCATCAAGCAAGGGGAGGCCTTGTTTAGGCCGTACAAGGCGAAGGATCCATAAAATCCGAGCGGGTTTTGGGATCCGGAGAAAGGGATTGCTCATTTTCAATGTCTGAGCGTGGATTGCAGAGAGAGGATTGCTCATTTTCAGGGTCTGAGCGTGGATTGCTCATTTTCTGCTGCCGTTGCGATGACGACGACGGATTCTCGGTGATATTATCGCTAATATCGCGATATTAGCGATATTATCGCGATATTATTACGATAATTAAGTGTAAACGTGTGAAAATATCGCTATGTAAAAAAAACGATATTATCGGCGATATTTCGCCGATAAAATCGATTTTTAAGACCTTGCTTACAAGCAATGTAACGTTATATATATTGTCGAAGTTAACTGCCCAAGGTTACATAATAATGGGAATTGCTTAAGGGGAGGGATCCCTATTTTTTCAAAAAAATGGGGACACGCTTTCCACCGTTGGATTTAACTTTAATGAAATTGTGTGGTTGAGATTGTGTGGCCTGTGTTTTAATCTCAACCACACAATTTCATTAAAGTCAATCTAACGGTGGGGAGCGTGTCCCCATTTTTTTGAAAAAATGGGGATCCCTCCCCTTAAGCAACCTGCATAATAATGCTTACAGTTAAAATACATAATAATATTAATTGTTATTAGTATAGACTAACCCATTGATATAGGATACCTCCTAATACCTCTTTTACATATATGGATCGTCAAAACTCTGCAAGAAAAGGAAAAGCAAAGTGTTTTTAATGGGAAATTTGGAAAAGTAACCATATTTTAGACCCCATATAGAATTATAGCCATCATTTTAATTTTATGATAATTCTAACCAAAACTTGATGTAAAACTACTAGTATACCCTTAATATTAGGGTTTCTCATAACAAAAACAAAACCTTCATGGCAATCAACATCAGTCAACCACGAATGAAAAACAGGAAGAGATTTTGACAAAAAAAAAAAAAAAACAGGGAGAGATTAAAAATTGAAGAAAATTAGGAGAAGAGAGGACATGCAAGTGGGTTTTGGAATCAAGGGGAAGCTTTTGCTTGGCGTGGATTTTTAAGGTTTTGGCATCGCTGCAGAGAGGTGTCTTTCACCACCGAAACCTAAAACCCAAAACCCTAGCAGGTTAGTTATATGTGCTAATTAATTTTTTCTAAAACTTTTTAATATATTTGCAGGTTAGTTAGATGTGCTAATTAATTTTTTTTTCCTTCAGAATATGACTCAATTTGTGACCGTGGTCCATTACGGATGGAGGAGGGTTGATAGCCAATACACATATGGTCAAGCGAAAGCAATGATGTGAATGTTTTTCTTTGGGATTTATTACATTATTGGGTTTTTTATTATTCGGGATTTATCACATTATTGGCTTTTATATTTTCAATCACCAGTTTAGCAGAAAAACCTCACACATATTTTAGCTTAAAAGGGTTTTTGCTCCTCTATTTTTAGATTCAAATTTAGGAAAACTAATGAAAAGGGTTTGAAAACTTTGAGTTTTAACGATAAGGACAAAATAAATGGTAAAGTGAATAGTACCAGGATTGACTTTTTAGTGTAAAAATGTGGTTTTTCGTTAAAGTGAACATTACCGGGAGCTTTTCGTTAAAGTCCCCTTCAAATTTTGCTTCAGAGATTTAGTTCCTGATTAATTTTTATGTTTAGTTTACTATGTTATCCTCAATTTTCACGTTCTCTGATTACATTTGAATATCTATATCTACTCTCTCTCTCTCTCTCTCTCTCTCTCTCTCTCTCTCTCTCTATGTATATGTATATATTGATAAAATTAAAAAAAAAAAGTGTAGGAAATGGAGGGGGTTCAAGAATAGGGGTATTGGGTTGTATTGAGGAGGCTACCTCTTTTATGCTTCAAGATCTCAACTAATTGTTGTTTTTTTATTGTTAAGAGCAATGAGGAATTTTTTTTGTCATTAAGGGTATATTAGTACTTTTACATCAAGTTTTGGTTAGAATTATCATAAAACTAAAATGATGGCTATAATTCTATATGGGATCTAAAATATGGTTACTTTTCCAAATTTTCCGTTTTTAATGAATTTCTATTTGTGCATTTTCACCTGGTAATACTTGGTGGACCCCTGGCTATATATATATATATATATATATATACATGATCAATTGAACGATTGGCATCTTGAGAAAAAATAATAAAAATTTCAATAGCAGCAGAAACAGGAGAAGGCTTCACCAGGATTCAAGGGGACACATAAAACAAAGCCTCTTCTCCCGATCTCTCCTTCTATTCCTCTTACCTTTACGCCTCGTTTGGCTAGCCACCGGATAGTACTAACTAAATTAGTTGGACGTTTGGTGCAATATCAAACTAATGATCATATTATTTAGGTTTGACACTGAACTGAATTGAAAAAAAAAAAATAACAGGAAGCAAATCCTATCTTTACGATAGGAAGCAAATGAAAAGCCCCAAATTAGAGCAAAACCTAATTTGAAAAAAAGGGTAAATTAAGGATTATTCTTTGGCAGCGTTCATCCCTAGTGATCTGCAATGGTTGAAAGCAATCGCGTCTGGTACGATGTTGGGGTGCCGCAATGAATTTTGTGCTTTATGGGTTTGAGTTTGTGCAGTGGTTCAAGGCGGCAACAGTTCGCAACCATGAGATCACCTTTCAAGATACAATAGCAGTGGCAGACTCGCGTGCAAGATGATAATGCGAGCATTTATAGAGAAATAGTGGGTCATGGGCAGCGACGATGCGGGTTCTCAGAATGAGTTGATTCAGGTGGCGAAGACGGCTCTGGAGCGGCACAGCTCTCCGGTTCTAGTTCAATCTACGACCATGGATGTCTGAATAGGGACGGCATGGCTTGGGTTTAATTTGCCACCTCGGATTTTCTGTTTTTATGATGTTGATCAGAGGTGAGGAGGGTGAAGAGAAAAGGAATACTTGGATGAGGTTTCGCGATGTGAGCAGAGAGGTTGAATTTGTGACCCGACCAAATTATACGGGGGTTTTGGGGAGTATAACTTAGCAGGTGTGAGGGGTATTAAAATGGTGAGACCGGTTTAACTTATCCGGTGCTTAATTAGTACATATGAGCACCAAATACCTTTTACTGTATTACTTATACTATCCGATCCTTTATACGGTGTGGCAAACGAGGCCTTAGTGGTTTCAATCAAGTGTGCTTTCCGCATTAGATCTATGCATATTTCCCAAAGTGTTAATTTCTTTGGAAAAACGGTTGAAGGCTTCACCGTGCTGTCAAAGGAGAAAATGCTACCCCATGCTTTTTTCTTTACAAAACTCATGAGAGGTAACGTAGCCAGTTGAGCTCCACGCACCACCACAAGAAATGTCAGTGTGTTTGTACGAAAGACATGGAAAATATCTTTACTTCTTACTTCTAACCCTCCATTTACTAAAAAATAAAACTCTATAAGTGTTGTGGCTTTATAATTGGAACATTAGGGTAAATTTTAGGGTTTGTCTCTCACACTACCTAGTACTTTGACATTGTTGTTATATGAACTTAGATTATATGTAGTTTTTATAAATATGTACACGTTTCATAATAAAAAGAAGATTAAGCATCACGTGACTGTGTGATGGACACACTAATATCTACTAAGTACAAGATTTAATTACCTAATTAGGCAATCTGTGTACTCAAGAGATTCTATATTTTACGGTTGTTGTAAACGATCGATGATTGGTGCTCAACTAACTACTCATTATTCTAAAATGAGCCATATGAATAATTCAGGTGGTGGTACTATTAATAATTCATGCAGGAGATTAAAGAACAAGGTGTTTTATGCAGGAGATTAAAGAATAAGGTGTTTTCTGGACATATTTCTTTTAAAGTTACTACAGGATGCCACTTAATAATTGAAACAGAACTAAAAAAGTAAACAAGTACAAGAGAAAGACTGTTGATCCTGCTGACAAGTAAATAAAAATTGCACTTGTATGTGAAATCAATAGTGCAAATGCATAATAAATGTGTACCGGTTCTGCAGGCCAATTGTGATATGAAAGAGCTAGAAATTCAATCAGCAGAGGAAACAAAAGAAAAACAAGAAGATAAGAGAAGCATCAACCAGCAGTAATGAATGAATTAGGAAGTAGGAGGATGGAGGAGAGAACCTTGCATGGCACAAGTATACAATTATTGTGACGTTTCTTGTTAATTAATTATACAATGTTATTGAAAACAAAATTACACATGACACTGTATAATTAGTATGAAACATCCCGATTGTAGTATATCTATTTCATGTAAGTTCTTAAAAATGAGATAGGTAGGAACCTGAGAGGTGGGAAAAGGAATTTTAGGGCAAAAATAAATGGATGGAGGTGGAGCAGTATATTTGTTACTTTTTTTTTCTTCTGCATCGATCTCCTTTCTGTATTCAATTTTCAACAACAACAACGATTACACGCAAAGCCTTAAATGTCGAATAATATTATTGCTTTTACATGCTTGCTCTTGCTGCACATGTCACCAGCGTAGGCCAAACCCTGATCTTCGCTCAACGCTGACACCTGGGTTTTCCTTGTTTGTCTCTCTTGTTGGATTCGCTGGGTCTTTGGCATCATCATGCATTCCCCATGTGGATGGATGCGGGTGTGGCTGTCTTTTCACTTTTCAATGTTATTCACTTGGTAAATAGTAAATAGTAAATATACTATTAAACACACACACATACATATGATATATATGTATATATGTGGATAAAAGATCACGATAAAGTCAACAATATGAAATGGCATCCTCGTTTTAATGTTAGGGTTAAAGCATTTTAAGGTTCAAAGTATAGTTGGCACTTGGCAATGTTCTTTTGGATTTATGTACACGTACGAATGTTTATAAAGTCAGAAATGAAACTAAAATCATATTAACATTTTGGTGAGAATCGGAATGGATCAATGTGTTCGTAGTCAAAGCCTTGATAACATCTATAAACATCTTACGTTACTAAACAACCTGCTAGATAACATTTCTCAAAATTTAATATTTTAGTAAACAGCACTAGTAAGTTTATGCATCTTTTTCGATTGAAGAAATGTAGATGCAGATAGGCTAATATCCGTAGCCAACATGAATGTTGCCCCTAGGACTACTTCAGCCCTAACAAGCGAGATTTTCATTAAACGAATTCAGCATCACCGAAACTTTCTAGCCCCAAACACCACGAACTGTGATAAATCTGCTCCTTATCTCTTTCTCCCCAACGAGCGGCTATATGAAATTTAACCAGGTATTGAGAGAGAAAATTAAAAGTCTCACCCACTGACTCAACTACTCATTAGTGTAGGGATGTCTGCTTTGAACTATTTTATATGCATGCTTAAGATAAAAGGAAAACACAAAGATTGTAGATGCCAGAAGGAGAAACACCCCACATACACACAGATTGTGAATCTAAAACAGGTGCAAGTTTATGCAAGAATCAACATTATAACGGCAAACAGTGAAATATTTGATTGAAAGATCCAAAAGTTACCGTCCAAAATAATTGAAGAAACAGATAAAAGGAAAACACAAAGTTTGTCCAAGCCAAAAGGAGAAGACCCCCACATAGCAAAAAAGTTCTGTCGAATCCATCCCTACAGGTGATGCAATCAATGCTCAAATTACTTGCTGGAGATGGAAGCCCATGTATGCACCTATATATTTTCTGTCAGCTGTATCAAAAGGTA
The DNA here is from genome assembly GCA_035220775.1 of Malus fusca. NCBI lineage: Eukaryota > Viridiplantae > Streptophyta > Magnoliopsida > Rosales > Rosaceae > Malus > Malus fusca. Next base: position 3,591,571 of record CM069069.1, read on the forward strand.
CAGGGAGGAACAGAATCACAAATGATCAATGATCTACACAAGCAATCCCTACAACTCTTCTGTCTCAATGTGTCTTGTGTGGTCCTACTACAAACCCTAGCACGTAGGTGTGGGTATATATGGCTGTTTATCCCGTGTTTTTTATTTTTCTTTTAGATTATTAAGCAGCTCCCTGCTAACATAATAAGATAGTTGTCATTAGATTAGATGGATCATCAGAATCGGCGCATGCAATAGCAGTAGTGCTCAATCATGTTAACAAACTAAATAAAAAGAAAATTAGAAAGAATGATAAGCTACGAAAGTAAAAGTAATCTAACGGTATACCTTGGCCATTTTCTTACGTAGAGGCCCTTTTGTTTATTAAAACCCATTTTATGGATTTAGAGATAGGTCCCAACTACACATCAAACAATTACACAATTACTTTGCATCCGAACATGCGCGTGCATTTCACATTACTGTTCAACATCTGATTGTATCAAGAGGTTTGTTGGTTAGATAAAAATGCTTACTTTTACACCTGAGATCATACCTCTGATTTCTCTCTCCCCATTATCACTTGTAAAGAAACATCTAATGTCATTCCTGAAGATGGTCTCTAAAATTGACACATCATATTAAGATGGTCTTTCAAGTTGAAAATTGATTAATGATGTCGTCCCTGAATATGGGTGTTGCAAATCAATATCGTCCCTTCGTCTAAATTTTGTTAAAAAATCTGTTAGTACGCTGACATGGCACATTATGAACACCACCCCAATATTATGAAGCCATGTGGATTAGAGAAACAAAGTTAATAGCCCTTATATTAATTGGATATGAAATTTTTTTTTTTTTTCATTCAAGTCATCATCATCACCACCATCTTCTCCTTTGAAGAAAGTTGAGGTTCCACCATAAAACCAAGAGGTATTATGGAAAGTAGTCCAATTACTTAGAAGCACATGCAATGTCACTCATTTCGTCGATGTGGGATTGATACTCTCAACACGTCCCTCATGTGTGGCGAATTTTCAAGCCTAGCATGTAAACAATACAAATTGGGTGACGTGGAGTACAGGTAGCCGTTGAGCTTCATACTCGGGACAAGCTTCTCTGATTCGATAAAGAAAGTTAGGATTTCACCATAAAACTAATTTGCAGTATGAGAAGTACTTAGTTCAATATTGAAATCCACATTTCTCACAGACCCTCAGAATGAAATTCACATGGCATCCTAATATTGAAATTGGGGGCCTCACAATTTTCCATTTTATCACATTAACAGTTTTTTTATGAAATTCGGACGACTTTGCAACTCTCATATTCAAGGATGACATTGAACGATTTTCAACTTTAGAGACCATCTTGATGTGGTATGTCACTTTCAGAGACATTTGTGATAAAAACTCAAAAAGTTATATTTCGTTCATGGCTTCACCAGTTTACCATTATTCACTTTGCAGCATGCATGATATGCCAGCTGAGGTGAAAGGGCATCTAGGTTAGAAACAAATAACTAGCAAACAATAGTATTGAATATGCCGGGAAATATAGAAACACTTGCTCCTAACCCTGTATGCACTATTGAGCTCTATGTGGAAATCAGTGTGAAAAAAATGAGTTAAGAGGTCCCTGAAGATCCTTTGTCTGCTCGCACAAGACGAGAAAATATTTCATAATTTGCAACATTTTTTCTCTCCAACTTTCATTCCCAGATATATATAGAAAGCACAAATACAGAACTCTTTTTATCCACATTTTCTATTGCCTTTCACAAGGATTTTTTTTATTAATTAAAGTGCATTAATACAGATTTGTTTTCTTAATCACCAAATGATCAAGCAACGCTTAATCACCAAATGATCAAGAAACGCTTGATCACTTACCTTTTATTCTCAATCTTTAATATCAAATTAAAAGGTGAGCGATATTAAAGAGTGAGACTGATACATTATAATTAATACAAGTTTATTTTTTGTTTTCTAACTTTAAGCTTCAGGGGGTATGCTTTGTAACAAGTGCATGCATTTCCGTGATTAATGAGTATATAGCACAAAATCATGCTCCTACCTGCAGAGGAATCTTCCGTCTTAACACTTTTGAGCACAGTTAGAAACAGTAATAAACAAAGGATAAAAGGAAGGTGGCAACAGTGAAAAAACAAAAGAGCATCAAGGTTTAAATATGCAAAGAAGAAAAAAGTAAAGGCATAACAGAAACCAACATATGGATCATCAACTGTATACGGAGACCTCTCTCTCTCTCTCTCTCTCTCTCTCTCTCTCTCATTGCCTGTGGTTTTTCTTGATGACTGATCATTGTTATTTGCATCCGTAAACGTAGCCACATTTGTTAGAATGAATGTGTTATTCTTTGCATATGAATTTGAAATTTTTTTATTTTTTTTGCAGTGTATATTAGCTTAAAACAAAAAATTGATTGTATCAAATATAAAGTTAATTCTTATTGTTGTTATTTCCTTTCGAATCACAAAGGGTTTTTTTCCAAGCTATATATAAATGTGTTTTTAGTCTAAGTTTATATGGAAATATACACAAAGAAACCGTTTGCAAACTTTAACAGAAAATGGAACGTAAGGTACACTAAGACGTCAATGGCACATTAAATTAACCCTAATTTCTATACGATTTATTGTCTGTTTAACTATTTATCTTGTTCTGTTCTTAATTAAAGGTTCACAATCGATTTTATTTGTATATATTTCTCAAATTTAAATGACTCCACGCCAACTCCATCAAAGTATGACCCAAAATTGCAAATGAGTTCTTCAGCCTAAAGGAGATGCTCCACGGAATAAAACCATCATTGGGCCAAACCCATTATAGCATCTTTGCTTAATTCGAGGGGCCTTTACTACCCCAGTACAAAAAAGGGTGGTTAGTAATGAAGTGCCTCAACCTTGACTCTGACCGAAACAAACCATAACTTGAGTTATGGCAACAACAATGGACATTTAGGGCTTGTTTGGTATCCTATTTGATTTTTTTTTTAATTTTTCAAAACATTTCTTAAGAATTTTTCTTGAAAACAATTTTCTTTAAAACTCAAAAACTTGTTTGGTATGCGATTTAAAATTTTTAAATCTTACAACTTAAACTGGACAAAAAGATCCATAAAAAGGGGGTCGAGAGAGAAAGAGGAGAGAGGAGGAAAGAAAGTAAGAGATGATTGGAGGAAAGAGAAAAAAGTGAGAAGATCGGAAGAGATAGAGAGGAAGAGGAGTGAGAGAAAGAACTGAGAGAATGAAGAGAGCGGATTAGAGCAGAGAAGAAAAAAGTAAAAAAAAAATTAGAAGGGGGAGAGAAAAAGAAGAAAAGAGAGATAAATTTGGAGCGAGAGGGGAGGAGGGAGAGAAAAGAAAAGAGTGAGTTTAAGTTTAAAAACTCTAAAAACTTACTTTTTGTGTTTTTAGATAATAGACTATATTTTTGAGTTAGTCTTGAGTTCAGTTTTTAAGGCCTAAAACTTGAAAATTGTTTTTGAGTTTTAAAAGTTGGATTCAAATAGAATACCAAACATGCTCTTAACCTCCCTTACCAAATAATCTTTTAGCCAAAAATAGCAGCTCTTCCCCCAGCAAGTATGGACGGTGGGCGCTTCAGTAGAATCAATACTCTCCAAGTGCATTAATGAAATCACCCAAGAAAACGAATAATCAATTGGTTCGAAAGTTCTATTACGCTCGGTTTAGCATGTTCTTGATGAATGTAGAGTTGGATGTGCAGCTAAAGATCCATCACCTAAAGATCGAATCTTCAAAGATCCTGGTGCCTAGTGCATGCTAGAAAACTTTTTAAAATTGTGAAAATCCTACTATGCTCTGGTGTCTGATATGTATCGGATATCAATTCTTGTTATGAAATTGTTAGAACAAGAACATTTCCTTCTCATTCGGTGAATTTCATAGAGTCCAAAGTCCCGTATTAATATCTAGTAAGTCAGATGTCACGTCATGCCAAAAGAAATATAGATGTCACATCATCCCTTTAGGCTTTTGCGTGACCGATTATTTTTAAAACGCCTTGCCTACTACTTTACCTTTTAAAACATTATAAGTTAGATGTCATAACATCTCAAAATAAATAAAGATGCCACTAGGAAACACACAACATACATAGGGCTGGTTTGGTATTGCTGTGCTTTGAAAAAAAACTGCTGTGAGAATAAGCAGCTATGTTGTGAGAATAAGCGGCTGTGAAAAAAATCAGCAGAGTGTTTGGTAAACTTTTTTGTAAAAGTGCTTTTGGAAAAAAAAAACAGTCTGATAGTGGGTTTTGTCATTAAAGGAGCATTGTAGCTCCGTGTGCTTTGAAAAAAAGCCAGTTTTCCAAAGCTGCAAATAGCAGCTTCAGCTTTTTCCTTTGATTTCAGCTTATTCTCACAGCAGCTTCCAAAATAAGCCATTTTTTTTCAGTTTACCAAACACCTAAAACCCTCACAGCTTTTTTTCATGAGTATTTTTTTTTTAAGCACCTCACTCCCAAACCACCCATAGTAAGTTGAAGTCAAACAGTACATTGTGTTGATCAATTAGAAGATAAATAATCTCGGAGAACCGTGTAGCAATTCCCCTGAAAGTTGCATCCCATCACTTCCATCATGGCCGTTCAACCGAAATCTAACGGTCGAGAATTAATTTACTTTGTTTTTCACTGTTCATCTTCTTCCTCTTTTCACTCTCTCTCTGACTCCCTTCTCCCTCTATCTTCTCCATCTCTCTGTCTCTGTCCAGCTTCAGAATTGAAGGGTCCAGATGGAAGGGATCTGCAGAGAATCCCAGTCCTGAGTATTTGTGTAGTTTGGTGAGGTGTTGCATAGCTTGGACACTAGGTGAATTCATCAGATTATTGCAAAACCAAATCCTCAGCTGTGTAAAGGATGTAAAGGTATCCAACCATTCTGCAAAGTCTCCACACCGTCAAATTGGTATACCCAAAAAATGTTAGAGACGTGAGGTGTTGAATTTGTAAGGCATGTAAAGCCACCCAACCTTTTTGACATTGACGATACAAATTTCATAATTAAAACTGTTCATTTTCGTAATAATCACTAAAAAATCATTCTACAGAAATTCATTCATTGGTTTAGTTATCCATATATGTATCAAACAAATAGATGATTCATTGTGAATAGATTACTTGGAACCAACACCGTCATTTTGCTCGTGTTTGATACATATAGATGACTAAAAGTTCTCTAATGGATATTTGGTAGCCTACAAATTGATCCAAGCCCTTTAAATTTTAGTTATATTACTTGCAAAACGATTGAATTGTGTTCGAACCTGGAAAATTCAATATACATAGATTGGATACATGGAACGGGGTTCACAACCACGTGGCATCTCTTATCCAATAATGCATTGCCAACAAGTGTTTCTCCACGTGGCAATGTATTATTGGATCGAAACGCCACTTTGTGCTGAGATTGAAATGGAAGGAGGGGCTTTAGATGTTTCATAGCCACTTTTTTCTCCAATTGTCACCAGATACGCGTCTGGGAAGGCTTAACAGACTATTAACCCGGGTAACACCTTCCAACGCCGACCAGTCCTCGCCCTCTTTTGTTGAAATACGTTCTGCTAAACTTCTTTTAGACTGGCCCTCGAACTTCGTTGGAAGCTTTTGTTCCGTTGAATCAGATATAGGCTCGATCTCATCGGAGCTTCGTACAGTACCCGAATGCTCAAGAACAACAGCATGAGAACTACCGGTTTTTGAATCATCAATATTCACATCTGTGATTGTCATCCTTTCCATTGCCTCTCCGTTAATCTTCGTCTCGTGGTTACTCTTTGTCTCGCCATTTATCTTCAGCTCTTCATTAACCTTCGTCTCTTCATTAATCTTCGCCTCTTCATTAATCTTCGTCATATCATTCTCTGTTGCAGCCTCATCAGCTGCAGACAAGTGATCTAGAAAAAGGCACACAACAGCACAATCATCGTTCTTGGAAGTAGGATATTTGAGCCTCCAGGCTCTAACGGCACATTCTACCAGAGCCCTGGCTGCTGTTGTATGACCGGGGGCAGAAGCTACAATTTCAACAGCCTCCTTGTTTGAAAGGACGTCCCAGACCTGTATGATGTGCAATTTATTGAGCACTTTTAGGCCACAAGAAACCAAAAGTACATAAAGGAAAGAAGAAAGATACCCCATCAGTGGCAAGAATTATGAACTCATCTCTTTCAGTAAGATGGCGATAGCAAACATCAGGGACGGAAATTAAACCAAAATCCTTTAGACAGAAATCTCCAAAGGCCCTAGCCATTGCTAAACCAGGAGAATCATTATTCGGCAACCATACACGAGCAACCTCTGGCTCATCCTGCAAAGCAAACACCCTTCCCTTGCATTGATGGATCCTCGCAGATTCCGCTAAGTACAGAGGAAATAAATTTTCATCAATGGATATTTTACTTTTTATCTTTGGCAGTTCGTTATCAGTTTTTTGTACGTAAGATTTGTGAGAGAGAGATACCAGGAAGATCTGGCTTTAAGTCTACTGTCAACTGTACAGCAATCAGAGAGTTGTCATCGTCTCTCGTTGCTAGCACAGCCCTTGAATCCCCAACATTTCCAATCACAAGATTCTGACCCTGAAAAACCATACATCAACAAATTAGGTTTTTCAACACTCACAGACCAAGTTTTAATTGCCTTTCTGAAGTTCTTGAGGTTACCCTTGATGACAAAAAGCATCAGCACATAAGCTTCTTAAAGCTTAGCTTTCTGCACATTTTCCCCATTTTTGGCAGGGGATGGCGTGAGGGTCTTTAATTATCATCAACACAGAATAAGCATACAAGAATTACGTTCTCCATTGATTCACACTATTTTCAACACTTCAAAACTTTTTACTATCAAATATTCGAGTATGCATGCATGCAAGCACACACAATGACACATACAAATACACGTCTAGAAATATTGATTGCTATGTGTGTGACAGAAAAGCATTAGGGGATGTTTCATGAGCAATCACCTGCTTTACCAATGTAACAGCAGTCGTCCCACTGCAGAAGCAATCGATTGTTGGATGCAACTGTAGTTCCTTATCCATTAACTTGAAAGCCTTTAAGAATGACTTTTTTTGTGGTAGATATATGTCAGGTAGTTTTTCACCTTCCTTAACCTCCAACGACTCGCACCATTCATCATCAATGCCTGGTGATACAGGTTCCTCAAAATTAGAGCTCCCATTCGCATTCTCAGCCTTATTGAGATTGCTCAGGTCACCGCTTGAATTAGCTTTCCACTGAGTGCATAGTATAAGAGGAAGAGAATCCCGAACTTTCTTGGCGACCATATGACCAAATGGACCATGCCCGTCAAACACCCCACAAAATGTTGTATCACTTCTTGTGGCGAAATTCTATAGCACGAACATAATACAGAAATCAGCACAAATTGATCCCCAAAAAATTGACAACAGAAATAGAACCGATTTCATATAAACTAACAACCTTCTAAAAATCTTGGTAATTTGACTTACTAATTCAATGACGTAGGGAAATCAACCTTACGCTGACGAACCATTATGTTGTAAATGACAAAATTACAAGACTTGCTTATAATTAGTAATTAAAACTACATAGATTCAGGTACATTCTTTATCTTTTAATCGATAAAAATGTCTCCTTAACCTCACACAGGTATGGAAGCTTGAAGAAGGGTCCTTCCCCAAAACCAGCTAAAAAGAACGTAAAACGGGCAACTAAGTACGGCACACCTACATGTTCGTGCCGACATTCCTCACAAGGGTCATTCCAAAGTCACAGAAATGTCAAATATATTAGTATATGAACTCAACTGGATTAGCAAAATCTTTGCAGTGTGAACAAAGTTAAAAATTAGACTAATGTAACTCACAATTCAAGTAATCCCTGAATAAAATAGCACCAACAAAAAAGTGACCAAGCAACTGTGCAATTGAAGCAACAACATCCATTTTTCTACTCAATCTTCCAAACCCAACAGCAAAAATACAGTGAATTTGCAGAATTGGGTTTTGACATTGGGGTCAGATCACAGTCAAACATGTGGTCACAGCTGATGGTAAAGCAGCAAAAGAGCAGTAAAAAGTTGGAGAGAAAGTGAAGAGCAAACCAACCTCCCAGACAAGCATGGCGTCCTGATTGGTCCCTTTCTTTCCCTGCTGGGTATACAAGCAGGCGACTTTGCTGCTTCTATTGCCGATCAATCTGCCCGGAATATCAATCTGATGGCCCAAGTCTCTGCAATCCACTTGCTCACCTCCCGGCTTCTTCCTCTTCCACCGTTTCGAGCCGCCTCTGGCCTTCGGAGAAGCGTCGTCTGCGTAATCCACTTTGCTCTGCTCCTCCACCATGTCAATCCTCTGCCCCAAGCTTTTCGGAGTCGAACAACACGAACCCATTTGTTATTCCAATTTATTCGGTGCTCCGGGAAAAACCCAGGTCGCGAAATCGGATCCGGAGATTCTTTTGTCGCGGAGATTCAAATCTAAAAATGGAGCACAGCGGAGGACGATGAGTAGGTGCACGCTTTGTCAATGTCAACAGATTCACAGCCATATAATTTTTAAATAAATTAAAACAGATAATAATATTAATGATAATAATAAATTAATTAAAATTAAATAATTAAAAAAGATTCATGACAATTGTACACAACAATGACCCGTTTGCAAGAATTTGTTGACCTTCAATCTTCATCGACCTTCTTTCTATTTTAATACAGTGGTTTCTTAAAATATTTGAACTGAAAACACCGATGCTCCGATCATGAGACAAACGCTCATAGAAAAATAGGTAGAGGAGAATTTAGGAAGACTTAGAAAGAAACTCTAAGATAAGACATGAAGTACTTGAAGCTAATCGAAGACATGACGCAAAACCGAACGGATGATATTTTATAATTCATATAGCCTACCACACTTAGTTAGATAAGGAATTTTTTTTTTTTTAATGTTGTTGTGGTTTCTTTCTTTAATTTGTGCTAAACTATAGAGTATTTTTCCATTCCCTTAATTTTCACTTTTGGGAAGAATAAAATACGAAGGAAATAAATTAAAGTTTTCTTGTATAAATAGCTCATCCACTCCAATTGGTCCATTGCACAACATTTAATAATCGGCTGTATCGTGCGACGTGCACGAGAAATACACCATTGAAGTGTTATTAGCCCGACGGCAAAAAAAATGAATAAAAAATGAAAAATAGTTTGTAAGAAAGTTTAATAGGGGGAAAATCACTTGTTTGGGTTCGTTTCATAATTTAATCTAATTGTTATGATCAGTTCAATATTTAGGTCATCGTCAAATTCATTCTTATAAAATAGTAGTCATTTAGTATTACGGTTTAGTGTTATTTCTTACACTTGTAAGTGAGAGGTCTTAGGTTCAGTTCTCACCAAAGACGAATTTGAACCACATTATTGTTAGCTCATTGTAAGGCTTAGCCGACTCCCACAACCCCTCAGTGTAGATAATATCGTTTGTTCAAAAAAAAAATGTAGTGTTATTCACACACTGTTTTTAATTTTCGATCGTGGGAATCGATTAAATTGAAAAAATCAGTGGTAAAAAATTAAAAAAAAGTTTTGTGGACGGTAAAAATAGGTGTATGAATATCACTGTCATTTTTTAAATTTATCGAATTCAAAAATCAATTTGATCGGTTATTTAATTTTTTCATTGACAACCGTCCTTTATATTTCCTTTTTATGCGGTCAGTTAAATAACAAGTTCATCCTTCCAACTTCCAAGGATGATCTTCCAATGATGGCTTTTAAATTGATCAATCTGGATCAGCATAAGTATATAAAAAGAATTAAAAGAGTTGTTAACGTTGTATTAACTTTAACACTTAGGCTGTCGAAGAAATAACAAGATTACTTTTTGTTGGGAATTTGACATACGGAACTTTGAAGTGTGATTTGTTATTTGTGTAAGAGCAACTCCACCTTTGGTGGTTGCTCGGGGGACAAGCGAAGGGAAAGGGCTCGAGGGCCGGTGGATAGGGCTCCAGCGTTGAGCAGCCCGAGTGAAGGTGGGAGCTTGAGGGCCAGGCCCGTGGAGGATTGCCAGCCCTGCAACCCGAGGTGGGTGTGACGTCAGGCTGACGCCAGGCCTGGCGTTGGTCCTTTTTTTTTTTTTTTTTTGTGTCAGGCGCGTGCCCTTCACTCGCGAGTGGGGGCGCGTCAGCCGACAGCTGTACAGGGCACGGGGCCCGCGCTCCAGTTTCAGCAGGTGACCGTTGGGAAGCCACGTGGCTTCCCATGGTCCGTTCGATCTCAACGGCTCTTTAATATGAGTCGTCCGATTTGAAACGGTAATAAAAAAAAACTGATTTAATATCGACCGTTCGATTTGAGATCAACGGTTGATATTAATCTGCTTTATAAATTAAAAAAAAAATAGTTTTAAAATTAAGAAAAGTTGCCGTTGTGACACGTGGCACAATCTGGAGTGTTGGAATTTAATTTTTTTTAAATCCAACGGCAGAGATTAATTATTTGAATAAAAAAAATTTAAATTTGTAAAATATCTGAAAATTAAAAAAAAATGTTTCTACTTTTCTATAAATATCTTCTAATTATCATCTAACTTACACCACAATTTAATATGTTTTCAACTACTTTCAATCACATTCCTATCTTTCTCTCAAAGTTTCAATCCAGTTTTTTTCAACAAAATGACTACTGATGCAGGTACGAATTGGACGTCTCTTGAAGATGTTGCATTGTGTACTAACTAGGTTGAAGTTACTCATAGTTCACGTACGGGTAATGAGATGCAGTTGCGAGAAATGTGGAGTCTTATTCATACCAATTATCTTGAGAAAATGGGTGGGAGTAGAACCAAATAATCGATGTCTAGTCGTTGGAAATTACTTAGCCAATCGTTTACTATTTGGAGAGAAGCCTTGGCACAAGCTAGTAGTAATCTTCGAAGTGGGGAAAATTACACGGATCAGGTAACAATGTATTATTTATTTGTTTGTACTATACCCAAATTTACATTGTAATTATTTGTTACCTACTTTAATTATAATTATTTGTTTGTATTATTTATTTGTTACCTACTTTAATTATAATTATTTGTTTGTATTATTTATTTGTTACCTACTTTGATTATAATTATTTCTTCTCTCCCATTGTGTAGCTAATTCAAGCACAAGCTTGGTATGGTGCCAAAACCAAAACCAAAAATAAATCATTCAACCGGTGGGAATGTTGGAATATTGTCAAAGATTGTCCTAAATTCAGAGTTGTGCATGTCGGTCCAGAAGTTATCATAAACAGCACCCCTGACGATCGCCCAGCGAGCTTGGAGGATATCGAAACAACGCTCCACATCCTTCCTGCACCCTTCTTGACAGCTTGCAAAGTGTTTTTCTTTTGCACTTCGCGGACATGACACTGTTTTGACAAATGTTGACCACCTTGGGTAAATGTTGACCACCTTTGACAAATAAAAATCTTATCGAAATCCATCACCAATAATTATCTTTTCGGATAATGACACGTGGCGCAACGAGAACGATTTAAAATCTGATCGAAATCTATCCTCAAAGATTCTGAAAAGATAACGACACGTGGCACGATGACATTGGATAAAAATCTTATCCAAATCTATGACCAATAATAGTCGTTTTGGGTAAATGACACGTGGCGCAACGAGAACGATTTAAAATATCTTATTCGAGATTACAAATAAATTTATTTAGTATTATTTTGTAAAAAAAAAAATAATAATATTTTATTGTCTATTGTCAGGGCTATTCAAGTGCAACGGTGGAGATGCAAAAGGCAGTTACTATTCATTATAGCAGTTACTGTTCACATGATGGATTGAATAGTGGATTACCTGGGGAGAGGGCTCTAATGGTGGAGTTGCTGAAGTCTTTCTTAGATTCCACATTTTGGCATTGCCATCACCGTCGCAACCGGAAAAGTTAGACTCTCTTCTTTCGTGGACTGTCTAATCAAGTGGTGGGCAGTGAGGGATTATTTGAGTCACTTTTTGTTTCATTGGACGTGGATTATGCTGTGTGATTGTCTTGTTCAAATCACTTTGACAATGAAGACAGCAAGATACAGGAGAGAAACTTATAGTCTTTTTTCCAAGACTCTGATCGAGTCAAGAGAGACAAAAATATTGTTATAAAGCCGGTAAGTTATTATTTATGTAAAAAAATCACGCGATACAAGACATTTAAGCGAGTTGCATGTAATCGCTGGGAGAATGTGAATGACAAAGTCCCACATGGGTGGTGAAACGCTTTCAATATTGCTAATTGATTTTATGGTAGAACCTCAACTTCTTTGTGGTATCAGAGTGCACATTGGTCCAGCTCAACAACCACACGTGTTATACGTCATCCAATTTGTGTTTTTTTTTTTTTGGTGAACAAAGGAGGTGAAGACACGCCAGACCAAACTAAGTCATATCATTAACAACAATAGAGCGGCCCATAAGAGCACCTACACGATCATCTGTTAAATGTTGCATAAGTCATTGAGAAGGGAGCTCAAAAATATGCAAACCAAGGTCAACATTGTAGCTCTATTTGGCTAGTTGATCTGCAATATTGTTCAATTCTCTAAAAATATGTTTTAGCTCACAATCCGTGTCGTTTATATGCTCGTGTAGAGGGATACTTTATGCCCCGTACAGATACACTTAAAGTGATGCTTTTTTCTTTTTCTTTTTTTGGTCTATAGGAGAATAATTGCACCTCCATATATGCATCAATGAGCTGGCATATTCTATAAAAGGTGGTGTGTTTGGTCGTTGGAATAAAAATGTGAATGAGAATGGGAATGTAACCGATTTCATTGTTTGATTGATAATGAAAACTAATCAAATAATCAATGCTCAATTTCATTCCATTTTCTAACAACAACGAAATTTAAAATTCATTATATTGTCTGGTTAAAGGTCGCGATAAACCACATAATTAAGGGTTAATTTGGGATTGTAGTATTTTTTTTTTCAAAACTATCTCTGATGTGCTGTAAGAATAAATAGCTGTAAAAGAATAAGTGTTCAATAAACTATAATGTTAAAAGTGTGTTTAGCAAAAAAAAAAAAAAAAAAAAAAAAAAAAGAGTAGGATTGTCAATTTTTTTACACTTGGTCAACGTCCTAGGTTTGACATTTGAGTCATGTGTGCATGATTTCCGGGCCTAAGATCTCGACTGTAGGGTATTAAGTTATGGGTCGTTTCTTTGGGATCTTGCGTGTGAAATTTTAATTCGGATACAAAGTTTCATTTTATATGCTGTTATTGGCCCTCAAAAAATATCATTGTACAATTTATTTATATAAATAAAGGGTGTTGGGTAACATTTTCTGGAGTGTCAATATAACAAGCAAATGTTGTCAAAATTACATAAACGCAACAAAAAAGGGCAAAAACAAGCCCAAGAAGAAGGCAAGAAACAAGCATACTAACTACCAATGGGGGCTTTCTACTCTCACGAAATAGAGTAATTAGCGACATAATGAACAATTTTTAATGAACCGAAGTCTAATAGTGAACTTAATTGAGTGCTGATAAGAATTTTGTAATCTATGATTGTCCCTCTCTTGAAAACAACAAATTATGTTAGGTAAACAAGACATTATAGAAGATTATCCCTTCGAATGACCAGCAGCTCATACAATAAAAATAGGCCAAATGAGCCTTAACCAAGAGAAAATTTTCATTGTGACGGGAATACAAGTGGTACACCACGTGTTTTAATAGAAGTGGTGAGAAATTTTATTTTTTAAGTTATTAACTTTTTAGTACACATATCTCACCATTTATATAGTGACACGTGGTGTACCATCCCGTATATTGATCACACTGAAAAATCTTTCATTAACCAAGATACACAGAACTTGAAAGGCACTGAAAACCAAATACCCTCTAGAAAAGGGCACTAAAAAGGGGGATCATAGACATGAATACGATGGACTAGGATTATCTCCCTTCCTCTTTCCATCCCATTCCATCATCTCCTCTCACATTCTCTTATTTTGTCTTTCTCTTACTATAAAAAATTAATATAAGATGTTGACATAGTTTAACATTGACCATTCAAATAGGAGAGAAGGGAATGAGAAAGAAAAAAAGAGGAGAGAGAATCCTACTTTGAATATGATGACCTTAAATTCAACCCCTTTAATATAGTTATGATGAAAATTTCATCATTGCAAAAAACATTGTGCCAACATATAGAAGTGGGATATAAATTAGTAAATCACCAATGGATTGACTCTAATGAGATTGAGAGCTTGTTTGAAAGTATTTTTAAAATGATGAAAAACGTTTTTTGTGTAAATGTTTTTTGAACCAATCTTTAGTTTGAATGCAAGTAAATCATAAAAAAAAAAACACTTAAAGTGTTTACTAGAAAAAACACATAAATGGTGTGTCTTGTAGAAACCACTTCAAGTGCTTCAAAATGCTTCACCATTTGCTCGAAAAACACTTCCAAACGAGTTCTAACTAAAAAGTAAAAAGTATGATTTCTTTCACAATGTCATTTATAATTGTAAGTCACACTCAGTTTCGTTTCTTTGCAATTTGATTTTCCTTTCAAATACTCGGTAAGTACTTACAAGTGATTTTTCATAAATTACAAGTGCACAAAAAAAAAAATCCAATTCTGTTGTAGAATTAGTGGATGAATGAATGCCCACACAAAGTAATGAAGACTTGGGAATAATGGTTGTGTAATACTTTCAAAATGTAATCATTTTTGTTTCGTTGGTTGTCACAGGAGTTGCTCTATAAATAGAACATTATGTGTGATATCAAATACACACTGCGAAAGAAAGAATCAAAGAAATAATATCAGTATCTCTCCCTCCCCCTCTCTATCTTCCATTTTTTTGTGTTATAGCTACTAAAGTTATAGTGTGATATTTTGCACCCGATTCGCTCATGTCCCTAGCAAAGGTTATTTCTCTAACTTTTGATTATTTATAACACGTTATCAGCACGACTCTCTAACCTTAACTAGTTCCCATCTCCCTTCATCGAAAAAAAAAATGCTTCCTCCAAGGATTTTCTTGTTATTCTTCCTCATTTGCCTCACCTGCATGATGTACTATCGCGAAGAACTGCTAGCACCATGCCTGCTTCTCGTTCTCAATTTAACAATTACTTATATCTTTGATTTCTTGTTTGGTGTAGTTCCTGATTACTAACCCAGTGTTTATTTATGTTAATTTTACTGCAATCAAAGATGGTGCAGTACAATCGCCCATCTTGAGCTGCAGATTAAATTTTATTGCAATTTTAGGTGGTGCGGTATAATCGCCCACCCTGCTCTCCATATTTAAATTTTCATGCTATTTGAGTGGTGCGGAATAATCCATCATCCTATGCTTGTTTCAATGAGAATGGTGCGGTACAATCGCCCTCCTCATTAATCATGTAAATCTCGAGCCTGAAATTTCGAGTGCTTATCATTTTGGCCTGAAGATCAAAATGAAAATTTTATAAGGACTAGAAGTACTAACACTATATTCCTTCAGGAATACATATTATTACAAGTTTTTACATATCTTATTTTTCTTTCAGAAAAGAAAATAGTGAACTTGGCAAAGCTTGATTTTGTTGCCCTATATATTACTGGGAAGAACTATCTTACATGGGTAGTGGATACCAAGATCCATCTGAAGGTAGGGAACCTTGGAGAAACCATTAGGGAAGAAAACAATGCATTTTCTCAAGCTCGGGCGAAGGCCATGATCTTTATCCATCGCCACTTTGATGAAGGACTAAAGAGCAAGTACCTAACGGTTGAAGATCTATTAGCTCTCTGGAAGACATTGAAAAACAGATACAATCACCAGAAAGCGGTGATTCTTCCAAGGGCTCGTTATGAATGGACTCATCTAAGGATCCAGGATTTCAAGTCAATGGTTGAGTACAATTATGTGATGTTCAGAATTAGCTCATAGATGAAGCTCTGTGAGGAAACTGAGGAGGATATGCTGGAAAAGACTTTCAACACCTTTCATGTCTCCAATGTGTTCATGCAGCAGCAGTATAAAGAGTAAGGCTTCACTGAATACAACTAGCTGATATCTGTGCTCCTGGTAGCTGAACAAAACAATGAGCTCCTGATGAAAAATCATCAGTCTTGACCTACTGGATCTGCACCATTCCCAGAAGTGAATGTTGTTTCCCTCAAAGTGAATGCCACATCCTTTAGTGGAAATAATCATAAACGAGGACGTGGCCACAAGCGAGGCCGGTGGAATTAGAAAGGCAAGAATCATGGTGTCCAGTTTCACAACCAGGTTCCAATGCATAATTCAGGTTCGAGCTTCAAAAATGTAAATCGCCACAAATGAAAAGCTCATATGAACAATGCTCCTATAAACTCTGAATGAGCCTGCCATAGGTGTGGTGGCAATGGGCACTGGGCATGTACATGTCATACCCCAAAACATCTGGTGGATCTATACCAAGCATTCCTCAAGGAGAAGGGTGTCGATACCAATTTCCTTGACCAGGTTAGACCAATGGATATACCTGATCCAGTGTTCGACTTATCAGGGCAGTTGAACACAACCCACCTAGATGCCTCAGACTTCATTGTGGAAAGAGGGAATGAAGTGTATCGGTCCGATTGAATCATTTATGTTTGATGTACTTTTATTATTCTGAACTTGTAGTTTAAAACTCGCATTTCAATTCAATAAAAGTGGCATTTCAATTTCCTTTTATTATGAATAAATTGTTTTTAACTGTGATTCTCTTTACTCAGAAAATATGGATAAAAACTATGGTTATTCTCAAAACAAGAGAAATTGCGGAGATATTTGTCTTGCATACAATGCAACCATGCATACAATACTTCGAGATTGAAAGTATTTCTTAAGCTTGATGCTTACTAAAGTAAGGGTAACAACAATATCAGGTCAATCAGATATAATTGAAGGCTTAGGAAAAGCCCAGATCATGTTACCAAATGGAAAAATATTGTCCATAAAAAATGTGTTGTACGGTACTCAATCTACTCGAAATTTGTTGAGTTTTAAAGGCATATGTTTAAATGGATACCACATTGAAACGAAAAGTGCGGAAAATGTGGATTATCTATGCATTACCTCAAATGATACCCAAAAGTGTATATTGGAGAAGTTGTGTGGTTTGTCAAGTGGATTGTATTATACATACATAAAGCCATTTGAATCACATGCCATCTTACATGTTGCATCATTAGTTTGATTGAGACATATAGCCAACCACCAATACTCCTCAGTGCAACTCGTGTTTGGGCATCAGCCAAACATTTCATATTTACGAGTTTTTGGTTGTGCTGTTTATGTGCCTATTGCACCACCATAATGCACTAAAAATGGGACCTCAGTGCAGACTAGGAATTTATGTAGGTTTTGATTCACCATCTATCATTAGATATTTGGAACCCTTGACATGTGATATGTTTACAGCTCGTTTTGCTGATTGTCACTTTGATGAGACATTCTTCCCATCATTAGGGAGAGAAAAGATTGTTCCAAAAGAACCGCAATAGATGACATGGGTTGTACCCACCTTGTCTCATTTTGATCCATGTAGCACTCAATTGAAAATGAAGTGAAAATGATCGTTCATCTTCAAAGTATTACTAATCAAATTCTAGATGCATTTAATGATGCTATGAAAGTGACAAAATCACATATACTAGCTACAAATGAACCTGCAGAATTGATGTCCCTGTTTGACAAAATAAAGTGGCAGCGAATGATTCATCTGGTGCACGCCTGAAGCGTGATAGACCCTTAGGTTCAAAAGATTCAGCCCCTTGAAAGAGAAAGACGATGGCACAACTGAATCCAAATGAAATCATTCAGGAATAGAGAATGAATGACAAATCCATAATTCATGATTCTGTACTTTCAGAAAAAGAAAATGTCCTTGATGCGACACATGTCCCTGAAGAGACAGAGGTACATGAAAGCAAAGAAATCTCCATAAATTATGCATGTACTAATGAATTGTGCGATCAGAATGAAATAATCATCGACAACATGTTCGTATTCACAGTAGCCACTGAAATCATATTAAGTGATGATATTGAGCCTCGCTCTGTTGATGAATGCAAACAGAGACAAGATTGGCCTAAGTGGAAAGATGCAATTCTAACAGAATTAAATTCCTTGGAAAGGCGAAGTGTTTTTGGACTGATAGTCCAAACTCCGCCTTATGTAAACCTCGTGGGTTACAAATGGGTATTCACAAGAAAGCGTAATGAGAAAAACGAGATTGCAAGATATAAAGCACGACTCGTTGCACAAGGATTTTCACAAAGACCTGGAATTGATTATGAGGAGACATACTCTTCTGTAATGGATGCAATTACGTTCCGTTACTTAATAAGTTTAGTGGTTTCAGAAAAACTTGACATGCGACTTATGGATGTCATCACTCCGTATCTATATGGATAATTAGATAGTGACACATACATGAAGGTCCCAGAAGGGCTTAAGTTGCCTGAAACAACTAACAAATCATGAGGTATGCTTTCAATCAAATTAAGGCGATCATTGTATGGGCTGAAATAATCTGGACGAATGTGGTATAACCGTCTCAGTGAGTATTTGACCAAAGAATGATTTACCAACAATGTCATTTGCCTTTGTGTGTTCATTAAGAAATCTAATTCTGGATTTGCTATAGTGGCAGTAAATGTCGATGATATGAACCTAGTTGGAACCCCTGAAGAGCTCAATAAAACTGCCGAATATCTGAAAAGCGAATTTGAAATGAAATACCTTGGAAAAATAAAATATTGTCTCGGTCTGTAGATCGAGCATTGTGCTAATGAAATTTTGGTCCACCAATCAACTTATATTGAAAAAATCCTGAAGCGATTTGGCATGGACAAGGTTTATCCACTCAGCACACCAATGGTCGTTTGTTCTTTGGACATTAAGAAAGATCATTTTCGTCCAAAAGAAGATGATGAAATGGTCCTTGGTCCAAAAGCACCATATCTAAGTGCAATAGGTGCTTTATTGTATTTAGCACAATGTACTATATCATATATAGTTTTTTCAGTTAACTTGTTAACAAGATATAGCTCTGCTCCAACAATTCATCATTGGAAATGAATCAAAGATGTTTTGCGATACCTTCGTGGGACAACAGACATGGGTCTCTTCTACTCAAAGAAATCCACAAATGACCAGATCCTTATTGGATATGCATATGTTGGTTTTCTCTCTGATCCGCATAAAGCCCGTTCACAAACTGGATATGTGTTCACTAATGGAGATACATCAATCTCATGGCGCTTAATAAAGCAAACATTAGTTGCTACATCTTCAAATCACTCAGAAATACTTGTTTTACATGAAGCAAGTCGTGAATGTTCTTAGTTAAGATCAATGATCCATTATATCCGGAATTCATGTGGTCTACCTTCAAAGACAGACATTCCAACTGTCATCCATGAAGATAATGCAGCCTGTGTTGCCCAAATGAAGAAAGGATTCATCAAGAGCAATAAAACTAAACACATATCTCCAAAGTTTTTCAGTGTACATGAGCTTCAGAAGCCTAAAGTTATTGAAGTCAGACAAATCTGTTCCAATGAAAATCTAGCAGACCTGTTCACCAAATCTCTATCAAAGTGCACGTTTCAGAACCTAGAGCAGAGTATCAGATTGCGTCGACTTACCAATCAACTAAATTTGAAGAATGCGGAATTAGGGGGAGATACATATCAGGGGGAGCATCCATAATATATGCATGTTGTACTTTTTTTCCTTCGACTAGGATTTTTCCCATTGGGTTTTTCCTATCAAGGTTTTAACGAGGCAACATAAGCATACTTAACATTATATCAATCCAGATAAAGTTGTACTATTTTTCCTTCGCTATGGTTTTTTCCCACTGGGTTTTTCCGAGCAAGGTTTCAACAAGGCAACTAAGGTTGATATGTGGGCATCCAAGGGAGAGTGTTGTAGAATTAGTGGATGAATGAATGCCCACACAAAGTAATGAAGACTTGGGAATAGTGGTTGTGTGATACTTTCAAAATGTAATCATTTTTGTTTGGTTGGTTGTCACATGAGTTGTTCTATAAATAGAGCACTCTGTGTGTTATCAAACACACACTGCGAAAGAAAGAATCAAATAAATGATATCAGTATCTCTCCCTCTCTCTCTCTTTATCTGCCATTCTTTTGTGTTATAGCTACTAAAGTTATAGTGTGATATTTTGCACCCGCTTCACTCATGTCCCTAGCAAAGGTTATTTCGCTAACTTTTGCCTATTTATAACAAATTCAAAATTGATGTTATATTTTTATTTTTATAAATGAAAGTTTAGGGACATTTGGTGACTCTCACCACCAGCGTCAAGGCATATTCACAACCTTGAGCGGGAAGAGCTTACATATGACACCTATCTGCTAGCCACCATCGGTGTGAATTTACGTAGAAATTTACAGACCGTGCACCAAGGAAGGCTGCAGCAATGAACTTGAACCTTTGGGAGGGGGCCGAAGAAGGGGATACATAGTGGGCAATGGACCTTACCAACTGAACCAATCCTCGTTGGCAATTGATGTTATATTCTTGCTTTTTAAGAAGTAAAATATTTTATTTATTGAAAAAATAATATACACTACATATATATATATATATATTCATGAAAAAATTCAACTCATAATGGTCTTTACAAATTAAATTTAAAGAGATCACTCGCAAAGCTATGAACAAACTTCAAGGTTAAAAGTTGAATTCATCAAAAATCACAATACACAACTCAATAAAATCGTTAAATTTCATGTTATACTGATTACATGCGAGAACAAGAACTCTCAAATCATATGAGAAATTGTGCTATATATATATATTTTTTTTTTGTTGAAAGTGACCGCTAAAATGAATACAGTAACCGCTAATTTAGTCTGGAAAAAAGAACAACCGTTAGATGACTTCAGATTCGCGCCTTTTCGGACGCGTGTCAGTGGGAAAGTGAATAACGTGACCTAACGGTTTACTTTATCCATTACAAACGCCGTTAGAGAACTCAATGCCTGAGCAGCTTCAGGTGGCATAAGAAGTCAAAACCTAAGTCTCCATCTCTATCTGAAAGCCCAAGAAAATTTGCAGCTGCCTCTCTCTCTCCTCTCTCCTCTCCGGTAATTTTCTCTCTCTGGCACCACCTTCTTCTTCTCCTCCATCCTTTTGCATAGCTTATCAAATCTTATCTGTAACTTCGATGGGTGAAATAAATCATTGGTTGATCATTTCTGTCGTTTGAAACTTTGTAGTGATAGATCAAATCATTTCAAGTATCTTTCAATTTTTTCTACTTTTTGAAGGAAATTAAATTCTGGGTTTGAAAGTTAGTGAATTTATTAGATCGATCAAGTGTTTCTTTGCTTATTGTAATTCCACATCGGAGAAATGTTGGAAAGGTAGTGGGTGTATGTATATGTGTATATATGTGTGTGTGTGTGTGTGTGTGTGTATGAACTGTTGGGAACATTCTACTGCAAGCTGGTATTTTTCAGTGGAAAGTTTTATCATGGGATTTATTCATTTATTAATTTGGAAATTGAATATTTGACTTGGTCAAGTTTTTCTTTTGAAAAATAAGTCTTGGACTCTTGATTGCTTTAAGTGCTTATGGGAGTTTTTAGAAATTTGTTTTGAAAAGTCCAGCTTTATTCTAACCAGATTCATCAAACTCTAGACTTTAGATTGACTGCTACACCCTTGAAACTCTGAAGTGCTTAATAGATTAGTAGATTTGGAAAGTGCTTATTTTGGTATATGTTGCTGGACGCAATAACATTTCTGGGGTGTTTGGCTTCCAAGAAACTACCTTAGTTTATTTTAATTTTCCTTAAACTTTTGGTTCATGAAGTTTTGGTTGTATCATTGCAGTATGAGATCTAAGTGTTTGATGTATAGGGACGCAAAGCTGAGGAAGTAAAACCAATCAACGAATATAAAACGAACCAAATACTATGCTGACTGATGCTAGTTAAATAGAGTAATTCATTCATCCGTTGAGGCAAACTAACATTATGTTGTATATGAATATAACCTGTCTCTTCAGACAGGTAAAATGCAAGGAGCACTTAAAGCTTTTACGTCACACGGAAGCATTGTGAAAAATGGAGTTTTGAGACACATCCGTCTTGTGAATCCCCTGCTTCAGCCTGTTGCATTTTCACGCTTTGAGTCTGCTACGCCTGCCAGTTCCCGCATCGAAGAGCATGGTTTTGAAAGCACCAGAATTGCAGATGTCTTGAAAGGAAAAGGTAAAGGTGCTGATGGTTCTTGGCTCTGGTGCACAACCGATGACTCTGTTTATGATGCTGTTAAGTCGGTAAGCATATTTGAGCTTTCTGAAGTTCGTGTTCTTGCAGTGATTTGACAATACTTGGCATGAAGGATTTAAGTCATAACTAATTAAACTTTCCCTTGCAGATGACCCAGCACAATGTTGGAGCCTTAGTTGTTGTGAAACCCGGAGTGCAAAAGTCTCTTGCAGGAATCATAACAGAGAGAGGTAGGCTTATGTAATCTACTGATATATATCGTGCCATGCTTGTTTGAGATCATGATGCGAATGTTCTTTGTATTGGGAGCTGGATTTCCATCTTGTATGACCTTACGGATATTCTAGTCTGAAATTTATGCATTTCAATTTCAAAAGTTTCAGCAGCGCCCTAGGGACTTGTTTATGTTCTATAATCGTTTTTCTGAGAATTATTTTTGGAAACAATGATATAGATCACTTGATATCAAGCCTAGCTCTTTAAAGTAGGATCAAATTCATAAGTTAAGGGTTGAAGAAAAGAACCGGGCACGGGCAGAATGAATGAGCTCATACATGCACTTGTTTCTGAACAATAAGCTAAAAATAGAATGGTAAATTTGGTGACCACAAATAGTTGGGAAACATTTGGGAAGGTTTGAAGGGATAATCACTGTTTATAATTTTGATTACGTGATATGCTTAGAACTATTACTGCTAAAAATAAATTTTTATTTTGGTTGGCCTCAATGTGACTAGAATTTTGGCGGTTGAGTGATAGTAACAATGATCTGAAGGTACTTTTGGGTTCTCCATAATTAATTGTATTTCTGTTTGGCGGATAATTTTCAGATTATCTCAGGAAGATCATAGTGCAGGGAAGATCATCCAAGTCAACAAAGGTTGGGGATATCATGACTGAGGAGGTATGACTTGTTAAAAGTTTCATCCTCCTTTTAACATTGTTGAAGTTTCATGAATGTTTAACATCTGATTGAAAATGCTAAAACGCGGTGACTGCAGAACAAGCTTATCACTGTCACCCCTGACACCAAAGTTTTGCGGGCAATGCAACTTATGACGGGTATTATCTTCTGCTTCTTGTAACAAAAATTGCTAACTTAATGCTCCTTTTTTTCGTTATATTTTCCTTCAATGCAAGGAAGCTTTTTTAAATTGGAAATTTGTGTGTACTATGTGTAGATAACCGAATCAGGCACATTCCAGTAATAGACAACGGGGGAATGATTGGAATGGTGTCCATCGGTGACGTGGTTCGTGCTGTGGTGAGCGAGCACCGGGAGGAGCTAGACCGCTTGAATGCTTTTATTCAAGGTGGTTACTAGATAATGATGATGACGAAGACGTGAGACGCTGTTTTAGTTGACATGCCGGAATGACAAACAGAAATAAGCCCGAGCGCTTGTATGTATTGTGTGTTCGTTTGTGCATCTCCGGTTGTTGTTGTTGTTTGGTTCTGTACTTCCAATCACTGTCTAATTACAAACCTGTGGGACTGTCAAGTACCTAACAATAAGCAGTGTACGTTCTGTTTTTGCTTAAATCCTCTCTCTCTGGTAGATGGTAGTGCGTTTTGTATCACACACGTTCACATATTCGTGTAAGTATAGTACTAATTTTTATTTCTTTTTCACAATAAAAAGGACTAACTCGTGGCTTTGCAACATTTCAACCTGTCCTTGCCCATCATTGTGTGATTCATCATTTGCTGGTTTTTGTGGATGCAAATTTCCGCATTCTTCTTCTTGGACAAAATTGCACCTACAAAACAATTAACACCTTAGGTCAAGGCCAAGAGTCTCACGCGCCCACGATGAATGGGGGGGATTTGGCCGAAGAACCTCCGATGTCAAAGTTAGAATTTAGAGAGAAAATTGTTTGGAGAGTTTTTGGGAGTTTTGCAAGAGTGTGGAACCTCTCTTTTTAGAGAAAATGAGGTTCAATATATAGAGTATGGCTGACCCTCTTAGGAGAGAGAGTGGCCGGCCTTTAGGGTAATTTTTGGGTGTAATGGGTGATTTATTTGACAATTAATAGATTAATTAGATAATAAATCCATTAATTGGCCAATTAACTCAATTTATATGGAAGGTTTTGAAGGTTATGGAATAAATACCGTGTAGGGAATATAAGATGAGGATGAATGAAATAGTTTTGAATTTGTTACCTATTTTGGGCACTTTTGACTTGATTGAGGGATGATTGTCCACTGCTCGCGCGTAGGAATCCCGGTATGCCTCAAGGGTATTTTTGTCATCTTTTACCAAAAAATCCACGTGTTGCCTTGTGATTATTTTTTGCTCCACAGTTTTGTCACAACAGTTTACCATTTTAGCAGTCGGGTAGAGCTCGTTGCAGTCCATAGTTGGCAACGTAAACATATTCTCATCTTACTTGATTAACACAAAGCACCAACTCAATAACGCAAAAAACAATCCGAAACATGCATTTAAAACATGAGCACACCGACAACTTTTTTCCAAGTATTAGAAATTTTGAAGGAAACCTCAAACTAAAGAGCAAAATGAAAGGAATTTGATTTCATCCGGATCTATTTTGTGAGAATCTTAGGGATATCCATATCGTAGTCATTCATCGTGTATAGTGCGGTTAGAAATTATTTGACTTTTTTTTATTTAAAATTAAACACAAATAGTATCTGACAAAAACTGATAATATGATGTACGATGAATGGTTGTGGAGATCCTTAAGATCCCCACAAAGTAGATCCGAAGAAGATCTCTTCCAAAATGAAATACGTTGGTCGGCACATTGGCATCGAAACTAGTACTCAAATTTGACGGTGCATCTAATATCCCATACAAAATTGAACCATGATGAGAATTGTACTATAGCAGACATATATTATAAGGTACACAAAAAAAGTTGACAACGTGACGAAGGGTATCAAAACTAGCTCAGATATTGATGTAATAAAGAACCCTTAATAACCAACGTCATTCAGCACTACGGTTTGGTGGTATTCTTTATCTTCACTTGGAAGTTAGAAGTCTTAGATTCAAATCTCGTGGATGACGAATTCGATATTAAATTAAGCTGCTCATTATGTGGCTTTGCCGAACTCCTCCTCCTCTTAATGTAAAAATTTCGATATACTCAAAAAAAAAAAAAAAAACGAACAAGCGAAGAACAATAATCTCACACGATCGTTTGGAAGTGTTTTTAAAATGACTCAAATCATTTTTGGTGGAAATGTTTTTGAAATCAATTCTTAGTGAAAATCCAAATAGATCTTGAAAAAACACTTGAAGTTCTTCCTGCAAAAAAACACATATATGATGCTTCTTCCAAGCCAATCATTTTAAATGCTTTCAAACGAGTTTGTAATAAACTATAATGATTTTATTTTTTTCCTTCAATATAAATGTAATAAACTCAGTGTTTGAAATTTCTTTAATACCGTCAATATTTCTCTAAAATATTAGAAAAATCAGGAAAACATATAGAAAAGAGAGTGAAGTCTACTTATTTTAGACCCTGAGTAAACCCACATTATGGTACAACAACGTCAAAAACTCAAAAGTCAGAACGCGTCATCTCGCTCGCTCCCTTGGACGTGGACAACGAAAGGGCATAAAAGTTAGCCTACAGATTCCAAACTCTTTATTCTTTTCTTTAACTTTATTTATTTATATTAATTAATTAATTAATTAATTTATTTATTTATTTTGTTTATTTTTTTTTTGCTCTGAGAATCAAAACCCACCAGGCCACGAAACCGCTCAAAAGTAGAAAACATTGCATAAAATTCCAAATCCAATATCCATTTTCTCATCTCTTCGCTCTTCCCCGCCCGCACTCAAGACTCTTCAGCTAATCTCCGGTACCCTTTAATCCTTTCTCAATGAATATTATATGGTTTTTTACATATATTTTCTGCTTTTACTGTTCTTTTTGTGGTCTTTGTTTGACTGGCTGCTCCTTCCACTTGATTTCTATCTGGAAAAAGAAGAAGGTTTTTCTGCTTCTGAGTTCTAAGGAGCGCTTATTAACTTGGAATTGGAGTTAACGTAAGTTGTTTTCAAAAGGGTTCTGCTCTTTTTGTTTAATCTTTTGAAAGTTGACAGCTTTTTGTCAAATTGGTTTCTTTGCTATCAAGAAACGGGAGTCTGCTTGCATTTTTGTTGTTTTTGTGGTATTTGGTTGACTGCTGGTCTTTACTCTTGATTTCTTTATCTGGAAAATCTGCTTCAGATTTGCTTCTGATTTCAGAAGCGCTTATAAACTTGGAATTGGAGTTAATGTAAGCTGTTTTCAAAAGGGTTATTTTCTTTTTGTTCAATCTTTTGAAATTTGAAAGCTTTTGAGTCAAATTGGTTTCTTTGTTATCAAGAAAAAGGAGTCTGGTTGCATTATTGTGTATGCGGAACAGGGTTTGATCTGGAATATTTTTTGAACAGTGTGAGCGTTTAATCCAACAAGGAAGAAGTATGGTGGGATTTTCTTTTCCCTTTGGTTTAGTATCCATCTCTGGCTATCTTGCCCCTGAGAAAGAATTTCACTTGCTGGCATCTGTCTTCTTTGGCATCATTCTCTGCAATATTGTAAGTTTCAATCTCTAATTTAGTTTCAGTTTGTTGTGGGACTGAAAGTTTTCTTTAAACCACATTGCTTGATAGTTGAGGGAGTTGCTGAAACATGTCATCCGTAGTCAAAAGTAAACTAATATTTGGGGTTAAATTTTTCTATTACCGTCATTCAAATCCATTTGCACTAGTAGTTTTCTGAACAAGTTCCTAATTTTGGCTTTTGTTGGAATATAGAAAGCACTTCAATGAGCTTTTCGGGGATTTTGGATGAGTCTTTTGGGTAGAAAGTCTTAATGTGATTATGTGAGTGCTCCAAGAGAGGATACATTAATACCGGTTGTTCTCTGTTGGTTGCTCCAAAACTAGGTTCTTTTTGTTAAGTTGTAGTTAATTTGGTCTATTCTGTGTTGTAATCGTTTTCTCCTTTTTTTTACCTGTCAAATTTTCACTTTCATCTGAATTTTGGCATTTTCATATAATGTTTTACTCACTAAAACTGAACTTCTCAAAAGAATTATCTGAACTATGAAAAGTTAAGTTCTTTCTTTTTGGTAGTTTTGAACTTGATGAAATTTTGATTTTGAAGGTTTACAGATTAACGAGGCTTATTAGCCTTCTTAGCGTCGAGGGATATGACAAACTCACCAAAGCAGAAAAAGTTGAATGGAACAACCGGTGAATATCTTCTGCACATCACATACTGAGTTTCTTGATTTTTTTTAAAATTTTTTTTATAAGAGTTTCTTGATTTTCTTCAAGAAGACAAGTAGTAATTCTTTTTTCTTCTTTTCGTGTACAGGGGGTTCTCAACTGTTCATGCTATTGCCGTAGCATTTGCATCTTTTTACCTTTTAGTGCTGTCAGATACTTTTCATGAGGATCATCGTGATGAGCCAATTGTTAGTAGAAGATCTACCTTTTCAGATACAACATTGGGGGTAAGCAAAATTTTATGTCTCTTCGCTTATGAATTTTGAATTGATTCGATTGTGGTGCAACATGTCAATTACTCTTCTGATACAGCTGGTTTCATTGACTGTTAAATATGTTGTAGTAGATCAAAACCAATGAGCTGAAGAGTTTCTCTTAAATTTTGCATGTGCGACTCTGTATCTACCCGTACCTTCCTTGTGTGAAGCTTCCTTCACATCATTTTTTAACCCGTATTTATTACTTTGAGCTAAATTAACTTATAATGGTAACCCAAAAAAACTTGTAAATTGTTTCACTAATGCAGAAATTTTTTACATTTCACTCTGCATATGCATGTTTTTGCAAATGCGCAAGTGCATACCTACATGCTGCACATGGGTTAGGCAGCTGAACATCAACATCATATGTCAATTATATCTGTCGGGTTGTTTGACCCAAGTTAAACCTAAATACAATTAGACCAACGATGAGCCTGATAATGGAAGATTGGTTTGAGTTTAGTTATCAGTTTGTATCGAAAACTGCAGCTCCTATTCTTCATGTTTCATGTTCATTTCTATGCACGATGACAGTTTCCTCAATCAATAAGTGACTTTCAAATCCCTCTACCGTAATTTACAATTTTCTGGGTGTAGATGCGTATTATTGTAATTAATTTTATTGGGTACTTATTGCAGATCTCCATTGGATATTTTCTGTCAGACTTGGGAATGATCTGTTGGCATTTTCCTGCTTTGGGTGGACTGGAGTATGTGAGTACATAGATGAAGGATATCGCCTGTTCAATATACATCAGTTATTAAAACCTTAAACCATATATTTTGGTTCTAAAATTAACTTGGCGAAGTTTGGTAAAAGAAGGTTGCATTTTAATGGATTAATTGAATTAGTATCATGGTTTGATAATTTCTGGAGTTTGGTTATCGTACCCTTCAAGTTTGCATATGCAAGTCAAAGTCTGTATAAACTGGTACGATGATGTTCATCTGTTTTATCTTCTTTAGGTTTTGCATCATGCACTTTCTATGTACTCAATCATTCTCTCCCTTTTAAGCGGAAAGGGCCAGATTTACATACTAATGGTTCTGTTCTCTGAGAGCACGACTCCTTTCGTAAACATGAGATGGTAAGTTTTACATTTAGTAATCCCTTAAATCTCCTGTTCTTGGTTGTCGTCATTGGATGATTCATGTGATTGCATACTCAGGTATTTGGATGTTGCTGGTAAGAAGAACTCTAACCTGTACGTCTTCAATGGTGTAGCATTGTTCCTCGGGTGGCTGGTAATGTCTAACTAACTCAATATGTTGGTTCTTGTGTGTGTGTGTGTGTACGTGTATATATACATCGATAACGAGCCTTACATCTTTCAATGGCCGCTGGTGTAGGACTGCTGTTTAACTTTATCTACTTCATTTCCGTCAAGTAACATAATTTGTTATGTCTAACAATTTAGTTCCACCAATTCATTCAGGTTGCAAGGATTCTTTTGTTCATTTACTTTTTCATCCACATGTTTATCCATTTCGATCAAGTGAGTTCGTTCTTCATATTCATTCATGTTTCTTACTTACAACTTACAATTCTAACCCATGAAAAGTTCGGTACTTATTATCTCGGCGTTGTTTCAGGTCAAGACAATCTTCCCTTTAGGTTTTTACAGCTTGCTCCTGGTGCCTCCAATGTTGGCTATGATGAATCTCATTTGGTTTTGGAAGATTACCAAAGGTTTGATCAAAACTGTTTCCAAGGCCAAACACAGTGATTGATCCTTCTATCTCGCAAGTCGGGAATTCGACCTACCCAAATGCACATTACTCGTACGTCTTTTTCCCTTGTTTCTTGATTGAATGTGAAAGGCGAATAGAACAATCACTAGATGTGGATAACTTGTTGGTACATAAATTTCTGTCACAAAGTTCATTGGTTTTGCAAGTTTTGGTTCTCATCAACTTTTATGTCATTTTTTTTTTGTTACTACTGGAGATTAAACTCGAAAACTCATATACTTCGCCATTTTTCGTGAAGAGTTCGAGTTAATATCTAAGCCTTCGTACTTGCAGAACTTCCGATGAGATTGGGGATGAAATGGAGTAGCACTGTCTTTTATGTCTCTTCCAACTTCAACTCGTACGAATGAGTTGTGCCAAAATTGTTATCCGTTGATTATGAAAATGATTTTCACACACCATTCCTTCCAATAAATACCCTTGTTTGTTTTCAGGCTTTAAATCGAATAAAACAAAGAAACCTCGATGGATAGAAACATATAGGGCGTGCAGAAATCATTTTCTGTTCGTTTTTCTAGTCAAATGTTAGTTTAATTTAGGATTACGCATGCGTTTTATAGAACTACCCTCTTACTCATTCATAAAGCAAAGTCCACTAGGTTAGGATTGACAAACGGGTTGTGTTTGTCGTGTTTGTGTCGTTCGTGTCATATTCGTTATGTTAACGAGTTCTAACAGATGATCCGATAACGACCTGATTCGGTAACGGATTTGTGTCATTTCGTGTGGGGTTAACGGGTCATGCATTGTCATACCTAATGTCTAAGTCTGGCAAACAATATCTTATCTGTTCTTAACAGATGACTCGATAACGATCCGACTCATTAACGGATTCTTAACGGATGACCGATAACAATCCAACTCGCTAACGGATTAACTCGAAACCTATTACATTCGTGTTATTTCATATCAAGTTAACATGTCGTGTAAAAAACTGTCAGGCCTACACTAGGTTCAAAGAGCATTCGGATTCCCATTGCCTAATATACTATATATAAAACCTACAAAACTCTTACCTTTATAAACAATGTGGTCCGAATAATAGACCTCCACTACAATCAAATAATTTATATATATACATATATTTGCATATCGCATTTTTTTTTAAATATAAAAATTGTGGAGATAAGATTTTTCATAGTGTACGCAAATGGACTATTCAAAGATAGTCAGCTTGCAAGTGGCTAGTAGCTTTAATCAAGAAATTTATAAAAAGAGCAGGAGTTAGGAAATGGGGAAATAATGATGAGAGTGAGATTAACTATTCTTAATTTATCAAAATACTGTTTTTCAAATATTAAATTATAGATTATAACGTGAAATTCACATTTTTGGATCGTGTGTTATAAATGCTCGGAAATTATGAATCAGAATAATTCAAATATTTTAACCGTATTGGAATATATATTCCCTTAGCTTTTGTTTTTTTTGGTCGGAAAGAGTTCCCCTTTAGGCCATTTCCAACCGAAGGATCCAGAGGGCCAGATGGTCGAAAATAACCCGAAAATAGTTTCCAACCGAGGGCTAGGCCAAAGGGCTCTAGAATCTGGGAGGGCACCACGAAATCGGAGAGGGCTGGAGGGCTAGCTGCATGCAGCCAGCCAGCCCGGGGCTGGCCATTTTTTTTAATGTTTTGTTATATTATTTTTGTCGGCTATAACCGACACTAATAGCAATGTTAATATAATAGCAGTTTGAACAGTGTTGGTTAAAACCGTCACTAATTCTAATATGAATTCCAATTGTGTCGGTTATAACTGACACTAATTTGAATTCCAACGGCTAGCCAATCACTAGCCGTTGTATTCAATTTTTTTTTTGTTTTTATGAATTTAAACCTTTTTTGTTTCTATAACTTCCTATAACTTTTTTTCTATAACTTATATTTACAAAATTTGGTTCTTTTTTTTTTCGTATAACTTCTATTTTACAAAATTGGTTTCATATTTTTTTTTAAAATCCATTTTTTTCCTATAACTTCTATTTCACAAATTTTGTTTCATATTTTTTTAAATTCTATTTTTTTCCCTATAACTTCCTAAGCCATTATACAACATTAAATTAAATTAAGTAACATGAAACAACATGAAACAATATGAAACAATATGAAACAACATTAAATAACATTAACCAATATAAAAATTATACAACATGAAACTTAAACAATATTTTTAAAAACATTTAGCCGTTGGATTTGAATTTAAGTTGTAGTTTTTAAATAATAAATTATGTTTGGCCCTATGGCCCTTTGACCCTCGGTTGGAGACAGTTTTTTGTGACAGGGCTAAAAAAAGCCATTTGGCCCTCGGTTGGATACGGAGGCAAATATGGCCATGTACTGTTCATTAAAATATTAATATCTTGGAGGATCTTGGAGGGCCAGAGCGTTAAAACAAGTCATCTGGCCAACCATCGGTTGGAGATGGCCTTAGGCTTTAGCTGTAGGAAAATTTTGAAGAGGTATTTGTCGATTTGTTTTCAGAACTTATATAGAGCTATCAATTTTCTCCCTGAACTTTAATTTTAGATAGTTACCCTCTTGAACTTTTATAAGTAGTCAATTTCCAACCCCCTACCTTTAATTATAGCCGATTACCTTCTGAATTTTTATAAATAGCCAATTTCTCTCCTAGCGTTAGATTTTTTAAAAATTTCATCCAATTTTTCATCTATGTAATTTTCTATCTTTTTGCCCTCATACAGTTGTCATGTATTGTCTCTTTGATCAAGACTGATGAAAAATTGGTTGAAATTTTTTTAAATCTAGCACTTGAGAAAAAAATGGCTATTTATAAAAGTTCAGTGGGGAATCGGCCAAAACTAAAGTTCAAAAAGAAAATTGACTAATTATAAAAGTTTAAGGGGTAATTGACTAAAATCAAAATTCAAGAAAAATTAACAACTCCGTACAAATTCATCAGACAAATCAACAAATATGCCGATTTTGAAAACATGGTAGGAAATTTTTGAAAACTAGCCTTTTTCAACATTTTTTAACCCATATTTTAGAATTAAGACTACCTGCGGTAATACAGTATTGCTTTTCCCTCTTTCTTTTGGTTAGGAAAAAATGAATATTGGGATAAAGACCTTTTCAAATTTGGAAAAAAAGTTAACAATAAAAATAAAGAAAAACTAATGAAAATGACTTGAAAATTTTGAGTTTTAACGATAAGAACAAAATAAAGGGTAAAGCGAATAGTATCAGGATTGACTTTTTAGTGTAAAAATATGATTTTTCGTTAAAATGAACAATACTAAAAACTTTTCGTTAAAGTTCATTAAAAATAAACCAACGAAAACGAAAAAGGATAGTTTCCTACAAACGCTGCATTAGAGAAGCAAGCAATAAAAGCATGAAAATGACTTGTATGTCTTTTCATCCGTGAGGTCTCTATCTGTGCCAATAAAAATAAAAATATATGTAAATTTTTATCTGCATGTTTTTATTTTATCAGCATGACGTTACTGTAACGAAATACAGGTAACGTACAAGTTGTTCTTCTAAAATTAAATCCCCACCCACCTCCAAAAACCCAAAATCCAGAAGAATGGACGAAACTTCTTGGCTATGAGATAAGGCCATCTCCAACCGAGGGCTGGCCAGAGGGCTCGTTTGAGCCCTCTAGCCCTCCAAGATTCCCCAAGATATTAATATTTTAATGAACAGTACATGGCCATATTTGCCTCCGTCTCCAACCGAGGGCCAGAGGGCCAAAGGGCTCGTTTTAGCCCTGTCACAAAAAACCGTCTCCAACCGAGGGCCAAAGGGCCATAGGACCAAACATAATTTATTATTTAAATTTAAAAACTACAACAACTTAAATTTAAAAACAACAACTTATATTTAAACACTACAAATTAAATTTAAAAACAACATTAACTTAAATTTAAAAATTACAACGACTTAAATTTAATATCCATAATCAATATCATCTTCATCATCCGCCATTGTAGGAGTATAGTCAGAGGTAAACAATTGCCGCCGAGCCATAATTTCTTTTTTTTTCCTATCAAAATATTATAGATGAAGGAAATATTAGAAAATATATTGAAGGAAATATTGAAGGAAATATTGAGAAATATATTGAAGGAAATATTGAAAAATATTGAAGAAGGAAATATTGCAAATGAAGTGAAGAATTGAAAGAACTTCACTATATTTATAGAAGAAAAAAATGTTTAAAATAAATTAAAAAAAAAAAAGGTCTTTAATGCTGTCGGTTTTAACCGACAGCAATAGGAAATCATTAAAAAAAAAATAGCCAGCCCTCCAGCCCTCCAGCCCTCTCCGATCCCGTGGGGCCCTCCCAGATTCCAGAGCCTTCTGGCCTAGCCCTCGGTTGGAGACGGTTTTAGGGCTATTTTCGGCCCTCTGGCCCTCTGGACCCTTCGGTTGGAGATGGCCTAAGGCTCCCAACTTTTCCTTCAATTAACTCCCAAATTTCCCAAATCGATTTGGGCGAGTCAAAAGTCAAACTTTTTCAGTGTGACTTGTGCGTGTGAGGAGAGTGGTGGCCGTGTGAGGGAGATGGTGACCACGAGGTTATTAGTCGGAATAGGAACGTTGAATCCTAGAGAGAGAGAGATAGAAAGAGACAAGAGGAGAGAGAGAGAGACCCATTGCTATATTTATGTCCACACGAACCAAAAGAGAAAGAAAACAATTGAACCAACGTAGAAAGAGACCAAATTTTGAGTTTTTTTCTCTCTCCTATTTTTGTGTTGGGAGAAACATATGAACCAACGTAGTTGGCGGGCCGTTTTTGCTTCCTTGCCTTGTAAAACTGCAGTGTTTTTACCGCCTCCTGTTATTTATTCAACTTTCTTTCTTCCTCTTCTGAGATCCTCCCATGGCTTAAAGATTGCTCCTTTCTTTCCCCTTTCGATTCCAAATCGCTCATTTCCCAAAACCCAATTCTCCAAATCTCTAAAGGATTCGTGGGTAGACGTAAATTTGCAAGTTTTCAATAGGAAATTGGGTTCTTATACTATATATATATATATATATATATATTGAGATAGAGAGAGTGAAGAGACGGGGGAGCTGTAAGTCACAGACAGTTGAGGTGAGTGGGAAAGTTTGAAGGTTTGGGCAGAATGTGGAGATGGTGTAAGAGCAGTGGTGTGTTGGTGAGACAAATGGGGTTGGGGAAGCCCAACGGCCCCAACCCATGTTTTGGATTCAAGGGTTTTGCTAAACAAGAATGTGGGTTGTTGAATTTTCCTGCAACTTCGTCTTTGGCGCTGATTCCGAAGAGGAGAATGTCGTCTTCTGGTGATTTCAGCGGCGGAGTGGGAGGAGCAGCAGAGCTGAGCATAGGAGGAGAGACAATATCGTTTGCGGAGGCCAAGAGGCTGATGAGGCTGGTGAATGTGGAGGCTTTGAAAGCCAAGCTTGGGACAGAGGAGAAAGAGGCAATACCGTATTCTCATCTTCTGGAGGCGTGCCAGAGCATTGGGGTTGCCAGATCGCCGGAAGAGGCTGCTGCTTTTGCTCGGGTTCTCGACGAGGCCGGCGTCATCCTTCTGTTCCGGGACAAGGTCCTCCTGCATCCTAATAGGGTATGAAACCTCCTCCCCTTAACTCCTTATTGTTCCTTTGAACTTATATCAGAATGTAATTTCGCTTTCGTGTTTTGAATATTCTAAACTACTCTACTTTACACAGATGGCCAAAGGGGTTTGTTTTTGGGAAATGTTTATCTCCTTTTCCTTTTTGTGGCCCTATCTGGATGGCCCCTCTCTCAATTTGTTATTGTTATTGCCTTGACTTCACGGAATTATTAAGTACATAGTTGGGGATCACATATTTTCTGGGCTTCCAAATTGAAGGGATGGGAAATTAAGTTGAAATTATTTTCAGAGATAGAAACTTTGGCAAGTTTCAGTGGTAATTACTTACCATCTGTGGGAGGAGATGCACCAGGATTTCGTGTTAATTACTACCCTGTTAGGTAACTACATGGAGGTTTCTTTGTGTTTTTCCTTGTTCTTCAGAATTTGGTTAGATCCCATAAACCTGTCTTTTTGGCTCCTAGCTGAGTTTTTACGTATTTACCTTTTACATGGCGATGAAGGTTTGTAGTTCTTCCAAAACTACTGATCCAAACACAGCATAGGATTTCGATAGTTCTTTTGGGGCTGAATCTAGCTGCTTTTAGCTTCTGTTGTCTTTCCTTCGTGATTGCGAATGTGATTGTTTGAGTTTTTATGTTAATACTTGGTAGTTGTATGCATTGTGTAGACATCTCATCTTTCAAGTCTAATGCAGAGATTTGAAATTGACCAAATATAGGATCTGTCCTATTTGGATTTTGGAACATTACTGGCATTGCCAGTTCTTATTACTGTTATGATTTGTGCTTCCTGCATTGGATATGAATTAAGAATCTGAGCTGGTTACGAGAGCTTTCTCAAACACAATTTATCTGTTTAGAGGCCTTACATTACATTGACTCATACCGCTGCATCTCATTCGTGACTTCCAGGTTGTGGAGCTAGTTCGAAAAGCAGTACCCCTTGCTCTGACTCCGGAAGATGACCCCTTGTGGGCGGAGTTAAAAAAGCTGCAGGAGAAGAAGGAAGAAATCGATGTGTTGGCACATAAGCAGGTCCGGCGCATTCTCTGGGCTGGTCTGGGGGTGGTCCTGACACAGCTCGGGCTCTTTTTCAGGCTAACATATTGGGACTTCTCATGGGACGTAGTGGAACCACTCGCCTACTTCACAACAACGACTTGCATTGGCATAGGCTATGCCTACTTCTTGATCACGTCAAGAGATCCAACTTACCAAGATCTGATGAAGAGGCTTTTTCTGAGGAGGCAGAGGAAACTGATCGAGCGTCATAATTTTGATGTCGAAAAGTTCAAGGAGATCCAGAGAAAATGCGGCATACCTCTACACGCCAGTGCCTCGATTAAGAATCGTGTAGGCCTGGAAATAGAGCTCGACGACGCTTTACATAGAGATTAACACTTTCAATTTTATACTTTTGGCCGGGGTGGGGAAAATGCAGGAGGCTAACTCAGACTCTTCTGTTTTGTTACAATCTGGCCCCTCCTGGTTTTATGTAGGTAGGGCCAAGAAATTTTTGATTTTAACATGTTGCTTCTGACCTACCTTTCAAAATATTTGTCACAAATACCTAATTTCATGCAGAGCTTCTGCTTTTAACCTAGGAAATATGCTATGGACACCGCTTTATGTACCATGTCTCTAATAGAGGTCGGACCACTTGTACCAGATGAGTTTTGGAGGTGTGGTTACATAACGTCGAAAAATCAGAACCCTAGGCAGAAGGCATTTCAGTTCGAAAGTAGAATCAGAATCACGTCTCTAGTAGAGGTCGGAGCGGATGAGTTTTGGAGGTTTGGTTTCATAACATCAAAGAATCAAAACCCTAGGCGGAAGGCATTTCAGTTCCAAGGTAGAATCAGAATCACTCATCGTAGGCAACCGAAACCAATCAATCTATTCAAACGTTACCTTACTGTCTCTTGATCGTTCGGGTTAGTTGCTAATCTGTCCTAAAATTTTAGGGTTTCACAAATGCCGTACGAACAGTTTAACATACGAAGTCTGTTCAGTAACTTGATGACCATATATATATTGTTCTTTTTATGCATTAGAAAGTCAATCTCAAGGGAGCTAAGTATATCAATCACAGATTGTTCTTCAGATCCGCTGAAGCGCTCCAAAATCTGAGAGAGAGGCCTGCAAACATCCGAGTTTTTTGAATTTGTTGGTTTTACCTTGCAGGGTCGAAAGGTGAGGATGATAAAGCTTTCCATTTCACTACACTACTTACCCCGTCTTGGTTCTTAAGCCAATCGTACATGGAACTCTCCGTTGCCTTCAATGCAACAGAACCTTTGTCATCTGGACGACGTAAGTTTTTGGCGTTTCGTTGGGAGTAAATCCTCTAAATGTTCTTTGGGTTGCTTTCCTCTTTGTCTCCTGGTCAAGGGAAGAGAAGCGGTTTCTTCATTTTTATCTTCAAGAGGTTCTTCCATGGGGGTTGCACGAGCAGAACATGGTGACGATTGTGTTTCCTTATTCGGAAGTTGACCAGCTTCCAGAGACACTCCAATCTTTTGCATTGCTAGGCAAATATTGATGTGTGCATAACTTATCTGGCATTTTAAAATATGTTCAATCAGATAAACGATAATTGCACGTAAATGGCCCGTCTATATGAGTATTAAGCACATATTAAATATAGATTCACGTGCATTGCGGATTACACACTTCATTAGACAGACGAATTAATAGCATAATTAAACATGAACTCCCAAAATAAGGCAAAGGTTTTGAAGCTCACATCTTCTGGCAATTCGTCTTTGATAGGCTTTAGCCTTTCCGTAGGGCCAACCTTTGAAACGGCACACCGAATGTCCGAGAGAACTTTGTGAGTTAGTCCGACCTCGTTGCATAGCCTGATCCAATCAATTTCACATCCTTCTTGAGCTGCTTCTACCAGATAATTAAGAACAGTCTGCTCTTTAATAGGAGCAGTTCTACCAGGATAGTTCTGTGGTTGAAAAAGATTGATGCAATGTAAGAATTGAAGCATAAGAAAAAAGATAATGATCCATAGTAAATACTGAATCTTTGAAAACATACGGCAATTTTCTGAATCGACACACCCTCTACATGCCACAATTTCCAAGCTTCAAACCTTGCTGGCATTAACTTTTTTGGTAGGTTGGGTACTGGATAGACTTTTCTTGTAATAGCAGTAGTTTGTACGGTTGCCTCTCCATCCAGTGGAAGATTTAGTCCTCGTGATAGATTCCGGATGATCCGAAGAAAAATGTTTCCATGTGTCACTACAAGGTGCTACAACATAAATAAAGATGTCATTATAAAATTTAACTTATACGGAAAACATTCTCCTATTGTTGTGAATTATAGCGTGTGGTAAGGCACTGTCATGTTCAATCCCGCAACGAATTTCTGACCAGTTACTTGTGCCTATGTCCGGAAAATATTCTGGATAGCACTGGAAGCCATCAGTAAGTAAAAAGTGTGCTTGAGAATCGTGAACCACGTATTGATCAGTACATATTCAAGCTCCTTTGCCAACCGAAGGACATGATTACTACAAACAGATTATATTCAGTCGGAAAAACTCAAAAGATGCATCAGCGTCAAAACTTGTTTCACATCAATGCAATGTATAAAATCCTTGTCGTTCAGAACTAAAGAGTTTGAGAAGAACATTTTTAGCTACTAGCAAACTACGAGGGTTTAGTTGGTTTGCCAATTGTAGTTAAGATCCTAGTTAACTATCACACAGGAGAAAGGAGATATATATATATATATATATACAGAAAGCTAGCTTTGCCATTGCTCTCTGCAAGACATACCTGGTTGACACCATCAATGTTTGCTAGCCTTGCTTTGGTAGATGGTCTTGCTAAAGCAATTTTTTTGATTGTTTGATCACCAAAAATAGCATATCTGAAAAGAGTAAAATTTGGATGAAAATCAACGTTTCTGGGGAAAAAATTAAAAGAAAATTTCTCTTTAGATATTATTGGATAAAGTATTTGGCATCGGTGTCTTGACTGTATAATTAAAAAGAGATCCTACGGAGCAGTTCCAAGGCTTCTTGCGAGCTTCCTTCTCTCTTCTAAAAGCATGCGGTAGAGTTGTTTCTCCGCCTGAGAGAAAATGAAAATGCATAAAAAAGGTAATACTATAACGGAGAGATGAAAAATAAAGACGCAAAAGAAAAACAGTGAACCAACTTTCATCAATAACCCAAGATCAACTGCAACAAACTTTACGTAGATTTCTCAACTCAAACGATGTCTAAGTGGTTTAGTCATTTAAGTTTCGCAGGCAACTTATTAAGGAATGCTGAAGAGAATGAAAAACTAATAAATAAAACCTTGAAAACCTGCTTTTTCTCAATCACTCGGTTATACTGTAAATATTGATAACATATGGATAAAACATTGAGTAACTGAGGTGAACAAACACAATAATGCTTAAATTGCCAACCTCTGAGAATCCTTCACATTCCAGAGTATCCGAACTCTTAATTTCTCCAACTTCGCCTGATGCATGCTTGTTGTCCTCATCATCGACCATTTCACTGGTCACTGGCAAGAATAGGGGTGGTTGATGATCCGGTCCAGCAGAACTAAGAAATTGGTACGCTTTTGGACTAAGACTGATGCACCAAAAAAAAAAAAAACACTCAAATTCAATCATTTCCATTTCGAGTTTTGAAATTGAAATTCAAGAAAAAGAAAAAGTATCTATAAGTAACAACAGAGAAGGTCATTTCGGGTGGCATTTAGTATCATTAAAAAATAAATGGACCTCGAAGAGATTTATTATAAAGTTTTACCTTCCGCAAAGATAGAATAAATGAAAATAGTATACCTCACAGTTCTGTATGTGTCATTTACTGTCTCCATCAAATAACCTGTATTAAAAAGAGCATTTTAACTCATAAACTGACCAATTAAGCGATCATATGCCTCCGGTACTAAAATGCCAAACATAATACTCAGAGCAAGGAGATCAGCTGATAGAATATTAAAAATTAGTAAAAATCTTCTTGTACATTAATTACTACAACTTAAAAGAAAGTATCCTTTATATACCAGAAGAGAGTAATTGGTAACCAAGTGCTTTCCACCAATTTGATGAATAGTCCTTCCCAAGACCATGCAGTGGAAGCTTGTCATATTGGGCATCGATAAATTTTTTAGCCTGTATGCCACAAGGAAAGATCACCATGAGTAACACAATGACATAAAAGTTGAAAAAAACAACAGCAACTGAAAAATGACATTTTAAAGAACTTTAGGGCGAGGCACTTTCAAAGTTTAACAGAAGCTAACTGTAAAAAACATTCCTATCAAATATTTTTTGAGTTACAACTTTCGGTTTCTATCACTCACGTGTGTTTATATCATTAAGTTAATTTGAATTTTATTCCTACAATTTTAGCAAGATATATATTTCTTTGAAGACCGCAAACAAAGACATCTCTTCAGCTAAAATACAAGGCTAAAAATAAAGATTTTCCCCTTGAAGGCTTGAACAATGCCAAATGAATCCAGGGAAAAACAACTTTTGTCCATAAAGTTCAACTCGTTGGATCCCCGGATCATTGAATTCCAAAAATTCACATTTTAGATTCTTGCAGTATTACTTATGCAACATCAATGATAAACATGGTATACTGTGTTTCAAAAATGCATTACAACTTACTCGAGAGCCACGAAGAATGTCTACAGAAATATTGAGATCCCATTTACCCCTGCATGATTGAATGCAGTCCATTAGAAGAAATGCTTCTCTAGACATGTCCCGCTCCCTCTTTGTGGAAATGCAGTTCTCACAATTACCTACAAGCACATTTAAGCCACGGCATAATTATTGGTTCAGTTTAAGTTGTAAGATTATCTGCCATGGAATATTGATGCAGGTGATGCTAAAGCTAATCTAAAAACATTTTACGAAACAACTTCAACTATCATAAAAACTTTCAAACTATACAATCGAATCTAAGCAGTCCCTTGGATGTTAACAAGTAATTATATCATCTCTGTCAAGTTCACCACCAGCAGGTTCTACTATTTTATTGAAACAACAAGGGCCCAAATTTAAATCCTAGCATCAAAAGCTAGCAATGAGCAAATTAGGCAGATGATTGACCTATAGCACACGGAT
Organism: Malus fusca; assembly: GCA_035220775.1. Classification (NCBI taxonomy): domain Eukaryota; kingdom Viridiplantae; phylum Streptophyta; class Magnoliopsida; order Rosales; family Rosaceae; genus Malus; species Malus fusca. The sequence goes on from CM069069.1 coordinate 3,632,847, forward strand.
GCAGTTTAAAACTTCAACACTAACATTTAGGGAGACTGAACTCAGGAATTCCAATGAAGAAAGCAGATCCATACCGCATTTATCAGCTGGAAACTTTTCCCCAAAGTGACCAAGCAAGAACTTCCTTCTGCAAGTTGTCAATAAGCAATACTGTTTTGCTGCCATCACTGACTCTACAACAGCTTTACGTTGACTTTCCTGGTGATTAGAAGCCCACAAAAACTCATGAGGCAGAAAAATAGAAACAAATAAGAAGTTACAGAATAGCATCCATAAATATTTAGCCACATCCTACAACAGAAACAAAATAAGCACTTACAGAATGTAGCTCTCTAATGTAAAACTTAGCTTTTGCAAAGTCACTTCTAGTGTAATAAAGCCAGCAGACAGATGCAATACCATCTCTACCGCATCGTCCACTTTCCTGGTAATAACGCTCCAAACTCTTTGGGCAACCATAATGTATCACTTGCCTTATGTTTGGCTTATCGATACCCATTCCAAAAGCAATTGTAGCAACCATGACATTTAGTTCATCTCTTATAAACAATCTGATAAAAAGAGTAATAAGCATCATGTCAAATCAGATCAATGTAAGGTTAAGAAATGGACGGGTGCTGTATTCAAAAATTACACTGATAGCACAAGGAGCAACTATAAGTGCTACTTTAAGTTTAAATACACATGGAATAGGGTGAGAACCTATGGGACTCCGCACGAGCACTATTGTCCATTTGACCATGATATATTCCTGCCTTAATACCTGCCTCCTCAAGTGACCCAAATACCTAGTGAAGGTAATGAAAAACATTAAAAGAATGTAAGCCAAGTTCTGCAAAAAAGTACATTCATGAATAAAACAAGATATCATACACATGATATAATGTGAACGATAAGTTACACAGATACCATACATGCATAAAAAAAATACATATGTTAAGAATAACAGAATGCATTTAAAGAGCTTACCTGCTCAACATCTTTAATTGTCGTGCAGTAAATGATAGTTGAACCATCTGAGCGCACAAATTTTGAAACTTCTTGGACGAGCTCCTGAATAAATGACCGACCATGTTTGAATGACTTGACACCATAGAACAGATTTGTCTGGTCAAATGAGCCTATGGCAACATATGGGTTTTGCATCTTCAAGGAATTAACAATGTCCATTCGAACCCTGGAATATGAATATTAGTATAGATAAATATTGAACAGAAAAATGAAAATAAAAAACCACCTATTCGAAAGTGAAATATAGTCATATATGTTAAGTTACAAAAGATCGTAAGAGCATGGGTCAAGTAATGAATAGTTTTGTGCCACTGTTTTCTAGGCTCTAGCAAATGTCAAAACTAATAGATGACAATAGCTCACTTCCTAGTTGCTATAGTTGTTCTTAAGTTATGAAGTTCCGAGGGTGAGCAAAATTAGAGAAACAAGTAGTCCAACGAACAAAGAGATTTCTGTTGCAATATAAGGACTGAAAGCAGATGGTACAAGCTCCCTACAGAAAGAGAATGTTGTAAATTTTATTAGTTGAATTCTGATGATGTTAAGCAAAAGGAAGCAATACCCTAATAGAAAAGCAACAGCTGATAAGAACATCAAAATCCCAGAGAGATATAGAGAGATAGAGACATACTTTTCCGTAGCAGTTGCAGTTAAGGCAATAAATGGAACACCAACAAGAATGGCACGTAACTTGTCTAACTTCTTGTATACCACCCTGTAGAGTCCACAGTGAGAAATGCTCAGATGATGATGATTGGTGATTACAAGTAACATTAAGATAATTATAGGCATAAAACAAAGTGAGAATATACATACAAGGAACAAAATCAACACATGAAGCTCTGTGAGACGACTGAAAATACACTTTTGAAACAAGAAACTAGCCCTAGTGCCACCACCCAAAGACTAGCCCTAGTGCTCCACAGTGGGCGCTTCTTTCTTCTCAAAATAAAATAAAATAAAATAAAAATAAAATAAAATAAAAAAAAGACTAGCCAACTTTATTTTAAAACTGAAGTAAGTAGGATCAGTAATAAGAAACATAAACTTGAGAAACTATGTGGAACTCGATCCTGTTCTAGCAAGAAAAGTTGGAGAGAATGATGCCAAAACAAATTTCACAGGCCAAAGTCCCCACAATTCATAAACTAAGATTATGAAAATCAAGCCATTAGGATTTATTTTAGGAAGAACCACGAAATAGCAGTGACCTGAAATCATAGCCCCACTGCGATATGCAATGTGCTTCATCAACAGCAAACAAACAGAGTCCAACACTCAGCAAATTGGACCAGAAACTGCAAGAAAACGTAAGAGTCAGGATACCGATTTCTGCAAGAAAAATAAATAAACTAGAATATAATATTGACATCGTAATATCCACTAAAATACTCCCATATACCAAAAAAATCTTGATGCTGGACAGGCTATAAAGTTCTCATCAAAATCATCATACACATCCATGACAGTAGTAGTCCAAGTTTGCTAGTCCAAACTCCCAGTTCATGTTTGTAATTGTAATATAGCACACAAGTACGAGTGCACAATAGAACGGAAAACTTGAAACTGAAAAATGGCAAATAAAAGTAGTAATGTACCTAGCAGGAACCGAACATGCCTTTTCCGGGGTCATGTACAAGATATCAAACTGACCGCTTTCAGCTCTGCTCTGGACAGTGGAATCAGTTTGACTGCTTCCCATAAACTTGGCTCTGATTCCTCGTTGCTTCAAAGACATTACCTTTAAATAAAACATCAAAAAATTCAAATCATTTCCGACAACACGTAATTACTGATTACTAATCTTCAACACAAACAGAACCAAATGACATGATTATAAACCATTATTCAACAAAAAAGAAAACCCCAACAAAAAGAAACAATCTTTGGTTCACCTGATCTTGCATTAGGGATATAAGAGGGCTCACAACGACACCGGTCTTTCTGACAACCAACGGAGGCACCTGATAGCTGTTAACAGAAACAACCCAGCAAATCAAACACTTGTAAAACCCTACTCAAACAACAGAGAAAGGAAAGGAAGAAGCTTTTACCACAACGACTTGCCGCTTCCGGTGGCCATCACAATCAACGAGTCGTTTCCCTCTATGATTTTCTCAACCATTTCCTTCTGGTACGGCCGAAACGAAGAAAACCCAAAATATTCCTACACCCCAAAAAAAAAATATTAGACTGAAAACCGAAGAAAAGAAAACAAGAAGCAGAAGAAGAAAAGGTTCTTCACCTTCAGAATGGACTGCATTTTCTGTGGAGACGATCAGTTGGCAAGGATTTTTTGGAGGAAAGAAACAACCCAGTAAATCAAGCACTTGTAAAACCCTACTCAAACAACAGAGAAAGGAAAGGAAGAAGCTTTTCCCACAACGACTTGCCGCTTCCGGTGGCCATCACAATCAACGAGTCGTTTCCCTTATGATTTTCTCAATCACTTCCTTCTGGTACAGGCCGAAACGACGAAAACCCAAAATATTTCTACACCCAAAAAAGTTTAGACTGAAGAAAACAAGAAGCAGAAGACGAGAAGATCCTTCACCTTGAGTATGGACTGCATTTCTGTGGAGACGATCAGTTGGCAAGGATTTTTTGGAGGAAAGAAAAGCACTTTTGAGTTCTGAGGTGCTTTTTTGTTTTAGAGTTTTGAGGCTTTAGACGCACTTTTACACCAAGCAGATGACATATAGCGTCAGAAATTAATTAAGGCAATTACCGGTAGAAATGCCCAACTTTTCCCGCCATTTCTTTGAGGAAGAAAACTTTGGCGTCCCAAAGGCCCAAAGAAACTAACCATTGCAGCCCGAGGGCCTATGCACGCAATATTCTACTTTAAACTAATATAATGTGCGAAAAGAAATATCTGAACTCGAATTGATGGAGGGGTGCATCTGATCATGGCAATGTGGCTACGCACGAGCCTGTGAGTTTGTTCCTTATATTTGGTTGTTAAAACCGTTGTCACAAAACTTGTCTTTTGGACCGATAAGTCACAAGTGCCATTGGAGAAACAGAACCGAACCTATCTATCCACATGTCATTCTAATTGTGAAATTCCTTTGCTGTTACAACGTAAATTGAATTTTTTTTCTCTCCATAAATTAAGCATGCTGTATAATGGTCTTTTGTTCTACAGAAGAAGGAAATGAAGAACGGGAACGAAACGAAATAAGGTGTTTCTAGCTCGGTCGTGAATGTGACTACTTTCGAGATTTAGAAAAATGATGGTTGAATCTGTTCGGAATGTATGATGAAACTGTTGTCAAATAACATAAACAAACGAGTATAAATCGGGATCCGACTCACGTTAACACAACTATCAAGCTCCGACCCTAATAATCCAGCTACAATCATAGTAAAGCATCCAAATACACTGGGAGAAAAAATTTACATATTGTGCTGTGCATATCGAACATCTGCAATGCAGATTCTACCTTCTAAAACAACTGTTTGTACTCTTCGGCTTCTTGTGTCATTTCCTCGAGGCTTCTGTCCTTCCTTTCCTGGTCTAAATCTAGATTTCGCTTTAATTCCTTCTCCTTTTCTTCTAGCTATAGCATTGAACACAGAAAAAGTAAATACTCGAGCTAAAACATGCGAATTAGTAAGTGTTAATAAAACCTGAAATAGACGTTCCAATCTTACTGCATCATAAATCTCATCGTTCTTCTCAAAGTCACCAACTTTCCGTGGGAGGATATGGATATGAACATGGGGTACACTCTGTCCGGCTTGGGGTCCATCCTACAAACAATGAGGACAAAGTTGGCTTGGGGAGACATAAAACCATTACTATGTGCAGCAACAAAAATTTCAGATCCTAAGATATGAACTTGAGAATGGACCGTCTCCCAACAAACATCATAACGCAAAACTGTTGCCATGGAATACCACACAAAAAGTAGGTAACCCGCTCAACCTCAAATAACAAGTTCAAAGCATAATTGGTAGGTGATATGGATGTGAAAAGAAACCTAACAGCTTGGAGGAAGTTTTAAAGTACGACCAAAATAAGAATATATATGAAGAAATAAATATCTAGAATATACATACACTCTTAGATTAGAACAGTAACAAGTAAAAATGATCTAAATTGTATGCTTTATGTGGCGATAAACAGGAACGACTTATGAATGTATGGCATTAAGTGATCACTTGGTTAAAAGTAATATCAGTAACAGATCTCAAGGGCAAAATAACAGACTGAAAACCAGGCCAAACACAAATATTGTTCACTGACAAAAAAAAAGTTAACGGTCTGAAATTCTTACTTGAATAGCAAGTGTGAGAGATGATGCTTTGTGGTAACTCTCCAGCCGACTACCAACCTTTTGCGCTGTGATCCAAAGGTCACTGGTCTCATCAGCAGTGAGATCACCAAAGCGCTTCACTTCACGCCTTGGGCAGACAAGCACATGTACATGATGTTAAGTCAAGCATGATTGAATTGGGCATACTATAGTGCCACAATAAAATGGGTATAGTTTGCACACATAACAACATGGAAAAGAGGATCAATCTGGATAGCCGGGGGTTAAATACACACGATGCTTGGCCATTGTATTTCAACATATGCAGATGAGAAAGGCAGTTAGGCACACATATTGGTCAATGATAAACTATATACAGACCCGTGGTCCAAAAGAAACCAGTCAATATCTAATAATAAAAAGGGATGCACTTTGTAGCATGCTCTTAAGACTCAAGCATTGCAACCAGCTGAATCTACCATCTGCTGCTTACATTTTGGTGCCACAGAAAACCGTTTCGGACTAAAAATCAAGCCGGATAAAAGACTCTTCCTTTTCGTATCCAGAACGAAAAACCAGCACCCTTTCCTTTGACATCCATACTCACTACTCACCAGTATGATCCAATCAATCAGTAATAAAACTCACATGCTGCCTTAATTCTCCAATCAAGAAAAAGGGCAGGGCACTAAAACAAGGAAATTTCCTGCAGATGGCTCTTTACCATAGTTGCAAAATTCAATCTCTACCGATTCTCTTCCCCCTAACAACTAATTATTAAACCCACTAACGCTATCACAACTAAACAAAAACAAAAAGGAAATTTCCCACCTTCTTTTTCTTTCTTATAGAACAAAGTAACAATGCATTTATTGACCGATCCCAAAACAAAATTTACTTTCAAAGCAAGTGAAAGGATATGACCTGCAAAGAAAAAGGAGAATTGGGTCATCAAATTTGCAACTTTTACATTCAATTTTCATGCTTGATTATTCAGCGTTAAGAGTGAGAGAAAAGTACCAGGAACAAGAGGGCGCAGGTTAACCATGGCGAAGGATAGATTGGTGGAGTAGAACACTCCCCTCCCGTCGATCTTGTACGGCCCGAACTTGAAGCTCTCCGAAGACATCTGCGAAGCCATCTGTTTGGGTTTTATAAACAAAGTATAATGAAAGGAGCCGGAGACGGAGGTAAAGGAAGAAGAAAGGGTCGGAATTGGTGGTTTCTTGGCGGAGGTGGAGAAGGAGGAAGGAGGAAGGAAGGCGGCTCTGGCGACGAAGGGCGATCGTGTAATGAAAGATCTAACAGTGGAAGCCACCGTCGAGAACGGCATTTTACGCTTTTGACTTTACTTGAGCTGATGCTTTCCGCCCGTGTTTAATTTTTTATTATAAATGGGCTTGAATTACAGAACTCAGGCCCAATGGGCTTGAACCTGGGAATTCACCTCGATCACTTCGGAATTAGATCCTCTCCACATCCCCTCGCTAGGGATCCCGGGGATCATTTAATAACAATCGTTCATCAAAGATCATGTGACCGCAGTTTTTTCTTTTTATATATTTTTTACGCAAAACGAGGCTGTTCTATTTTGAAAATATAAAAAGCATTCAATTATGGCTGCACGATATTTGATCAACGGTTGATATTAATCGATTCCCCAGATCCATAGTGAGGAGATCCGGAGAGGATCTAATTCCGTCACTTTCCATCCCAAGCTTTTTTTTTTTTTTAATTGTCACCTAAATTTTCACTTGAAAAGGATTCCTCTTACTTGACCTAAACTAGCCTCTCTACACATGTTCTACGTATGCGAGGGACTTTGTTTTTTTGTCACATCCCCGTCCCGGGCTCGACTTTACCGTAACACAATATTGTGGATGCAAATTTCTTCCTCCTTGATCTTGGACAAAATTGCACCTACAAAATAAATAACACATTTGGTTATGGCCACAAGCCTCACGCGCCCACGATGAATGGGGGGGGCTTTGGCCGAAGAACCTCCGATGCCAAAGTTAGAATTTAGAGAGAAAGAGTGTTTAGAGAATTTTGGGATTTTTGACAAAGTGTTTGCATTGGTTTTTTGGTGAGAATGAGAGTATATTTATAGGGATAGGGGTGGCTAGGGTTTTTTGGGTTTAATTTAGGTTTAATTAGGAGTTACCAAATAATTAAAAAGGGAAAATGGTGGAAAAGGTAGAGAATATGATAGGCTCTTTTTGGATGGGAATGGCCGGCCCTTGGTGTGATTTTTGGGGTATAATGGGTGATTAATTTGGTGATTAATGAATTAATTAGGAATTAATTCATTAATTAGGAATTAATTCATTAATTAGCCAATTAATCTCTATTTTTATGGGATAATTTATAGGTTATGAAGTAATTACCTATAATGAGGATGGATGAGATAAATTGGAATTGGTTACCTTTTTTGGAACATTTTTGACTTGGTTGAGGATGATTGTCCGCCGCTCGCGCGTAGGAATCTCTGTATGCCTCAAGGGTATTTTTATCCTCTTTTACCAAAAAATCCACGTGTCGCCTTGTGATTATTTTTGGTTCCACAAATGCCCCCACACATGTTGGGCTGCTTGCAGGAAAGGGAAGCATGTGTAAAGATCTTCTTGTTTTAGGAAACTTAAGACTGCTTCCTATTTTGATGTTGATTCTCTCTTTAATAGGAAATTAGATCCTTCTAGGAAAGGGAAATAAATTTCTCTCAAAGCCTATTTAAGTCCACATTAAGTGGGTTATTAAATCAACTTTGGAGAGCGATTTATTCTACCCAACAAGTGAGAGAAAGTTAGAGGATATTTGTTCCCCATCCTCTAGCAATCTTCTACATCTTGCCCGTGCAAAGGACCGTCTTTCATTGATTTATTCGTCTTCTCCGTGCCGCACCGATGTAAGAAAAATTTAATTTTTCTTGTCTTCTTCTTGGATAGTGCTATTGCAGGGCAGCCGTCGGGGTGGTGCGGCACATCGGCTGGCAGGGGCCAGGAGTTGGCTCGGTATGGGCCGATAAGATGTCGTGGCAGGGACCACTGCTTAGGCAGCTTGGCTTGGTTTGAGCCAAGGGCAGCTTGTGCGACTGGGGTCGTGGATTGTGGCGTTGGGGAGCAGTGCTAGGCGAGCCGCATGGCTCATGTCCTTTGGGCTCTTGGACCTGACTCGGACCAGGCTAGCGATTGAGAGAAATGAGGAGATTATGGGTTTCATGGGCTGCTGGAATGTTGGGTTGAACTCCCCTGCTGGGTACCACGAATGGCGTTGGCTACTTTAACTTTCTTCGTCAAGAGAAACGTGGGCTGCTCCCAAAGTAAAAGGTGAATAGGATCAAGGCGGATGCATTGGTTCGTCCAATCACCATTGTGGATCCTGCTGCAAGTGTTCGTCCAATCACCGTTGTGGATCCTGCTGCAAGTGAAGGTGGGAAAATGGATCTTCCATGCCTGCTCAAGATATGCCGGCCGAGAAAAAACCAAAGACTTCTTTCATTGCTTATGCAAAGGATGAAAAGTTGATTGCTGCTTATAATCAAGTGATCCACTTCAAGAGAATCGTCGATAGGCTTGAACCCCAAGTGTTGGAACTTCAAGGTGTACTGAAGATCAACGAAAGTTTGAAGAAAGAAGTGGATGAGCTGCAACGCGTCCATGTTGGTATTGGTGAAGTAGTAGGAGAAGTTGGTGCCCAGGCTGGAGCAGTCGGGGGTGATGCCGATGCTAAGAGTTTCGCGGCTGCTGAAGGTGTGGCGACCGAATAGTCGTGGGATGTCCAGGCTGCTAAAGTGTAGTCATCTAGGTAGTCTTTAAGATTTTCTTTGTTTTTCCTTGTAGCTCTTGTTTTGCTTGAACTCTTTCGGCCTTTGCTAGTTGTTTATAAACATGTTTTCCTTAGCTTTTCTTCATTTTTGCTTCTTTTGTTCATGCCCTAACCTTTAGACTTGATAGACCAGTGGCAAGCATGCTACTTTTTATAAGCAGACAAGTTCGCGTAGCCTATGCAGCCGTAGGTATTGGTGTAGAACTTTGCAAAGTTGTTAGCCATTGGGTTGGCAGCCGGATGCCTTACTTACAGAAGCAGACAAGTCCGCGTAACCACTAGGCTGTTAACCTTGACTTTCTCCAATTCCGTAGGTTGCATAGCAAGTATCACAACACTTTAGGACTGGGTGTAGGTTGTTCCGCGCTTGGCAGAGGTGAAGCTTATCGACTACGTAGCATGTCGGCAGTGGATAAAACTTCGTATATGCGTGCTAGCTTGTTTAACCTTTCACAAGAATGTGCGGTTGTATAAGTCTAGTGCGGCTTTACTGCTCGAAGGGCAAGCCGTAGGCAGTCTTCCGGAATCCGTAGGCTACCTTAGTGCACTCGGTAGCAGCTTTAGGATTCCAGGGCAGCCGTCAATCGGATGTACTGCATAATGTGCCCTCTCCGTCTCTAGGGCCCGGTTCCCCACGGATTAGGCCAAGAGACCCAAAATCCTTCAGTTAGCTAAGCCTTGAAAAAGACCATTGCGGCTACTTCTAGGAATCCCGGCGCAAGCCATCGTGCATCTAGTTATACTAGGGCAGCCCGGCTCATCCACGTCTGGATATTCGGAGTGTAAAGTTTATCCTCCCGTTCTTGGAGAGCTGACCCATGTGGGTGTTGGGGAATTGGTTTACCTTCTCGCGTTGGAGAGCAATTAGTTTACCCTCTCGCACTGGAAAACATGGTTGGTTCCTCGGGGGGCGCAATTCCTACGGTAAGTCCCTAAGAAGGGCGCGATATTCTTTTGAAGTGCAAGAGTGATCAGTTGTTGTAAGCATGCAGCCAAGCCAAGTCGTGATTACTTCTGAATTCCTCATTGAAAAACGAGTTAAACGAACGAGAACTTAGATGTAAGGTAAGAACTGCATAACAACTGGATAATCCTCGGCTGGTAAGGTAGTGCCCGTCGAGCTGCTTGAGTCTTCGGGCTTTGATGTAGCGAGAGGTCACATACTCTGCTGATCTTGTACGGACTTTCGCAGATTGTAGGCGTTCCACTGTTTTTTGATCTTTTTGTCGTTTTATGGTGGCGAGGGTGTAATTGTTCTTGCCACATACTCTGCTGATCTTGTACGGACTTTCGCAGATGAGATCCATATTTTTTGAGCCTTTTCTGCTGACAGTGATGAAGGTTTTTCTTATAACCAAATCTCCAGGCTAGAACTGCCGGATCTTGGCCCTTTTGTTGTAGCTGGAGAGGAGCTGATGCTGCTGGATCTAAGCTTGTGGCCATCTTCTTTTGGTTGATCGTATTTTGGTTGTGCGATATGCCCATAGACATCCTTGGAGTTCGTCTGGCCATTTTCTTTTCTTATTGGTGAAGCAGTCGGTTGCCACGATCATCATGCCTTTGCCCCTAGTAGTCTGGCTGGTGATTAGCTAGGACTCAGAATGAATTGAAAGCTTTTTCACCACCAAGTCTTTTGTCATTCGAAGGTCTGCTAGTGGAGCTTCGTACTCTGCTTTGTTGTTAGATGCTTTGAAGCTTAGAGTGATCGCCTGCTTGAGCATTGAAACGTCTGGGGTGGCAAGAACGACGGCTGCTCACGAGCCTTCGTAGTTGGATGCGCCGTAAAAAAACTTACATCTGCCAGGGTCTACGCCTTTATCGTCGCTGGTTTGGATTCGGCGGAATAGTGCGTCATGATGATGACTGCTTGCGTTTGAAGGTAAAACTTAAGTTTTTGGGTTACAACAATTATCGCCAAAGTTAGCTTTTGAATTTTTAATAGCATCGATGAGAGCTTTTGAACTGTAGAATACAGGTAGTCGGGCCCCCATCTCTTCTCGCATGATGGTAGAGCTTATTGCTACTTTGGATACCGTCAAACATGCAAATAAGTCATCCGCTGCTTCTAGGGAGGTGATGTCGGGTACTTCTTCAAGTCCTTGAATGTGCATTGGCGAGCCTCATCCCAAAGTGCATGCTTCTCTGCCAAAGCAAAAGAGTCTGCCATAGTTAGATCTTTTTTCATGATCAATTTTTCGAATAGTTGGTGGTCTGCTGGAAGTCATTTTTGGAAGGCTGCTCTAGCTATCGAGTCGTTGCATCCGACTATTTTTGCCTTCTCTACTTTGAACCTCCTCACATAGTCGCGAAGCGACTCCTTTGGGTTCTTCTTGACGTCGAACAAATGGTCAGACTTCTTTTTGATCGAGCGATATGATGAATATTCTTTGGTGAAAACCAAAGAAAGTTCGTAGAAATTTCGGATGGATTGTGGCGGCAGGGTGTAGAACCAATCTTGCGCCTCGCCTTGTAGAGTGGTGGCGAATATCTTGCACATGAGATCATCGTTGTTTCGATAAAGGATCATTGCGCTTCGGTAACGCTTTAAGTGTCTCTCCGGGTCTTCATCCCCTTTGAAAGATGTGAAATGTGGCATGCTGAACTCGCGTTGAGGCTCTGCCTGCTCGATCTCGTCCGTGAAGGGTGACCTGCTTATGTTGGTCATGTTCCGTCGTAGTGCCTCGTCGGTGACCTCGTTGCGTTGGAAATCATGCAATCGCTTAGTCAAGAGTCTCTCTACTTCTTCCTGAATTTGCCTTTGTTGGGGTAGCGGAGCTCTCGGCTGCCCCCAGCCATGACTTGCTGGTCTAGGCTGCTATTTCATGTGTTTAGCTCGTCTATGCCGCGGATGCAGTGCATGTGGTGCGTTCCTAGCAGGCGAGTGAGTTCTTCGCAGGCTGCTGGTTGAACTTGAGCTGGATTGAGTGACTGATTCTCTCTGTTCGTCGTGCTGCCTACTCTGATGTGAGGTGGATGATGCTCATTATGGGCTTAGCCGCGAATGGACACTTTGCCTGGAAGGTTGCTCATGTTGACTATCGGAGTATGACCCCAACCGTGAATGTATGCTCATCTGTGGGCCTAGTCGAGAGTGCATGCTCCTCCGCGCGCTAAGACGGGAATGTACACTGCCCAAACGTTTGGCTCGTGGCTGGTCGAGTGGCTGCTTACTGGGACGCTGCTGGAAAGGTCCGTCTGCCCTTGTCCTACTTCGGGATACCTCGTCCGGGGCACGTTGGATCCCGATGTGTTGCAAAAGTTGATTCACCAAGGTTGTCTGTTGTGCAAGGGCGCTCGTCAACTCTATGACTTGTCGAGACAAGTGTTGTTCGCCATTTGGATTGGAAGAGCTTGGAAGGAATGCGCCTCTTTGGGCAGTGGAAGGGTGGTAGACTCTTGGCGCGAGATTTTAGTTGGGAAATGTCAAATCCGCGAAAAAATGTGGTGAGAATGCCCCCGGCTCGATGGTAGGTCCGGATGGTTGAGATAGTCTTGGGCCGACTTGGGCTGCTTGGAAAGCCACTGGAGCAGGATGGGCCGTGAGAATGGGCTGCTCGTCGGGAGCATGCTGGGTCACGAGAGTAGGCTGCTTGGCAAGAGCAGGTTGGGCCGTGAGAGTGGGCTGCTCGACGGAAGCAGGCTGGACCACGGGAGTGGGCTGCTTGTCGGGAGCAGGCTGGGCCACGAGAGCAGGCTGCTTGGCAGGAGCAGGCTGGGCCACGAGAGCAGGCTGCTTGGCAATAGCATGCTGGGCCACGGGAGTGGGCTGCTCGACGGAAGCATGCTGGGCCACGGGAGTGGGCTGCTCGTCGGGAGCAGGCTGTGTCACGAGAGCAGGCTGCTTGGCAGGAGCAGGCTGGGCCACGGGAATGGGCTGCTCGACAGAAGCAGGCTGGGCCACGGGAGTGGGCTGCTCGTCGAGAGCAGGCTGGGTCACGAGAGCAGGCTGTTTGGCAGGAGCAGGCTGGGCCGCGAGAGCAGGTTGCTTGGCGGGAGCAGGCTGCTTAGTATGTGATGCATGCGAATGCGAGGCTTGGGCCAGGGCCCGTGCAAACTTGGATGGCATGACTTGGGCCGTGGCCTTGGTGCCGTGAGCCTTGGATGGCACGGCTCAAGCCGTGGTGAAGGCACCATGGACCTCGCCACGGGTGGCTACCGAGGTAGCCACCGTGGTGGTTCCCATGGTGGAAACTCGTGGTGGTGGTGCTGCTCCACTTATTGTCGCATTTAGCCTCACGAATCTCCGCAATCCCATTTCTTGAACATTAGAATTTTCACTTGTGGAATTTTCTAAATTTCTAGCCATTATATTTTGCTTATACGTTTTATCAAAGAACCTTTGCAAGTAAAAAATTATAATAATAAGAACGTATGAAAAAATATTCAAATGGACTAGAAAATAAAGAAAAAACCTTTTTGTGAGAGAGTCTTCTACGAGTATGGATTTCAACTCTTAATGAAAGCATCAATTTGTGGATGCAAATTTCTTCCTCCTTGATCTTGGACAAAATTGCACCTACAAAATAAATAACACATTTGGTTATGGCCACAAGCCTCACGCGCCCACGATGAATGGGGGGGGCTTTGGCCGATGAACCTCCGATGCCAAAGTTAGAATTTAGAGAGAAAGAGTGTTTAGAGAATTTTGGGATTTTTGCCAAAGTGTTTGCATTGGTTTTTTGGTGAGAATGAGAGTATATTTATAGGGATAGGGGTGGCTAGGGTTTTTTGGGTTTAATTTAGGTTTAATTAGGAGTTACCAAATAATTAAAAAGGGAAAATGGTGGAAAAGGTAGAGAATATGATAGGCTCTTTTTGGATGGGAATGGCCGGCCCTTGGTGTGATTTTTGGGGTATAATGGGTGATTAATTTGGTGATTAATGAATTAATTAGGAATTAATTCATTAATTAGCCAATTAATCTCTATTTTTATGGGATAATTTATAGGTTATGAAGTAATTACCTATAATGAGGATGGATGAGATAAATTGGAATTGGTTACCTTTTTTGGAGCATTTTTGACTTGGTTGAGGATGATTGTCCGCCGCTCGCGCGTAGGAATCTCTGTATGCCTCAAGGGTATTTTTGTCCTCTTTTACCAAAAAATTCACGTGTCGCCTTGTGATTATTTTTGGTTCCACAAATATTATCTGTTTTGGGCTCCAATCACGCCCTCACGGTTTTGTTTATGGGAACTCACACGAGAACTTCCCAGTAGGTTTCCCAACTTAGGATTGCTCTCGCACGAACTCGCTTAACTTCGGAGTTTTTACGGAACCCGAAGCCAGTGAGCTCCCAAAAGGCCTCGTGCTAGGTAGAGATGAGAATATACATATAAGGCTCACATGATCCACTCCCCTGGACGATGTGGGATGTTACACCAATAGTATTACGATTTTGAATTTGTGAACTCTTGGAGAAGTATTAGTTTTTTTTTTTTCCCTGAGGAGAAGTGTTAGTTGAAAATAAATTGAGGACTGAAAACTTATTGAGCTATTAAAATCTTATATGCAATCGATCCTTCGGGAGCAAAAGCCCCCTGGTTGTAATGCAAGTAAGATTTTTTAAGCTACATTACACTGACTAATAGGTCTAAACTAAGAAACAAACTCTGGATTTTCCAACTTAGGAATGAGAGCAATTAGTTTGAATGCGACAATAATCGATATAGTATGTACACATCATTCATTATATCATGTAGCGTGCAAATGTGGTACAAAAATAATCTTTTTAGTGTTATTAAAAGGACATAAGGCCACCCCTAATATGGTTATTTTTTTCACAAATTTCTCTTCAACTTTAGGGGTATTGGAACTTTAGGCATTGTTACAAAATCCCAATTAAAAATAAAATTAAACCAATGTAACATTTCAAAAAGAGTGTGCGATATTTCAGACGTTACAATATCCTTAAAAGGTACATGTGAACTTTTTGAACGACATTTTAAACGTAAAAAATACCATTTGAAGATAAACACATTGCAACAAAATTTATATCATATTGATTCAATTTGTTTTCTGTAAAGAAATTTGTTCATGTGTCATGAGAAAGACTATTTGAAATTATGTCGTCTCGTGTCAATAATACAACAAATATATATAAATTTTTCGTTCACATAATGTATTATTAGTATGAAATACTAAAATAATAGTGTCTCCGTGCCATATAAATTGATTCCTCTGTTTAATTTTCTTGAACATAAAAACATATATAATATGTAATTGTATAATGTAAAAGATAAGTAATGTAGTGTAGATAACACTAGATAAGGCTGGCTTTGCTTATTATATCGAAGGAAGACACGCAGGGGAGGAAGAAGAACCAGAAGGAGCAATGTCAGCCGTGGCAACTCTCGGTCAGGCACGCTGGGCCGCCGCCGCCGTCGTGAAATCGAAACCAACCACATCCATCTCCCAAACCCACATCCGAAATCCAAAACCCAAATCTTTATCTCTTCCTCTCTCAGCCAATTCCAGCTGCAACCACTTCTTCTTCTTCCCTCCCAAAACCACCCTCAAACCCTCCTCCTCCGTCCGTACATCTGTAGCCGCCGTCGACTCCGACCAGCTCAGCTCCTCCGATTCCGCCGATAAGGTTCAATTCTCTCTCCTACCCATAAATTCTTTTCATTTTTTTGTTTCTCATTTTCTCATGCAAGACTGTAAATTTTCCATTTTTTTTGTTTCTGAATGCAGGAAAAGCCGAGCAGGTACTATTTCGTGGTTGCGAATGCGAAGTTTATGCTCGATGAGGAGGAGCATTTCCAGGAGCAATTGTGTGAGAGGCTTCGACACTATGGAGAGAAGAACAAAGAGCAGGACTTTTGGCTTGTGATCGAGCCTAAGTTCTTGGATAAGTTTCCTAACATTACTAAGAGATTAGGAAGGCCTGCCGTTGCTCTGGTTTCGACTAACGGACCTTGGATTACGTATGTTTTCCCTTTTCTTTACTCCTAAAGTCACCATCACTGCGAACTTGCTCGGTTTTGATTTGTTGTTTTCTGTCTGTTTTGTTCGAGCTTATTTCGTTTCAGGATCAAAATTTACATCAAAGTTGCTAGATATATATGTTTTGTTAGTTAAGTAGTGATGTAGTGTAGCAGGATCAGAGGTTGAATGAATTGGGAATTGCTGTTGTTTATTAGTGTCAAATTGTATTGTGACAAAAGTTTGATGGTGGTGAAATTCTAGATTTGATCGATCAATATGTAGAATCGGCTGTTAGACAATGGCTAGAATTCGAAAGCTTAAGTTGTTAAAGAATGAGTTAACTGTATGTCAAGCTAGCACTGTCTGTCGTGTGCAGCCCTATCCTGCGCATTGAGAGTCGGACATAGAGATTCATACATGTGCATCTTCACCTTGCATCTTCTAAGTTAACAAATAAGTGATGGAAAGGGGGTTTAGAGTGGTTTTTGAATTCTATGATATGATGTTAGAAAACCAGTACTCCCCAAAACTTGAAGCTTCTTGAGAATGATTACGTTGTCTACCAAGGTAACGACTATGTAAAAAGAGATTCTACACGATTGAAGTCTAGATATGCTAACAACAATTCCTTCTCAGCTAAAAAAAATTAGATGACATGATGTTTCGATACAAGAAGTATCTTCATGTGGTTGTACATAAGTAGAAATATGAAAGCTGTGACGCTTACAATGGTGGCAGTGTTTCTGAATCTGATCATGTTTTGCGCCTGCAGGTTTATGAAGCTGAGACTGGACAGAGTGTTAGCAGAAAGTTTTGAAGCTGCGAGTCTAGAAGAAGCATTAGCCTCCAATCCAACCAAGATCGAGTTTGAGAAGCCACAGAAATGGGTAGCACCTTATTCCAAGTATGAATCCGGGTGGTGGGGACCCTTCTTGCCTCCAGGATCGAAAGAGGAGGCCAAAGCGTAAATCACTTCTTTTTGCCTTGTCCTTTCAATTTTATCGACGTGGATTTCGCTGTTTGTTACTAACTAGAGCTTAAGTTGATGCATGTAGCTAATGTGTAGTTTTGGGAGGTTAGCACCTTATGTTAAGCTTTTGTAGTTGCCTATTAATGTGTGAAGAGAGTATATTCAAGAAGTTGTGTCTGTCCAAAAACGATGAAGAAGTTTGCTCGTGTCATGCACGATTATATATTGCTTTCGATTTCATTCACATCAGAAACCGAAATCTGAACAAATACTTTTTCTTCAATCGAACAAGGAAGATGATGATTACTTTTCTTGATCAGTACTCCTCAAGGAAAACTAAACAAGCTACTAGTGAAACACATAGAAAGCAACATATTTTTCTACATCCGAACCTGAGGGAACGAAACAAGCAAGAACGAAATATGAACTGTACCAACTATATGAAGAAGAAGAAGAGTCCAGCAGAACCTCAAAACAGGAAGGCTGGCAAATAATTAGGCCTGCTTTTTGTTCTTGTAAGAAATTACTTTCTTTTTGAGTTTCTGCAGAACTTTTCCATCCAACACTGCATACTGCTTCTTTATTTCAATCAGTGCTTTCTCTGCAATGCTGTCCACGCTATCCTCAAGATTCTCGTACAAGGCCGGCACGGTCATCAGTATCACAAACACTGCACCAACCGATACGAAAGAGTCAGTACTCGTCTTGGGAACATATAGCAGATAACTCACGAGCAACTAGCTACTAGTCTAATGGTACTTTTCTTCACAATGTCCAGAAGATGTCCCAAGTTCTGTTCCCCCTTCCTATGTGGATACAATAAATAAGCATACAACTAATGAGAAAAGCAACGACGATGCGCAAATACTCGGTGTAGAAGGATGTATGTACAACATTGCTTGCAAGAAGAAGACTGAATGGAAACAATCGACTCAAAGAGCGAACAATCACAAAAGAATTAACAAAACTAAACCAACCTTGTCATTTTACTAGTCAGATTAGTGAACAAATGTTTCGATGCAACAAGAAGATGTATAAAAAATAGGCAAAACATAAATCGAGGAGCAACTAAGCCTTCTGGGGGACTCGTTCAAGAATCAGAAGAGGAATCTGATGTAAACATTGCAAACAGTATCAATGGCAGTAAAAATTCATAATCCTAGAGGACAAAAGCTCAATAGTAGGGATGAAACAGCTGGAGCTGATGCAAACCTAAGTAAAGGAAGCTCAAGAAACTGCACCGGCTTCCGGCAACAGACAGAACCCACAAAGTTGCCGCCACCTGCAGACGAGTTCATTACGTCAAAGTTGAAAAATTCAATCAAAACTTACTATTCTTACAGCATAAACAAAGCCTAGAAGCAGATAAAAATGTCGGTACCGCGAGGAAATCTCTTATGTCTGTCCCAAAAACTACTTGCCCAAATGATCTTAATGCTTGATTATATGTAGTTGTCATGGAAATAGCAGTCCTCATAAACAGGTGCTGTGGTACTACAATCTCTGGAATTTCCGGTGCAGACCTGTTTCATGATCATATTCTATCCAGAAATCATAACACAGACACCTATGAAAAAACCAATTTAAAAAAAAAAAGCACAAACATAACCGCTTGCAAACTCAAATAAAAAACATAACCGGAGGAACCCTAAACATACAATAAAAGGGCATTAAAACGTGATTTATATACAACTTATTGTCTGTTTAGTGTCCTCCTAGTACTATTTTCGACAAAAGTTTGTAACCGGTTCTATTTATGTAAATTTTCCGTTTTGTATCCATTTAAATAAAAGAATCAAGGAGCTCACACATGGATTAAGGAACCAAAATTGGACCACAAGAACAAGGCTGTCAAGGAGAGCAATGAAGCGTGGCAAAAGAACACAACCAAACTATAACCTAATCTCTCAAATAGAAGCCATGTGAGTGTTGCACCCATAAAAATGTAGGCTGAGATCTGCTTGTTCCTCCAAAGTATAATATCAGCAGCTGAAAAACAATAATTAATTTCACTTTAGATTAATAAGTAGTCTTAAATTTACAGCAATCAGAAAGGGAAAAAAAAATTTAGAGTCACAATTTACGTACATACACCGGCGCCGAGGACAACATGGAGAGGCTTCTGGCGACCAAACAATCGGTTCTTGCATGTAAAAGCCAAGCAGTAATTATCAATGTCGGAGTCGGAAGAGTCATCAAGATCTGATTGGTTGGTGAGAAAATCAGAATCTGCAATATCCACATCCACCGGATCCAGCATTTTATGTGTACGTTTAATGTTTCTATGCATGTAAATTGTAATTACATTAATCACTCTCTTAACCCCTCAACCTGCAATGCATGTCACCAACAAAACAGATTAAGAATTGCATGCAAAAATCACATCAAATAACCTTTCATTGAACTCATTCTCTCTCTCTCTCTCTCTCTCTCTCTCTCTCTCTCTCTCAAATCTGAATCCCAACTTAAATATGAGGAAGAGGAAGGCTTTGATCTTCTGGCGCGGTGCATGTTTCTCTACCCTCCACAACACTTCTTGTCTTGTGACCACGTGTTTTTGGAAAGTAGTTTTGTACTATTTCTTTTGATAGAAGAGATAACGGGGAAGGGGCAATCGAACATTGGAGTTCGGATGACCATTTTGGCTTCAAATCTCTTTGTAGTTACATTTTTTACGTACTCAATTGTAGAACAATATTAGTTCTTCGGTAATAGTTGTGTGCAAGGCACATATCCTCTCTGAAAGCAAAGAGGACTATAGCACCCAAAAAAATCCCCTGCTCTCTCGTGTAAATTTGTGTTATTAATAATACAAAGGTAAAGACAAAACAACAGTCGGGACATCATCAACCGAAACCTTGCAAAATGAAGTAATAAAGGGAACTGTTAATTTGAAAATCAGAAACCAATCAAGCTTAGAAATTCAACTGCAAATCAGCAAGAAGTACTAAAGGAGGGAAGTCATGCCACATCAAAGATGAATAAGACAAGCTCAGATTATCAAAACCATCCGCAAACACACACTCTTCCCGACGAATGCGAAAACAACAAAAAGTCAATATATCAACCATGTTGATATATATAATAAACAAATACCACACCAATAATAATTGCAAATAATTATGCAAAATATGAATTGTATGGCTGATAAATGTATTTTTATACACTTATTCTATGTTGATCCATCTACTAGTTTTAAAACATTGTTATAAAATAGTTAGGGGCTTAATTATAGCTCAAGTGATTAAAAACATTTGTTCTAAACTAAAACTCAAGGTGTGCTCAAATATCTCTCTCAATATAGCTTGTATAAATGATAAATTTTTATATATTTGTAATATATATATATATATATATATATATCATTCTTCCTAAACTATATAGTTCTTTAAACTTAACAACGATATTTCTATACCAAAAGAGTATTGCTAATCAGAATAATCAAGTATCGAACTCGTCAATTAAGTGAGTCAAACATGAGACTTGTCACTTACAGTTAAAGAGAAATACCACTAATCACACTGTTTCTTTTAACTCAAGACCTTAATTTCTTGAACCTCAAGAACAATAATATAGACATCCATTTGTAAAAGCCAACTCATAATATCACTACTACTACTACTACTACTACTACTACTACTACTACTACTACTACTACATTATAGTATTATTCTTCTTTATTTGTACTTGAAGGCCATAGGTTTAACTTTCGTGAAAAGTGAATTCATTGCCACATTATTATGCAAACACCTTGTTGGTATAGCTCCAATCCGCCGCTTATTAATGCAAAATATTGTTGTATAGCAAAAGGCGACTCATATGTTGTAAACATATGGACATGTCCAATTGCAATACATAATAAAAGGATTAAGTACCTAAAACTCTTCAACCTTTTAGTGTCATTTCAAATTGGTCTCAACCTTTTTAAACATTTCATATAAATATCCAACCTATTGAAAATGTCACATCAATTAAGCCCCAATTAAATTTCTGTTAAATTAACTAGGACTTACTTTGTCTAAAAAATCAATAGAATGTCATGGAAGCATGGCCTCCACCAACTAATAGTCACCCCCCCATCAGGCTATCACCAACAAACCCAATGCACAATCACCAACTCTATCCTACAACTCCAGCCGCCAACATCGAGAATAAGGTAATGGAGGTTACTGAAATGGTATGGACTACCATGATGTGGCCACCATCATTTTCACCGTCCACAAAGAAGAATTGGAAGCTTTATGAATCAAGAATTGGCGAAGGAATTCACATGAACAAAATCAAACTCCTTAAAACTCTATCTGAATTCTTAACCCTCTTATTTGTTAGGAGATTGCTTGACTAATGTAATTTCAATTTGGTCCATTTCGACTCGATCAATACCCATGATCATCGAGTTCCATATTATTTAGTCTATATTTGAAATTTAGATTTTGAGACAACTAATATTAATGTTAACCATAATATTCCCAGCTGGTTGGTTTTAAACATAAGGGTTGGGATGGGGTTTCGGTGGTCGCAAATTGGGCTTGGAGAGGTGGTGGGGGCTTGATATTTTCCAATCTTCATTTTTGTTTTTCATTTTATTTGTGAATTTGTTTATTTATTTTTATTTTTGGGTAAATTATATTTTACCCCCTCAGGTTTGGGATCGATTGCAACCTCATACAACATCTTTAAAACATTTCAATTTCATACATTTATTTATTATTTTATTTCAATTTCATACATCCGTTAGAAAATCCGTTAAGTAAACCGTTAACTAATGATGTGGCAAATATGGGATCCATATTTGTGCTAACGTGGCTGACAAAAGTGTGCCATGTGGCATAAACAATTAATAAAATTTTTAAATTTAATTTGAATATTAACATATTAAAATAATTAATTTAAAAAAATACAAATTCTTCATCTTCCCCACCCATTCTCCCACCACCACCCCCTTGCCTACCCGAGCCACCCATTCTCCCGTCACCAACCCCATCCCCCATCACTTCTGCACCAAGCTTCTCCCTCCAGCACTACCACCACCCCTCATCACCACCCTTTTCCCCATCACTTATGCACCAAGCTTATCCCTACAACACCATCACCATCAATTTCCTCATCTGCAAAGCTCCGAGCAACCTAGAGACCCCCAATTTTTCCCTCACATTTATCACCACCTCAAACCCTTGCCTTGATTTCTTCTTCCAAATGGTGCCCTTCACCCCAGCCTCCTATGTCAGCCAGCAGCTCTCGCTCACTCTCTGGGTATGAAGGTGAAGGCCAGACAAAGCCCATCACTTCCTCATCTCCTCCTGTAGCAACATTTCTCCCTCCAGTAACCTGCTCGCACGTCGCCACTTGTCTCACCCCTTCCGACTCCCAGAACTCCCGCTCCATCAACAACTCCAACGTCCTCGCCGACTCCGCCGTCGAGATCCTCGACACCTGGCTTAACACCCCCATCAAATTTCATGTACGACCTCCGATTCCAAACTATGCTCACCCGAAATCGAGTCATTCAGTGACAACTTGATCCAATGTTCAAAATTGGGGCTAATAAAATTTTGGGGATTAGGGTTAGGTGCAGGTTGATCTGTGGAAATAGAAAGGAAGGGAGGTGAAGAGAGTGGATGAGAGGGAGAAGGTGGGTCGGGGAGGTGAAGAGGGAGGAGTGGATCTCTAGGGAGAGGGGAGGGAGAAGATGGGTCAGGGAGGTGAAAAGGGAGGGAATGGGTCGGAGAAGATATGGGTTTTAGGGTTTCTTTTTTTTTTCAAAAAAAAAATTTCTTTAATTAATTATTTTAGTATTTAATATTCTGATTAAATTATTATTTTTTAAATACATAGATTTTTTTTTTGCCACGTGACACAAATTTGGCAGCCACGTTAGCACAAATGTGAATCCTATATTTAACACGTTATCAGTTAACGGTTTACTTAACGAATTTTGTAACGGATGTATGAAATTGAAACAAAATGATAAGTAAATGTATGAAATTGAAATGTTATAAAGATATTGTATAAGGTTGTAATCGACCCCAAACCTGAGGGGGTAAAATGTAATTTACCCTTTATTTTTTCACCTTCATGCCTTTTTTAAGTTAGTTTTATTATTATTGTAATGTCCATGTAAGCTAAAAAGTGGGACCCATTGTTGCCACATGTACATTTAACAAAAAAGTTAACTTAGGCTTAATGGATGTGACATTTTCAATCGGTTGGGTACTTATTTAGAATGTTTAAAAAGTTGAGACCAATTTAAAATTACACTACAGGATTGAAGGATTTTAGGTACTTAATTCTATAATGAATCACACAATAATCACATAACATATTTTATAAAAGAGTATTTTTTTTAAAATTTAAATGCTCAATCAATACGAGCAATTAAAAATATCCCCTTTTAGGCATTCAAAATAGACAAATATTACGAGTTCAAATCTTCTGCACCAAAAAATACGCAGCAATTGTCTGCTTACTTACACACCTTAAATGCATTTTACTCCTTTGTTATCTCTTAATTTGGAAAGAAAAAAAAAGAGGCACACGTGATCACAGATGGAGACCAAACAATACGCGTTCGTCAACTTCGAAAATACCCCAACCTCGCACGAGTTCTCGAATTGCAATCCTGCAAAATCCCCAATTAATTTTTCAATTTAATTTTATTGGAAACAAATACGAGAACAATAATTGGACAACGAAGAAGAAGAAAGACTTACTGGTTGTCATGGATTGAGGGCGACGCCTAACTGTAAGGTACGAGTCTAGAAAAGCCTAGGGTTTTGGAGGTTGAAGAAGAGAAGGTGATAGGGTTTTGGATGTGTAAAGTAGGGCACCGTATAAAACAAGAGTAAATGTCTCCAATAAGGTTTCGGCTACCGGCTGCGAAAGGCGATGAGGAGGACGACGGCACTGGCCAACCGAGTCACGGCGGTTTCCAGTGAAATTGAGGGTGTCCAAGGGCGGAGGCATTATAAGGCCACAATAGGCCTAGGCCTATCCTCACTCTTTCACCTTTTTCTAAATAATTTAGTATTACATATATATATATATATATATATATTGATAAACTTGGTACTATACTTTTTTAATTTACACAAAAACTCTTGAATTGGATTCACCAATAGTTAAAATGAGAGGTCTTTTTTTTTTTTTTTCTAATCCCAAAAATTAAATTTAACATCTTATTTTATAAACAAATCAATAACTCTTAAAATTGAAACCTAAAGTCTAGTTTAGTTTTATTAAAAAAAATATTCTTTTACATTGCCAACTGAAGAATAATAAATTTTGAATTTTCCTCCTCCGCTTCTTGAAATTTCGTGTATTTTGCCATTCAATTTCGCGACTCACAACAATATTAATGTTTGTAAACAAGGTTTTAAAAGACGCTAGGAGCTAGTCGGGCGGCGGGCTAGGGCCTAGCGATTAGGCGGACTAGGCAAATTTAAGTAAATCTTTTGTATTTCGTGTAAATAAATGTCTATTTATACTTAAAATATATATAATTTCATCATACACTAGAAAATAGAATGACATATATATTATGAAGTATTGGAACATAATGAAAACCTAAGGAGCAAACATATAATGTGTGTTTATTTAAGTGTTCAATAAGTCTTATACAATTTATTGGAAACAATAAAATGCAAAAGGAAAGTTATCCATTTTCTATCTAAGTGAGTTGCAACCTAGGCAGGTGTTTAGGCGGGTCTGGACGAGCTAGGTGGGTGCCTAGACGGTCTAGGCGGGCGCCTCAGCAGGTCTAGGGCCCTTTCTTAATTTTCAAAAGCCTAGGCATTAATCGGGACGGTGGCCAGCCGCCTAGCGCCTAGGCTGCGCTAGGCGGGGATTTTTAGAACAGTGTTTGTAAATCTCTCTATTCTCTTTAACATTTTACTAAATTTCTAAATTTTCAAATATTTTGTTCTCCAAATTCCCGATTCATTCTTCTCAACATTTGTTCAAAAATTCTCAATTCTATATTGACTTGGGGTGATGCTAGAGACACCATCTACTTTAGCCTATCTTGAGACCACATGACTATATAGCAGTTAATGGATGGATTACTTCTTTAAATCATTAAAGCAGAAATCCAAACTGACACATCATGTGGTGTTCAAAATATGGTCTAAAAACATGGTATGTCTAGCATTTTTCATTGACTTGATATTGGAAGATTAACTTCAACATATAAAAAAAATTAAGGATTTTTAGCCAAAATGGTCCCTGAAATTTGCATAACACATCACTTTGGTCCTTGAGATTGAAAATCAATAGAAATGGTCCCTGAGATTGTCCACCATCCATTATTTTGGTCATTCCTTTAAAAATTCCGTTAAGTGGTCCCATAGCTCATACCGGAAACTGAGATTTTTGGCCAAACCACGACGAGTTAGGTGTCGAGAAAGGTACCATTCTTTTCGTCTTGTTGAGAAGTATGATTTTCATTTTTGAATCACTCGATTTCGTTGAGTATTGAATAAGTTATGAGCGTTTAAATTTTACCCTGTTTCCGGGGAGTTTTCCAGTTTTCCCGCAGACCAATCACCTTTCAAGCTATTTTTCGGCCATCTTCGGCAACCATTGGGCTTCCAAATAGGTATAATCTTGTTCAACACTTTCCTATCTTCATTTGATATATTATGGGTTGAATTTGGTTAAGAAACGATTGAGTTATGAAGCTTTGAAAATTGTCCAAACTTTCGGCCAAAAATCTCAGTTTTTGGTATGAGCTCCTGGACCACTTAACGGAGTTTTTAACAGAATGACCAAAATAATGGATGGTGGACAATCTCAGGGACTATTTCTATTGATTTTCAATCTCAGGGACCAAAGTGATGTATTATGTAAATCTCAATGATCATTTTGGCTAAAAAGTCAAAATTTAATTAGCTCACAACTCCAACTATATACAAATATGTATTATACTCTCTTGTAAATACTATCAATTTATTTATTTATTTTAACATATATGTGAGGCCCCTCCTCATTTAAAATTCTAGCTACGCCACTGGGTGTTTATTGGTAGAAATGAAGGTGTGGAGGATGAATATTTATTGGTGATTCCGTGAGCTTTTTTTTCAAATTTATTAGAAAATAACAAAGGAGTAAATGCAGTTAAGGTGTAAAAGTAGGCGACAAATTTCGCGTTTTTAGAGAGATCGCATCACATCCTTTTTTGGGATTTGGATTCCACCCGGATCTAAGTTGTGGGAATCCTAGGGAACCTCATATTCTAGTCGTTTATCGTATATTGTGCGGTTAGAAATCATTTTAAATTTATTTATTTAAAATTAAACAGAAATAGTACTCAACGAAAACTAACCGCATAATATACGATGAATGATTATAATGTAAAGATCCCTAGAATCTCCACAAAGAGAATCTAGTGGAGTGTTTACGTACCCGTAATCGAAATCAAAATAAGGAGTTGAATTCCGATTAATGAGTATTGAAGCGTTTACCAAACCTGAGGAAATCAAAAGAATCGTGGGACCCACACGAAATCAAGAATCCAACTCCCCAAATTGGAGGAATTGGACTCCTTAGATGGGTGAGGTATTTGGATTCCGGGTGAGTGAGGGAATCATGTATGTATTTTTTATACATGTTATGACCCTCTCATTATTTCTAAAATTTCAAGTCTACCACTCAACCCAACAGTCCACCACTCCCTACGCACCCTGCCTTCATGCGTCTACGCCTCACTTTCTAGTTGCCACATTCCCATGCGATCGTGCTTCATTTCCCATCCCACCAGCTTAAGAACCCCAGCCACGTATCTCTTAAATCAGATTCAAAATCAACCACCTAAACCCAAAAAAATAAACAATTCAAATCCAAACCCACAAATATGTGGAAGCAATCACTCAACAAACCCATAAATCATGAAATACTTCGCAGGTGGAAGAGGTGGTGGCTATGGGGTAAGGTGCATGGGGAAGGTGGAGATGAGGGTCAGGAGAGGAATGGTACGTAGACTTGCAGAGAGAGGAGAAGTGTTCTATACTTCTATTCAGCTGGGTTTGAATAAGAGCATTATTAAATTGTTTAATATTTTAATATTGAATAAATTTGTATACAATTTTAATTTTTTGGAATAAAGACTTGAAATAAAACAAATTAAAATGTTATTAAAAATAAATATACGGATGAAATAAAACAAAATATAACAAGAGTATTTTAGTAATCATATTGATTTTTATTCCGATTTAGATGAATTAGTAAACAACTTATATGGACTTAACATCATTGCTACTCCGATTCTAGACAGTTTTAGTAAACAACTTCAACATGAATCTGATTCTGATTTCATCTCATTTCAATTCCTCCTCAATCCAATTCCTCTCAATCTGATTACGGATTAGTAAATGTGCCCCATAAAGGATCCTCATCCCCTTTTTTTATGCGGAAGATATCACAAATATTATAGCATAGTTTTTACAACTAATGAACATTCATCTTTTATATTCCATTCTTCTCTGCTTTCACTCTTACATTACGAATTTACGACGCACAACATTGGGCACGTATGCGCATGTAGGGGTGGGTTCAAAAAACCGAAAACCGAAAAAAACCGAAAACCAAACCGAACCGAAACCGAAAAAACCGAACCGAACGAAAAAACCGAACCGAATTGAAAAAACCGAACCGAACCGAATTCTTTTGGTTCGGTTCGGTTTTAGTGATCTAGAAACCGAACCGAACCGAATTAATTAAATTAATTTTTTTTATTTAATTATTTGTTTTGTGTATTATTTTCTAAACCCAATTTGTAAGTTAAAATGTGCTAAACCCAATGTGTTGCCAAACTTTAAGCTCAAAATATTTAAAAAAGGCCTATAAAAACTCTAAACCCTAACCTATTATTTATCCCCCATATAAGGTTTCGGAACCAAACCTCATCCTGAAGTACCTACATCCATCTCCATAGCACTGTCTACTTCTGCCCCAGCTTTCTTTTCCAAATCTACTCTCATATAACATGTAACAGAATCCATAAACATTTATTTCGGGTAGATTACTTGGGTAATTTGTGATGGAAAAGAATCCAACACACACTAAATAAATCCACCCACGCATTACTTTTACTAATCAAGTTGTCAACATGCAGTTACAAGCAAACAACCTTGATCTTTGAACAACATCATACAATTTAACTTTTCTAAGTCATTTGTACGATTTTTGTGTTGTGAGGTTGTTAGTTTGGACTTTGGAAGACTTGATTGATGATTTTAGTTCAACTTTAAATGTTTATTTTCATTGTCTTTGATTCTAGTTAGAATGCCTATGTTATGATTGTGTTGGATATGTTAAAATTTAAATTTTCAATGTTTTTCATTTTTTGAAAAAAAAAAAAAAAAAAACCGAAACCGAACCGGAAAAAACCGAACCGAAAAAAATGAACCGAACCGAACCGAACCAAAATTTCGGTTTGGTTTCGGTTTTGGCAAAAACCCGAACCGATTTAAACCGAACCCACCCCTATGCGCATGTGCTTGCGTGCAGAAAGAGGTTTTTTCCGGATTTCTTTCACTAAGGTTACCGGATCAAGTTGTCTGTACCATACTTAGACCTTCGTATTTAGATCTCGTATAAATACTCGGGGGACTTAAATGTAATTATGTAATAAATGAAGGGACAAATATGTAATAATTGAGGAGCCATTATTCTATAAAAGGGTCTCCTCACCCTCACAAACCTCAAGCTCTCATCCTCACATACAGAGGGCTCTCACCCTCACAATCCTCTCACAAACAAAAAAATACAATATCAGTGTGGACGTAGCCCAAACATTGGGGTGAACCACGATACATCTTGTGTTCTTTACTTTCTTGCAGATTCACGGTAGGATTTACGTTGTTCCAAGACCCCTCCGGTTTTGTGCATCAACACAAGTAATTTGGGTTTTTGAAATTTCATCCAACGATCCACATGTTTTGATTCTTTAAAAATTATAATAATTTTTTATTATTTGATGAAATTTCAAATACTCAGATTACTTAATCTGGTGGTCATGATGAAAGAGATCTGGAAATGATCTCCTTCCCTTCCTTGCGCTTGTTTGATCCGTCAAGTTAGGCTAAGAAAGTTTTACTTTCATGAGTCATGGCATGTCAAATCATGGGTCAGACGTAAATGTGGATCAATTTTACCCATGACCTTTGACGCCTTATTATTGGAGGACGACAACCCCTTAAAACAAAACAAAAACCAGGTAGCTTCCAACGACCATACCCTCACGTTATAGCTAGGTTAAAAGCATGATCGATTTAACTCCTTATTATTAGAGTTAAGTCTGGTAAGCGAGTCATGTTTATTGTGTTTATATCGTTTTCATATCATATTTATTATCTAAAGGAGATATGTCATGTCAAACTCGTAATCTTAACTAGTTCTTAACAAATGACCCAAAAACGACCAAATTAATTAACAGATCGTGTCATTTCATGTCCGATTAATAGGTCATGCAAGAATATTGTTATGCCTAATGTTTAGGTCTGACAAACAATATCTTATCGAATTTTTAATGAATAATCCGATAACTACCCAACACGTTAACGAATTACTCAATAACAACCTGACTCATTATCTTCGTGTCGTTTGTGTCAAGTTCTAACAGTCACGCCCTCACGTCATAGGTTAAAAGCAAGATCGATTTTGCCCATGACTTTTAATGCCTTATTATTGGCGACCCCTCCCCACCACACGACAATCCTGGTAGCTTCTAACAGCCACCCTCTCACGTAGACGTACCATTGCTAAAAGAAAATTGAATTAGGTAGTTGTCGTTTATCTTAATAGAATCCACGATATCATCGTCCAATGGCTGACAAATCTTACACTAATTTTTTAGGATAAACTGTCATTTTAATCATTGATTATCATTTGAATGATAATTAAGTCTATAAATTATCTTTTCAGAAATATTAGTCATTAGATGATGATATCTTGGAGTCTATTAAGAACAACAACAACTACCTAATAATTCAATAACTTAATTTTTATTAAGGTGATAGTTCTGGGACTAAATCAACATTTCACATTTTTTTATTCAGAGTTCATAGTATACTTTTCAACCTATATATACCAACTTAGAATTCTTTTTTCAATTACACAAAATTGAACTGACTTGACTAAACACAAATCTGCATTTTAGAATTCTTGTTAGGACAATCATAACTTGTTTTTAAGGTTGTAGGCTTGCAATTCAAGTAATTAAGAGTGATGTGATATTACTAATCCACTTGTTATAATAAACATAAAAACAAAATTGATATTTTACAATAAATTGATAACACTACAATACATGATGGTGTGACAATCTTACATAAAAACCCCATGGATAATAGCTATTCAAATGAATAGAGGGACATTTATACCTCTTGTGCGGAAGCTTGGATCTCGACATACTCTTACAAACACGAACCAAAGTGTAGAACCTCCTTGTTGGCACATCTTAATCATCTCAAAACCAAATAAAATGATTGAATTATGGAATCTAATGTTCAATGCTTACTAATTGATTGTATTAACAAGAGGTGACTTAATTTTTCTTATTAGATGTTCTAGCTCCTTGTATTATTAAACTTCGTATTAATTTTTTGTTTTGCGAGTACAATGTTTTGAAAAGTGAGTTATAATTTAATCAAGTAGACAATGTTTTGAACATTTAAAGTTCGTTTGGATGTGCTTTTAAAATGACTAAAAGCGCTTTTAGAGAAAATATTTTTGAGTTCCAAAAGCACTTTAAGTGATTTCTACTAGAAGCACTAATTATGTGCTTATTCCAATAAACATTTTAAGTGCTTTTTCAGGATTTATTAGCGTTTTACTAAGGATTGTTTCCAAAAATATTTTCACCTAAATTCCTTTCAATCATTTTAAAAGCACATCCAAACGAATTCTTAATTAACCCTAATTCAACTTATCTGCATTTAAATAAGACCTGACCTGATGCGCGTAATTTGTATGGACTTGTGACACCACGTGGTCTTACACATTACTTTATAAACCCTAGACAAAATGGTTTAGTGACATCAGAGTAAGAAATGGTTTAATGACATCAGAGTTGCGATTGCCTTACCCACACGCACTCGGGTGACCCCAGACAAAGAGTAAGAAATGGTTTAAGGTCATCAATACTAACCAACGCATGATTTGATGTCCAAAATACAAAAGCTAAGAGACCAATAACTACTGGTCAAAGTCATCATGTGGAAATTCACATCGCTTTAGACATTCACAATACTTTTGCAGTGAACATTCGACTGCTTTTACAAGACGTGTGAGTTTTTAATTTATGAAATTTGCTTTAAAAATTAATCGACCGTACAGTGGTTGTTGAACTTTGGACTTGCAGTTAACGTAGAAATTCCAGTTGCACAGAACCGTGACTTGACTGACAACCTTAAAATGAATTAGCCATTCTTGAGTACCGTATATAATGATGTGTAAGGCGGTTGCAAGGGTTTCCCATCTGCATGAACTAGTCAAATTGCATCAATGGAGCTCCTCCAATTTGATTCAAAACTGTTGACGTCCCTTGTGTTGCTAGGGTTCATAGGATTGTTGGCACGTCTCTACAATGGGCATGTGGCGAAGCCGAAGAGGCTTCGTTCCTTGCTAACCAAGCAAGGAATCAATGGACCTCCACAAACTCTTCTGCTGGGAAATATTTTGGAGATAAAGGAGGCTCGAGGCTCCAGCAATTCTACCATTGAACCCCCGATCTCTCACAATTGTGCTGCTCTTCTCTTTCCATTTTTTGAGAAGTGGAGGAAACTTTATGGTATAAATAATATGCATATAATTATCCATTTAGTACTATGTTTATGATCATGATCCTCTCCTCATCACATACGAGGATAACTTTCATGGAAGGGGTCGGACATATATGTCTGTCATATATAGCATATCAGTTTTTCCTTTATATTTTACTTGGATCTGTTTTTATGCTATTAGCTATTCTGTTGATTCTTCTCCAAACAGGAACCACCGATTTACAAATATTATTAACCACAAAATTTAGTGAGCCGCGCCAAATCTTTCTATGGATTGCTTCTTTCGCCTCTTTCGCCATCAAAGTACCTATGGTACTACCAGTTCATATTTGGTTACCCGAAGCTCATGTAGAGGCACCTACGGCAGGATCCATCATCTTGGCAGGAATTCCTTTAAAATTGAGAACCTATGGGTTTTTAAGATTTTCAATACACATGCGGATACGAAACAGAGAGAGGAGGAGGGGGTGGGTGGGTATTTAGTACTATGTTTATGATCATGATCCTCTCCTCATCACATACGAGGACAACTTTCATGAAAGGATCGGATACGAAACCCCCTCCCCCCCCCCCCCCCCCCGCGGGGGGAGTGTATCTCCGGATACGAAAGTTTATGCATATATAATCATATTCAAATTTTATGGGCATTAGAAAATTAAGTTGATTTTTTCTCAATGATGAAATTCTGTCTACTGATTAACGGCTAGTGGGAAAATATTTTGTACAGGTGAAGTATTTGTGTTTGCACTTGGAAACACACAAATATTATACGTGAACCAACCTGATGCAGTGAGGGAGATTACAACATGCACATCCTTGGACTTGGGGAAACCAACGTATCAATTTAAAGAACGCGGTCCTTTGCTCGGTCAAGGTATTTTAACCTCAAATGGCTCCTCATGGGTGCATCAGCGCAAAATCATTGCTCCTGAACTATACATGGACAAGGTTAAGGTATATATACTCTTAAGCAGTCATTAAACGATCAAGGGTGCAGTAATCTTAGTAGTAGCCCTTGGTATAGTATTAGAAATAGAAAGATGGTTGAAAAAAAAAATTCTCTATGCCACCTTTGTTTTGATTGTAATTATATATGGTCACCCCACAGGGAATGATTAACTTAATCGCGGAGTCTACGGTTACACTGATAAATTCATGGAACAGTAGAATTGAGGCAGAGGGAGGAATTTCTGACATAAAAATAGACAGCTACATGGGAAGCTTCTCTGGCGATGCTATCTCAAGAGCTTGTTTTGGAAGCAACTATTCCAAAGGGGAGGAGATATTTCAGAAACTAAAGAAACTCCAGGAGGCTATGGGCAGGAAAGCTTTTCTGGCCGGAATTCCTGGAATGAGGTACTCACCATTGAGAAAATGTATCTACATCTAGGATGCCGTTGTGATGGTATCCCAAGCTAATCATGCACTACCATAGGTTTCAACATTTCCGCATAACAACAGTTGATTGGCTTGAGATATCGTCATGGCATCCTTGTTGAGGAGAAGTTCTTCTCCACTATTAGGTCTTCCTTATATAAATCCATAACCAACTATATAAATTTGGCCAAATCTATGTTCATCACATATATACATATATATGTAGGTATTCAGGTACTCTCACATAATTGATTAACTTGGTCTGCAGATGTTGTACATATAACACTATTCTTGAAATCAATACTTGTTTACCCATAATCTTATTAATTAATCGTAATCTTGTTGCAGACACCTTCCCACAAAGAGCAATACGGAAGTTTGGACCTTAGAAAAGGAGGCTGGCACTTTGATACAGCAGGTAGTGAAGGAAAGGCAGGCAGCAGAATATGAGAAGGACATATTGCAAATTATTCTTGAGGGTGCTAAAAACAGTAACCTTAGCCAGGAGGCAACAGACCGCTTCATCGTTGATAACTGCAAGAACATATACTTGGCCGGGTATGAAACCACAGCAGTTGCAGCCACATGGTGCCTCATGCTGTTGGCTTCGAACCAAGAATGGCAAGAACGTGTCAGAGCCGAGGCTCATCAAGTTTGCCAGGGCCGCGTTCCTGATGCTGAAATGGTTCGTAACATGAAACAGGTATTTGATCTTTACATGACTATGATATACGTTTTATTATTATACTCCCTGATTAAGATGTATGTTTACATGATCAACGTTTGGAATTCTTCCATGTTTGAAAGATACATTGTTGAGATAATGCTATGAAATTAAAGTCTTGCATAGTAGTATACTGTAAACAACGCCTTGAGATCTCTAATCTCAGCGCCCTTTAGAATTTTGGGTTTCATGTATCAGTTACCATAAACTTGACCTTTTGAATTACGTATGCAGCTAACAATGGTGATTCATGAATCGTTGCGTCTATATCCCCCAGTTAGTGTGGTGTCAAGGGAGGCATTGAAGGACATGAAGTTCGGGGACATTCATGTCCCAAAAGGTGTCAATGTTTGGACCATGGTGGTGACACTGCACACTGATCCGGAAGTATGGGGACCAGATTCGTACACGTTTAAACCCGATAGGTTTGCGAATGGGATCACAGGCGCTTGCAAGCTTCCACACTTGTACATGCCATTCGGAGTTGGTCCTCGAATCTGTCTAGGACAGCACTTTGCCATGGTTGAGCTCAAGGTACTGATAGCTCTCATAGTATCCAACTTCTCCTTCTCACTTTCTCCCAAGTACCGCCATGCACCTACTCTTAGATTAGTTGTGGAGCCGGAACATGGTGTTGATCTCTTGGTGAAAAAGATATGACAAGAAGCAGCTAGATTATCGTTGTGCTGAAAAATAAGAGAGGTAGGTTAGGTTCCCTGCTCTCCAGAGTTTAGTTTGTTCACTTGATGTTGCTGGTTCCAATTAGGCTTGTTTTTATTTGTACTGCGCTTGTAACTATATACTGAAATTTCATAATAACGAGTTCGTTTTTCTTCTATCCCCCATCAATTTAAAGTAGCTATTCTACCGTAAAACCAATTGGCAATATGGGGAGAGGTCATAAATACTCCACAATTATTGCTATATACTCCACAATTAAGTTTTTTCTGACACAGCGAAAAACTTGGTCAAATCAACAATGAAGTTGTGGAAACAGCCAGTTTTTGTTTAATCGAATAAACTTATCTGCATACCGATCATATACTTGTGCTACTTGTATCTACACCTCCTCCACCACACTTCAACTTCCACTCTCTACAACTACACAAAATACACATAAAGAAAATGAGTGGGATTCTCTTACCTCCTAATCTCCCTCATTTTCCCTCCCTTCCTATTTAAACGTTACCATTACGCTACGTCAACAACTTGTTTTGAATTTTTTATATAGAGAAAAAAAAAAAAAAAAAGTGTGACAGGAGAGGAGGAAGGAGATGATAATAAAAGGAGAGAGAATCCTACTCAGAATGAAAAACAGATCAAACTTTTGTTTTGGGTTTTCTCTATTTATTCCAATCAGTCAGCTCCTAAATTTAACTCATCCCCTTCAATTCTTTTTAACTCTCCTTTTTACAGTTGGATAATATTTGGACTGTATAAATTTCATAATCGGACTTGCTCAAAATTTCTTGATTTTTATTTAAATACCACTCCTACAAAAAATCATTTCAATCGAAAATATTTAGTCATGCAAATATATAAAACAAATCAACGGAGTTGACATCAATCGTGCAAACAAGGGCCCATCCATGAGTGACAGTCTTGACATTCCAGAACTGTTGGTCTATCTGCCCAGTTGCCAACTCGTTTGTAAGGCTAGTTGATTTCGACACGGAAGACGTGGGAAAGAAGAGAACTTAGATTCTGACTTGTACGGTTCGAAGCATCCTCTGTTTTTTCTTTTAGGAAAAATGAGAGACGGATAACTTACAAAATAATGTTATTGCACAATCTTTACCAATTTTCTCATCAGAGCAATGCAACAGATGTTTGTTTGGTTCATGTCATGCAATAGTGGGATGACAATGTCAAAATTGTCTGTCGAATGAAAGCGGATTTGTTACAATGTTTCGATGAAACAATTATGTACACTTTGACATGTGATCGGGAAAAATGCAGCACCGCTAAACAACGGCAATAGTGAAAACAATAGCGTATTTCTTGTTCCATGGAAAAATAAAAAGCAGCACTGCTAAACAACGGAAAGTCCAGGATGAGAGCGACTTGAATTCATTGGTTGTCTTTGCTATTGTTCTCATGCCTTGTTAGCAGTTAGTCCCGAAATTTCTTTGAGTGGCTTCCACACAAATTTCCTCCTGCCAATATATCGGTTTTTTTTTGACATAATCGTAAGAATGATCTATGCTATGAAAGTACGCACGCATGAACACCTAAAAATGTATGGAAAAAAAAGAAGACATTTGGCATTACCAGTTTCCGCACTCCGCGATGACCCTGACTTTGGGACGGAGGGTGGGAAGCAGAGCAAGAAACTGCAATTCCGCCTTCGACAGAACCTGAAGTACATGGGACAACATTAATGTGCTTGAATTCCTATTTTGCTTCGGGAGGTGATTTTCGCAGTCCGCTTTTGTTTACAAGAGTAAATACCTTGGCTTCAATGATCCAGACTACAAGGCCTTTGGCCTTTGGAGGCAGAGCGGCAAGCCTGTAATCCACCTCTGGTGGGAAGTACCATCTTGATATGGGCTGCTTCCCTAGATGAGGCTACTTTCCAACAATAATCATTTGAGTAAGAAGAATACAAGAAAATGGCCTCTACAATTTGACATGAACACGAAAAGTAATAATCTGATAACATAACATGTTAGATATCTAAATTTACCGGACAAACGGGGTGGACCTTGGT
Organism: Malus fusca; assembly: GCA_035220775.1. Taxonomy (NCBI): domain Eukaryota; kingdom Viridiplantae; phylum Streptophyta; class Magnoliopsida; order Rosales; family Rosaceae; genus Malus; species Malus fusca. The sequence goes on from CM069069.1 coordinate 3,669,433, forward strand.
GAGGGTGGTCTCAGGATCACCGAGCCCTCGCGCACTAAGGTCCAGAAAATAGTAGCCCTGGTACGTCAGGCGGTTAAGATAACGCCCCTCGTACCCTCCTTCATGGGGAGAGTAGACAGCAAGGGCCTTGTGTTCTTCGACGTCAGAAAGCCAACGGCCAAGATCAAATCTCACCAAGTCTCCTCCTATGAAGTCCTCTATCCCTCTCCCACACCTTATCATTCCAGCCCTCTTGGATGCCTTACCCTCTCACGTAGACGTACCATTGCTAAAAGAAAATTGAATTAGGTAGTTGTTGCTGGAAGTTTTGAGACTCTTGTCTCATATTGGGGAAAACAAGATTCTCAAGGACCTTTATATAGATTTAGTGCTTTAGTCTAGTAATTAGAACATGGACCATTTGGAATAGATTGAAGGCTTGGGCCTTATGGTTGTGTGGATTAGGCTTGTATAATATAGCCTAAATACAATTAATATTAATTAATCAAGACAAGGGCCTTCCTTAGGGCACTTGGGGCCTTGGAATTTAAAATTAATATGATTCATTAATTTTAATTTTTGAATTAAGTTTTGAATTAATTTATTAATTAAAAACGTTTTGATTAAAAGGCACAGCTCTTAGAAAGAGTTGTGTACCTTCAAATACACTGAACAGGTATTTGAAAGGGTGTGAAACAGCCTATATATCTGCAATCACAGTATCCAAATGTATCATCTTTCTTGCTCTTTTCTTCTGTACGAATTTTCTAGAGAGTAAACACACAAAAAGCAAATTTGCTAGAGTTCTAGAATCCAGTGCAGATTGTAGAATTAGGTAGTTGAATCTTGGTCGAGCAGACGTTGTAGAACCACAAGCACAGGAGTGGGACATAAATACTGTTCGAAGGACATAGCTTTTACGCTAGCCTCTACCTTCTTATATTAATTTCTGTATTATTGTGTAATTTTCGTTTTGCATAGCAAGTATATTTTGGTTAATAAAATATTAGAATTTTTGTTATTTTTGTTTATTTCTGAATTGTTCTCCAACAGTTGTCGTTTATCTTAATAGAATCCACGATATCATCGTCCAATGGCTGACAAATCTTACACTAATTTTTTTAGGATAAACTGTCATTTTAATCATTGAATTATCATTTGAATGAAAATTAAGTCTATAAACTATCTTTTCAGAAATATTAGTCATTAGATGATGATATCTTGGAGTCTATTAAGAACAACAACAACAACAACAACAACCTAATAATTCAATGACTTAATTTTTACTAAGGTGATAGTTCTGGAACTAAATCGACCTTTCACATATTTTTTTTTTATTCAGAGTTCACAGTATACTTTTCAACCTATATATACCAACTTAGAATTCTTTTTTTGAATTACACAAAATTGAACTGACTTGACTAAACTCAAATCTGCATTTTAGCATTCTTGTTAGGACAATCATAACTTGTTTTTAAGGTTGTAGGCTTGCAATTCAAGTAATTAAGAGTGATGTGATATTAATAAACAGAAAAACAAAATTGATATTTTACAATAAATTGATAACACTACAATACATGATGGTGTGACAATCTTACATAAAAACCCCATGGATAATAGCTATTCAAATGAATAGAGGGACATTTATACCTCTTGTGCGGAAACTTAAATCTCGACATACACCTACAAACACAAACCAAGGTGTAGAACCTCGTTGTTGGCACGTCTTCCTCATCTCAAAACCAAATAAAATGATTGAATTATGGAATCTAATGTTCAATGCTTACTAATTCATTGTATTAACAAGAGGTGACTTAATTTTTCTTATTAGATGTTCTAGCTCCTTGTATTATTAAACTTCGTATTAATTTTTTTGTTTTGCGAGTACAAAGTTATGAAAAAGTGAGTTATAATTTAATCAAGTAGACAATGTTTTGAATATTTAAAGTTCGTTTAGATGTGCTTTTAAAATGACTGAAAGCGCTTTTAGAGAAAATATTTTTGGGTTCCAAAAACACTTTAAGTGATTTCTACGAGAAGCACTAGTTATGTGCTTCTTCCAGGAAGCACTTTAAGTGCTTTTTCAGGATTTATTAGCGTTTTACTAAGGATTGTTTCAAAAAATATTTTCACCTAAAGTACTTTCAGTCATTTTAAAAGCACATCCAAACGAATTCTTAATCAACCCCAATTCAACTTATCTACATTTAAATAGGGTAAATTACATAGTAGCCCCTCAGGTTTGAGGTCTATTTGCAATCTTATACAACATCTTTAAAACATTTCACTTTCATACCTCAAGTACTATTTTATTTCAATTTCATACAACTGTTACATTTTCCATCCATGGATCTGTTAAATGCTAACGTGGCTACCACATATATGCCATGTGGCTGCCAAATGTCTGCCATGTGGCAAATAAAATAATTTTTTAATTTTTTTTAAAAAAACCTGAAATTGGAAGGAAAAAAAAAAAGGGGACCGAACCCCTGCAACCCAGAAGAAGAAGGAGGAAGAAGAAGAAGAGAAGAAGAAAGAGGAGGAGGAGGAAGAAGAAGAAGAAGAAGAAGAAGAAGAAGAAGAAAAAAAAAAGAAAAAAAGAAAGGGACCGAACCCAGAAGAGAAGAAGAAAGAGGAGGAAGAGAAGAAGAAGAAGAAGAAGAAGAAGAAAGAGGAGGAGGAGGTGGAAATTCACATTGCTTTAGACATTCACACTACTTTTGCAGTGAACATTCGACTGCTTTTACAAGACGTGTGAGTTTTTAATGGGTGCTTTAGATTTTAGCCCTTACAACTCATTATTTATAGATAAAAACTCATCTATCTTTAAAGATCGAGTTTAAGCCCAAATTTAAAATTTGCAAACATATGGGAACATTATTGACCTATTAATACAATTTATTTACACTCATGCCACTCATACTTTATGGTTCCTTTTCCAAATTCCTAAATTTATGCCAAATTAAAAGTAGTAGAAAAAGTGAAATAAAATGTAAAAAGTGTTTGCATTAACCGTATCCATGTCAAACTAGAAAATTAGTTTTTTTTTTTCGTGATATATTTTGTAGCAATTTTACCCATATTAATTGGTAGGTAAATTAGTTTGTTCCAATTATTTAAAAAAAAATACTACACTTACATTATATATTTTGAATCAAATAACACTACAAGAAAAATGAGCTTTGGGTACAAAACAAAGGGCACAATTGAGAATTTTGTGTCAGTTTGACAACCAAAAAGCTTAAACAGTTTCCATTTCATAAAGGGCACCATCTATTGTGCCTAATGTTAAAAAAAAAAGACACAAAACAGTAATGAGCACGGAAACCGTGCCGAATAGGATCAGATGACAACTTTTTCATTGAAGATGGGCACAAAAAGCATTTTGTGTCTATAAAATATGTTTGTCAGCAACGCTGTATGTCCAGCCAGCCTTGCATGTGTCAGATTTGGAATTTTTTTATTAATTTGCAAAAACACGACAAAGATTATTGTGAACTCTAGTTTAATATATTTAAATAAAAAATAAGTTTTGTGTCCTTTACATATTTACTTTTGGGATTTTTATGGGGCAAGCAAGGAAACCAAAGAAGGTTTGGATAGGATAAGTTAAAATATGTAAACTTAAAAAATATGAAAAATCTCCCTTCCCTTCACAAACGTCCAACTCCCCTCTCTCCCCTCATTTTCCCCCACCTCTCTTCCTCCTTCGTCCTCTCTCTCTTCCCCCCCTCTTTCACGCAAGCCGTCCACCGGTCACCAACGACCGTCAAATTAAACCCCCAGAATCCTCTTCACGTCCTCTTTCCAACCCCCAAGTTAGTTTCTACAAATTCGTAGCCGAATTTCGTCAATTTCAGATCTAAGAAGTGGTGGCCGCGGATTTTCCGACAAATGTTCGGCCAAACCTGCCGGAATCGGACCTCGACCCAAGAGGTAAAAATGATCCTCTCCTTGTAGGTTGTCCTCCACTGTAAGTTGTTTTCCAAAATAAAAACTTTTATTTTTGGGATCGATTCTAGATTTCAAATTTTAAATCCATTTTCTGTATGCATGTCAAAGATTGGGACGAGGAAGTGAATCAAGTTTGTTTCCAACCTGGGCCGAGAAGAATTGGACCCGCCCACGTATAGATTTTTTTTGTATGCATGTCAAAGATTGGATTTTCTTTTTGCTTAAATTCATCCTAGTGTTACAAGTAGCTTCTGGAAGTTTATGGAAGAGCTTATGAAAAGATTCACATCCGTTTTACTCGTTTAAACTTGAAGTAGTTAATTGTCTTATTTTTCGTTTGGGGCGCTTGGTTCCACTTTGTTGTTCTGGAATGTATGACGGTAGTTGATGAATGTGCTGTGCATGTGGGTAACCTGTAAATTCCAAGTGTTCATATATAGTACAAAAATATTCTATTTGCCATCAAGCTAAGAATGCCCCTCATAATAACTTATAAGTATATATTTGTGTCTGATTTGTGGTTCTCATAAAATTATACGAAATTTACAATATTGTATGTTTACATGCAATTTCTCTATTTGCATGAACACTAATGTGGAGGGGGTGGGTCGGGTTTGGGAAGATCGGTGGATGTAGAGCCTGAATCGGAAATCACGTTGGTAAAATCAGGTAATCTTTTTCTAAGATTTTTCAATTTTAATGTGTTTTGGTTTCTAGGTAGTACTTTGTTTTAGTATTTCTTGTTTCGAATTCATGATCGCTGACTGGTGTTTATGTGATAATTAGATTATGTAAATCTTCATTTCTTGACTGTTTTTAACTGGGTTTCTTTGGGGGAAGTTTCAATTTGACTATAGAAGATATTCCCTAATTTTTTTGCTCAGATCTGACTCTGATTTAGGTAATTTACATTAGGTTTCTTTTGGGGAAGTTTCAATTTGCCTATAGGATAACGTCATTATCATTGAATGTGGAAATTTGTCAATGTCTTACAGTTAATTGTGATGCCCATGACGAGATGTGCATTTTTTTTCCATTACACTTATGTGTTTTGTCAATTAAACTCCAGACCAACTACTACTTATCTCCTAAGTTCCTAAAATTCGTGTTTGTTATATGTTGTAGGAAATGACCTATTTTGAGATATTTTTTTGCATCTCTCTTTTATTCTACATTCGAAAGAGGTAGAGTCGAATTATTGGGACTGTGGATTGCTTTTTTCATGTGTTAATCTGTGTGAAGATTGATTGCCATGCATGAAGAAATTAAAAATGTTACTAAAGTGTCTGGCAAAAGTCATTATGTTTCAATCACGGACGAGTGCATGTATACATAGCAGAATTACACCAATTAATATGTGGGAGGAAGGATATATAGCATCTGATCTGGTAAAGAAAAGGAATCATGATTTAAAAATTTGGAAGCCATTACATACTCATTCTTGCTGCTCTGTGTAAATGATGTCACCTTCATTTTCAATAGCTTCTTGGTAGTCTAAATTTATAGTTCATTTTTTCAGCGATATCCAATGTGATAATGTATTTTACTGCTTGATATATTTCTTACTCGTGGTCATTTTTTAGAGGTTGTCAGAGCAGGGGATGTCAATACTGTGTTTTTTGTGGTGGTTGAAGGTTGTTTGGCGTCCGATGAATTCAAATGGTATTAGGAATTATTGGTTTCATTATCTGTATGAATCAGTTTGTAGAACTAAATCATAAAAGCTTGTTTTTGCCCTACCCATAGTTTAATTGCCTGAACTACAAGATATTGATATTTTGGTGGATTGATTGGATGGTATCTTTAGAAGATATACAAATGCTTTTATCAATCTCTGCAAGGAGAAATGGCTTGAGGGGTTTGCTGGTTTGCATTATAGTTATACTATGTCTTCTTGGAATTGTATATAAGATGCACTTTTTTCTTTAATTATTCTTACTAAAGACTAAAGAGTACCGGCTTTTGTTTGTGTGTTTGTCTTGTTACCAGAGATTTGGAAGTACCACCAAGCTGGCCTTCCTATTTGGACGTTTCACACTTTGAAGATTTAAGTATCACCGACAGGCTAGCCTTCCTATTTTGGACTAATTTTGTTTTGAATTCGACTATATCTGTTATGGCTTCTGATGAGGTGCAAGGCTTGTTGGGGAAAATGCATCTGTCCAAAAATATGTGCTTTCAAGTTTTACTGTATTAGAGATAAAGTATGTAACATTACATTATGTTTGTGAGATTAGGAATGTGTTGTAGGCCTTTTCATTTTAAGAAAATTAAAGTTTTTCATTTCGTCAATTTTTTTTTAATATTTAATTCATGTTGGCACAATTACAATATGAAGTGTCAACGTGTCTGGAAAAAGTTGTCTGACAAGGTGTCATAAACAAGGCACAAATAGTGGTCTATTTGTGCCTGCCTCTTTGAGCACAAATCATCATACTGTGCGCTTTCTGAAATGGTGACGCCCATAGAGGGCACAGACCCAAAAATAGTAGCTGCATTGTTGCTATTGGTCTATGGGCACAATTGTTGGTGCTTTTTGACCTCAAAGGGCACAGATAAATTATTGTGTGCAGTGCTCATTTTTTGTGTAGTGTAACATTCCTCTAACTTGTAGGTAAATTATTTTCTATGTATTGTTATATATGTTAGACACGTTTTGTTGTTGTATAAACATGAGTGGAACATAATATTGTTGATTTTATACATCAAACTGCATTTCTTTTGTTATAGGTAAATTATTTTCCATGTACAAGTACTTATGTTAGGCACGTTTTGTTGTTGGTACATACAATATTTTGTATCATTGTAAAGAAAGATATTACATTACACCCATGGTATAATTGTTGTAGGTAAATTATTGGAAATTAATTTGTAGTTAGGTAATGAACATTTTGCATCATTAGAAATGAACATTTCAAATAGTAGGTAGTAAATTAATTTGTTCTAATCATATATAAAAAAAATTACACTTCACCTAGTTATATTTAATTTTTCCAATTATTAAAAAATTTTATACTACACCCAACCAAATAACATTTATCTAACTTGTAGGTAATTATTTTCCATGTATTGTTAGATATGTTAGGCACGTTTTATTGTTGTATAAACATGGGTGTAACATAGTATTTTTAATACTATGCATCGAACTACATTTCTTCTTAATATATGTAAATTATTTTCTATGTATTAGTACATATGTTAGGCACATTTTGTTGTTGGTATAAACATTATTTTGCATCATTGTAAAAAAGAGATATTATATTACACCCATGGTATAATTGTTGTAGGTAAATTAATGTGCATGTAGATAATGAAATACAATGTTCTAATATATTAATAAAAAAAAGGATAAATTCAAAAGTATTCAAGAGTAGGGTGAAAAAAACTGAATCGAATAGTTTTATGAAAATTCAAAGCCTTTCTAAAAAATTAATATGCAATAAAATTTTAACATTAATGTCTTCTTTTTTTCTTGTTGCAAAATCATTTACTCTCTCCTTACAATTAATTGTCTACATCAAATATGTAATAGGGGTATTTTAGGCTTGTAAAAAATGTAAAATGTGTGAAGTAATATGAAATTAATGAATTTGCTTATGTGGATCCTAGTCATTGGGTTTTCTTTGAGTAAAAAAGTTATGTAGGGTTTTATATGAAGAAAATTGAGTTGGAATGGCTAAAATCATATTTCCAGTTTAAATAAACTTGGCTTTACTTTGCACACTCCCCTCGCTTATCGACTAATGACTCAGTACTAAGTCTTTTTTTTTTGTTTGGTCAGAACTCAATACTAAGTGAGATCGATATTTTCTTGTGCTCGTCCTAACCGGACAAAGCCTAATGGTGGCCTAAAACAATAACAGACAAATCAGCCAAGATGAGGAACACAAAATATGCCACCATGCGTTTTAATCCCTTCCATTTATATTAATTCCTACGGAAGGCCAACCATGCTCAAGGCAACGCGTATCGACTAATGACTAATACTAAAGTCAAGTGGCCATTTACCACAGTGGTGAAAAAGTATTGTGCTCTTGCATGACGGCGTGGGTTCGAATTATGTCGGTGACTAATCTAACATCTAACTTACTAATGCTATCGCTCAACTCAAAAAACAAAAAAAATTCGAAATGTATGTAGTGGATAAACACAATCTCAATATTTAATTAAACTCACATAACAACGATAAATAAAGGCATTATCACAACTTAGGGGTGGTGAGCAATCCCATTAAAATAGAACTTAATATTTACATATTAAAAACAAAAACAAATTGATGCAAAATCTCCCGACGACTAATACTCTTCCAAGTCATGCATGAAACATACACATTTGTTCCTTCATGCCACTTGGTTATAAGATAACATCATGCATTTACTAATACTATTCCAAGTCATGCATGAAACATACACATTTGTTCCTTCATGCCACTTGGTTATAAGATAACATCATGCATTTACTAATACTATTCCAAGTCATGCATGAAACATACACATTTGTCCCCACATCTAACTTACTAATGCTATCGCTTGACTTAAAAAAAAAAAATCGAAATGTATTTAGTGGATAAACACAATCTCAAACTTTAATTGAACTCACATAACAACGATAAATAAAGGCATTATCACAACTTAGGGGTGGTGAGCAATCCCATTAAAATAGAACTTAATATATACATATTAAAAACAAAAACAAATTGATGCAAAATCTCCCGACGACTAATACTATTACAAGTCATGCATGAAACATACACATGTCCTTTCATGCCACTTGATTATAAGCAAACATTATGCATTTACTAATACTATTCCAAGTCATGCATGAAACCTACACATTTGTCCCGCATTTACTAATACTATTCCAAGTCATGCATGAAACCTACACATTTGTCCCGCATTGCCATTTGATTATAAGCAAACATCATGCATGCACAAGTTATTTACTAATTAGTATTACTACTATTCAGCTTGTATCATGACCCTTTTTTTTTTCTGTTACTCATACGCCCAAGACATTGTAAATAATGTTGATTATTCAAAACAAATCAACAACTAGTTGCACATGGTCACAGTCAGTGATACTCCCAACTTTCCAAACTAAAATAAAATGTATATAAAATAAATATAGAAAATTGTTATTAGCACTCCAAAAATCTCATTTGGCATTCCAAACTTTCTATAATTAGAAAGAAAAATTTACTTGTGCAAAGTGTAGAATGAGATTTTTTGAGTGCTAATAACAGTTTCCTAAATATGTCTTAACAAATATTGTATGTGGCATTGTTTTAGACTTTCGCGAATAGACTTATAATTTCTAGTATCTAATAAATATCCTGATTGAAAATATTCATCGATCTACAAAATTTTCTCATGGAGGTACCCTTTTTTTTGCCACATATACCAATATAGAGGCTAAAAGACAATACGATATTAAATTCATATGTGGTCGAGATATTTATGAATTTAATCATTAAAATGCATAAACTCAATTATACATTTAAGTTAGATCAATTCCTGAAGTTGTAGGTAAATTAATGTGCATGTAGATAATGAAATACAATGTTCTAATATATTAATAAGAAAAAAGGATAAATTCAAAAGTATTCAAGAGTATAGTGAAAAAAAACTGAATCGAATAGTTTTATGAAAATTCAAAGCCTTTCTAAAAAATTAATATGCAATAAAATTTTAACATTAATGTCTCTTTTTTTTTCTTGTTGCAAAATCATTTACTCTCTCCTTACAATTAATTGTCTACATCAAATATGTAATAGGGGTATTTTAGGCTTGTAAAAAATGTAAAATGTGTGAAGTAATATGAAATTAATGAATTTGTTTATGTGGATCCTAGTCATTGGGTTTTCTTTGAGTAAAAAAGTTATGTAGGGTTTTATATGAAGAAAATTGAGTTGGAAGGGCTAAAATCATATTTTCAGGTTTTTTTTAATTTATGAAATTTGCTTTAAAATTTTATCGACCGTACAGTGGTTGTTGAACTTTGGACTTGCAGTTAACGTAGGAATTCCAGTTGCACAGAACCGTGACTTGACAACCTTAAAATGAATTAGCCATTCTTGAGTACCGTATATAATGATGTGTAAGGCGGTTGCAAGGGTTTCCCATCTGCATGAACTAGTCAAATTGCATCAATGGAGCTCCTTCAATTTGATTCAAAACTGTTGACGTCCCTTGTGTTGCTAGGGTTCATAGGATTGTTGGCACGTCTCTACAATGGGCATGTGGCGAAGCCGAAGAGGCTTCGTTCCTTGCTAACCAAGCAAGGAATCAATGGACCTCCACAAACTCTTCTGCTGGGAAATATTTTGGAGATAAAGGAGGCTCGAGGCTCCAGCAATTCTACCATTGAACCCCCGATCTCTCACAATTGTGCTGCTCTTCTCTTTCCATTTTTTGAGAAGTGGAGGAAACTTTATGGTATAAATAATATGCATATAATTATCCATTTAGTACTATGTTTATGATCATGATCCTCTCCTCATCACATACGAGGATAACTTTCATGGAAGGGGTCGGACATATATGTCTGTCATATATAGCATATCAGTTTTTCCTTTATATTTTACTTGGATCTGTTTTTATGCTATTGGCTATTCTGTTGATTCTTCTCCAAATAGGAACCACCGATTTACAAATATTATTAACCACAGAATTTAGTGAGCCGCGCCAAATCTTTCTATGGATTGCTTCTTTAGCCTCTTTCGCCATCAAGGTACCTATGGTACCAGTTCATATTTGGTTACCTGAAGCTCATGTAGAGGCACCTACGGCAGGATCTGTCATCTTGGCAGGAATTCCTTTAAAATTGAGAACCTACGGGTTTTTAAGATTTTCAATACGCATGCGGATACGAAACAGAGAGAGGAGGAGGGGGTGGGTGGGTATTTAGTACTATGTTTATGATCATGATCCTCTCCTCATCACATACGAGGACAACTTTCATGAAAGGGATCGGATACGAAACCCCCTCCCCCCCCTGGGGGGGAGTGTATCTCCGGATACGAAAGTTTATGCATATATAATCATATTCAAATTTTATGGCCATTAGAAAATTAAGTTGATTTTTTCTCAATGATGAAATTCTGTCTACTGATTAACGGCTAGTGGGAAATATTTTGTACAGGTGAAGTATTTGTGTTTGCACTTGGAAACACACAAATATTATACGTGAACCAACCTGATGCAGTGAGGGAGATTACAACATGCACATCCTTGGACTTGGGGAAACCAACGTATCAATTTAAAGAACGCGGTCCTTTGCTCGGTCAAGGTATTTTAACCTCAAATGGCGCCTCATGGGTGCATCAGCGCAAAATCATTGCTCCTGAACTATACATGGACAAGGTTAAGGTATATATACTCTTAAGCAGTCATTAAACGATCAAGGGTGCAGTAATCTTAGTAGTAGCCCTTGGTGTAGTGTTAGAAATAGAAAGATGGTTGAAAAAAAATCTCTAAGCCACCTTTGTTTTGATTGTAATTATATATGGTCACCCCACAGGGAATGATTAACTTAATCGCGGAATCTACGGTTACGCTGATAAATTCATGGAACAGTAGAATTGAGGCAGAGGGAGGAATTTCTGACATAAAAATAGACAGCTACATGGGAAGCTTCTCTGGCGATGCTATCTCAAGGGCTTGTTTTGGAAGCAACTATTCCAAAGGGGAGGAGATATTTCAGAAACTAAAGAAACTCCAAGAGGCTATGGGCAGGAAAGCTTTTCTGGCCGGAATTCCTGGAATGAGGTACTCACCAGTGAGAAAACGTATCTACATCTAGGATGCCGTTGTGGTGGTATCCCAAGCTAATCATGCACTACCATAGGTTTCAACATTTCCGCATAACAACAGTTGATTGGCTTGAGATATCGTCATGACATCCTTGTTGCGGAGAAGTTCTTCTCCACTATTAGGTCTTCCTTATATAAATCCATAACCAACTATATAAATTTAGCCAAATCTATGTTCATCACATATATACATATATATGCGGTAACATCTTTTGTAGGTATTCAGGTATTCAGGTACTCTCACATAATTGATTAACATCTTTTGTACATATAACACTATTCTTGAAATCAATACTTGTTTACCCATAATCTTATTAATTAATCGTAATCTTGTTGCAGACACCTTCCCACAAAGAGCAATACGGAAGTTTGGACCTTAGAAAAGGAGGCTAGCTCTTTGATACAGCAGGTAGTGAAGGAAAGGCAGGCAGCAGAATATGAGAAAGACATATTGCAAATTATTCTTGAGGGTGCTAAAAACAGTAACCTTAGCCAGGAGGCAACAGACCGCTTCATCGTTGATAACTGCAAGAACATATACTTGGCCGGGTATGAAACCACAGCAGTTGCAGCCACATGGTGCCTCATGCTGTTGGCTTCGAACCAAGAATGGCAAGAACGTGTCAGAGCCGAGGCTCATCAAGTTTGCCAGGGCCGCGTTCCTGATGCTGAAATGGTTCGTAACATGAAACAGGTATTTGATCTTTACATGGCTATGATATATGTTTTATTATTATACTCCCTGATTAAGATGTATGTTTACATGATCAACGTTTGGAATTCTTCCATGTTTGAAAGATACATTGTTGAGATAATGCTATGAAATTAAAGTCTTGCGTAGTAGTATACTGTAAACAACGCCTTGAGATCTCTAATCTCAGCGCCCTTTAGAATTTTGGGTTTCATGTATCAGTTACCATAAACTTGACCTTTTGAATTATGTGTGCAGCTAACAATGGTGATTCATGAATCGTTGCGTCTATATCCCCCAGTTAGTGTGGTGTCAAGGGAGGCATTGAAGGACATGAAGTTCGGGAACATTCATGTCCCAAAAGGTGTCAATGTTTGGACCATGGTGGTGACACTGCACACTGATCCGGAAGTATGGGGACCAGATTCATACGCGTTTAAACCCGATAGGTTTGTGAATGGGATCACAGGCGCTTGCAAGCTTCCACACTTGTACATGCCATTCGGAGTTGGTCCTCGAATCTGTCTAGGACAGTACTTTGCCATGGTTGAGCTCAAGGTACTGATAGCTCTCATAGTATCCAACTTCTCCTTCTCACTTTCTCCCAAGTACCGCCATTCACCTACTCTTAGATTAGTTGTGGAGCCGGAACATGGTGTTGATCTCTTGGTGAAAAAAGTTATGACAAGAAGCAGCTAAATTATCATTGTGCTGAAAAATAAGAGAGGCTGGTTAGGCCCCCTGCTCTCTAGAGTTTAGTCTGTTCACTTGGTGTAGCTGGTTCCAATAAGGCTTGTTTATTTGTACTGCGCTTGTAACTATATACTGACATTTCATAATAACGAGTTCGTTTTTCTTCTATCCCCCGTCAATTTAAAGTAGCTATCTATTTTTGACGTTCCACCATAAAACCAATTGCCAAAATGGGGAGAGGCCATATATACACCACAATTATTGCTATATACTCAATGTATAAAACAAATCGACGGAGTTGACATCAATCGTGCAAACAAGGGCCCATCCATGAGCGACAGTCTTGACATTCCAGAATCTGTTGGTCTATCTGCCCAGTTGCCAACTCGTTTGTCATCAAGGCTAGTTGATTTAGACACGGAAGACGTGGGAAAGAGAACTTAGATTCTGACTTGTACAGTTCGAAGCATCCTCTGCTTTTCCCTTTTAGGAAAAATGAGAGACGGATAACTTAGAGGAGATTGAAGGTGAGCACAATCTTTACCAATTTTCTCATCATAGCAATGCAACAGATGTTTGTTTGGTTCATGTCATGCATTAGTCGGATGACATCGTCAAAATTGTCTGTCGGATGAAAGCGGATTGATTACAATGTTTCGATGAAACAATTATGTACACTTTGACATGTGATCGGGAAAAATGCAGCACCGCTAAACAACGGCAATAGTGAAAACTACAGCATATTTCTTGTTCCATGGATAAACAAAATGCAGCACTGCTAAACAACTGAAAGTCCAGGATGAGCGACTTGAATTCATTGGTTGTCTTTGCTATTGTTCTCATGCCTCGTTAGCAGTTAGTCCCGAAATTTCTTTGAGTGGCTTCCACACAAATTTCCTCCTGCCAATATATCGGTTTTTTTGACATGATCTTTGCCATGAAAGTACGCATGAACACCTAAAAATGTATGGAAAAAAGAGAAGACATTTGGCATTACCAGTTTCCGCACTCCGCAATGACCCTGACTTTGGGACGGAGGGTGGGAAGCAGAGCAAGAAACTGCAATTCCGCCTTCGACAGAACCTGAAGTACATGGGACAACATTAATGTGCTTGAATTCCTATTTTGCTTCGGGAAGCGATTTTCGCAGTCCGCTTTTGTTTACAAGAGTAAATACCTTGGCTTCAATGATCCAGACTACAAGGCCTTTGGCCTTTGGAGGCAGAGCGGCAAGCCTGTAATCCACCTCTGGTGGGAAGTACCATCTTGATATGGGCTGCTTCCCTAGATGAGGCTACTTTCCAACAATAATCATTTGAGTAAGATGAATACAAGAAAATGGCCTCTACAATTTGACATGAACACGAAAAGTAATAATCTGATAACATAACATGTTAGATATCTAAACTTACCGGACAAACGGGGTGGACCTTGGTGAGGGTGGTCTCAGGATCACCGAGCCCTCGCGCACTAAGGTCCAGAAAATAGTAGCCCTGGTACGTCAGGCGGTTAAGATAACGCCCCTCGTACCCTCCTTCATGGGGAGAGTAGACCGCGAGGGCCTTGTGTTCTTCAACGTCCGAAAGCCAACGGCCAAGATCAAATCGCACCAAGTCTCCTCCTATGAAGTCCTCTATCCCTCTCCCACACCTTATCATTCCAGCCCTCTTGGATGCCTTACCATTTCCATGTCCCCCACACATTCCCACCATTAGCACCGTGCTTCTGTTTCCCTTCAGCTCATTGCTTCCGATGAAGCTGCTTCGAGGCGGTGGCTGCTTTTGCCGGAGATTCGCTGAGACTGGAAGATTCGTTCCATGCTTGAAGCAGTTTGCAGCCGCCATATTCTAACTGGAAAGGAAGATAGTGATGGTGTGGGAGAAAATGCCATTAGCGGGAAGGAAATGGAAATTAGATAAAAGGTTGTGAAAGAAACAATGCCAAGACAATGCGTTTGTATGGTGGGCAATGAAGATAAGAAATCACAACTCTCTCCTGTACTAAAATGTATGGTGCTTGTGTTTGTGGGGAAAATGATAAACCCATGTTTGAAAGTGCTTTTAAAATGATTGAAAGAAGAAGCACAGTTATGTGCTTTTTTTAAGCACTTGATGGTTTTCACGATTCACTTGCATTTTTACTAATGACTGGTTCAAAAACATTTCATTAAAAACACTTTTATTCATTTTAAAAGTACTTTCAAACGAGCTCTTAAACTTTTTAAAATATATTTTGGAATTATATTAAGGATATGTTGAGTAAAGCTTTAATTTTTTAATTATAGAAAGTAAAAGTTATGTTAAGGACAGTCGTGCTTGGATATGAGACGTAATTACTATACATTATCGATTTGGTGAATCTCACATTGCATACGCATTCTATCAACGTTAAAAGTTAAACATTGTAAAATGTATTGTGAAATTCTAACGATATCTAAAGTATAACTTATATTTTTCTAATTCTAGAACGTAAGAGCTACGTTAAGGATAATCGTTTATGCTCTTTGGGTGCAAGCTACCATAAACTATCTGCAAGCTGCCATAAACTATCGAGTTGGTGAATCTCACAATACATATCGATTCCACCAAGTTAAAAGTTGAACGTTTTGGAATGTATTTTGAAATTATGTTCTGAATGTTGAGTAAAACTTTCATCTTTAAATTATTAATAACAAGTAAGAGCTACGTCAGGATGTTCATGCGCGCTTGACATAACATACACTAGATTCTTGGTTTCATAGACTTCACAATGGAGATCCATTCTGAAACACCCCAACCCTTCTTAGGGTAATTCAACGTTCTAAATCCGTTTCCAATGTCCGTTTTCCCAAATTCAATTTCTATTATATAGTTTTATTTATTGGACTCTTTATGTGCTTAGGAACAATTTCTCTTGTTTTTTCTTAGTTATTTCCTCATATTTTTGTGCTATTTAATTTGTTTTTGTGTTTTATCGAATTTATCTAGCTAATAAAATAAAAATTGCACAAGTGAGATTTTAAGTGATAAATTCGTCAAAGCTGCCTTACTCACTTATTTTCTTTGTTTATGTTTTCGAATGTGGTGATTTATAGTTATCAATACGTGCTTGATCCTAATGTGGCTGGTATTATTTACAAGGAAATGCAAATAATGATGCACATGTGGATGGCAGAAATAAAATGAGTGAAGCCAGCTGGGAGAAAAAGAAAAGCTGCACTTGGCAGCTGGTGGAAAGCAGAAAGAAAATGGGAAAAGGAGTGGAAAGCACAGCAAGAAAAAAAAAGAGAAAGCTGGAATAAAGAAAGGGCAGTGGGGGTCTCGGGCGTGGAATAAAGAAAAAAAGACAGGGACTAGTGGAAGGCAGAAGAAAAATATAAGGGAAAGAAAATAAAATAAAAGAGGAGGGAAAGCAGCTGGCAGAAGCGGACTGGAAGCACAGCAAAGCTGCCTTGGCAGCTGGCGCACACGGGATTGGAATAAAGGAGCCAGAGACGCAGAAATTGGGGAGGAGAGAGCTGGGCGAGACGCGGGATAGGAGGAAAGGCGTGCTGCCTTGCGCAGCTGCGAGAGAAACCAGTCAGACGCGAGAGGAGTCAGACGCAGAAGAAAGAAGGAACGCAGTGGTGCGGAAAAGAGCAGGAAGACTATGCAGGGCAGAGGGCAGCTTAAGCACAGAGGATCACTTCCTCATTTGGTTTTATTTTTCTTAAACTCAAGTTTAATTTAATTTGCTTTTCAATTATATTAAACATGTGTAATTAATTTCTGTTTAGTTAGAGGTGAATTTGAAACCATGGATAAATGTTTATTATGATTTGATTTACTCCAGTTATGAATGTATGAATGTTTGGATGTGGTTTATTTTTCTGTGTTGATTAATAACTTGTTTATGTATGTGGGTTAAGGGTCGACACTTAATTTGCATGCTTAGACTTGATGCTAGGATATAAGGGAATTTCACCTAATCGTTATGAACTTATATCCATGAGTAGTAAAAATCGCTAGTCACGATTGTGTTTAGTAAACCCTAGGTTGGATTAACATGCGTATTCCATAGTTATGAATGCCTAGTCGATGTTTATGATTTCCATTAAACTTAATGATCTTTGATATGTTTCTCTATCATGCGTATTCCATAGTTAGGGAACTTGATAAGAATAATTTGGTTGTGATGCGTATCTCATCCAATTCAATGAATCTAGGGAAATCTGAAAGTTAATTTAAGCGGACCTAATTAACTTGGAGTATTGTCATTTATTCGTTTGTTGAATTCATAACTGGGAATCAAATTGTATGCATATATTCATGTGTGGATAAGGAACCCTCTAACTAACGTCTCATCATTTTAATTCTATAAAATATATTTTCTTTGAAGTTTGTTTTTAAGTTTCTGTTTTAAATTCAATTTCGTTAAAAATCAATCCCCCATTTATTTTAAAGTGTTAGATTTGTTAGAAATCAATTTAGTTTGTGTTTTCTAGAGTCTTGAATTATTTTGAGTCTTTTGATTTGTTTTAGTTTATTTGTTAGTTTTATTTTGAGTGACTATTGTGACTATTGTAGTAATGATGTAAGTAGGGATCGTTCTAGGCCGGGGATTAACTAGGGATGCTAACCAAAGTAAAATTAAATTAAAAACGTAAAAACAAAATTTAAAACACTAAACTAAAATCAAAACACTTAAATAGAATCACTCAAAATAAAACTAACAAATAAACTAAAACAAATCAAAAGACTCAAAATAATTCAAGACTCAAGAAAACACAAACTAAATTGATTTCTAATAAATCTAACACTTTAAAATAAATGGGGGATTGATTTTTGATGAAATTGAACTTAAAACAGAAACTTAAAAACAAACTTCAAAGAAAATATATTTTATAGAATTAAAATGATGAGACACTAGTTAGAGGGTTCCTTATCCACACATGAATAAATGCATACAATTTGATTCCCAGTTATGAATTCAACAAACGAATAAATGACAATGCTCCAAGTTAATTAGGTCCGCTTAAATTAACTTTCAGATTTCCCTAGATTCATTGAATTGGATGGGATACGCATCACAACCAAATTATTCTTATCAAGTTCCCTAACTATGGAATACGCATGATAGAGAAACATATCAAAGATCATTAAGTTTAATGGAAATCATAAACATCGACTAGGCATTCATAACTATGGAATACGCATGTTAATCCAACCTAGGGTTTACTAAACACAATCGTGACTAGCGATTTTTACTACTCATGGATATAAGTTCATAACGATTAGGTGAAATTCCCTTATATCCTAGCATCAAGTCTAAGCATGCAAATTAAGTGTCGACCCTTAACCCACATACATAAACAAGTTATTAATCAACACAGAAAAATAAACCACATCCAAACATTCATACATTCATAACTGGAGTAAATCAAATCATAATAAACATTTATCCATGGTTTCAAATTCACCTCTAACTAAACAGAAATTAATTACACATGTTTAATATAATTGAAAAGCAAATTAAATTAAACATGAGTTTAAGAAAAATAAAACCAAATGAGGAAGTGATCATCTGTGCTTAAGCTGCCCTCTGCCCTGCATAGTCTTCCTGCTCTTTTCCGCACCACTGCGTTCCTTCTTTCTTCTGCGTCTGACTCCTCTCGCGTCTGACTGGTTTCTCTCGCAGCTGCGCAAGGCAGCACGCCTTTCCTCCTATCCCGCGTCTCGCCCAGCTCTCTCCTCCCCAATTTCTGCGTCTCTGGCTCCTTTATTCCAATCCCGTGTGCGCCAGCTGCCTTCCCTCCTCTTTTATTTTATTTTCTTTCCCTTATATTTTTCTTCTGCCTTCCACTAGTCCCTGTCTTTTTTTCTTTATTCCACGCCCGAGACCCCCACTGCCCTTTCTTTATTCCAGCTTTCTCTTTTTTTTTCTTGCTGTGCTTTCCACTCCTTTTCCCATTTTCTTTCTGCTTTCCACCAGCTGCCAAGTGCAGCTTTTCTTTTTCTCCCAGCTGGCTTCACTCATTTTATTTCTGCCATCCACATGTGCATCATTATTTGCATTTCCTTGTAAATAATACCAGCCACATTAGGATCAAGCACGTATTGATAACTATAAATCACCACATTCGAAAACATAAACAAAGAAAATAAGTGAGTAATGCAGCTTTGACGAATTTATCACTTAAAATCTCACTTGTGCAATTTTTATTTTATTAGCTAGATAAATTCGATAAAACACAAAAACAAATTAAATAGCACAAAAATATGAGGAAATAACTAAGAAAAAACAAGAGAAATTGATGTAAAATATATATAAATATGAGCTTATCAAATACCCCCACACTTAGCTTTTGATAGTCCTCGAGCAAAACAGAAAAAACAGAAAAAATAATAGCATGAAAATTATTAGCTTCCCCCTATGTGACCCTCATAGAATTTCATTCGAGAACACAAATCATCAAGAACCATAGCTAACACCAAACAGGCTAATCCAAGTTCATTTTCCTAATTCAAATATTAGCAGTAATCTTTGAATCATCCTTGAAGTGTAGTGTGTGATAGCCATGCTAATGCAATTTCAAATTTTTATTTTTTAAATCACCATATGCAAACTAGCGACCTTCTCACTGGATATACACTTAATCACACATGTGTTTAGTCTTAATGTGTTTCGCTCAAAGAATCAAATGTGAAAGTTCTACCATAAGCTTGCATAAAGATCACTTCTCCACAATCATAATTGCAAAACTTAAATCAAGAGGACTTTTATTGGACGTAATGAGGTTTAGGGCGAGGGTTATTGAAACGAAATAATAGGTAAACACAAATTCCAAGCTACATTGCAAGCAATTCTTTTGTTTAGATTTATAAGAACTCAAGCTTTCCAGCTATTCTTCTAGTCACCTCCAACCACAAACTTAAACTGAAACTTTAAACACTTTTTATTTTCTTCGTAAACAAACTTTCTTTCTTTTTTTTTTTTTTTTTTTTTTTTTTTTTGGAGTAGAAACAAATATGAAAAACCCCCACACTTATTCTTTTGCCAAACACCCTCCGAGTACTTCACAAACACTTCTCATAAGACAATTTCACATTACTCATTAGCTCGCTTGGAAAGGGTAAGGAAAAATATTTATTTCAGGCATAAGGGTAGACATATCTGGTGATAAGAAATAAAAGGCTCACAAATACGGCTCAAATTGGCAATCTAATGATATCATTTTTCTTTGGGAAACAAGGTTATTTGGGCCATGGTGGTAAACCTAATGCCTCTATCATTTTCAAGTTCATGCAATCAATGACAAATATTTCGAAAGATCGTTATGCAAGTTCTAGAGAAGTATCTCACATAAGTTCATCACACATGAAAGAATAAGAGTGTATGAAAAATGCACACACTTTCAATAGGCTCAAAAACTCACATAGGATGTATATGGTCACTAAATTCACATATGGAGCTTTAAATCATGCTTTAGTTTCACATCAACAAGGCTATGTGCGTTTAGTTTTTCAAAGATAATCAAATATGTACAAAACTAACACGAGAATTAGGAATTTCACACAACACATGTTAACTAAGTTCTTGATCATCATGGTTCAAATTTTATCCAATTATATCATTGGGTCGGGAAACTAACAAAAATCTAATTCAAAACAGTAAGGAAAACAAGGAAATATTTTTGGATTTTTTTTAAATTTTACGATTTTTTTTTTTTATTAAAAACAACAACTTCATTAAGAAAACACAAAGCAATAACATGGAATAACATGGAAACAAATGAAACCAGTTCAAAGTCGAAGGTATAAAAATTTTCAATTTGGTCATTATTATACTCTTTACCCCCACACTTAAACTAGACATTGTCCCCAATGTCAGAAAATGTAATAAAATGCAAATAAAGACAAAATAAATAAAATAAAGAACAAAATAAAGCAATAGGACTGAAAACTTCCCTAATTTGCAGTAAAATCAAGCGATGACCCCCAAGCTAAAATTCTGCAATCAACTTCAAGGGTGGAAATAACCAAAAGTTCCTGCAAAGAAAAGAAATAATTCAGTTAAGTAACACAAGAAAATGTAAAAAAAATTGCAAACGAAAAATTGAAAATGAAAATAAAAGACAATGAATAAAACTAATAAGTGATCATTGGTCCTGTTTGGTGACTTTCCACAGCTTTGAACTTGAACTGGCCTCGGGAACTTCTTAGCAAGGAAAATGAGACTTGATTAGTGGTGGTGACTGATGCGTCCATATGTTGTTGAGGCTTCTCGAGCTCTTGGTTTCAACTCGGACTCCTTCTGCCGGGTTGATTGAGTCTGCAGGCTACATTCTTCTCTTTTTGTTTCTTCTGCATGGCAGGTAGGCACGAGGTAGAGGTGGTGGTCTATTTCTTTGTTCAATCTGTCCAAGTGCCGACCGATTGCTTTCTTTCTCCTTGTCCCGTAGCCAAGAGCAAGGGTAAAGGAAAAACATGCCATGAGATATCTTTGCCTCTGACTCTGATGATATGGGATACTTTTGCTTTTGAAGAAGTATCGTTCCACAGGTGTATTCTTGAACTGGGCTGGGGAACTTCTTAGCAAGGAAAATGAGACTTGATCTTGAAGATGAAGCAGCACCTTGTCTCCACATGCTTCAAGTAATCATTTTCACTTGCCTTATCTGTTCTCCAGGCAGATGTGACGTCTTCTTCGGAAGTACATCAACGGTTGAAGATGAGCACTCGAGAGCAATGCTAGGTAAGCAATCAGGAAGGATTTCCAGGCAGTCGGTTCTTAGATCGGAAGATTGATACCGAGTGCTGGCTGACTGCTTGCTTTCTCCTTGTCATCTCTTACTTGCAGCCTAGCTGTTCAGCCTTGTAATTTTCAGTGTAATGGCTTGAGACTCTATCATATTCATCATTGCACGAAGATCGAACTTTACTCTGAATTCCCCTGAACTCATTGAGCTTTGGTTTGCTCAAGGGCATCACTTTAAGGTAGCTAATTGTGTCACTATATGCATACGCAAGCTGCTTCGTATCTTCCTTCTTCGTCATTCTGTTGATTCAGAGGTTCTATATTTAATTTCTGAACTTTGAAACAACTCTCACAAAGTATTGTGAATCTCGAAGTGTTTTTGACCTCGTCAAATCTTATTATCAGTTCTTAAATATTCCTGAGTTTGGACATATTTCATTTTTGGCTAAGAACCAGTTGACCATACTGTGATGATTTGCAAAATAATCATAAACAGTGATTTCTATTTCTGCATCTTTATCTTCCTTTGCTTGTTGGTTTCTCAATGTAAAATTGAATCATGCCGGAACAATAGGAGTTTGTTCTTGGCGTGGTTTCTGGTTCAAATCCTGATTTCTTGTAATCTATCTTTTTATGGAATTGTTTTTACCCTCAAATTCTTGAGTATTCTTTCAACCTTCTCAACATGGTTTCTCGCCTAATCAGTGATAAATTCACGATCGATCGTTTCGGTGAAAGTGGGCACCCAGTTCGTGTTGATTCGGACAGGAATGTTGGGAGCATAATCTTTTCACAAGCTTACCAGACTTATCATAAAGAGTTCTTCGTGGGGGTGAAGTTTGAGTTGTCCTTTGGTATGAGACTGGTGAAAATTGTGGTGCAGAAGGTCATCATATTGTATCACCATCTCACTAGAATTCATAGGCATCACATCGGTTATTTTCCAACTATATGTGTTCGTCTCAACGCATATTTTCACTGCTTCACTTCTGAACCTTATTGTTGTGAGTACGTGGTTGTTAAAACATTTCTACCAGATTTGTTTGGTGCATTCTGGAATGGCATTACAGGACGGTCGAAGCGAGAATTGGATAATCTTTACACTTCTCTCGAAATGTGCGTGTTCTCTTTGGTTGTTAGGATGACCATTTGCGAGTCGTTCTTCTTTCCACCAACTTTGACCTTGTTTGACTAGAAATCTGCAACTAAGCAAAAATGGAGAGGTGGATTGAGCGCTACAACTGTTCCCAAGAGATGCTGCGTGTTAAGGAAGATGACTTCTCGTTTTCTGCTTGCTTGGTTCGAGTTTTTGGGTCTACTACTAACATGGTAGCCAATTCTCTTGAATCCCAAGGTACAATTTTCAAATGGGTTGTTTATTGGCAAAATTTTGGAGTAGTTGGTCACAATTGGAAGAACTGAGGAGAATATGATGCTTGGTGCTGGATAGAGTTTTACGACGGCAGTTTCTGTTTTATTTGGTTTGGGGTATGGCACTTTTGCGACATGGTATGAAAGTTGCTATATGCAACATTGGTTGATAGAGGAGTTGCGCGAGCTTGTATTTGGAGGATCGAATTTTCGACGTGTGAAATTATTCATCCTCAGGAAATTACTACTTGCTTATCGAGACAATAAATGTGAGGTCGATATTACGGGCTGCAGACCGATATATCGATAGCTTATTTGTTGGGTTCGTCAAGCAAGTGGGTAAGAAGATTCGTCTACAGCAGCTGATGCAGATTCAGAATTGTTATTCTTGGAACTCGACTCAAAGACACATCTATTCTCGGAATATGTGACGTTTCGAATTCTTGGGCAAGACCCACTCTTATTTTTCAGTTTTGGTTTTCAGTATAAGTATTTTGAACTCCCTTTACTCTAGTTAATTGTTTTGACGTTACAAATGTTTTTGGAAGAGTATTTCTGTTTTCATTTTTTTAAGTTGATTTGAGTTTTGATCTATATATTAGTACATATCTATTTTGGCGTTATCTGGCCTTAAATTATTTTGTGTTTTCAACTGTATATTTTATTAAAGTATGTTTTCTATTTTTACACGGATGGGGAAAGAAAGTATGAGCCTGGAGGCACGAAAGATGGAATCATTGCAGCCGATCGCGACGGCGTGGCATTTTCCCTTTTGTGCAACCGCTCTGATTTGATTTCTTCGTTACGTATATATATGTGTATCCTTTCTCGTATTTTCGAGTTTTTCAGTGTAGTATGTTATTTTAAATTTCGAGGACGAAATTTTTTATAAGGGTGGTAGATTGAAACACCCCAACCATTCTTAGGGTAATTCAACGTTCTAAATCCGTTTCCAATGTCCGTTTTCCCAAATTCAATTTCTATTATATAGTTTTATTTATTGGACTCTTTATGTGCTTAGGAACAATTATTGTGACGTTTCCGTCTTCGCTAGTGGCACAGCTTTTGGCGGCGAAGTACAGTGAGTGGACCCCTTCTAAAATTACATGATTTGATAATTTAATTGCATAAATGATTAGCATGCCTACGGATTTATAATTTGATTTATGTGAAGCTTGATGATTTAAGATATTGATTATCGTCTCGTGTTTTTGGTGAGGAATTAATTGTGGCCTATATTGAGCTATATTTTAATATATACGGTATTTTCTATAACAACCATGAACTGGTAGACTATCTGATAGATGACGATAGGATGCTAGAACATGTTTTTGAACCCCTCTTTATAGTGTAGACGATGATCGGTAACCTACGCTATGAAGTGGTATTTACGAGAGACGTAACTATTTGTGCGTACCTAGTGGACACTATGCCGCCTGGGGCGAGGATCTGGTGTTGGCATGTAGGCCGGGAGAAATAATCCCTAGCGAAAGGCTGAGGGACACGGAGACAGGCATTGGGCCGGGAGGGAGTTATCTCTGGCTACGGGCACAGAGACTGAGGTGCAGGCACTGGGCCGGGAGTTATATTTATTCAGTGATCTTTCTAGCAGCACACCGCGTTTACGAGACGATTTATGATGCGTTTACTGTTTTGATTTACGCGATGCGTTTCCGCGATGTGACTTTTGAGATATTGTGGCATGCTAGGATTTTTATTAAATCCATCACTTATTATGCTAATAGTTTTCATTATTAAACTTTGGGGGTTAGTATGTTGATAACTGTTTTATTATTATTATATATATATAAACTTGGTCCACTCACCTTTGTTTTGCGCCCCCATTCAGGACTTAGAATCAAGGCATCTAATCCCGGCGTCAAGACACTTCCGCAGCAGCATCTTCGGATCCTCTCGATGTAGGACCCACTCTTTTATTTATTCAATTTTATATAAATTCTTTTTAGTGATTAGGTTTAGTTGTATGCTCTGAACACGTTCCTAAATTATTAACTCATTGTTTTTAAATTCATAAACTTTATTTATTTCTTATTCTTAGCTTTTGTATCAATTAATGGCTTTCGTCACCCTCAGGTGTCGGCCAGCACGTGTCTATCCTGGTATTCGGGGAATATCAGGGTCGGGGCGTGTCACATTCCATCAACGTTTCACTTTAAAATTATTAATTTGTTGAATCTCAATATCTCATAATGTGAACCATTTCATCCACGTTCTCACGGTCAACTAGGGTAACATTATACGATGAAGTTCAGATTCTACCATAAACAAATTTACAATACCGAAAATAGCATAACTCCTTATAATCACATGTAAAATACTCTTAATGAGTGAAAAATATTATGATTATGGTGAAACATATCATAGAGATTTGACGTGAAAAACAAAGTGTCAGTTGTCGACTATATGACATACTCCCCCTTTCCCTTTAATTGTACTTGAAAGCGTAAAATAAATTTAGAACACATAACATTTTGAACCAACAATTAAATACAAATTCAATTATTCAAAATGATTATCAAACGATTCTAATTTGCTGACGCTTTATAACACGTGGACTCCCCCTAGCCTTGGGGCTCATGCCCCTCTCCTTGGCCCAGCAACCATACCATACGCTGAAAGAACCCAATATTCTCCTACTGAGTAAAAAGCTTTGAACTTTGGAAGACCAACAATGGCTATGCTCTGAAAATCATCAAAGAATCAACCTTGACTTTCTCCCCCTTTCCCTTCTTCTCTGTTCTGATTCATCCTTCCCTCCCTCCATAAAGTCTTCCCAATTTAGGGTTTTCAGATTTTCCCTTTGTGCTAAGCTTGCTGGCTGGGTCCAAGCAACAGCCAACAACTAGAAGAAGAATGCTGGGTCCCACCGCGTCGAAGTGGCACAGAGCCGGCGGGATTCTCCTCCACCTGAAACCCCACCGGAGCTTCCAATCAAACGCCTTCACCACCAGAACCGCCTTCCACGGCAGGCCCATTCGTCTCCCAAAGCCTTTGACTTCGAACACCGTCCGTACAGCATCAATACTCCCTTTCCGCGTTAACGCCTTCATCGCCGATGGCACGTCCGCCCCTTCTCCGCCGGACGGGCGGTCGTTGTTCTCCACATCCCCGGACAAGAACAACCCGACTCCTACAGTTTCTAAGGGGAATTCCGTCGAGCAGATTACGGACGTGCAGATTTTCCGAACTCTCGCCAGTTACTTGTGGATGAAAGATAACTATGAATTCCGCATCAGGGTCATTGCTGCTTTGGGGTTCTTGGTTGGCGCGAAGGTACTCAATGTGCAGGTGCCTTTCCTCTTCAAGCTTGCCGTTGATTGGTTGAGCTCGGCCACTGGCAATGCCACTGCTCTGGCTTCTTTCACCGCCGCCAATTCGACCCAGTTGGCTCTTTTTGCAACCCCGGCTTCGGTTTTGATTGGATATGGGATTGCACGTACTTGCGCTTCTGCTTTCAACGGTACTACTACGCATAAAGTAATTGCTTTGCTCATACCATTGTCTTTGGATATTCATGCTTAAGTGACATGTTTATATGGAACTGGGGTTGTTGTTTATATCTAAAATTTTGCACAATTGTATCGTTGTAGAATTGCGGACTGCCGTGTTTTCTAAGGTAGCGCTGCGAGCAATCCGATCAGTATCCAGGAAGGTATGAGAGTAGCATTCCCCAACATGTTTCCTTTATTGGTTACATATATAGCATGCTTGGATTACTCTAAGAAATTAGATTCTTTATATCCTAAAATCTTCCGTGACAAATGCAATTTCAACTTTTTGCAGGTCTTCTCTCATTTGCACGACCTTGATCTTCGATATCATCTTAGGTATCTATATCTATTACTCTCCATGTTTGTTTAGAATGTATCAATTAGTTGTAGAGGAGGGCTGAGAATTTAGTTGTCCTTAGGGGAGATATCGTGCTTTAGTTTGTAATAACAGCCTTTTCAATAAAGTTGATATTTTGAGCCCTTGTCTACTTAATTTCAGTCGAGAAACTGGTGGACTAAATAGAATAATTGACCGTGGTAGCCGTGCGATAAATTTTATTCTCTCGTCTATGGTGTTCAATGTTGTACCCACCATCTTAGAGGTATGATCTGTACCTTTGGTTATTGTCAAGCTTGTTGACATGTATACACTGGACTTAGTAACGTTGTGCTGTTATTCGTACAAAGGTTGGTGTTCCATCTCACTTCGTATATATAACAGAACTACATTACTAAGTTTCTAAACAAATTCAACTGATTTGACATGTACCTTTTGGTCCTTTCCAGATATCTATGGTTTCAGGTATACTGGCTTACAAATTTGGAGCACCTTTTGCGTGGATAACTTCACTGTCAGTTGCTGCATATATAGCATTTACATTGACTGTCACACAGGTATTGTGTCTCTTGTCAATTGATAGCTTACAGTTTCTGGAATGAATTGTGCACTTTTTTCCTGTTTGTTAGAGCATCTGCAAGGGACTAGCTAATGAAAGTGCCACAGCCAAAATGTAGAGAAATTTCAAAAAAGATGCCCACATCATACTACTAGCTATTTTGTCCATAAAAGTTACTCAACCTCTACGAGCTCATACATATGAGGGAGAGAAAGTGATTCCTGGTGACTTGCTATCTAATATTTTAATATAATTAGCGAGCAAACTTCTTCATTTTGAATATTCTGGAGAGAGAAAAAAAATTTAGAAACATTCATGACTACTTAAAGTAGGGAGCAGGGTTGGAGTAACAATTCAAAAGTGGCTAGCTAAAATGAATTTTTTGTAATTTTAGCTGAATATGAAGAGTCCCTTTGGGGATGCTCTAATTTCTATTTCTTGTAGGTGACACCTTTTTTCTTTTATTGGAGGTCTGTATTGGCATGTACTTTTTTCTTCATACATGCATATTATGCCGTATTGAGATATGTCTAGAAATATCTTGAACCATTTTATCATCTTATCCCGTCTATTAATATGCTGATAGCTTTTGGTTTATGAACTTTTCGTTAATGATTTTCTTGCCTTTACAGTGGAGGACTAAGTTTAGGAAGGCCATGAATAAGGCTGATAATGATGCTAGTACAAGGGCAATCGATTCACTTATAAATTATGAGGTAACGTGATGTACTTTGTATGGCTTCTACTCACTTTATGCACAGGATGCCTTCAAGTCCCTTATCTTTTCAAGTTATTTTTCTGTTATTTCATCATCTGATGCTATTTTCTTTCTACAGACTGTGAAATATTTCAATAACGAAACTTATGAAGCCACTAAATACGACGAGTACTTAAAGAGTAAGTTTTTTATTTATTTATTATTATTATTATTATTATTATTTTATTATCACAGTTTGTAGTATGTTGCATGGTTATCAATCCTGAATTAGCATTGGTCTGGAAACTAATATGAATTAAACCCACTAGTTCATGGTACACAAAATGTAAAAGCTGCTGTTAGTCTTTCTGATAAACTTAAAGTCATAAAATGTCAAATTATTTTGAAGTTATGCATAAACATGTATTTATTGCGACATATGCACTGGTTGCTTACTGGTCAAGAAAATTCTTTCATGAACCAACTTTGATGCTTCCTTCTTTTTCATGCATTTATGGGCTTGCATGGTAATCTCAGGTGGCATTCCACCAAGCCGACTTTTATTTTACTTTATTGAGTTTTCTTTGTGGGGTATTTCTTCCCACGGTATTGGACTTGTTCCACCCTGAAATATTTTGCTTTCACTAATAATAGTAGTTTTTTTTCCTTAGTTTAAATTGAGCACTTATGTACCCCAAAATCTTATTTTCATGGTTTCTTAATGCTTCTTCTGTTGCTTTTCGTTATTCTATCTTTCAGGGTATGAGGATGCTGCTTTAAAAACACAACGCAGTCTTGCTTTTTTGAACTTCGGCCAAAATATAATATTTAGCACGGCTCTGTCAACTGCTATGGTGTTGTGTTCAAATGGTATTATGAGTGGCAATATGACAGTTGGTGATTTGGTAACTTTCCTTTAGATACTGACTTAGTTTTTGAATTTTTATTTATTTCGAAGTGATTCTCTAATGGTCATTCAAATTATGGTTGAATAAATACACAGGTCATGGTGAATGGACTTCTATTCCAGCTCTCGCTTCCACTCAATTTTCTTGGAAGTGTTTATCGTGAGACTATACAGAGTCTGGTTGACATGAAATCTATGTTTCAGTTACTGGAGGTAAACGAAGGGACTTCACAGTTTACTTGCAAGTTGGCTTTCAGTTGATGCATAGAGTGTTTCTCTTTATCTTTATTTTTTATTCACTTTTTCACTATAAAAAAAAATCTATCTTATAATGGACAAAACCTATGCTCTTTCTATTTTCAATCCTTGTTGATGAAGAAACAAGAAGGAAATATATATAACACTCTTATTTTT
Source organism: Malus fusca (assembly GCA_035220775.1). Classification (NCBI taxonomy): domain Eukaryota; kingdom Viridiplantae; phylum Streptophyta; class Magnoliopsida; order Rosales; family Rosaceae; genus Malus; species Malus fusca. The sequence continues at coordinate 3,699,072 of CM069069.1, forward strand.
TTTACTTGTGAGTTTGTACTTTGTACTTATAACTTTTATATGGATGAGATAGATTTTATTTGCCACTCAAGTTATTTCAATATTTGTTATCCTGTACATTGGTGAGTTGGCAATTTTTCACTTTGTACTTTTGTTTTCGTTACTACCTTAGGTGAAGGCTGAAATTGGTGACAAAGCTGATGCAAAGCCTCTGGAGTTACGCGGGGGGAGCATTCAGTTTGACAATGTACACTTCAGGTGGTGTATGCTTCTCTTTCTATCCTTCTATTATTAATGGAGCATTTCAAGATCATTGATTTTTAATAAATATAGGCTGAGAGTTTGAAGACTTTGTTTCTTTTATCATTTTGGGTGTTTAAAAGAACTGGATCTCAGAAGAAGGCTTAAATTGGGTGCGAGTGAAGGCTTTGCTTGCCTTCCCTCTGAGCCGGCATTTCTCAACATCGTTAGCAACTTAGAATGATGATGTAAAGGGTTTCTTGGACGATAGACTTGATTTTTATGTCCCAGATTTGCATGTGATATTATTATAAGTGTATTGTTTTTATGATCCATTGCTGATGCACTATATTTTCCTATATTCCATTTATGCAGTTACCTGACAGAAAGAAAGATTCTTGATGGGATATCATTTGTTGTACCTGCTGGAAAGAGTGTGGCTATCGTTGGAACCAGCGGAAGTGGTAAGGGGATCGTCTCTTGATACAATGTTCCTTTCCTCATTGATATAATTTAATGTTCAATATGAAATACTATATGTTTATGGTTTGTGTGCTTCCCTTGGTGACATGGTTCTACCATAGTTCTGCTCATATTGCTTGATGTAAGCCCGGCGGTTATTAGGATAAGCAAGTGATGCCCATGCATATTTATTTCTTTTATTTTTCGTATTATTGCATTATATAACATATGTTTATTTTCTCAATATGCATGGATTCATGAATGTATTGAATTTGCATTTGCCTGCAGGCAAGTCCACCATTCTCAGATTGCTCTTCAGGTTCTTTGACACCCATTCTGGAAGGGTAAGCGAACTAATTCTGTTTTCTGTTATTGTTTCCTATTGGTACAGTATGGGCTTTATTTACAAAGCATGCAGTGTTATCTTAGTGTTCGAGTCTGATCCTGATGGTTCAAGTCACGAGTGGTTGTCACTTGTTAGGTTTTGCCTTGCTTATTGTCATTGCTGAAAGTTTTTATGCTGTTTGCAATTTCTAATTATTTAGACAAAGTTTTATGATGATAATAGTACTTTAAGAACTTGCCATCAATCTACTCATCAGCTCAAAACATATTTTAAGCTGTTTTAAATTGTTAATCTGCTAGGTAACAGGAAACAGCTTGGTTATCACCACCTAGGGATGATTAAAGATTGAATTATTAAAGGGAAGAGCATAAAATATTCCCTGAAAATAACAAGCTATGTAACTAAACAAGGAATTGGATTGAATTATGACTTGAATTAGAGATGACCAAGCAAGGGTTGAGTTAAAGAGGTTTTAATAAATTGTATTTCACGTCAAATGGACATTTATCCCGTTCTCATAAAAAGTTTGTCATTGACAGATAAAGATAGATGGTCAAGATATTCGGGATGTGACACTTGAGAGTGTACGGAAGGCTATTGGTGTTGTGCCCCAAGATACAGTAAGTCCAAATAAGCAACTTCAATTTTGTTTTGTTTCTGGTTTTAGTTGGTACTACGGCAAACTCTGAGGTGGCTATGCAAGATCTTGCTGGTCTTAAGTAGTAACAGCCTAATAAGGAAATATCTTGTGGTTCATTGGCAGGTACTTTTCAATGATACGATATTTCACAACATTCATTACGGTAATCTTTCAGCAAAAAAAGAAGAGGTATAAGATGGATGAGTATTTCTTTTATTTTTATTCTTTTCAAAGCTTATTGTGCATTGTTTAATCTACTGTGCTATTTTCTTGGCCTAAATAATTATTTTTGATTAGGTGTATGATGCCGCTCGACGCGCAGCAATACATGACACTATCATGAAGTTCCCTGAGAGGTATTCTACTGTTGTAGGGGAACGAGGGCTTAAGGTGAGAATACTGATGCTGTCTACCAATTAATTTGTTTGCTGTAGTCATGGAATAAACATCCCCCTCTGAGGGGCTAGGTTGGGTTAGGGTACTACATGAGTTTAATGTAATCTTTTTTACGTTGACTGTGTTAATCCTTTGTGGAACTATTGAATTCTGAAAAAAATTGATAATAATTCTGTGCAGTTAAGTGGTGGTGAGAAACAGCGTGTGGCACTGGCTCGTGCATTCTTGAAAGCGCCTCCAATTCTGTAACCATTCTCTTCTTTTTCCATAATTTTTTTCTTTTTATTCACACTCTAATCTCCTTTAAGGAGAAAGTAATTATTTTATGATGTTCTTTTTATTTGATATCCACAGTTTATGTGATGAAGCTACAAGTGCACTAGATAGCACCACAGAAGCAGAAATATTAACTGCATTGAAGTCCTTGGCAACTAATCGAACATCAATTTTCATTGCCCATAGGCTAACCACTGCAATGCAGTGCGATGAGGTAAGCATTCTTCCACCTGTGTGTGGATTCTCCTGCATTTTAAAATCTTTTTCACCTTAACATCTAAGACTTTGTAATTCTTAAGTTGGGTTCATGGGCATGAAAGAGTGTATGTTTGCAGTTTTGTCATACCTTTTAAACTATTGAACTCCTTAGCTATTAAGGCCTCGTTTGATGGCTACACTTGGCTTGCATTGGATAACTCACTAGTTCAATGAATGTTGAATGAAGAAGTAGACGTTCAGTTGAATAGTTTGTCCAAGTGTAGGTAGAAGATGGATTAGGAGGGATAAGTTTTCTTCAAAATTAATCCATCTCATACTTTCCATGTCATTCAACATTCATTGAATCTAGTGAGTTGCCCAATCCCAGACACCAAACGAGGCATAAATGTTTTGTTATCAAAACCTTTGTTGGACTACCCTCTGTCCTACAATTCCTTTAACTTTTCATATTCCTTTTGTACATTGCTACATCCTTCCATATTCCTTGTATCTTATTCCTCTCTTTTTGAATCAAATCTCAGATAATAGTTCTGGAAAACGGGAAAGTAGTAGAGCAGGGACCCCATGATGTTCTCTTGTCTAAGGCAGGAAGATATGCACAGCTCTGGGGACAGCAAAATAACACAATTGATGCGCTTGATTCCACCGTTAAATTGGGGGCATGACCTTGTTCCTATTCCTCTACCCCTCTCCCTCCCAAAATAAGAAAGAGTGCCTTAAGAAGCTGTTTTTCTGTCAGTCTTGCTGTACTTTATTACCCGCCTTGGATAATCAACTTATACATATATTGAATTGGTATACATGAGGATGCACTTGGGTTTAAGCAATGCTCTCGCGTGCGCTTGAAAGATTGATAAATGGCATGTGGATTTCTCCATACAATTCTTCTATGATCTTCACTTGACTAAGTTTCAAGCACATGCTTCTATGATAAGGTAGGTAGTACTGCTTGGTTCCTTCTGATAAATTGTACAGAAGCCAGTTTAGCTTTGAGAAGCATGCACTGTGTTACTGGGGCAGCCTATGAACATCGGAAGAAATTTTGTGTAAATTATCCAACTGATACCTGAGGTAGCTTCTTAACTATATCCTTGCTGCTTAGGATTGAATTCAGTTCACTTTTATACATCATTTTAGGAAGGATTGTAGAATTTTGTGGCTTTGTGCCTTTAGTTCTATCCATCTATGCACAAGATGTAAATCAGTGTGAAATTTTGCCAATTTGTGTTTACACATGTATCTTCTTTTTCGCGCAAATTGCGCCTAGCATTTTGTGAATTTATGGATCTTTATTGTGTTTGTGGAGTGAAAGGTAATTTTGCTTACGTTATTCTTTTGTCGTATAGATAGCAAGATTGTGTAACATATAAGCGTTATGCCAAATCTGGCGTAAAAATTGCATGTTGAACAGATTAGGAAGTTACTGGCATTTGTAGAAATCGAGTTTGTTCATCGCACAGTTGTCAAAATAATCGTTGCATGTAACGCTTACTTGGCCACCTACCCTGAGCACGGACAAAAGTGCCCGGTGTATAAACTTATCTCTAGAGAAGTCCTTGATCACTTGAGTCTGAGAGTGTGACTTAAATGCATGTTATGTGATGAGAATTTTGCCAGTTTTGAAAGAGTTCTAGGGTTGTGACTGTTCATTTGGTAATTGTACCTGTACTTTCCCATTTGCTTTTACCTCAACTGCTGCATTGGCTCTCTCATAAGGTTTGTTCTCTTCTCTTTGCTCCAATCTACCTTTCCTTCCATGTAGAATCTGTACATAACTGCATTTTTACAGGGTTTTTTGTAACATCTTTGTTTCGAGCTTCTAAGGTCCGGTTGGCGGGGTTTTCCCGTCCCGTGTTATTTTTCTTATTTGGTTTACAGTAATTTTCATTTGCCTGTATCCTTTATAACCATCCTTGCTTCAAATTTTGAAAATACAGAAATTTACTTGTGCTGCAAAAGGAAAGAGAGGGAAGACTACCATTTGGCCTATGCAGCGTTCTTTCTTATTCTCCTCTCCTTTTGCATGTACATGTTAACACTGGATCCTCAATGTGGGAGTTTGAAATTGAGTATAGAATTGAGGAAATCAAAATAGGATGTGGAAAAAGCCAGCAGGAATGCTTCTTCAGGAAGCACTTATGTGAACAAGTGTTTTTGCTAGATGCACGTTCAAATTTAAAGTCTTAAATGTTCTTTTAAAAGTGCTTTTATAATCTAGAAACTCATTTCACTTTTTCTGTAAAAAATTGTCAGAGACGTTTTTTTTTTTTTGGCTATTTCAAGGCGTTTTTAGGCTTTTTGAAAGCACTTCCAAATGGATACCTCTAGAAAACAAGAGTTGCGGTTATTTCAATAAATCGTCAGGGTAAAAATTTCATGTTCTACTTTTTGTCATAAGGAAATATGTTTCAAGCCGTTATTGTTTGATGGAAAAAAAGAAAAGAAAAGAAAGAAGCTTTTTAACCGTGCAAACCTTGTCTCTTTGTTTAGGGGATGCTTCTTCAAAAATCACTTTTATATCCAAACGCTTTTGTTAGAAGTGCGTTGAAATTTAATTAAAATATGAAAAGTACTTGTAATGTGCTTTTATAATCTAGATATATGTCAAACACGGACAAAAACGTTTTTTGTCAATAAATCATCGTGGTAAAAAGTTGTTTCAAGCCATTGTTTCAAGAGAAGGAAATTTGTTTCAAGCCATTGTTTGAAAAAAGTAGAAATATTTTCACCTTGCCAAAACCTTCTTTTTGTGGTAAAACTAGCAAAGAAAGTGACATCATCAGTGATGAGCTGTAAAATGCTTTGGTGATGATGCTGACGTGGGTGCATCCGTTACAAATGAATTGGTATTTTGCATTTACCGAATTACCATACTATTCATTTGTTGTTTTCCTCCCCCTTTAGCAGTTAACAATTTAACCTATTAACGCTATCGTTTATATAAAAAAAAAAGTTTTCATGTTCTTGAATTTCTTATAAAAGCTTATATCTAAATAGTACAGAAAATTATGAGCGAATTACATATAGAAACTGATTACAAACTTTTAATAAAAAATGAAACTCGAGAACACTAAATCGTGGTTTATTTCCTACATTATTATAGGTTTAGTATGCCTCTAGCTCTAGTTTTGACTAAAAGTTTGTAACCGGCTTTTTTGTGCGCATTTTCTATATTACAAACATGGGTTGAAATTAAAATGTATATGGCACAATCCAGGGATGGAAATATGGGAGGGAAGTGAACTAGTTGAAGGGAGAAGGAAGAGTGTCCGAATTTCGGCATTGAAGGAAGCTAAGAAGAACAAAGAAATCCCCAAATCCAAAACTAATGTCGGTAGCGAGAACGATAAGACACCTATTGCAGCAAAAGCAGCAGCTTCTGGTTCCAAGAGGGGCCGAAAGCGCAAAAAACTTGAAGATGTAGTTCTATCCTCTCAACAGGTCGTTCTGTCCCTGCCTTACTCTTACATTATGTATTGACATAAATTCTCTGTAGTGTATCAATAACACATCGGTACTTATTGACAATGATATCGACACCTTAACGATACAATGTTCGCTTAAGTGAAGAACTGACTTATATATGTGCATGCATAAATTGGAACTCTAGTTTATCTTGGATACTTATTTCAGCCGCAGGGTCCTTTCCAAAAGTTGCGGCTCAGCAATCCTTCCCTTCTCATTTGCCGTTGCATGCAAGATTTTGAAGACCGAATACATGATGTCGACGCGAGCAAGATCAGTGAGACTCTTATTTCTAACATAGATTTTGTTTAGTTCAAGATTTCCGAATGCAGTAACGTAGTTATTGTTCATGTTGCAGATCAACTGTTATCTACGCCAGTGGCGGTGAAACAAGTATGCGAGTACATCCTTAATACATTACAAAGGTTTGTGCACATTGTTTTCTTTCTTCTGGAATGCTTGAATCACTAGTTGGAAAATTACTCAAGGACGTGGATTGTTTAAGTACGGTATGGTTTTTTAACCTAATCT